>PVHT021183699.1:49253136-49293271 GCA_004024745.2 Catagonus wagneri | reverse complement strand
GAAGGAAGAGAGAGAGGGAGAGAGAGAGAGAGAGAGAGAGAGAGAGAGAGAGAGGAATGGTTGCCAAACCCAGAGTCATTACCCCTCCCCCTTTAAACAGAACTCTTTTTTTTTAATTATTTAATGAATTTTATTACATTTATAGGTGTACAAAAATCATCACAACCAAATTTTATAGCATTTCCATCCCAAACCCTCAGTACATCCCCCCACACCCCAACTTGTCCCATTTGGAAACCATAAGTTTTCCAAAGTCTGTGAGTCAGTATCTGTTTTGCAAAGAAGTTCGTTGTGTCCTTTTTTTAGATTCCACATGTGAGTGGTAGCATTTGATGTTGGTGTCTCATTGTCTGATTGACTTCACTTCGCATGATAATTTCTAGGTCCATCCATTAAACAGAACTCTTTTCAGACAGCAATGTGCCCAGCTTCCTGGGATGTGCCATGAGTGGTCTGAGCCAGTTATGAATACCCATTTCTCTCTGCCAGTCATTGGTCTGGGGCAATGGTTCTTATCAAGGCAATTGTGAACACACACACATGCGCACCCATAGGACAGTGGCTATGTCTGAGGATATTTTGAAATATTGTATCTGGGAGTATGCTACTGGCATCTAGTGGGTAGAGGTCAGGGATGCTGCTGAGACTCCCACAATGCCCACGACAGCCCCCACCACAGAGAATTATCTGGCCAAAACTGTCAACAAGACTGAGGTTAAGACACGCTGTACTGGGAGTTGAAATGTGACATGGTAGAAGTGGGAGAACATCTAGAAAATAATTTTCCTTCTTGAAAAGAGAAAATTTCTTGCCCCACCTCTTTCTTTTCTTTATGGGGAATGCTGGGGTGTAAAGATGCGATGCTTGGAACAGCTGCAGCCATCTCGCGTTCAAGAGGGAAAACATCACCAAGAGGCTAAGGATCTTTGAGCCACTGTACCAGCCTGGAAATACCTGTCTTCAGGCTCCATGTTACATGATAAAATTATCTTTACTTTAAAAACTGCTGTGATCTGGTAATTTTGTTACTTATAGTTAAAACCATAATGACTATATCTAACTTTCCCACAAAAGGTCCACATTTGGTTACTTAGAAAAGAGCAGGACTTTCTGATATTCCAATGTTGCTCAATATACTGGGTTCAGTCACTACCTAAGTGTCTTACTTCTTGCACAAATCCCCTCACAGCAAAGGAATTTCAGTTCATGCCTCTGAAGCATGACAAATGAGTCTATATCATGAGTTTTCAGTGATTCATGAAGACTGAAATTGTGAAGACATCCTGTCCTGGTTTCAGTTCAAGCTCTGCCAGCTAGTAGATGTGTGATCCTGGGTGCGTTTATTTCTCTGTTTCACATTCTTCATCTGTAAAGTGGAGATAATAGTGGTTTTCTCCGAGGTTGAATGAGTTATCACATGAAAAAATGCCAGAATTCCCTGTGGCTCTGGGTTAAGGATCTGTTGTTGTCACTCCTCTGGCTCTGGTTACCGCTGTGGCAAGACTTCAATCCCTGGCCCGGGAACTTCCACGTGCCTTGAGTGAGGCAAAGAAAGAAAGAGAGAGAGGAGTTCCCGTCACGGTGCAGCAGTTAATGAATCCGACTAGGAACCATGAGGCTGCGGGTTCAATCCCTGGCCTTGCTCAGTGGGTTAAGCATCCGGCATTGCCGTGAGCTGTGGTGTAGGTTGCAGATGCGGCTCGGATCCCGCGTTGCTGTGACTGTGGCGAAGGCCGGCAGCTACAGCTCCTGTAAGACCCCTTGGCCTGGGAACCTCCATATGCCGCTGGTGTGGCTCTAGATAAGGCAGAGAAAGACAAAAAATAAAAATAAAAAAAGAGAGAGAGGGAGGGAGGAAGGGAGGAAGGAAGGGAGGAGGAAAGGGAGAAAGAAAGTTGCCTAGAATAGCGTCTGGTCCAGGTTAAGCAGTACATTCATATCATCAATATTATTCAGTGTTACATCTGCAAAGGTCAAGGCTCTGATGAACAGCTTTCATGTTGGAGTCTTACCTGAGCACGTGACCATCCTTCAAGGTTGAAACTGACAGCCAAATGGGCACTTTGTATGAGCAACTGACAGGGAAATGGATTGGCATTTCCCAGTCTTACCAAACTGCCCCGTTGTATGGGGGCACAGCCAGGCTGGCGCACACTCTTACGAGGACGTCAGTGGCATGATGCTAGCAGACTCACTGCAGGGTTGTCACTGGCTGGCAAAGAAACTGGTTATAAAGTCATGTCTCCTTGTCTCCGGGTGTTAACGATTTCCCTACACTGTTGGGGGTGGACCCCCAGTGGTCGGTCCAGCATTGTATACAGCTCTGTTTCACATACGTTCTTAACTCCATCAAATCAATACCAGATACCATTAAATTCTTTTCTGCATACTCCCTAGATAGAGCAGCCTTTTTCCAGAGCCCACCTGTCTTCCTCTTTGTCTTGAAACCCCTGTCTGTTGTCTGAACATCTGCGTATGGGGCTATGAACTGAGGAGTGTCAGGATTTGAATCCAGTAGCCATGTGATCTCTGGCAAGTCACTTGACCTTCCTACATTCCATCATCTTTAGAGTGGGGTTCATGTGACCTCCTTTTGTAAGTCACTCCGTATAAGCTAACAGTGAAGTGCCTCTGAAAGTCTTTAGGTATAAGGTAGGGGCTTGGTAAAAAGTTGCCACTGGTTGTAACTCTGTCTGGTTCTCTCTATTCCCTGTTCACTTACTTAACACAATCAGTATTCCAGAATATTTCAAGGCTGGGTACAAGTTGATTCCACTGAACGATGATGGATATCAGCCAAGTCTTAATGCTCCCTTTTTATAAATACCTGAGTAATGCTTTAACTCAAGATGGCAGAAAAAAAAAAGGCAATAGGACCCGGGAGGAGTCAGCTAGAACCCATGTGAATTGTGTATTCTAAATGGCACTCCTACAGTCCTGGGGCATAAATCCTAAACTCCGCGAATCAGCTGGGTTTTTTGTTTGTTTGTTGGCTTTTTAGGGCCGAACTAGCAGCATATGGAGGTTCCCAGGCCAGGGGTCTAACAGGAGCTGTAGCCGCCGGCCTTCGCCACAGCCACAGCAACAGCAGCGTGGGATCCGAGCCACGTCTGCGACCTTCACCACAGCTCATGGCAACGCCGGATCCTTAACCCACTGAGTGAGGCCAAGGATGGAAACCGCAGCCTCATGGTTCCTAGTCGGATTCGTTTCCACTGCACCCCAGTGGGAACTCCTAATATTTTTTATTATAGTTGACTTACATTGTTCTGTCAGTTTTTGCTGTACAGCAAAGGACCCAGTCATACATCTATACACACTCTCTTTCTCATATTATCTTTCATCACGTTCCATCACAAGTGATTGGACATAGTTCCCAGTGATACACAGCAGGACCTCATGGTCTATCCATTCTAAATGTAGCAGCTGGATCGATTAACCCCACACTCCCAGTCCATCCCACCCCCTCCCCCTCCCCCTTGGCTCTTTTTTGAAGACTCCAAGCCCTACAGCTTGACAACCACTTTAATTGGTTGTCAGGTCTCAATAGGCAAAAGTCATCCTATGCTTGATGAAGTTTCCTGTCTTGTGTAAATGTTCCAGAGCTTGGCACCACCGTATCTATTTTCAGCCTTCCAGGAAGGAGCCAGCCCCTTTCTCCATCTGCCCCCTCCCTACCCCAGGCAACAGGCCACATACTTGCATTGAGACCAAAATTCCCACAAGAGACATGTTCCTCAAATTGTTCCTTTCTGTCCCTGGTGTCCTCCTTCCACAGTTTTTCCAAGTAAGCAGTGCCCGGGGCACTGGGGAACCTGCAGGATGACTTTAGATGGTATCTAGATAATCTTTCCATTTGAAGTTCCTTTTAAATTCAATTTTAGATTTTTTAATGAGAAAAATGATCAGAGTAATGCAAATGAATTTTATTTTTTATGGGGAGTTTTTTTAAAATTCATGTAATTTTGGAGTTTCCATTGTGGCTCAGCGATAACGAACTGGACTGGTATCCATGAAGATGTGGGTTTGATCCCTGGCCTTTCTCAGTGGGTTAAGCATCCAGCATTGCCATGAGGTGTGGTGTAGGTCACAGACACTGCTCAGATCTGGCATTGCTGTGGCTGTGGGGTAGGCTGGCAGCTGCAGCTACAATTTGATACCTGGCCTGGGAAATTCCATATGATGCAGATGTGGCCCTAAAAAGGGGAAAAAAAAGGTCATGTAATTTTAGAATTTATCTTTTTTTAAAAAATTGTAGGATTTCCCGTCGTGGCTCAGTGGTTAATGAATCCGACTAAGAACCATGAGGTTGCAGGTTCGATCCCTGGCCTCACTCAGTGGGTTAAGGATCCGGCGTTGCCGTGAGCTGTGGTGAAGTTTGCAGATGCGGCTCGGATCCTGCGTTGCTGTGGCTGTGGCGAAGACCGGCAGCTATAGCTCCTGTTAGACCCCTAGCCTGGGAACCTCCATATGCAGAGGGTGCGGCCCTAGATAAGGCAAAAAGACAAAAAAAATGTATTTCAAGTTTGAGAATGGTTTGAAAATTGTATTTCAAGTTTGAGAATTGTATTTCAAGTTTGAATAATTGCAGGCCTACAGATACTCAGGTTAAATATAAGATTATTACCAGGTACCGGCCACCAGTTCAGGCCTGTGGTCACTCCTTATGAAGACTCTGGCTTAGACTTTGAGTGAGACAGGAGCCATTATCAGGGACTTTTATTTTTGTTTGTTTATTTTTTATTTTTGTGGCCGCACCCACGGCATATGGAAGTTCCCAGGTTAGGGTTCAAATCAGAGCTGCAAATGTAGGCCTACACCACAGCCGCGGCAACACTGGATCTGAGCTGCATTTGCAACCTATGCTACAGCTGATGGAAATGGTAGATCCTTAACCTACTGAGCAAGACCAGGGCCAAACCCACATCCTCATGGATTCTAGTCTGGTTCTCAACCCACTGAGCCATCACAGTAACTCCACAACTTCTGTTTTGTCTCAACTACTTAGAAGGGTACCTAACCTAGGGTAAGTATTTAATAAATAGGTGTTGAATAAATGAATTTCTTGAGTGTTCTCATGTGCCAGGCATGGAGCCAGGAGCTGGGTATTCAAAGCTAAAGCTGATAGGTACAGTCTTTGCCTGCCTGTAGCTTATTAATGGATCCATCCCTGGTTTCTCTTTGACATTCGATTTATTTCTAGATTTCTAGATATTTTTTTTCTGCACTCATATCAAGTGGAAGTTCCCAGGCCAGGGATTGAACCCATGCCACCACAGCAACCCAAGCTACAGTGGCGACATCGGATCTTTAACCTGATAAGCCACCAGGGAAATCCTTATCCCTGGATTCTTTAATGCTAGGGCTCAAATCTGTCACCTGGACACGTCTCAGCTTCGTCTTCCTCACACCGACAGAAAGTTTGTAAATGCAGCTCCTAAAACATCTGCGATGCTGGCTGTTCCCCGACTTTACCTCAGTCTCAGAATCTCCCCTTTTTCCTTCCAGGAAAAGCTCTAGATCCTTTCAGCCTCCACCCAGCTCTCCTCCCCCAGGGAAACCAGGATTCAAATGGCATTCGGCAACAGTGAACACTTGACTTTTCTCCCTGGGGATATGGCGCATTAGTCACCCCATAAACATTTAATTTTATTTAGCTATATTTTATAAGCTGGCACATTATCAGAGCTCTCTCTCCTCTCTCTCTTGCCTCAAGTGCTACTGTTTGAATGTACCCACAATCCCTCAGTTTTATGTCACTCTTGGCTTCCAGTAAAACGTGGGAATGGACAAGGTAGGAACGGCAGGTGCTGGCTGGGCCAGCCTAGAATACTTGTAGAAACCTTCGGTAGGAAGAAATGCGTGCTTCTTCTGGCACAGTGTCTTTCTCGAAGAGGGTGTCCTCTAATGAGCTGCATCGGTAGTGTCCCAGGAAGTGATTCTGTTGTTCTGGAACTTTGCATTGCAATGTTAATGTACAAAAAAGTATAAGTAAGTGTCCAGCTCAATGAATTTTCACACATCTATGTAACTGGAAGTGCCTCGTTCCCTTTTGTCACTGCCTCTCTCCAACAGCGACTATTAACCTGACTTAGAACCCGTAGATTAGGTTTTGCCACTTTGTATATTTATATAAGTGGAAATACGTGTAATTTTCAGTTTCGGGCTACTTATGCTCAACATTATGATTGTAAGGTTCATCTCTGTTGCTGCATGTAGTGGCAGTTTATTCATTTTCATTGCTGTATGGTTTTTTTATTGTGAAGATACCACAATTTTTAGATTTATTCTGAGACTGATGATGGGCAATTGGATTGATTTCAATTTGTAGCTCTTACGAATAATGCTGCTAAGAACATTATAGTAGACTTCTTCTGACTATATGTATGCATTTGTGTTGAGTAGGTACCTTGGAGTGGAAGTGCTGGGGCAAATCAGCATTTTTAACACTGACTCATGGTGAATTGTAAGAACTGTTACAACTAGACAAACAAGCAAGTACCATTTGCCAAGATTGATCAGGTTTGAAATGTACTTCAATACAGAAGATGTGAACTGCCCACAAAACCTTTATAGTCTTACTGAGAGAAAAAAATAAAAACAAACAAACAAAAAACAGACTCACAAATCACATAATAAAGAATAATACTGGAAAGAAAAATAAACTCAGGGATCTAGTCCAGATGCCTGTTCTAGTTTGGAACAAAACACACATACATAGAGCAGAGTTACACTTGGCTTTCAATAGGAAAGATCTGGATTTTGTTTGGCATAAACAGTGTTTCAGAAATGAAGAAATGTTATAAAAATGTCTATATTTCTGATTTCTCTTGAAAAATTAAGCTCCAACAATACTAGTCCCTTGTTCCCACATAACAACAATTCCCTGGAGCTGAGCAACAACTGGTCCCTTTAGATGAAACATGTGGTCTCTGGGTACCATAGTCCCCACCAGTCCCTATTGCCTCCCTCTTGCCTTCTTCTCTCATTTACATTAACTGTCTAACTCCTGTGTGCACTTGGCTTCCCAGTTCTTAGCCTAGAGAATGATAGTAAACATTTTCCCGTACGATATTTGAGTTAATCCTCGCAAGAACCCTCATCCATCAAGGGCTGGATAAGATTGTCCCCATTTGGGAGATGGAGGAAATTGAGGCTCTGAGAGTGATTGAACAAAGTTGCAAGTGGTGGCTTTCTGGGGCTATTTTGAGAAGTTTTTAAAAATCGTGTATTTTTTTTTTATGTGAAGTGGTGACAGATAAATCAAGATATATGTAATAAGCCATTCACAATAAAGTTCAGAGAATTTTTTTTTCATGCATCAGAGGAGGGGAAAAGTTCTGTGGAGTAAAGTGGTCACAGATGTGTTTCCCCAACAGGAGGGGGAATCCCATCTGAGCCTTGATGGATGACTATGAACAGGGGGAGTGATGCGACGTTCTGGGGAGAGGCTCCGCTGGAGCAAAGGCACGAATCAGAAGCAGGCAGATGGGGAGGAGTCGGGGATGGGTGTTTGAGACCCAGAGGCACACGGGAAGTGACAGCCCAGCTGTGTTGCCCTGAGCAAAAGTCTTCGTCTTGCTGGGTCTCTGGGTCCCATGAAAGTTCTCAACCTCACTGGGTTTGGAAAGGACTGAAGGAAGTTCTGTCAGGTCCGTTTGTTGTAGTTGATTCGTCCTTATTCACATGAATAGCACTGCCCTGACCCCGGCAACCACAGAAGAATGATAAGTGTTGTGCTCTTACCATTGTGAGGTGGATGGTTAGCAGGCTGGAGGGGAGTACAGAGGGGAGAACGGACTTCCCAAGCGATCTTATCTGGGAGCCAAGCAGATCTCCACCCTACACCACGTCCCAGCCTCCCTTCAGCCTGCATCAGCCCTGCCCAAGCTCCCTGCTCCTCAACTGCAGGGAGCAGTTTTCCATTCCATCTGAACTCTCTTCTCCAACCTTCCTCAGCGATTTTTTCTTGAAGTCACTGCCAAGAAGCAGCATCCGTTTGGCAAAAAAAAAAAACAACACATGAAGACAGAAACTTCCCTCCAATGCCTCGGCTTTACATCTACTCCTGTCTTTAGTAAAGGCGGCTTTGGAGCTCAGGAGAGGAGGCAGTGGGTGTCGTGGAATCGGTGTGAGCTCTAGCACCTGATGTGGGTTTCAATACACGGACCTCTGACTGGATGGCCTCCGGGTTTCAATCTTCATTTTCCGCAAAATGGGAAAAACAGTACCGACCACTTGGGATGATTGTGAAGGTTCAAGATCAATATCCAAAGCGGCTGGCACATAGGAGGTGCTCAGCTCATTGCCATTATTGTTGTTGCAGTTTGATATCTTTATCAAGAGAGCCTAGGAATTATACTTAATGGGGTGTGGGGAAGGGCTTGGCTGGGACACAGAGCACAACGTTGTTGGTCGTATTTTGAACTCAGTCATCTCAATAGACTTCCTAGTCTCGGCTCTGCTACTATAAAAGTTGTGTGACCTTGAGTAGGTCCCTTAACTCTTTTAGGGCTACACTTCTATAGCCATAAAATCGAGCAGTGGAGGAAATGACCCTGAATATTCAGTCTACAACTAATGTTTCAAAATCTACGTCTGTGACTGACAGCTGACAATTTCACATTCTTCTGTTTCTTGTGACTGCCCTCTGTCCGTTTTCTACCCTCTCTCTGGTTGTAAAACACATCTCCCTTGAACACAGAGGTGAGCACATTATTCATATGTCATCTCCCTGACTGGTGATTGGTTCATGAGGGGAAGGTGCAATTCAGTGAAGCCAATCAGAGCTCTTCCCTGGAATTTTTATAACTTACAGAGAAATGAGACAGAGAAAGACTCCCCCCTGTTGTAAATTTTGTAAAACCAGACAACTCTTTGCCCATGTGCTGTGCCATGAGGAGAAAGCACTTCTGCTTTAGAAAAAGGAGTTAGAAAAAATAAAATAAAAAAGGAGTTCCTTTCGTGGCGCAGTGGTTAACGAATCCGACCAAGAACCATGAGGTTGCGGGTTCGATCCCTGGCCTCGCTCAGTGGGTTAAGGATCCGGCATTGCCGTGAGCTGTGGTGTAGGTTGCAGACGCGGCTCAGATCTAGCGTTGCTGTGGCTGTGGCGAAGGCCAGCGGCTACAGCTCCTGTTAGACCCCTAGCCTGGGAACCTCCGTATGCCGCGGGTGCGGCTCTACATAAAAAAAAGCAAAAAGACAAAAAAAAGAAAAAGAAAAAGGAGTTAGGGTTAGGGTTAGATTTATGAATTTGGATGGGGAAAAAGCTTACATTTTTATTTTCACCAATTCTAACTGAAACCTACTATTTCTTTTAATTATTGATATAGATAACAAATCACAGTCATGTTAGCAATACCTATGAATTTGTCTAAAGCTTTTCATGGATATCTTGTTCACTCCTATCTCAAGATTATAACTATTATATCTTATCTGCTACTAGATCTTTTTATTTTATGCCTTTAAAAAAGAAGAATCATATTTACTGATTTAGTACAGAAATTATGTCCAATTATTAACACCACCAATAGAAATATGATGAGTCATATATGTTATTTTATTTTATGGCCACACCCACAGCATGTGGAAGTTCCTGTGCCAGGGATTGAAAACGGAGCTAGAGCTGCAACGTATGCTGCAGCTGCAGCAATGCTGGATGCTTTAATGCACTGCACCAGGCCGGGGATCAGACTCTACCTCCTCAGCAACCTGAGCAACTGGAGCCAGATTCTTAACCCACTATGCCACAGCAGGAACTTCATACATCTAATCTTCAATGAACTGGTAGCCACTTTATTTTTCTAGTGGAAATATAGTTGATTTACAATGTTTCAGGTATACAGCAAAGAGATTCAGTTTTATATGTATAAAGAGGGTTTGAATAGGTAACCCTCAAGTTAAAATTCACAGGCAATGTAGATGCCACCAAGAGTTCATTTTCAATTTTATACATATATATATTCAATTTCTATACATATATATTTATTTTCAGATTCTTTTCCATTATAGGTTATTACAAAATATTAAATATAGCTCCCTTGCTATACAGTAGGTCTTTGTTTATCTATTTTATATAGAGTAGTGTGTATCTGCTAATCCCAAATTCCCAATCTATCCTTCCTCCTCTTTCCCCTTTGGTGGGTACCATAAGTTTGTTTTCTATGTCTGTGAATCTATTTCTCTGTTGTGAATAAGTTTATTTGTAGCATTTTTTTATATTTCACATATAAGTAATATCATATGATGTTTGCCTTTGTCTAATTTACTTCATTTATTATGATCATCTCTGGGTCCATCCATGTTACTACAAATGGCATTATTTCATTCGTTTTGTAGCTGAGTAATAGTCCATTGTATATATGTACCACATCTTCTTTATCTATTCACCTGTTGTCAGTGGACATTTAGGTTGCTTCCATGTCTTGACTGTTGTAAATAGTGCTACAATGAATGATAGCCACTTTAAACAAAGGGAAAAGGAACAGGACTAGCCATATTTTATGTTCTCAATTGCCACATGGGGTGAGTGGCTACTATATTGGACAAAATAGCTCTAGAGCATAAATTCCATCTGAAATGACAATAAAAACAATCTAGAAATAACTCCAATAAGCAAAGTTTAGAATCATATCTGTTTTGATATTAATTAGCAAGTCTATAAGGATTTCAAATAGATTGCTGTTACTTAGAGCAGGCTGGGGATATTGGAGGAATCAAGACGTGACTTAAGGGCAGAGTTTCTTTTCAGGGTGATAAAATGTTCTAAAATCTATTGCAGTAAAGAGTGCTCAACTCTGTGACTATACTAAAAACCACTGAATTATACGGTGAAGTTTTCCCCCTTAAAAAAGCATATTTATTTAGTCACCTATGACAAGAACATGAGTCACGAAGAATGATTTTTCATACTGGAAGGAGTATGGGATGGGAAATCGGAAGCCTTCTCCTATGACCATGGGAGATTGTGAGTCCTCATCTGTTAACACACCTACACAGGTTCATTGTGATGATCACAGGATAGCTCTGTCTTTGATATAACAATTTGCTGACTACCTACAGTGCTCCGGGCGTCATTGTAGGTGTTAAGATAGAATGAATAGTGCACAAAACAAACACATGGTCTCTGCTCCCAGGAACCCTTTTCTAGTGGAGGAGACTAGCTAACTAAACAACAACATATAGCAAACGATAAATGTTAAAAAAGCGGAGCCAGGTAACAGGTCAGAGGGCAACGGCTGGGGGAAAGGTTCCAAACACATGAAAGCACGTGATCCATGGAGGTGCTATGCAGAGAAGCCCCAGGGATGAGGTAGCATGTGAGTGATCTGAGACATAATATAAATGAGCAATTTGATAAACTGTAAAGTACTAAAAAAATTTTTTTGTTATTGCTACTTCCAATGGCATAAGTAGCTGCAGGGACTGCAAGATGTAACTATAAATTTTAGATTTTTCTCTTCATCCAGTTATATCTGCTGTGGATTGAACTGTCTCCACTGCCTCCCCACCCCACCGCTACATTTGCAGGTTGAAGCTCTAACCCTGCCAATGGGACTGTTTGGAAATAGGGTCTCTAGGGAGGTTATTAAGGTTAAAGGAGGTCAGAAGAGCATGGTGTCATAGGATAGGACCATTGTCCTTAAAAAAGGAGAAACCTCAGGGAGTTCCTATTGTAGCTTAGTGGGTTAAGAATCCAATGGTATCCATGAGGACGGGGGTTCGATCTCTGGCCTTGTTAAGTGGGTTAAGGATCTGGTGTTTCCCCAAGCTGCGGTGCAGGTCATAGATATGGCTTGGATCTGGTGTTGCTGTGACTGTGGTGCAAGCCAGCAGCTGCAGCCCTGATTCAGCCTCTAGCCTGGGAACTTCCACGTGCTATAGGTGTGGCCCTAAAAAAAAAAGGGGGCTGAACAGAGAGGCCTAACTAAAACCCAATACCTTGCCAGTACCCTGATCTTGGACTTCTAGCCTCCAGAACTGTGAGAAAATTAATTTCTGTTGTTTAAACCACCCAGGCTGTGGTATTTTATATGGCAGCCCTGTGTTTATATATTAAAGATAGGAATCATCTATTTTTTGAAGGTTTGAAAATTTTACTTGTTTGGCCTTGGAAGCTACATGAGAGAAAATATTTTTGCACAGAGTTCTGTTTTCTTCCATGATTATTTGTTGGTTTTATATTCTCTCTGATATTCATATATGTCTTTAAAATCTTCAAACACATTAATAGAGAAAAGGGCATCTGCTTTTCCCTTGTTCTTCTCCATGTGAAATTTCACTTATGTTTTCTTTTTTCTGGGTGAAATCTCCTGAGATTTCTCTATTTTCCCTTTTTTTTAAGCTCCTATAATTATCTATCAATTGTATGGTTATTCATTTTTCAGATCCACTAATTTTTGTCCTAATATCTATTATTTTTCTTTCATTTCCAACATGTATGTTTTGTCATTTTGAGAAGGGTTTGTGTTGAATGCTCACCTCATTTATTTTTATTCTTTCTCTCTCTTTTTTTTTTCTGTCTTTTATCTTTTTAGGTCCACACCCACGGCATATGGAGGTTCCCAGGCTAGGGGTCTAATCGGAGCTGTAGCCGCCGGCCTTCACCACAGCCACAGCAACGCGGGATCCGAGCCACTTCTGCGACCTGCACCACAGCTCACGGCAACGCCAGATCCTTAACCCACTGAGCAAGGCCAGGGATCGAACCCGCAACCTCATGGTTACTAGTCAGATTCGTTTCTGCTGAGCCACAACAGGAACTCCTGTTTTTATTTTCTTATTTAATAATGAAAACATTTAAGCAATGATTTTGGTCAGAGTTTGGGTTTGGTGATTTTCTGAAAATATACTCTTTTCATTAGTTTTCAAATTGTCAGTTAAGTATACATTTTATTTCTCTTTACCTCAATGTTTTTGGTGAAAATATTTTTATTTACTTCTAAGATTTCTACCTTACACTCTTGTTATTTATTTCTAATTTTATTGCACTATGTGGAGGATATTTGACTTGGGTATTTTCAGTTGGGGAAGTTATTTTATTTTCTCATTGTGCCAACACATAGTCAATTTTTATGAACATTAATGGATGCCCAAGAGGAGGATATAGTTACTACATACAAATATACATATTGATTCTTACTAACTTTATTGTTCAGATTCTTTCCTCTACGTTATTTGTATTTTGCTGCAAGTAGATTTGTAAAAGCATGTGAAGAAACCTCCCATTACACTTGCCCCCTATCCACTTCACCTTTTTTCTGGGTCTGTGATAAATGACACATTTAGGTTATTGACTGTTCGATCCTTGCTGTGGAGTGTAACTTTTATCTGTATAAAATGGACTCTTTTGTTTCAGTAATGTCTTTTGACTCTGATTCTAAATTGCCAAAACATAAGTGTGACGCCTCTGTGATCTTTTTTGTTTGCATTTTCAAGGAAAATCTTGCACATCCTTTTACTTCTAAGCTTTTCTGTTTAATTCCTTGTAGTTGTGTATTTTGCTTTGTGTTCTTTCAACCTTTGTCAATTAATTGCGAAGGAAGCGCTTTTTACTTTCTTTTGAGGAAGGAGGCTGTGCTCTTTCATAGAACCACGAGTTGCTTTCCTAAAATGATACCATTTGACTTGGGATTGCTGAAAATGTCCCTGATGTGGGCATTTGATTCTCTGTCAGGGCTGGTTTCTATCTTTTTCTTAGTTTTCATATGTATTTGAGCGGAAGTTGGCAGATACTGTGTTTGGGCCTGAAGGCAAATGCCATTTTAAATTAGCGTCTGCATGGCCAGATGTTCACGCTTCATAGGATAATAACATAATAACTTAACTTCATAAATAAGTAACTTCATAACTTAACACAGGAATCGAATTGCAGCTGGGAGTGAACTCTAACAGCATGCCCTCACCTTTGTGTCACTCACTCAAGACTAATTTTTCCCCCTAAGTAAACCTGATATAAAAGTTATACTAATTCCATGCAGCTTAGCAGGTTTTTATTGGTCTGCCAATCCTGGGCTAATTTTCATTTATTTATTCACTTAATGAACATGTACTGAGCAGTTACATGTGCTGGGCACTGTTCTGGGCTCTGGAGATAAAGACAGACTGTATTTTTGTGGAGGAGAATACTTTTTTTCCATTTTTTAAAGTTTTATTGAAGTGAACTTGATTTACAATGTTGTAATAGTCTCTGCTCAGTAATAGTACAAACTGACTCAGTAATACATGTGCACACATCCGTTCTCTTTCTGATTCTTTTCCCACATAAATTATCACCGAATATTGGGTAGAGTTCTCTGATATACAGCAGGTCGCTGTTGGCCAATCATTCCATACACCTCAGTGTGCGTATGCCAATCCCAAACCCCCAGTCCATCCCCCTGAGCCTCTGCCACCTGTCCCCTTTAGTAATCCTAAGTTTTTCAAAGCCTGCGAGTCTGTTTCTGTTCTGCAAATTAGTTCATTTGTATCCTTTGTTTTAGATTTCACATATAATTGATGTCATATGATGTTTGTCTTTCACTAACTTCACTTAGTATGATAATCCCTAGGTCCATCCACGTTCCTACAAATAGTATTAGTTCATTCTTTTTTATGGCTGAGTAATATCCTATTGTATATATGTACCCCATCTTCTTTATCATTTCTCTGTTGATGGACATTTAGGTTGCTTCCATGTCTGAGGAGAATATTTTTAATAGAAAAAAATATAAACAATTAAAAATAACTACAGAGTTCTAGGTAGTGCTGTGTCCATATAGAAAAATAGAGTTAAAGACTAGAGGATAACAAGCAGACGAGGTAGCTAGTTCAGATGAGGTGGTCTCTTCCCTAAATGACACCTGAGGAGAGACCTGGGAGAAGGAAAGGAGGAGCGAGGGGTGTGCTGGAAGCAAAGCAAGCTGGGCGGAGGCTGCAGCGTCAGTACCAGGGTCCCAGAATATGAACGCACTGCTGCCTTGAGTGAATGTTAATAGCCCTCTCGTGACGCTCAATCAAGATTCAGAACCCTGGGCAGATGTAGCTGAGAGGCTGCTCCAGGCTCATATGCTCCTGCCTGGGCATCCAGAAGGAAGAGGAAAAGATGAACAGTTTGTCCTCTCTCTCTGACTTGTATCGCAGGAGGTGGAACAGGCAATTGGCCATTCCCCCAAATTGGAGAGTTAGCTGCTAGGAAAATAACAGTGTCTACTGCAGTTCTCTCCCTTAGCTGTCCACTTTGTCTTTCCATGCCTTTCTTTCTTTCTTTCTTTTTTTTTTTTTTAATTTCCAGCTAACATTGTACAAACAAATCCATTAGAGCCACACACATTCATCCACTTCCCGGAGGAAGGCAACACCTAGTCTCTCCAGTTCCTGCATCCCCAGCTCAAAGTCCAGGACTTCTGCATGATGACCATTCCTCTAATTCTGTTGGACTCCGTGTCAGTATTGTGAAAGGTTTGGATTCAATTGCAAAGTTAACCACCATAGCACATTCCATATAAAAATGGTATGGAAGAGAAAGAAAAGGCAAATTAACACACACAAGCATATGGAAATACACATCTGTCCTATTTTTAAAAGATGTTAAAGGATACTGTTTTTCCAAAGTCATTGAGCCATTTTACCTTTGCTCCTGCAATACACAGGTGTTTCTCCACATCCTTGTCAATGCCTGTTAATGTCTCCTTTTTATTACAGCCGCTCCAGCGAGTGTGAAGTGGTATTTCATTGTGGTTTTTATCTGCATCTCCCTCGTGCCTAATGATATTAACATCTTTTCATGTGCTTATTTGTCATCTGTATATCTCCTTTGGTGAAATGGGTTTTCAGATCATATGGTCATTATTTAACTGGGTTATTACTGAGTTGCAAAGATACAAATCCTTTATCAGAGAGATGATTTGCAGATATTTTCTCTAAGTCACTTCACTTTCTTAATGGTGCCATTGGAAGTATATAAATTTTAATTTCAATGAATTCTAATTTATCTAATGTTTTCTTCTATTGATTGTACTTTTTGTGTCATTTCCAAGCATTTTCTTTTTTGTTTGAGGAAGATAACATAATTTCGATGTAAAAATATATAATAGATACATTTTTCTAGACTCTTCACCTCGTATTATGGTGGCAACTGTCTCCTAATCTAGTATCTGCTTTGCAGGGTAAAAAGTAACTCACTGGGGAAAAAACACTTTGCTGTTAGTGCAGCTCAAGCCAGCAGGCTATTATCAGTTGAGATTTTGCCTATGTGTCATTCATTGTCTGCCTGTACTTTCCATCTGATTTCATGGATAATTTTGCACCAGTGGCTTAGTCCTGTAGCTTGTGGAAAATGCTCCTTTTTTGAAAACAAATGTCAACCTTTGCATGCTCGGCTTCACTGAACCTAAAATAAGACAATGGAAAAAGAGAGTCAAATTTAAGAGCCCACCTGTAAAGCCAGATTGTGCATAAGTTATTGCTCTGCTTGCTAGCAAAGAGAAGTCCAGCAATTTCTTTAGTGTCTCCAAACCGTAGGCAGTCCTTTTATGAGTAACAGTTGATGGTAACAGTTATAGATAGGTTAGGCTTGCCCTTTGGATACGAGGCCCTCCAACAATGTCAATTGTCACTGTCACTGCTATTATTGCTATCATTACTATGTAACTAGGATGAGCAAAACAAAAAAAGCCAAAACTATTGTATTTAGAACGGATAAGCAATGACATCTTACTGTACAATGTAGGGAACTACAGGGAACAGGGAAGTTCATATGAGAAAAAGAATATATATATAAATAAACTGGGTCACTTCGCTATATAGCAGAAATTGACCCAGCACTGTGAATCAACTATACTTTAATAAAAAATAATAAATAAATAAATAAAACAAAACGCCCAAGGTATCAACTTTCAGAAACTTCTTCTGAATCTTGGTTTTGAAGACACTTAGGAAGTCAGAGATATTACTTGCTACTTGCAGTCCCTGGTCCAGAAGCATTAACGTCCCCTAGGTGCTTGTTAGAAGTGCAGGATCTCGGAAACCCCACTGCAGTTCAGCGAGTTAAGGACCTGACGTTGTCTCTGTGAGGACGCGGGTTCAATCCTTGTCCCCACACAGGGGACTGAGGATCTGGCATTGCCGCAGTCTAGGTCACAGATGCAGCTCAGATCCGGCGTTGCCATGGCTATGACTTAGGCCTCAGCTGCAGCTCCAATTTGACTGCTGGCCATAGAACTTCCATATACCACAGGCACAGCCATAAATAGAAAAAAATAATAAGAAATGCAGGATCTCAGGCTCCACTCTGTTCTGCTGGACTGAAATCTTCGTGTTAACAAGGGGTCCAGGTGATTTCTGAGTACATTACAGCTTAAGAAGCACTAGAATCTCCCTAGTGTAGCAGGAAGAGTGAAAACCCTGCCCTATTCCGCACCTCCTTTAATTCCACCTACTATTTGACTACTAACTGGTCCTCCTTTCACTTACCAGGTAGGTGCTCTTCAAGATTATAGTTTGGGGAGTTCCCGTCATGGCTCAGTGGTTAACGAATCCGACTAAGAACCACGAGGTTGCGGGTTCGATCCCTGGCCTTGCTCAGTGGGTTAAGTATCCGGTGTTGCTGTGAGCTGTGGTGTAGTTGCTGTGAGCTGTGGTGTAGGTTTCAGACGCGGCTCGGATCCCGCGTTGCTGTGGCTGTGGCGAAGGCCAGCAGCTATAGCTCCTGTTAGACCCCTAGCCTGGGAACCTCCATATGCTGCAGGTGCAGCCCTAGATAAGGCCAAAAGACAAAAAAAAAAAAAAAAAAAAAAAATGATTGTAGTTTGGCTGTGACTTTCTTTACTAGAATAAAGGTACGGAGAGTCCTGTCTTATCTTCCATGCATCATTACAGTTAGTCACTGTTTCTAGGAATCTCTTTCCTGAGTGAGGTTACAGAACCCTTTCAAAGAAAAAGATAATAGACAGTTAGAATAGACATGATATGGACAGATAAGTAGAAGTAGTAAGGTTGGTTTTCCCCTCCCCAGGCTGATGAAACCAGCTATCAGACCTCTCGGTCAATCTTTCAAAGAGTCGACATCGGCTAAAATTTTTTACAACATGGCCCTTCCGATGGGCATTTGTGGATTCAGCCTTTTCTGAAAGTCACGGGCTTTGATGAGAAATAGTCATCTTTTCCGTGTAAGCTAATAGAAAAAAAAAAATGCCTTGGACCACACTTGACTGCCAAACTCATCTGTCCCCAAATCTTTGAAAAGCAGTGGCTCCACCTAGAAAACAGAGTCCCTTCTCCCTCTCTCTCTCTATCCAAAAAAAAAAAAAAAAAAAACCACCTTAGCCCCAAGGAAAGCTGTGGGAAAAGTTGTAGCAGAAAATCACACATTTGGGATTTTGTTTTCGCTGAGGTCCAACTAGGATTTGCCTACCAACTCTCAGAAGCAAAGTGTTAAATGGCAAGTTGCACAGGCAGTAGAGCAGGGTCTCCTGATGTGTTTCTTTTTCTTAAGCACCTTCCCCCATTTAAACCAGTATTTAAACAGGCAAGGCATGTAAAAAGTTTGCAGGAAGAGGAGACATCTAAACTGAATCTTGCAGGATAAGTATGAATTAGATAGGAGAGGAACTGTAGTCAAGATGACATTTTTTTTTTAATTGAGCTTTAATTCATATACCATAAGAGTTGATCAGGAGACAATTGCCCTTGAAAAGATGGTTTGTTTCTCATGGTTCCCAAAAGGAAGGCCTGATTGCCACCATGCAGGGCTATATGGGGAAGCAGCAGTGTGGGTCAAGAAGCCAAATGAGGAAGAAGATGGGCCAGAGCACTGATTGCGGTTTCCTCGAGAAGGGCTTGGTCAGGGTAGGCAAGCTGAGCGGGTTTAGGATTGGATAGTGTCAGCAATTTCAGACTAAAAGAGCAGTCCCTAGTTTTCCACTATCTGGCTCTGGGATGACTTGGGCAGGGGCTGGTGTTCCATCCAGCAGGAGGCTGATAAAAGAGAACAAGTAAGTGGTTTGGACTCAGGATGGGTAGGTTTGCTTATGAAAGGTGTGCTCCCAGCCAAGTCATTTGCCCTCTCTAGGAATTAGCTAATCCAATAGGTGCAGTCCCTCCCTGGCTTTGCAAGCCTGCAAGGTGTCAAAACATCATAACATGAAAAAATAACATGACTAATACACACAGCAAGGTCATCAGCTGGGATACACACCTTAGGAGATCAGACCACTGTCTGATATAAAATGTTATATGTTTTTGCATCTTTCTAGGCTTAAGCATTTTGACCCATTTTTAAAGTAGTATCCATGAAATCATGAAGGTTATATACCTCGTGGATTTCCCAAGTAAATATCAAATGCATAACAAAATTACCTAAACCTTGTTGCATACCACCGGTATTTTGTGTGTAACAGAAAGAGAAGAGGAGAAATATGAAACCCAGAAAGGGCAAGTGACTTGCCCAAGGTCCCATAACTATTTGTGGCAAAGCAAGGGTTAGAGCCCATCGCCCTTGACTCCCCAACCAAATGCATTTCTTTGCATGATTCAGGTTTCACCGGTGCTAACAGAAAGGAAGGCAACCGCTTGGAGTCACTCCTACCAGAGACTCCTTGTGTCTAATTATTTCATGTCCCAAACATTAGTTTAGAACTACCAGTGTCATGTGCCTGAAAACAAAAGCACTTTCCCTGGGCTAGTTATCTGTATTATCTCTACCACAGGTCACTATGGAATGGGGGGAAAGGTCTTCTAACCCAGACCCCTCAGAGTTCCAACAACAAACATGTCCTTTGCTCTGAGAACTGGGCCAGGAGTGCTCAGTGTAATCCTGTCCTCAAAAAGTCTGCTCACTTGAGGAGTTCCCATTGCAGCTCAGCAGAAACAAATCTGACTAGTATCCATGAGGACACGGGTTCGATCCCTGGCCTCACTCAGTGGGTTAAGGCTCCAGCATTGCCGTGAGCTGTGGTAGATCTGGCATTGCTGTGGCTGTGGTGGTAGGCCGGTGGCTATAGCTCCAGTTCAGCCCCTAGCCTGGGAACCTCCATATGCCGCAGGTGCCGCCCTAAAAAGAAAAAAAGTATGCTCAATTCAAACATTCCAAAGATTAGACTTTAAAGACAGAAATGAGAGTTCCTGGCATGGCACAGAAGGTTGAGAATCCAGCTTTGTCTCTGTGGCTGCATGGGTTCGATCCCCAGCCCAGCACATTGGGTCAAGGATCCCGCATTGCTGCAGCCATAGCATAGGTCACAGCTGGGCCTCAGACTTGATCCCTGGTCCAGAGTCTTCTATATGCCGTGGGTGTGGCCAACAAATAAATATGGAAATGACGTGTGAAAGCCATTCCAAAAAGGTACTTAGAAGCGTAGATGTAATTTGGAATTTTATGTAGAAGAGCTGTAACATTTCACAAAGCAGGCAAGGAATTTCATTAATATCATGCATATCATGAAACAATCTAGTCCACTTGGCCGGTTTTTCCTTTCAGTGTCTGTGGTCTTATTAACCATAGTGAGAACTGACAGTGAGGCCTTAATGCCCACCAGGCATCAATCTAAACCCTCAGAACATGAAGAAAGAGGTGTGAGTCTCATGTTACCGATGAGGCTACTGAAGTTGAGAGCGTTAACTTACCCAATGTCATAGCCATAGTCACTAGCAGAACCCAGATGTGCTCACAAGAGTATCTGACCCCAGGGCCCACAATCTTAATGGTGCTATTGCACCACGCCCACATAAAGGCTTTCCTCCTCCAGCAACTTCTCCGCTCCTTTTGTAGACATTCACTTGCTTCGTGTCAGGATGCCTAACTCAGATTGAACTACCTTGAAAATCATATTGAAGGAGTTTCTTGTTTGTAATTCCTATCTTCACTTTTGAAAAGAAGAAGAAGGAGTGCCCGTGGTGGCTCAGTAGTTAACAAATCCGACTAGGAACCATGAGGTTGTGGGTTCGATCCCTGGCCTTGCTCAGTGGGTTAAGGATCCGGCGTTGCCGTGAGCTGTGGTGTAGGTTGCAGACGCGGCTCGGATCCCGCGTTGCTGTGGCTGTGGCGAAGGCCAGCGGCTACAGCTCCTGTTAGACCCCTAGCCTGGGAACCTCCACATGCCGCGGGTGCGGCCCTAGATAAGGCAAAAGACAAAAAAAAAAAAAAAAAAGAAACTCATATTGAAATGTTCAGATTTAGAACTTTTCCTGGCACCCCTGTTCAACATGAAACAGCTCTCGGATCATTAAACAGACCACAACTCAGGACGGCCTGTGGTCAGTATTGCTGGACTCCTTGCTACCTCCTTTCGACTTTCTTATTCCTTAGGAAATTCATTAAGAATTCCTAGAAGATCCTTGGCTGTTGTTCCCTCCACAAAGTTAGGATCACATTTTGAGTGTCATTTTCTAATGAAATAATTACAAAGCTAATAATGTATTACCATATTGAGGATGTGTTCTTGCTGTTTGTTCTGATAGTGGGGGAGGGGTGCGTAGAGGTTTTTGTTTTCTGCTTTTTTTTTTTCTTTTTTAAGGTTTAGAAAACTCCCCGCCCCCAACCATCCACCCACCTTCTCAACTGAAAGTGGTTCAGGGAGTTCCCGTTGTGGCAGCAGAAAAGAATCCGACTAGGAACCATGAGGTTGCGGGTTCGATCCCTGGCCTTATTCAGTGGGTTAAGGATCCGGCGTTGCCGTGAGCTGTGGTGTAGGTTGCAGACGCGGCTCGGATCCTGCGTTGCTGTGGCTGTGGCGTAGGCCAGCGGCTACAGCTCCGATTAGACTCCTAGCCTGGGAACTTTCATAAGCTGTGGGTGTGGCCATAGAAGGACAAAAAGACAAAAATAAATAAATAAATAAATAAAGTGGTTCACCCTCAACTAATTCAGGCCGCACTTCTTCACCTCCTAAAAATGTTCCATGTTAGTACTAGGAAGAATGCGACCAACATCTAATTCAACGTTTCTACTGCAATTATTATTGTGACACTAACAGTAACAATTCACCACTGATATTTATAATATATTATCTATTTTTAATCTTGTTATATTAATGAAATTCTTTGCCTCCATTGTAAAATATGAGAACATACATAGATAAAAAGTCACGCCCAGCATCTAAGCTCAATAAATTGCAATAAGTATATGGTTATTCCTGTTAAAACATCATTTTATTCGAGATGATTTCTTGACGAGGAGAGAAAAAAACGTTATCTCTAGAACCTTGGAAATTTCCTCAAACTCAGATTATGCCCATGCATGTCTGGCAGATGGGAATATATTCTATCAAGCATGTCATGGTTAAAAAAAGAAGAAAGAAAAAGCTGTTTTGAGCAACTGTTCTTGTTCAGTCTGGTTGTTTAACAGAGGAGGCAACCAAAGAGCAGGGAAGTTAGGTAACTTATTCGAGGTCAGCTGGGGGCAGGGGACCAGAGGCGATACCCAGACAGAAATGCTTCCCCGTGGCAGGAAAATAGAACCGTAGCCAAAAGGGAGATGAAGTTCATGAGAGACCTGACAACTCTTGGTGCTCAGTCAATATCACTCAGATCTTTACTCATTTTCTGCTATTGCCATAACAAATCACCACAAACTTGGCAGCTTAACAACACACCCATATCATTTTACAGTTCTAGAATTTGGAAATGGAACCTGAATCTCATGAGGTTAAAATTAAGGTGTCAGCAGGGCTGCATTCCTTTCTGGAGGTTCCAAGGGAGGGTTTGTTCCCTTGCTCTTCTGGTTTGTTGGCAAAGTTTGGTTCTTCATAGTTTTAGGATCAAAGTTCCAGACTTTTTGCTGACTGCAAGCTGAGAGCCCTTCCCAGCTTCTACAAATGCTGCATTCCTTGTTTCACAGCCCCTTTCCTCTATCTTCAAAATAATGGCAGGTCAAGTTCTCATCTGTTCGTGTCTCTGGGACCCTCCTTCCATGGTCACATCTCTGTGTGACCACAACTGGAAAAGGCACCCCATTTTAAGGATGCTTGTGATTAAACGGGGCCCATCTGGGTAACCCAAGATCATCTTCTCATCTCAAAGTCCTTAGCATTCGAGACATCTGCAAAGTCCCTTCTGCCACCTAAGGTAGCCTATGCATAGATTCTAGGGGTTAGTACATGGACATTTCTGGGGGCCATTAGTCTTCCTGCTAGTACTAACTTCTAGTACCCCACCTTTACCCCAGCGAGCTGTCAGGATAAACCTTCAGATCTCCATCTGCTGGACCTTCATAGCAGGCCTCCATCCTTTCATCAGCTCCCACTTCCAATCCCACTGGATTCACTTCCTCCACGGCGCAGGGTTAACAATATCAGTTTTCTCTTCAAAATAGTGGGTGGAGCCTCCTTATCCATTTAATTGAGTCTAACTCCTCACTCTGGCGTTAAGGTCTTCAGTGAGGTAGTATTTGATTCTTGCCTCTCTTTTAGTCATATCCCAACAAATCTCATTTGCAGCCTTTTTTCTTCTGGCAAAATAGACCACTCCACTTTCCCCAAATTCAGCAGACACCTTCACACTTTTTTACCTTTACCAGCATTGTTTTCTCTGCCTGGACTGTCCTTATCCTCTCATCTCTGAGTTTTCTCATCCTCAAGTTTTCCAGACTTAACTCAAATGTCACTACTTTCTTGACGCCTTTCCTATTTCCTCCCGCCATCATTAAGGCTACAGATGGATTTTTCTTCGGATTTCTCACAGTCCTCATTTATCCCTTGGTATTGACATTCAGCATTTCTGCTTAACTCTTGCTGCATGACAAACCTCACCAATATTTAGTGGCATAACCCAAAATTTATTATTACATTTCTCTAGATCAAAAATTTGGTCAGGGCATAGCAGGGATGGCATATCTTTATTCATTGGGAACTCGGCTGAGTTGGCGGGTATTCTTCTTGCTCTGTCTCTCCGCAGAGCTCCCCCACCTGCCCATCTTGGGCTTCTTCACAGCCTGTGGCCTTCAGGGTAGTTGAAATATTGACCTGGCAGCTCAGGGCTCCAGTAGATCAAAAGCGATGCTCTTAGTGGCAGGCTTGGACCTGGCAAAACATCGCTTCCACCTCACTTTATCACCCAAAGTTATCACACACTGGATTCAAGAGAGAGGAACGAGGATCTCCAACGTCAAAGAATTTGAGGACATCATTGAAATAACACAAATCTTGTTCTGGGTTCTTTGGCACATTCCCGATCTTTTCTCCAAGACTGTGAGTTTGGAGTGTGATCCATTTAGTGGCCACCAGGGTGTCTAGCACATAGCTTGGCCCATAACATGCACTCAGCAATTTTTTGTTGTGTTAATGAACAAATGTGTTTAGCTGGTTCTTCTTGTCAAAGGTGACCACACCTAATTTTGCATACTGTAAAGTGAGAAAAGATTGACAGGTGGTGGGTGGCAGAGGGGGTGGCTAGAATTCTATTTTTTTTTTAAGTCATCTAAAAGATTTGGAAAATGTACGTATATAAAATAGATGACCAAGGAGTTCCCATCGTGGTGCAGCAGAAACATATCTGACTAGGAATTGTGAGGTTGCTGGGTTCGATCCCTGGCCTTGCTCAGTGAGTTAAGGATCTGGTGTTGCCCTGAGCGGTGGTGTAGGTCTCAGACGTGGCTCGGATCCCGCATTGCTGTGGCTGTGACGTTGGCCGGCAGCTGTAGCTCCAATTTGACTGCTAGCCTGGGAACCTCCATACACTGCAGGTACGGCCCTAAAAAGCAAAAATATAAAATAAAATTAAGTTAAATTAAATTAAATGAAAATAAATTGAATAATAAAGACTTCAGAATAAAAAAATTTAAAAAATAAAATAAAATGATGAACATGTTCTTTAGAGGGCAGACTTGGGCATGACTACAGTATTTGTGATGTGAATTATGAGTAATCAATTTGGGGTTGTATTGAACCAGTCTTGGTAATTGGATTCCAATGAAGCACCTGTTTTTCATCAGACTCCAGCTCATGAGTGGGCAAGTCACACAGAAATCCATTTCACATTGATTTTCAATGCTGCTTAATAGTTTGTTTTGCTGATTCGATCTAAATGTAAATCTATAATGACCAAATAAAGTGCTTGCCGTAAAATTGCTTTTCATCAGCTCTTTGCTTCGAGGTTACATTGTATCAGCTTTTGGAAATTAAAATTCATTGTTTAAATAGACAGTGTTCCTTCCAAAATACCTTTTGCAGTATCCCTTCCCATCTTAACCATTACTGTATCATGAAAAATACAATCTTTCTGTTTTGTAAAAAGAACATTGGAAAGGTTTTGGAGAAACTTAACAAAACTAAATTTATTAATAGTAATAAGGTAATCATCATAATAAGACGGCAATTACAGTTTTATAAAGAGAAAATTGCTAAAAGGCAATTTGAGAAATTACAAGAGAAAGGTCTTTGTCATAGACTTGAAAAAGAGCACTCTGATTGCCTAATTACTCTGAGCCTTTTTTCCCTCATCTGCAAATCATAACTAATATCTCACAGCATTGTTGAAAGGAGTCAGTGAAAAATGTGCATTTCTGGTACCTAGTGAGTATTCAGTGAACATTAGCTATTATTATCACCTTTACTATTTTTTATGGCTTTTTTTTTTCTTTTTTCTTTTTATGGCCATACCTGTGTCATAGGGAAGTTACCAGTCTAGGGGTCAAAGCAGAGCTGAAGCTGAGGCCTACACCGTAGCCTCGGCAACACAGGATCCAAGCCATATCTGCGACCTATGGCACAACTTGCGGCAACACCAAATCCTTAACCCACTGAGGGAGGCCAGGGATCAAACCTGCATCCTCACAGAGACTGCATCAGGTTCTTAACCCACTGAGCCCTGATGGGAATTCCAATTTTTTTGAACGGTTTCTTAATGAGGATACTTTCCCTAAAGAACTTACTTTCCAGGGACAAAGAAAAAGAAAACAAAGGCATGAAGAAAAAGAAGAAGGCAGAGGAGGGAGAAAGAAGGAAGCGGAGGAGAGAGGGGGGAAGAGGAAGAAGGCAGGAAATTATGAAAGATTTAGAAGAGACAGCCAGGTAAGGGATGTCCGTGGAAAGGCTTTGGAGGCGCTGGTGGGGATCAGTAATGTCTCGGAGGGTATTGGCCTTAAAGGGTTTCAACTCTAACTGAACATACAAATGGACAATGACAAGAATTACGTATATGCAGATAGGATTCTGACCCACAGCATCTGCAGCAACCACGCTAGGAAGCCCAGTCACAGCCTCCAAATCCAAGACTCATTCAGGAAGCCAAAACACAGCCTCTGAGATCATCAGCCCAGGATTTTCAAAACTCGGTCAGTGGCCACCAACGGCTCTATTTTTTGCCCCCACTCCTAGCTCAGGACTAAAAAGAGAAAGCCACATATGTTTTCAAACCGCATCAGCTGCCCAACTTCCAGTTTACCGTCCCCCACCTTTCCTGGGCCAACCATCAGGGCACACCTAAAACCTTCCCTTTTCCACACTATAAAAATGTCCCGCTGGCCTGAGAGCATTTGAATCTCTGTCAAATGCAAGTGATGATGGCCGACTCCCTTGTGTATTTGGTTTCCTAAGGCTGCCAGAACAATTTACCACTAACTTGGTTGCTTACAACAGCAGGAGTTTATTCTCTTACACTTCTGGAGGCTAGAAGCCCTAAATGAAGGTATCAGCAGGGCCACGCTCTCACCAAAGGCTCTAGGGGAAAATCTTTGAGATGCCTTCTCTTAGCTTCTGTGTTGCCGGTAACCCTTGCCATTTCTCGGCCCGAGCTGCTGCAGCCTCTGTCCCCATCCTTACATGGTGCTCTCCCTGTGTGTGTCTGGTTGTGTCTCTTCTCATCTTCCTGTAAGGACACCAGTCACATTGGGTTAAGGACCCACTGTAGTCCAATATGACCTCATCTTAACAAATTACCGCTGCAATGACTCTGTTTCCAGGTAAGATCGCATTCTGAAGTTCTGGGATGGATGTGAATTTGTGGGGGAGGGGGGACACTAGCCAACCCAGTGCACCTGTTATAGCCAGCTTTAAGTAAGTAGACATTTATTTCCACGTGACACATGAAGATGATAGCCAAGGTTTGAGAGGTGAAAGGGGCAAGATGTAGGGAACACACAGAACGTGCAGTTTGGTAAAGTATCTGTTGTAACAAACAATCCCCACATGAAGTTTATTCCCCATTCATGTCATAGTTCATTGGAGGGGGCAGCACAGGGTCTGGGCACTGACTTGCTTAGGGACCCAGGCTTCTCCATCTTAGCATCGTCTCATTTCTGCTCAGGGTTCACTGGCCTGACTCAGTGAGTCCACACCTGTTCTAAAGGAGGCAGGTAAATGGAGCAGATCTGGATGCCAGGAAGAAGGGAAGAACACATTGGTGATGGCCTGAAGCCCAGAGTAGAGAAGGGAAAGGCTCATCTCTGTTCACCGTCCCCTCCCCTATCCTATGGCCAGATTCCCCAGGAACCCCAAACTGCAAGCTTTGTGAGGGACTCCTCTGAGGACCACTCTCTAAACTGTTCCTACCTCCCAGCCCATCCTTTCCATGCTTCCCTCATCAATATGCCCCTGAGCAGTTCATAAAGGACAGCTCCTCCGAGGGGGGCATTTACAGTGTACCAGGAGACCTAGTTTACCCCAAAGGAATGAATCTCTAATCTCCACAGCTCTTGGAAGTAAGACTGCTGGGTGGAGTTACAGAAGAAGATTGCAGTGAGTAAAAGCTTTATACCGATGAGGAGCACTCTCAGAAAAGATGTAATGGTCAGGTGGATGGCCTTTAGACAGACCACAGTTTGATCCCCAGCTTAGCCATTTACCAGCTAACACCTTTTTCTTTAATATATCTGATCCTTGGCTACCTCATCTATAAAATGGGGCAAAAAGAGCAACTACTTTATTGGTTTCTTGTGAGAATTAAACAAGGTAAGACAAATTATGCCTTTAATAAGCAATAGTCATTGGTGGCCAGCAAGAGTAGTTTACTTGACTTTTTTCCATTGATGACACTTGCATTAAGTTCTCAATACTAAGTATCTAAATACCTAAATATGTTGTCCAACACATACATCCTTTCTGTCAGTTGGGAACTCAGCTTGGAGGAGACCCTCCTGTCTTCTTCGTCGTGTTACATTCCCACCTGCTCCCCTCCTCCATCAGCCTAGTGCCTTGTATGTGGTAAAGACTCAACTGAAGCTCAGTTAAAGCTCCAGGCCTCGAGGAGCAAGGAGGGATCCTTGAATCATTTTAATGACTTGTAATTAATGACATGAATGAATCATGATTGATGCTTTGAGTTAATGCTGCCAGGTTCTCTGTCAAGGAGAGGGGAGATCTTAACTTCAGAATCCTGCATTTAGGCATTGCCGCCTTTGTCCTAATGCCACATGGCCCATTGGGACTTGACGTCTGAAATAGACGCTCCCAAGACACAGTATCCAGCCCTCTGCCTCAGCTTCAGGTCTCTGGGGTAGAACCCTGGCTATGATTTTGTTTGTTTGTTTGTTTGTTTGTTAACAAAATCCCCTTCAGCCTGAGAATTCCGAGGAATTATCCTTTATAAACTCCTCGATACCGTATTTACAGGACTGACAGCATCTGGGACCTGGTGACTGTCACCTATTTAGTCCTCACCAGGGTACACACCCTGAGATGCTGAAATCTGCCCTCATCCAACTTTCATTCTGCAGCTGGGAGGACCATGGCCTCTCCCAGGGGTCCTTGATGGGAAGGAAAAATTGTAGCTTAAAGTGGAAAGATTGTGGATTAAGGAAAACTTCCCTCAAAGAGATGAACATCCTGTGTTTGCCCATCCGGGCTGCTTGGCTGACCCCGAGGATCTCAGGGAAACCTTCTCCTGTGATCAGAGGGCCCGATACCCCCTGCTCACAACAACTTTAGCAGCACAAGTTTGTTCTCTCATGTATGGGCCAAGGCCAGTTTGTAAAAAGTCCATTTCCTTCAGTCCCCCACGAGGCACAGCATTTGAGAGCTGCTCGCTATCGTATTTATTTACATGAGAGAAAATCCTGAGCCCTGGTTGTTTAAGTTTTCCCTAAGAAAATGGGGAAACTCTTAGTTGAAGCCCAAGGTGAAATTTTTGCTCTCTGAAAAATAAGTGCGCCTAACTCCAAGAATTATGGCCATTGTTTTATTGTAGCCATGACTGGTAAATAAGAAAAATCAGGTTGTTGTTGGTTTTGGGGTTTCTTTTCCTATGACTTACCATCCCTGTGGGCAGTGACTGAGTAATATTTTACCTCCGCAGCCACTGAGCTCAGAATAATGAAAGGTTTGCAAGAGACAAGTTTTTTCTTTTTCTTTTTTTTTTCTGTCTTTTTGCCTTATCTAGGGCTGCACCCTCAGCATATGGAAGTTCCCAGGCTAGGGGTCTAACAGGAGCTGTAGCTGCCGGCCTTCGCCACAGCCACAGCAACGCGGGATCTGAGCCGCGTCTGCAACCTACACCACAGCTCACGGCAACGCCGGATCCTTAACCCACTGAGCAAGGCCAGGGATTGAACCTGCAACCTCATGGTTCCTAGTTGGATTCGTTAACCACTGAGCCATGACGGGAACTCCTGCAAGAGACAAATTGAAGGAGCTGTGAGTTGCACTGCAGGAGAGTTTTGTGTAGTCCTTTGTCCAAGTTCTCACCCTATGAGCATCAGTAGGTGATGTTTAGACAGTGAGGATATAGCCAAAAATACAGACCAGCCCTCTGGCTTCATGGAATGTGTGTTCTAGCAGAGGGAGACCCACAGTGAGCACGTACACTGATATACAAGCAGGAAAATCTTAAAACAGTCAATGTGTGTTACTGAGTCATTTTGAAATATGACTGGAGAGAGATGGGCGAGGGATGCCTTGAACTGCAGGCAGCAGAAAGGCCTCTGCAAAACTGAGCTGAGCTGTAGGCACAAGAAAGAACTCCCCAGGAAAAGATGTAAGGCAGAGGGCGGCATATGATGGTCCGTCGCTAAACTCTACCTCAGACCAGCTTTTGTGCAGTCTGTGTAAGACTAGTTGAACATTTTTTTTTGGGGGGGGGGCTGCACCTGCAGCATATGGAAGTTCCCAGGCTAGGGGTCGAATCAGAGGTGCCGGCCCACACCACAGCCACAGCAGCACCAGATCCCAGCTGCGTCTGCGACCTAAACCACAGCTCAAGGCAACGCAGGATCCTTAGCCCACTGAGCAAGGCCAGGGATCAAACCCATGTCCTCATGGATACTAGTCGGGTTCATTACTGCTAAGCTACCACAGGAACTCCTCTTTTTTTTTTTTAGGGTACACTTTTTTTTAATGGTTGAAAACAAATTTAAAGTAGAAAATGTGACACAGAAAAATCATAGGAAATTCACAGTTCAGAGTCCATAAAGGTTTATTGGAACAAAGCCCTGTCCATTCACTTATAGACTGTCTGTGGCTACTTTCCTGCTATGACGACAGTGACAAAGTTATAATGGAGAACTGAGTCAGGTGCCCAAAGCCTAAAATAGTCACCATCTAGCCTGTTAAGGAGAAGGCATGCTGACCCTGATCTAAGAGAAGAGCTTTCAGGAGTTCCCACTGTGGCCCAATGGGATCGGTAGCATCTCTGTAGCACCAGGATGCAGGTTCGATCCCCAGCCTGGCACAGTGGGTTTAAAGGACCCAGCATTTCCACAGCTGCAGCGTATGTTGCAGCTGTGGCTTGGATCTGGCCCAGGAACTCCGTATGCCTTGGAGTGGCCGAAAAATAAAAGAGGCGGCGGGGTGGGGGGAGCTTTCAGATAGAGGTAACAGCAACATGCTAAGCCCCAGCGCAAAGACCTGGGGGACCAAAGAGAGGCTGGAAGAAGGCAGAAAGATGACATCTGAGGGGCAGAGACCAGATCCTATGGACACAGGTTCTATTTGTCATCTAACCATATGCTCCCATATGTTATGGGCAACATGCTTTTGTCTGGTCTTTTCATCAAACAGTTTGCAGTTCCTGAAAGCAAAGCCAATGCTTTATAATTGCAAATGGACAAAATCTTACCCCAGCCTCTTTGACCTGCTTGGTCTGGGAGCTCATGAATCTTCCTCCTCTCTCCTTTTTTAGACCTTAAAGCTGTGGTTTCTCAACTAGAACAGATGATCAGAATCCCAGCGCCGCTACTTACTGACTGTGTGACCTTGAGCAAGTGACCTAACTTCTCTGTGTTTCACTTTCCTCATTGGTAAAGAGTGGGGTTATTTCTACTCAACTTCAGGATTTCTGCGAAGATTAAATGCGATAATGTTCATAAAGCACTGAGTAAGTGGCAGCGTTAGCTGTGGCTCAGATTTTTACTAAGGAAGAATGTCCCTCGGCAAATGTGGATACCTGGCCCCACCCCCAGAGATCTGATTCAGTAAGTCTAGGGTGGGACCCAGGTATCTGCCATTGAGAAATACTGCCCAAGGAAGACAGGTGTGGGGCCACCTGACCGGCCTAGGGCATTGATGAACAGTAACTATGTATCACTGAATGAGTAGGGAGTCTGGGGGTGGGATTTATTTTTTTCTATGCAAGCCCAAGCCTGAGATTAAAACAAAGAAATGGAGGTGGAGGTAAGGGTGGAGATGGGGTTGGCCTCAAACCAACCCCACTGTGTGAAAATAATATTAAGTACTCTCCCATTGTAGGCAGGGGCCTGTGCAGATTAAGGTGTGCATAGAAAAAGCATTCTCTTCCTTAATTCTCTGTGAATCGAGGAATCCCGGTGGGCTTATCAGCACCCTTATCTTGTGGATGACAGTCCTTGTATTGTACTTCATGGGATAGACATTACAAAGGGAGACAGGGCTTCCTCCCCCGCTCCCACCCCCGTCAGAGCCACAGGGGCCTAGAAAGTAAATGAGCGAGGCGTTAGGGAGTGTTGAGGACTGCGGTGAACCAGAGAGCACACGCTGCACCTCAGGGCCTGGCGGCTTCTCCTCTCCAGCCAGTTGTGGTCGCACAGCAATGCAAAGCCAGGATGGCCATAGAATCCTATTTTCTAAAAGAAGCCAGATATCCAGATTTTTTACGTAATATATCCCCATGAATAAGTGTTGGCAAGTAATTTGATTTTTTTTAAACCCCATCCAGGCCAAACAAAACACATCTGCTGGCCGGATATTGCCTGTGGGTGGCCCTCTCATTTGCAAACTCTGGTCTAGACTGAATAATTCAAGTTTTGGGACCTGCACCCCTACTCCCGTCCTGCCCCCGCAGCCTGATGGAGAGACAGACTCTCCCAGGGCAGCGGCTCTCAAGCCTTTGCTACACATTAAAGTCACCTGGGAAGAGAAAAATTATATACGGAGGCCCAGCTCTGTATCCAGAGGTTCTGATCGGATTGATCCAGGTGGGGCCCCCCCCAAGGAGCAGATCTGGGCTCCCCTGGGCCAAAGCAAGAGCAAAGGGCCATGTTTGGAGGAGGAGATGGTCTTGGGAACGGAGTGCCCAGAAGTCTATGAAACAAGGCCAGGCTAGAAACCCCCGTCGGGGTGTGAAGTTTCTGTGCTCTCCCTGCTGTGTGTCAGAGTCATATAAACAGCTATGAAGAGTTGGACGTTATTAAAAGTTTACTCTTCCAGTTTCCATCAGATGCTGGCAGGCCAGGACTAAATTCTTATAGCCTAAGTGTAGGTGGTGGAGAGGTTGGGGTTTGTGTGGAGGCGGGTGGGGAATAAGGGACAAGGTAAAGGCATCTTGCTTGTCCTATTCTCCTCCAGTGGTGGCCACACAGAGAAGCAGCCTCGCCCTGGTGGAGCCGAAGCCCTGGAGTTCCAGGTGATGGTCAGCTTGCCCAGGGGAAGATCCTGCAACACGAGAAGTTGTGTCAGGCCGCCTGAGCTGCAGAGTTAAAGCTTGCCCTCTTTCCCCAGGTACTCTGGAGGAAAATGATGGCTAAAGTTGGGGCTGGGGTGGGGTTGATGCTCGAGTGATGAAATCCTTGATACCTCGCCCCATAGTTTGGCCCCAGGTGGCCTATGAAAACTTGTTGAAGGAATAGAGTCAGGGAGGAGGGAGAGAGAGATGAGAGAGAGAGAGTGAACACGGAGGAGGTTAACCTGGCTGCATTCTTGGAGTTCCCGTTGTGGCTCAGAGGAAACGAATCTGACTGGGAACCATGAGGTTGCGGGTTCGATCCCTGGCCTTGCTCAGTGGGTTAAGGATCCGGCGTTGCCGTGAGCTGTGGTGTAGGTCGCAGACGCGGCTCGGATCCCGCGTTGCTGTGGCTGTGGCGTAGACCGACAGCTGTAGCTCTGATTAGACCCCTAGCCTGGGATCCTCCACATGCTGCGGGTGTGGCCCTAAAATAACAAAAGACAAAAAAATTAAAAAAATTGGTAACCTGGCTGCATTCTGTCTTCTGAGGCAATTCTTATTCTTCTCCTTCCCTCCCCATGAGCAAATAAAGGGTCCTTCTGGGAGCCGGGTCTGCTAAACTTTGTTTTCCATTAGCTGCTGGACTTTCCAGCAAGTTCACACGTTGCCAGGGTGGTTTCATACAAAGGCTTCACTCACATGTATTAATTGGCCCTAAACACACAGGAAGACACCAGTGAGTTTTTATAGTGTGTTCAGGGTTTTTGAACCAGGAACCAGATCCCTAGTTTTTCCCCTGCACCCATGATTTTCCCTTTGAAGTCAACAGGAGCCCTGCTCAGGGTGTCTAGAGCGAAACAAGGATCTGGCCTAAGTGAACTGTTAGGAAAATGCATTAAAGTGCTAAAGTAAGATTAAGTTACCCAGAGAAAATACACTTTGGCCAGAAGAAACTGCAATCAGAACCATCTGAAGGGGCTCCTGTGGTCAGAGAAAAGAAGAAAACCATATTTTAAAAATTCAATTAATGTGTTGAGTTGCCTCAAAAGAAATAAAGATCCATTGTCTTTTATATGTTTCTAATATGAACTGCCAATTAATGATGAGATTGGCAAATTGCTCTACAATTAAAAACATAGAAATGTTGTTTGAGGCAATTAGAATAATTGTCATATGTTAATTATAGGTTGATGAATTTTGCATGCTGCCAGCAATTACCTTTGGAGTCTGAGCTTTTCTGAACAGAATCCAAATCCCTAAAGACATTGATATAGTAAGAACTATCTTTCTTGTTGGTGTGCCTGCTGTATTTTCGGTGTCTTTTTAAGGTATTTAATTATTTCTAATTAGGTTTCCAGAAGAAATTTCTTAATATATGCTTTGCTAGGTCATCCTTAAAGAACCCTGTAACCAATATGAAAGGAGAGAGGAACAGAAGGAATTGGATATCAGGCAAACCTTGGATTAGATATTTACTAGCTGGGTACTTTGGGCAAATTGCTTAGCCTTTCTGAATCTCAAAAGAGGAAAATACATACTTTACAGGGTTGCTGGTGGTTTTTATGAGATAATATTTATATATCCCCAAATATTGTGCATGATGCAAAGCAGATGTTCAGTAAAAGTAGTTATTGTTTTCCTAGAAATAGTGGGGAGAGCATCTCAAGCTGAGATAGCTTCTCTACCATTTCATCAGAGCAAAATCCTTGCAGTTACTCTTCTTGCAACTGGGGCTGTTATATGTGACCATTCGGATTATGCCTTGCGCAATTTCTAGGGCAGTCATTGACATTGCAGCCTATGTGAACAGCGCCCTCTGGGCTTGTGCAGTGTCCAGTCTTTACAACGGTCCAAAGGCACTCTGCTTGCCACCAGGATCCTAAATTTAAATCCTTTTAAATCTTTGGTCTTTAGATAAACATGTTCTATTTTCGTTCATTAGGCTTTCCCCCAGCTGGGCTTTTTTCATCAGTATTTGTCAGAGGTTAGCAGATTTCTACCTTCAGGCCTAATCTGGTCTGCAACCTGTTTTTTGTACATTAAGTTTTATTGGACTGGAGTTATACCTGTTCATTTATATTGTCTACAGTTACTACTGAGCTACAGTAGCCCAGAAGATTGGTTGCAAGAAAGACTCTATGACCCACAAAGCTGAAAATATTTACTATCTGGCTCTTTACTGGGAAAGTTTGTTGACCCTGGTGTTGATGACTGTCTGGCCAAATACCAAGGAAAGTTAATGGCTGATGCTTGTTTGTTTTTCTCTCACACCTCTTACTTTACTGGGCTGGGAGGTGGGTTAGATGTTTTTCCTGATCCTAGTTGCTACTTTCAGACCCTTCTCCTTCCTTCCTCCCCCTAATCCCTACAGCTCTGAAACTTATGATATTTATTTATTTATTTATTTATTTATTTATTTTAGGGCCGCCCTCGCAGCATGTGGAAATTCTCAGACTAGGGGTTGAATCAGAGCTTCAGCTGAGCCACAGCCGCTGTCACAGCAATGCCAGATCTGAGCCGCCTCTGTGACCTATGCTGCAGCCTGTGGCAACGCCGGGTCCTGAACCCATTAAGCAAAGCCAGGGACTGAACTCATAGCCTCGTTACTAGTCAGGTTCTTAACCCACTGAGCCACAGTGGGAACTCCTGAAACTCATGATTTTAGATTCTCTTCTCCACTCCCCCCCCTTGTGGTAGCCATGTACTGATCCCTGAAGATGTTAGCTCCAGGCTCACTGTCACTCTCTCAGTAATCTTCCCATCATAATTCTTGGTAATTTTCATAAATGATATTTCCATTATCCTGACCACCTCTCAGGCCTTAGATCACCTCCAGGGTTTTGCTTTTATTCAATAATCGATAATACCTGAGTGGCAGATGGCCCTCTTCCACACTCAGCTACTGACTGCCAGGGTCGTCCCCATCCCAGTCTTTGCTAACTAGCGCAACCCCTGTCCAGTCAGGCCTCCCTGCTCACTTCCTGTAGCTCTCTGACCTCAGTAAATGCCAGACCCTGGGACTTAGTCCGTTGATGCTCCCGCCACCTTCTTCACTGTCCCTCGCTCCTTTCTGTCTTCATGTCCTGGGCTGCGTAGCTTAAATGCCATGACCTCTTGTTAGAATTACTCTTTAACGTATGGTCTCAAGTGCCCCTGCCCCTTCACTGCTTCATAATGACCTTCCAGCAAAGCCTGAGTCCTGGTGACATCCAGTTCCAGACCAGACTGCCCCTGAGCACAAGAATTTGACTGAAGAGACACAGACAGCCGTGCTCACTTTCATTCATGCCCTCTGACCCCAAGTGGATATCTCTATTCCCAGGTCACCTTACTCCACGTCCCTCACTTCTACTCCCACTCCCATCAATCATTTTTTCCTACCCTGCCAGGGCTCACTGCGGCTCCAGCACCTCTACCCGTATTCTCTTTCTCAACGATCTTTCCCCAATTTCAATCAAAAAGAGAAGCACTCAGAAGAGAACAATGTCCACACATCCCTGCTGCCAGAGTTGCTTTGCTTCTTTGCTATTTAATCTGCCTTCCAGCTTGTTTAAGGTTCCGTGAACTTTGCTAGGACCACCCGCTCCGTTTGTCCACCAGACAGCAACCCCTGCTGCCTATTCAAAATTATTTAAACTCTATTTTTTTTTTTTTTGTCTTTTTGCCTTTTTGCCTTGCTCAGTGGGTTAAGGATCCGGCGTTGCCGTGAGCTGTGGTGTAGGTTGCAGACGCGGCTTGGATCCCGCGTTGTGTGGCTGTGGTGAAGGCCGGTGGCTGTAGCTCCGATTCGACCTCTAGCCTGGGAACCTCCTTATGTCGCAGGTGCAGCCCTAGAAAAAGGCAAAAAGACAGACAGAAAGACAGAAGACAGGAAGAAAGAGTAAGCAATAAGGTCTTAAATAAGGTCCTGCTGTATAGCACAAGAAACCGTCTCTTGTGATAGATCATGATGGAAGATAATATAAGAAAGGGAATATGTATGTGTATATATATATATATATATATATACACACACACACACACACACATATATATATATGCCTGTGTGTATATCTGTGTGTGTGTGTGTGTGTGTGAGAGAGAGAGAGAGGGAGAGAGAGGGAGAGAGAGAGAGAGAGAGAGAGGGAGACTGGGTCACTTTGCTCTAAAGCAGAAATGGACACAACATTGCATATCAACTAAAAATTTTTAAAATGTAATCTATCCTCATGGAGCCCAATGTTTATCTTCAGTTCTAACATTCTAATCATACTTTTGTTACCTTTGCTCCAACAGAAGTGCTCTTGCCAAGGGGATGAATGAAATCTATTGCTAAATCCAACTCAGTTAAAGTTCTTAGTTTGACCTTCCTAAAGTGTTTCACACGGTTGACTGTTTCATCCAGAACACCATGTTCTCCTCGGGGAGGGGTGTCTCAGTCACGGGGAAGAACAATCTGAAAGACCCTGAGGTACCTTTGGATTGGCTGTATGGAATGCAAGAGGAGACCCTTTTGTAGAAGCCTCACCCTTGTAAATTGGATGCTTTGTCTGAGATGAGCCTGGCCTCTTGTTCTGTGAGGCCCTGAGTAGCTAAAGGGGTGGGTATTGGAGGGGTGGAGGTAGGGAGAAGGTTGAGCCCTGAGTCAAGTCCTTAGGAGCTTGTGACTTTGGCCAGGTCACCTATAATCTCCAAGCCTCAGTTTTCATATTGGTGAAGTGTAGGTGGAAATAGGCTTCCTATAAAGAATCAATGAATTCATGTTGGAGTAAGCCTGGAATTCTAATTACAAACTCAAATGCCTGCCATGGCGGGCAGGCGGGAAATGTAAATTAAGACAGTCAGCAGATGCCTACCTCCTAAAGGTAGTCCCAATTCAAATTTTGAAAAAAAGAACACGCCAGCTCAAATAATCCCACCTGAAGGCCAAGTTTGGTCCAGCTTTTTACTCGGCTGGGGCTGATATGCGGTAGATACTCAGTTAATATTAGATTCCCTTTCTTTTGAAGACTCACCTTTATCCATTGGTCATTCAGTCACCCTATTTCTTTTTTCATGCCCATGACATTCATTGGATACATCTGTCCTCAGCACCCCCCCCCCCCCGCCATGCCAGGCACTATACAAGGTCACCTGAGGTCCCTTCTGTCAGACTCCAGTTCTCTTCTTAGAGAGGCCAACTAATAAATTGTGAAAGTGATCAGGAACTGTGAAAAGTGTTATGAAGATGAAGGACTGTGATTAAAAACAGAAAAGTGGAAGAGGAGCTGGGAATCTAATGAAAAGAAAATATATGAGAGTGACGCCTAAGAGCTTGGATTCTGGAGTCTAATTTCCTGGCTATGTCACCTTAGAGAAGTTACTTATCCTTTCTATGTGTCAGTGTTCTACAGGCAGACCTCATTTTATTGAACTTCACTTTTATTATACTTTACAGATACTGTTTTTTTTTTGTTTTGTTTTTTAACAAATTGAAGGTGGGCAGCAAGCAAGTCTATGGGCAGCATTTTTCCAAACAGCATGTACTCACTCCATGTCCTATGTCACATTTTGTCAGTTCTTGCAGTATTTCAAACTTGTCCAGACTGTTATATTTGTTATGGGCAGCTGTAATCAGGCATCTCTGATGTTAACCACTGTGTGACTCTCCAGAATCTGAGATGATGATTAGTGTTTTTTTAGCAGTAAAGCCTTTCTCTCTCTCTCTGTTTTTTTTTTTAAGGCCATACCTGCAGCATATGGAAGTTCCCAAGATAGGGATTGACTCAGAGCTGCAGCTGCCAGCCTATACCACAGCCACAGCAATGCTGGATCTGAGCTGCATCTGCTACCTACGCTGCAGCTTGTGGCAATGCCAGATCCTTAATCTACTGAGTGAGGCCAGGGATTGGGCCCACATCCTCATTGATACTATGTAGAGTTCTCTTAACTGCTGAGCCAAAAGGTATTTTTTAATGAAGGTATGCTCATTGTTTTTTTAGACATAAAGCTATTACACACTTAATAGACTACAGTATAGGTAACATCACTTTTCTTTTCCTTTCCATTATGGTTTGTGACAGGATATTGACTATAGTTCCCTGTGCTATACAGTAGGACCTTGTTGTTTAACCATCCTATATATACTTGTTTGCATCTGCTAGTCCCAAACTCCCCGTTGAGCCCTCTCCCATCTCTCCTCCCTCTTGGTAATCACAAGTCTTATCTAAAACATCACTTTTAGGAGTTCCCATTGTGGTTCAGTGGTTAACGAATCCGACTAGGAACCATGAAGTTGCAGGTTCGATCCCTGGCCTTGCTCAGTGGGTTAAGGATCCGGCGTTGCCGTGAGCTGTGGTGTAGGTTGCAGATGCGGCTCAGATCCCGCGTTGCTGTGGCTGTGGCGAAGGGCAGCAGCTACAGCTCCTGTTAGACCCCTAGCCTGGGAACCTCCATATGCCGTGGGTGCGGCCCTAGATAAGGCAAAAAGACAAAAAAAATAAAAAGTAAAAAATAAATAAAACATCACTTTTATATGCACTGGGAAACCAAAAATTCACATGACTTCCTTTATTGAGGTTGTTGGGAGCTGAACCCACATTCTCTCGAGATATGCTTGTGTTTTATAAAATGAAGATAATAATAATTCCTACCTCATAGGACTATTGAGGGGACTGAGTTAATGTGTTTATTTTTATTTTTTTTGTCTTTTTGCCTTTATGTAGAGCCGCACCCGCGGCATATGGAGGTTCCCAGGCTAGGGGTCTAACAGGAGCTACAGCTGCCAGCCTTCGCCACAGCCACAGCAACGCGGGATCCAAGCCGCGTCTGCAACCTACACCACAGCTCACGGCAACGCCGGATCCTTAACCCACTGAGCAAGGCCAGGGATCGAACCCACAACCTCATGGTTCTTAGTCAGATTCGTTAACCACTGAGCCACGAAGGGAACTCCGAGTTAATGTGTTTAAAGCACTCACTTCATTCTGCAGCATGTAGTCCATGTTCAGGTAGATTAACTCTATGGTAGACAAAAGTTCTATTTGGGAATTTGGAAACTAGGGTTGTAATAAGGTTGACAGACTTGTCCTGATTCCCCCAAAACTTTCCTTATATTATTGCTGAAGTCATATGACCTGCAAAACCCCTAAGTTCTGGGCAAATCTATATAGTTGGTTACCCTGTGTCTGCTTTCAACTACTCAATAGCTATGTGACTTTGAGGCTGCCTTATGCCTTCTTTGGATCTGAAAAATGAGGGATTTAGACTACCGGGTGGTTTTCAAACTGCCTTCTATATGAAAATCTCCTGTTATTAAAACACAAAATGCTGGGCCCCACCCGAGTTTCTGATCCACTGTGTGGCCTGACTGACGGCACTAGATGGCCGTGAAGCTCTGTTTTTTTTTTTTTTT
>PVHT021183699.1:49178409-49253036 GCA_004024745.2 Catagonus wagneri | reverse complement strand
GTGAAGCTCTGTTTATCTTCTTTTTTTTTTTTTTTATATGGAAGTTCCCCGGCTAGGGATCAAGCCTGCGCCATAGCAAGACCTGAACCAGTGCAGTGACAGTGCCTGATCCTTTACCCATGGCTCCACAAGAGAACGCCCCATTTGTCTGTTAGTCTTCTGTGCTTCCTGTGACCTGCTCGAGATCTTTATGAGAAAATGAGGTTCATGGACAGAAAACTGTTCATTCATTCATTCCGTCATTCATTCATTCAACACTATTTCTCGAACACCTGTTTGTCAGGCGCTGTTCTAGCTGCTGGGGACCGAGTGGTCCACAGAACCATAGCTGTGATGGCAGGGGGTCAACTAACTGGGTTTTGTACCCTGCACTGCCCTGCCCCTCCCCGATGCCATGCACGATGAAGGTTCTGAAGAACTGAGAGCTAGAGAAGGGTGTGATCTAACACATAAGGAAGCTGTAAGCTATGCCCTACAGACTTAAATGTAAGCAGACAGCTGTTGGGAGGCTGAGTTAGTCTGTGCCCAAGAGCTACAACCCCCTTCCAAACACCCACACCCCAACTTCTTATCTCAATGTCAATTTTATGGCTGGGACTCCATTTTCTGAGATTTATCCATTGGTCTCTTATGACAAATAAGGTAGGCACTTTAAGCTTTAGCTGCTTTTTTTTTTTTTCTCCAGAAGAACATGAGATTTCATTCTTTTGTTTCTTTTATTTTGCTTTCACCTGCATGGGAGAACATACGTTTTTGTTTTTTTTTTTAAGAGCTGCATCTTTGGTATATGGAAGTTCCTAGGCTAGGGGTCAAATCAGAGCTGCAGCTGTTGGCCTACACCTCAACCACAGCAACGTGGGATCCAAGCCGTGTCTGTGACCTACACCACAGCTCACAGCAATGCCAGATCCTTAACCCAATGAGCAAGGCCAGGGATCGAACCTGAATCCTCATGGATACTAGTTGGGTTCTTAACCCACTGAGTCACAACTGGAACTCCAGAAGCTACTTTTTGTAAATAAGCAGATGCCCTGCATTTCTCTCATTTCTATTTCCATGCCAGGAGGAAGAGAGTTCGTTGTGGCCTTCTAAAGAGCCTGAACATTTATTACCCAAGAAGTTTTGTCAATCGCATCAACCAGCTGGTATGTTGCATGCAGTCCAGGGCCCTGACAAACATGCCAGGAACGTCAACTGATAATGCTAATTTTGTGGGCAACCCTAATGATAGGTTTACTTGATTAGACTTTATTCCACCCCCCCAAATTGACTAACATTTTATTGCATGTCCACTTGGCCACTTCTGTTGTTTCAGATATCTCTGCATAACGAACCACCCTAAAATTCAGTGGCTTCAAACAAGTTCCACTGTTATTGGCTCCCATTTTGTAGGTCAGGAATTTGGGCAAAGTTCAGTGGTGGTGGCTTATCTCTGCTCATGTGGTGCTGGCACATGTGTCAGAGCTGGCATGGTGTCACTTCCACCACATCTTGCTGGTCAAAGTAAGTTACACGGCCATCCTAGATTCAAGGAGTGTGGGGACATATACTCCATGTCTTTTTTTTTTTTTTTAGGGCTGCACCTGCAGCATATGGAAGTTCCTATAGGGGTTGAATCAGAACTGCAGCTGCTGGCCTATGCCACAGCCACAGCAACACTGGATCCAAGCCGCATCTGTAACTATGCTTCAGCTTGTGGCAACACCAGATCCCTAACACACTGAGCATGGCCAGGAATCGAACCCACATCCTCATGGATACTAGTTGGGTTCTTAACCTGCTGAGCAACGGCAGGAGCTCCAGTACTTCCCATCTTGATGGAAGAAATAATTGGTGCTATTTTTGCAGGTGGTGAATCTACATACTTAATTTTGCCGAATCTTAGTTGATGCATTTCAAATAAGCAAAAACAGTGGATTTTTTGGTGAGGGCGGTGAAGTGGGGGGGGGGGGACCAAGTCTTTTTCTTTGATTTATAGCAACCAAATCCAGGAAGAGGGTCATAACTCCCTCAGATAAATTAAGGATATTTAAATGATTACCTCAAGAATGTAGCTCATGGAGAAGAATGACAGTGAAAAGCATATAATATGCGTCTGGTTATATATTTATGATAAATTTGCATTGTGTCAAAAATCCAGCTGTCCTTTTGGAAACACATATAATAGGCCATAAAATCCTCAAATGCTTCTTTTTAGACTGAATGCATCTGAAAGAAAAAGAGAGTTGAAGGGCACGAGAGGATTTTAACAAAATCTCATGGGTGGCAGATGTTTTGAACGCCCTTCAGTTAAGGTACAGTAATGCCAACCACATGTAAACACATACACACAAGCACATAAAAATACGTGAAGTGCAAAGAGTATGGTCTATCTTCAAAGCAGTGATGGGACAGTCACAGGAGGTGTGTATATGGGATGCATAAGGTGCTTTTTGGTGCTTCTAAATTCTTTAAATGTGCAAACAAATCCCCTGGGGACCTTGGCGTTTTTTTTTAATTATCTTATGATAGTTGATTTACAATGTTCTGTCCATTTCTACTGTACAGAAAAGAGACCCAGTTATACATATATACATTCTTTTTCTCACATCATCCTCCATCATGTTCTATCATAAGTGAATGGATATAGTCCCCTGTGCTGTACAGCGGGATCTCCTTGCTTATCTACTCCAGATGCAATAGTTTGTGTTTGGGGACCTTGTTTAAAAGTAGATCCTGGAGTTCCTCTTTTGGTTCAGCAGGTTAAGGATCTGACACAGTGTCCTTTAGGATGAAGGTTTTTATCCGTGGCCTCATTCAGTGGGTTAAGTATCCAGCATTACCACAAGCTCCATTGTAGGTTGCAGACACGGCTTGGATCTGGCATTGCTGTGGCTGCGGTATAGACCTCAGCTGCAACTTCAGTTTGACTCCTAGCCTGGGGACCTCTATGTGCTTCCAGTGTGGCTTTAAGAAAAAAAATAGGAAAAAAAAGAAGAAAAGCAGATCCTGATCCAGTGGGTCTAGGGTGGGAGCTGAGATTCGAGTTTCTGACAAGCTTTAGGTGCTCTTGATGTCTCTGGGGCATGCATTGGTAAGGCAAGCATGTATGAGATGGGGGGTCAGGGGTGTGGATTGTGGACCTGTTTCCTTCTTCATAGAGCAGCAAGGATCAAGCAGCAAATATTCCTCTGTCCCTGCCATGTGCCTGAAACTGTGCTAGGCAACAGGAATGCCCAGATGGGGCTCAGACTCAGGCTCTGACCTTAATGAGTTGCCAGTCTAGGAGTGCTAGACACAAAAAATAATTCCAGTGAAGAGTGCTGAGAGCTTGGCAGGGTTAACTGTGATTGCAGGGGGTTAAGTGTTAATTAGCACAGGCTTTGGGTTTTAAGGAAGATGCGACTTGGGTAAGTTGATTGACTAAAGTCTCTGTATCTATATCTATAAAAGGACCTTTATCATGTCGACCTCATGGAATTCTGTGTTTTCAGTGAAATCAAGCTATAACGTGAAATAATGCCTAGCAGCACAGAGTGAGTGCTCAGTAATGACTAACCTTTATTATTATACAAGCGCTGCCATGTGTGGTGGGGAAAAGGCCAATGTATTTATCTTTTAAAAGTTTTGCTTATTAATCAGAGAGGAAATTCAGGAAAGCAATTAGCCAGTATGGAAAAGGAAAGAAATAATGTCCATTCTCACAAAGCCCTTGTAAAACAATCATCAGGACACATCTTCTAAGACATTTTCTTTCTTTTTTTTGTCTTTTTTTGTCTTTTTGCCTTATCTAGGGCCGCACCTGCGGCATATGGAGGTTCCCAGGCTAGGGGTCTAACAGGAGCTGTAGCCACCAGCCTGCACTACAGCCACAGCAACGCGGGATCCGAGCCGCATCTGCAACCTACACCACAGCTCACGGCAACGCCGGATCCTTAACCCACTGAGCGAGGCCAGGGATTGAACCCGCAACCTCATGGTTCCTAGTCAGATTCGTTAACCACTGAGCCATGATGGGAACTCCCTCAGACATTTTCTGAATGTAAAGCATGTGTAATGATGGTTGAGAGGGAACTTTGATTTAAGGTTCTATTTATTCTTGGCTGTATGGGACCTTGGCACATCATTTAAGCTCGGCTTTCTCATCTATAAAGTGGGAATAATAACAACTGTCACATTCAAAGTTTATGAGGCTCAAATGTCATAATGGATCTTCGGTGTCCTTAGAGGTGGCTTGGAATCTTGGCCTTGTCACTTAATAGCTTGTGTGGCCTTGGGCATTTTTCTCAACTTCTACCTCAATGAAAGAAAATGCATAAAGCACTCTGCCTAATGACAGGCATGGAATAAGTGCTCTCTAAATGACAGCTGTTGTTATGATGTGATATTGCTTTGAAAAATATAAGGTATATGATTTCATGAAGATTATTATTGTAAGTTATGATAAATGTGCTGTTCTATATATACATTGGGGTGTTGCTTCTGAGTTGCTGGCAGTACTGCATAAACGTTGATTTCCTGGCCCGTTCCTCTTTCATGTGTGGCTCCAAGTAATAATGGGAAAGGCAGCAGGTTGGTGGTGAGAGGTACAGTCTCCCCTGATGATGTAATTAGCCCGCTTCTTCATCTCTGGAGTAAAGAGGCTGCCTCTTAAGCTGATCATCCCTCCAGAATCTCAAAATTCCGAATTTCTTTTAGCTTTCATAAACTTTTACTTTGTCCTTTCAATGAACCAGTTAAAACTGCAAATTCACAAGGCAAGGACAGGGGTGCAGGGTTTAGTTTGTGTTAGAAGGTGGGCTCCAGCAGTCTGGGGCCCCTGCTGGATTCTGCTGTAGAAGTGGGTGGGGACATGGACAGAGGCACAGATGAGCTCCAGGCAGTGGCCATTCTTGCTGTGAAAAGGCAGTCACTGCAGCTCGCTGCTCTTTGGCATTAGCCAATATTCCTATAGCCAGTGGTGGCACGATAAACATTCTGCTCCCTCTCCCATACCAAGGGAAAACGTTGGAATGGACAGAGAAATCTCCAAATGATCTCTTAGTTTATTCCATTCCTGGACTCATTGGCTTTCTCTAGCCATCTCGCTGACAGGATTATTGCGAGGAAGGAGTTAATGAGTACACAACTTTATTTTCTTTGGAAGAGAGATACAAAACAGGCTCAAAGCAGGGCTGTCATCACCCTGCAAGTCTTCAGGGGTTTTATAGGTAATTATTAACCCCTTGTGGCATGCCTGGGGGGAAAACCCTCCACTCTGAAAGGACCTATCAAGATCTTTCATCTATAGTATGTACGAGGGCTCTCAGTTTCTTTCACAGTTAAATTCAAAAGTACCTTAAAATTGACAGTACATTGTAAATCAACTCTAATAAAATTTTTTTAAAACCTTAAAAATCAGACTCAGAAGTGTGTAGTCCTAAACAGGTGCTAAAGCCCCCTAGGTCCTATAACAAAATAATTCTTTCCTTAACTGTCTTAGCTCTTAGAAGTATCATACTCCTTGTTCCCGTTTGAGAAAACTGAGGCTTAAGGAAAGGAAATGGCTGGGCAAAGGTTTCATAGGTAATGTGGCTTGGCTAGAATCCAGGTCTTCTGAATACAGCCTCGTGCTCTTTTAATGAACTGAACATAATGTAAAATCTCTCCTAATAGTAAGAAAGCATGTTTGAATCTTGGTGTTCCTGAAAACCACCAATTATCACCACCTAGAACTGTCATAAATGGCCACAATTCAGTCCTCTGGAATTTGTGTTAAAAAAAAAAAAAAGAGATCCGTGTGATCACTCTGTTTTCTTGTTATTTTGTCATTTGCTTCTCTGCTGCTTGGTGATTTCAGGCTATTTAGATTTGAGGTTTTTCTCTTTTGTGGGTTTAGGATAATTACCTCCTAGAGCTGCTGTATTTAGGAGCCCTGCAAGTGGTTTGGGTGCGGGGATTTCGGTCTGTACTGGCCCTGGAGTTTAGTCACTGGTAGATTAAAACGAATGAGAAAAACCTAAAAATCCCTGGATGACACCCTTCAAGGAATAAGTAACTCTCTAAAATTGTGAAAGTGTTGGTGGAAGGAAATAAGAACCCAGAGGGCCCCAGTCAACTGGTTCTTGGTGCTGAATGGACCTGTATTTGCTCTTTTATAAGCAGGAATAGAGAGTTCCCTCAAAAACTTGTTCTTGTGGTGATTCAGGTCTTTGTGATTTTACGTTGTGGCCCCAGATGGATTCTCCCCTGAGCTCTCCAAGCCCACGCTCTCCTTTCAATCACAAGCAGGTTGCTAGTGTGTGGGCAAACTTCCATACATGGTGTGGGGAGCAGACATGACTTCATGCTCTGCTGTAGACGAGGGGAACTGCCAAGGCTCAGGCGCCCAGTCCCCGCAAGTGTTCCTCGGTTTTGGAATCCTTCTCTCTGGCTGCGTGGTGATCAGACCACAGGGGCTGTTTCAGATTTGTGAGCATGCCCTTACCTGGCTAATTCTCAACTCCTATCCTCCTGTCCTGCAAGAAAGCATCTCACAGGTGCACCCTTAAACATCTGGAAACATATTTGACCATAAAAATCTTTTTTTTTTTTTTTGGTCTTTTTTAGGGCTGCATCCACAGCATGTGGAAGTTCCCAGGCTAGGGGTCAAATCAGAGTTGCAACTGCTGGCCTACGCCACAGCCACACCACAGCAACTCAGCATCGGAGGGATCCGAGTGGCAGCTGTGACCTATGCCACAGCTCAAGGCAATGCTGGATCCCTGAGTGGGGCCAGGGATTGAACATGCGTCATCATGGATACTAGTTGGATTTGTTACTGCTGAGTCACAATGGGAACTCCTAACCATAAATATCTGATATTTACAATACCAGCAAAGGAACAAACCTGTAAGATGATTTTGTCAGCATCTCAAGTGGTTCAGTGAGGTCAATTTGTTTCTGCTGCCCTATGCTGTTTCATTTGAGCTGGGGGTAGGGCAAGCCAGATCTGACAGTTTCCCTTAAGGAAATGCTCCTGGTTATTCTGCACTGAACAAAAAATTTAAGAAACCTTGACTTAGAGGAGTACATCACATTGGGATCCTAAAATTTCAACCCTCTGCTTATTGTTAGTCTTTTGCGGAAAGGCATTGCAACAAATAGAGATATATCTTCTTGCCCAAGTGGAAGGTGTTAGGTTTAATGTGGATTACAGACGAAATCTAAAAGCTTGTTAAAGGCCTAAGTAGAATGGGTCAGCTGCCACCTTTTTCTGATAATGCTTCTTGGGAATCATATTTGAATTGATTTGCAAACATATTTGAGCATTGCTTTGGGCATCACGGTTGAGATCATGCAAAGAGAGAGAGGAAGGGAGAAAAGAAGGAAAGAAAAAAAACGAGGGATCAGTATCTGATAACATAATGAATCAGAAGAAGGTGGAGGAGGATAGAGAGAGAAAGGAGGGAATAAAAAGAAAAGAAACAGTCCCCCCTCCTCTTGATTACCAAGCCCAAACCCAATTTTGGTTAAAGAAGAGCGGTGCTCTTATGACTGTGGAAAAGTTTAACGTCTCAATTAAAGCGACCCCTTAGAATGTGTCAAAAATGGGACAAAACTCTTCATTTTTTTCTTTCTGAGGAACATTTTCTCCCCTCTGTTTCCGTAACACAGAGAGGTCAGGTTTCATTTGCTGGAGCAAATGTTTTTGAAGAGATTTGACTTGCTTTGTTTTCCTGACAGTGTGTGCCGTTCTGTTAGAAACTCGCAGGCTTTTGGGAAAGGACAAGAGACATCAGCAAACCGAAACGCGGAGAGGAGCAGCCATATCTTACTGCGTTAATCTTTTAACTTGTTCACTGTGTTTGTGTGTGTGTGCGCGCGCGCGCGCTCGCGCGCGCCTGTCTCACTATTTCAGTGCAGTGCCCTAACGCATGGCTACTATGTTCTGACCTGTAGGAGCCAAAGTTTGTAGCTTTGCGACAATTATTATTTCTCTTTTTACTCTGTCTCGATCTATTGCTTCTTGAAAAGTGGCTTTAAAATGCTCGGACTTAAAGAAATCCCTTTATCAAAGCCTGGAGTGTTGTCAGGAGTGCCCTTCAACTCACCCGCGCAGAGATTGGGCAAGGGCTAAGAGCACCTTTGAGACTCGCTTTTCTGCAGGCAGTAGACATTCGTCTGGTAATCAAGGACATACTGCTGGATTTAAGAGGTCAAGAACAAGTCAGGAGCCGAAAGGAACTCCAGGTTGTGTGAGAGGAAGGCGGCCATTCCTAATAAAATAACTAAAGATGCCCCCATAAGTAGGAAATTTGTGAACTTTTATCTACATATTTGCTTCTAGAGGGCATCTGGAAAATGGGTGTAGACTTGCTCCAAATCACTGGCCCCGTTAACAATCTGGGGAGGAGGGAAGAATCCTTGGGGCCAGGCCGTTCCAAAGCGGGGGCGTTATTCTCATTATCAACTTTCTCTACTGCCTGAGACCGAGAGGGCAGAGCTTTACTCTTCCTCTTCTCCGCGCGCATCCCCTTTCTCCACCCTCAGTGAGCACGTCCACTTTAAGAGCCGGAGGACGTCTCTCCCTTTCTCCTCCCAGTCCCCCGCCCTTCACACCTTGGGTGGGAAAAGAGAGTGGGGCGGGGTGGCCGGAGAAGCGAGAGGGGCGGGATCCTGACCAGCGTTCCAATGGGCGTCCAGGCTGGTCGCCGTGAACCTCGGTAGCCAATAAACAGCAGGCGGGGGGCGTGGCGGGGCACTGTTGCAAAGCGTCCAACGTGGGCCGGCAGGAGGCCGTGGGGCTTGGAGCCCAGGGGGTGTGTGAGGGCGAGAGGCTGGGGGCGGGGCCTCGGGGACCAGCCGGGGCTGGGCCGCTGGGAAGCGAGCGGCAAGCTGCTGATTGTTCGGCCGCGAGGTCTGCGGGCTTCTCGCTGCGCGGAGAAGCCGTGCAGAGCCCGGAACTGCGCGCACTCTCTCTGCCTTCGGCGCTGGTACAGCTGGGCGCACGGGGCCCTTGGAGCAGTGCGGGGGTGGCCACGCCGTCCAGTCGGGGGTCTGCAGCCAGGTCAAGATGCCTGCGGTCGCAGAGCTCCGGCTGTGAGCCTGAGCGCCTTCCTTGCAGCGGCGGCGGCGGCACTTGGCGTGCGTGGGGACCCCGGAGCCCGGCCAGAAGCGCGGCGGGAGGACGAGGAGTGCCGGCCGAACCCCTTACCCAGATCAGTGGGGTTCTCAACGAGCACGGGCGGGTCTGCCCGGATGGGCACGGGGTTCGCTGTCCACTCCGGCCGCTTCGGAGCGGCCCGGGCATCGGGGGCCCGCTGAGCGCCGGAGTCGCCGCCACCGCCGCGGAGTGAACTTGTGCCGGCCGCCATGCCCCGGCGCGGAGCCTAGTGTCGAGTGGAGTCCCCGCAGGCCCGCAAGTGCCTGCAGTCGCCCCAGACCTCGCAGCCCCAGCGCCCGGAGTTCGCAGCGCGCTCCAGACAAGATGGCGCGGCCGGTCCGGGGAGCGCTCGGGGCCCCGCGCTGTTCGCCTCGTCTTCTCCTCCTCCGGTTGCTGCTGCTGCTGCTGCTTCTCGGGCTGGAGCCCGCATCGGCTGCGGCCGGCCCGCGGGCGCCCTGCGCGGCCGCCTGCACTTGCGCTGGGAACTCGCTGGACTGCGGCGGGCGAGGGTTGGCAGCGCTGCCCGGGGACCTGCCCGACTGGACGCGGAGCCTGTGAGTACCGCCCTTTCCGCCCTCCCCGCGGCCCCCGGGCGCTGTCACTTGGGACGGGGCGGCGGGGGTGCTTCCTCGGGAGGGGAGTGCGGGTTGAGTTGCTGGTGTGTGAAGTTGAATGAGCTGGAAAACTGTTAGCGTGAGCTCCCCCTCGGGGGTCTGGAGGAGAGAGGGCGTGCGTGAGAACTTGTCTGGATGGGAAAAGCGTGCGTTTCGCTAGGATCTGGCGGTGCGCGAGCGGGGGTCTTGGGGATGTGGAGGAGGAAAGTGTACCTCGTGGGGAGAAGGATCTGATCGAGCGTGGGTCATGGGGTCTCAGGGAAAGCGGGTGTGGGTCTTGAGGTTTTGGAGGGGAGAGAAGTGTCGTGGGGGCCTGGAGGTGAGCGAGCGTGGCTCGTGAGGGCGATCTGGGAGGTGGCAATCAAGAGAATGTGAGTGAAGAGTGTGGAGGTGAGGGGAATGTGTGTGGGTGGGGAGTGGGAAACATCTGGCGGGGAGAGTGTGAGGAAGTGTGTCTGGGAGTGTTTCTTTTTTCCTCTCCCGTAACTCAACTCTCTGGTGTATGTGCTGCTTGGCCTTCCAGCGGGTAATGAATGGAGGTGACTTTTGGCTCCAGTCTTGTATTTACGTTATTTATTAGTGAGACCGTGTGTAGCCGCCTCCTCATCCCCCAGGACCCTGGTGGTCTGACTTGGCTCTGGCCCCTGGCAGAAGGCAGCTTTCCCTGGAGGACCCCCGAGTTCGGAGCTCTGAAAGTTCCGGGAGGTCGGTAACTGCTGGAAGTTTGTTCTTTTCTGCCTGGTTGGCATTTGAGGGAACTGTGTCCCAGACCCTTCCTGTCTGTTCCCTAGGGGACCCTTTAGGCTTGAGATCCAGTGGAGTGGGGTCCACCCTCTAGCATTTCTTCTCTATAAATGGTGCAAATTAGTTTTGGAGTAGTGCTACTTCTTCTGGAGAGGGTGCCAGAGACCGGGTTGATTTAAGCAGAGTGGGATTAACCCAGCTTTTCTGTGCTGTCAGGATTTTGGCCTATGCAGACTTAGTGGGACACTTCTTACAGGAGGTTCGGCAGGAAAAAAAAAAAAAAAATACATTAAACTTCTGTCAACAAGGGAGAATAACACAGGCTTTTACAATTTCTAACAATCTGGTCCAGGAGTCAAAATCCTGTCTGGTTAGCAGTAATTAGCATCTCTGCAGAACTGTTAGTACCTTGCAGAAGAGGCCTAGCTTGAACAGTCTGCTTTTCAGTTGAATAACTGGACCTCTTTCCTAGAACGTAGAGGAGGCACAGTAGTAACCTCAGTCATGACATTCAGCATTCAAAAATGAGAGAAAACTGGTGGCACAAGTTTGAACCAACACTTGTGGCTTGATCTAAGAATGTGGTCTGGGAATCTGGCTGCTGTGAAGGGAGTGAAGGAAGTTAATTTATTTTTAATGTGTAGACCCTGTCTGTACCTGTGAGAGTGGGGCACAGAGTGTTACCTTGGACCAGTGATCCAGTCCTACAGCGTTCTGAAACTAGAACCTTGACTGGTGGGTAGGATTTTTCTTAAGTATCCTGCTGCTCCTTTGGAATTCCCTGACTTAGGGAAATCCAGTGGTCAAAGTGTAAAGTCGTGAGAGGTAGAGCCAGTATTGCTATTTTATTTAGTTAGGGTGGGCTGGGATTTTGTGGTTTTTCCTTTACGTACATGTAAAATCATGTGAACAGAACCAGGGTAACTTCTTAAGTGTTCATCTCTTGGAAGAGTGACTCCTAATGCCATGTGTCAGTGGCATTGTGGGGAAGGCACTTCGTTCAGAAGTGGTGGCTTCCTGGAGAGGACAGGGTGTCCTCTCGTTTTCACTTTGTTATGGTCACAAGATCCACTTTGCCTTGCCCTTTAATTTTTGGAACAAAACTACTGGTTGTTTTGGGGGCTTTCTGTTGCCTAAGGAGTGACATTTCACAAGTCATAAATACCTTTAAAATTGCAGTCTTTTTTCCTCACAGATTGGATGATCAGTAAATACCGAACTGGCTATTTTAAGCTTCACTAGACTTGATTATACTGATTATGGTGTTAACTGATAAGATTTTAAGATGTGAGTAGTATGGCTTCTGGTTAGTGTATGGATGGCTGTAAGATAGTTCAGTACAAAAATGTGTATTCTTTGACAAATACTTGTGAAGTTTTTTTTTTCCTAATTAAAAGAAAAATCAAGCAAATATTGTTTTTTTTTCCCCCCGGACTTCAGATTTCTCCATTTAAGTCATTAGTCTTGTTCTGAATTTTCCATCAGGATATTTATGTTTTATATTCCTGGCTATGAATCAGCAAGACTTTAGGGGAAATAGTCTCTGAATATAATATAATAAAATATCTTCCAGTTCCACCAAGTTTACACCCCCACGTCCATTGTGTCTAGAAAATCCTTTGAGCTAGTTTATAACCCCATGAAGTAGATTTACTGCAGCTAGTTCAAACAATTTCAGGCTGTGAGTTTAAGATAGAAAGAGGACCTGTGGCTTTATGGTTTTTTTTTTTTTTGCCTTTGCAAGTAGTGCATCTAATTTTGGAGTTGCTCCTAAGGAACAACAACTTCTTAATAGTGAATGTAAATGCAGTTTGAATAGAAGAACTGGAGAGGTGCTGGGAGAGGGAAAATACTTTCATTCCTGGGGCCTGAGGATAACTTATTCAACACAATAACTTATAGTTGTAGTACTGGAGCCATAACCGACTCTGCCATCCCATTACGTAGGTGAGATTGGCCTAGTCCAACCAGCACATTCATAAATAGCTCCCAGCACTGCCAAACCCTGTTCCACCTTCCCAGAACCTTAGAAGAAGTTGAACTTCTTAGAACTCAGATGTTTGCTTTCTTCAAAATTGTTTTTGAGCCTGTGGCTTCAGAAACTGTTTAAGATGCATTAAAACGCAATTTACCTTCCACTCTGTCTGTGACATAAAGTTGAGCCCAGTGTTGCCTGCTTCAGTGGTCTGGCAACTAAATGAGGCCCTAATGGGATTCTGATAGGAAAGCCTGGAGCAGGAAGAAATGATTCTCCTGCTCAGTGTGGAGGGATGATGCCCAGGCATTCAGAAAGGACAGTCCCTGAAGGTCACCAAGTGTGAATTACTCCGAGTCACATTAAGACGAATGGCTTGATTTTGGGTCTCTTATTTTGTCTCCTTAAGTCTTTGCAGTACCAAATGCGGGGTGACTTAAATCAAATCCTGTGGGTTTTGGCACCTAAGTGGTGCTTATGATTGCATTAGAAAATAAACACAAGCTCAGGGTGGTTGCCATTGTAGTTGGAAAGCAAAGAGGGCCTTTGTCTTTCAAATTTTACAGCTGTGCTGGAAGGCCCAGGTGTGCAGGGTGTTGTGAATTAAGGGCTTGGAAAATGCTTCCCCATCCTGTTTATGCAAATTAAAGTGCAGATGACCAAACTATTCCAGAACCTTAAGTGGAGATTCTTGTGTGTGTGTGTGTGTGTGTGTGTTGTTTTTTTGTTTTGTTTTTTAGAGAAGTAGATGATTGTCTGCATGGCCCTGAGGTCTTCCCTTCTGTCCATTTTCCTCTTTGTGTCAGTGTATCACTTAGGAAGAACTCAGCAGACCCAGAATGGGCAAAGGGTTGTTCTGAAGAGGGAGGCTTTTGAACAGTGGCTAATGGCAGGGAGAAAATCAGAAAAGTGCAAGTGGTTTTAAAGTTTTTGGAAGATTTAGTCTGAGCTGAGAGTCCTTTTCTTTGCAACTGTGTCAGAAGCCTGGCCTCACTTCCTCTGCGTGATGCAGCACTTAGTGGTTAGTTTTCTCTCTCTGTCTTTTTCTTTCTTTCTTTCTTTCTTTTTTTTTTTTGAGTGAGGGGATGTCTCTGGGAATTAAAGTTGATTGCCTTTTAAAGACACATGATGATGTAAGTCCCTCTGATATGAAATTACGGCCATAAAAAGCTAATTTTTGAGGACTGTGACATTAGAAAGTTCCTGGAGACCCTCAGGTCCCTTTACAAATGAACCCTGTTGGTGTACAGTGTTTCTTTTTGGTTTACTTATTTATTTTTTAGTTAAAGTGTAGTTGATTTACATTATTGTGCCAATTTCTGCTGTACAGCAAAGTGACCCAGTCATACATGCCCTTCCTTACCTTTGTGTCCCTTGCCTTCATGGTGTATGGTATGTCAGGGCTGTATTTGTTCCCTTTTCAAGGGACTGTTTTAAAAAGAAGTGTGTGCATGCATCGCTTTCCATAATTATAATGGGTCACTAGATTCCCCATACTTTGGACTTTTGAATGTACTGTCAGCAATAATTCTTCATCTCCAAAAAGATGATGTTTAGTGCAGAGTAGTGAGCGCTGGTTCCCAGTGGATGTCCCGGTGCTTGGCCCTCCAGCTCTCCTCTGAGGGCTCAAAGTTCCTCTCCCTGCAGTGTTAATGCCTCGGCCTCAGTTCCCCAAGCAGCCTGAGCACGTTGGGATGGCCTCTGGCTGACCTTTCTCCCCTCAGACACCACGCTCACAATGAAAGGGCCTCTCCCCCATTCTGCAGAGGTGTCTCCCTGGTGCAAAGCCTTTTCAGCATCTTCTCTTTCAGGGTGGACAGGAATGCAAGCGAGCCACTCGGGTTTTGTGTGATCTAACAATGCACCTGGCCCAGTTCTGTACACCTGCTGCAGCCCCGAAGGTTCTGTTATCCGGGGAAGGAGCCTGTTATTTAAAAGAGCCATGGGGTATTTTAAAAGCGACATCCGCTGGAGAAAGGGAATCTGGAAAAGGGATCAGTTGAATTGAAAGTCGCCATAAGCAATAAAGGATGTTGGGTGTACCAAGATCATCTGCTTTAAACTCAAAGGGATTCTTCTGACTTACCCCAAAAGTTGAAAGACTTTCAAGTTTCACGAGCAGGCCAGATCTTCAACTACTTTTGATTGAGCTTGGTGGCATTTAGTCACTGGGGACCTTTCCCCTTCTTAGCAACTGCAATTTGAAACCCTGGGGGTCTTTTTAGAGCGGGACTCCGGGCTGTGTTAATATTCAGAGCTGTTTACAATGGATGCAGTTTCAAAGGCTGAAGGCATTGTCTTGAGACAGGAGGGAGGAGGGGTGGAAGGAAAATTCCCAGGCAGAGGAAAAAAAAAATCTAAAAATCCTCAGTGTTCCCTGGCTGGTGGGAAATTTAGGAACTGTTAGTGCTGTTTTTTGGTGACTTAAGCATGACATGGAGCCTTTGAGTCCATTTTATCTACCTCATTGGCTTCAGTTCCTGGGGACTGACAGTGATGTGGTTGTCTTCTGCTTTTGTTTCAAATAAAAGTGTGGGAGTCAGTCAGAAACTCAGATCACTTCTTATCTCCCCACGCAAAGCAGGACTTTGAAGACCAGAGGTTAAATTTTTCACAATAGTTAACCCTCTTGGAACCTGCGCTTATTTTTTTTATAAATATATATAATTACAGGGTTTAGAATAGCAGTCCAAACTGACCTATTAATTGGCCAATTATATGACTAAGGCCGAGAAATTTTCTACTGAAGAACTTGTTACGGGACCATTGTTGCCACGAAGCAGAATGAATAGTTAGATCAGGATTGTAGAAAAAATGAAAATTGTGGTTGGCCTCTGGTCTAACTGAAAGTTGCCAATTGGTATCCTGGTTTTTTTTTTGGAGGAGGTATGCTTTTGAATTTTTCTTATCCAAAGACTTTATGCTTTATCCATTTCTATACTAGTAATACTTTACGTGTGGTTTCAATCTAAGTATTTAATGCATAGTCTTCTGAAGCACAAGCTATAAACCGTACAGTCTGCTTATAAAAGTTGCTCTATTTTTTTAAAAAAAAGCTGTCTCCCCATTTCCCTGGGTTTCGTGATTTTCACAACCTGCCTTCAGCTGGTCTTTTGTCCTCTGGGTGGGCATTTGCTGCCTGACTGAACCCCAAGTCCTGGGTTGGGTTTTTGTTGGGGAGAAGGGTGGGGGAGGGTGAAGGCTCCTTTACTCTGACCCTGTTAATTATTTGGATGCCTCATGCCTGCCCATCACACCCGGTGCTCGCCATTCACAAGGAAATAGTGAGGAAGAGATGGGAGGTTATATTTGGGGTCCGTTCCTGGCTCTACTATTCTGCAGCTGTGTGTGTGTGTGTGTGTGTGTGTGTGTGTGTGTGTGTGTGTGTGTGAGAGAGAGAGAGAGAGAGAGAGAGAGAGAGAGAGAGAGGGAGAGGGAGAGAGATTTGTGGTGAACCTCTTTCCTTTATTTCTAGAAAGGGGACCCTAATATCCTATCCTAGGCTGCTGTGAAGACAGAGTTAGGCGACACATGTGTCCCTTCCTGTCCAATGTAGGTCAGTCAACCTGCTGAGGATTCTGAGCACAGGTGGAAGGCTAAGGCCCCAGTAACTCAAATTTTGCATCCTCTCGTGGCCGGTCTCTCCAAGTCAGGGTTCCCGGTGACAGAGGCCTCGTGGAAGTTTACTTTTCTACTATGTAGACCTCTTTTGGAGTAAGCAGGTGGCAGGGCTCACAGCCCAAGCAGCCTTGTGCCATAAAGTTTTTGGTGACCTGAGTAGAGTGAAACTTTATGTGCCCTTGGGAATCTCAGACCCATGCAGGGGGGCAGCTCTGAACAGTTGCAACAAATTATACGATTTATACAATTAGCAAAAATGATTGAGGTGGTTTATAAATGTATTCCAGTTGTGCAAATACTTCTGTCTCTGGAGCACTAGAAGGTGGGGGTGTGGGAAGGAGGCAGAGAAGTGAGAGGCCCTTAAACTAATAATTTTATCCTATTAATTCCCAAGGTTTCATTGAAACCGAACCTTACAAGATGCTTGGTCATTTGCTCGGAAACAAGCAGGTGTGCTCTTCCTAACAAGGGTTAGGTTTCAGACTCCCTGGCCGGCTGAATTCTGTGCTGTACCCACTTCTCACTGGAAATGTTTGAAGGAGGAGGAGGTGTGGGGGGAGCTGATTGCTGGATTGTATGCAGAGAACGTGAGAGCTCTGACATTGTCCTTTGTTTTGGTTTGTTTGCCATTGTACAGTAGGGGACACGGGCGGTGAGCACAGGGCCATCAGAGGAATCTGGCAAGGATGCCACCTGAAAAGCCGTTTGCTTTCGTTCCTGCACCTGTACCTGCATCCCTTCTCCAGTGAATGGCCGTGATTCACAGCCTTGCCCACATGAACGGCTACGATTGTTTGCGTCTTTATTACTATTTAATCTAGCATAACCGGTAAAGCCCATTGTGCGAACAACCAATCCGTTCATCTCTGCCAGTCCTAATACATCTTGGTTTCCTCATGAACCAGGATGCAGGTTCCAATCACTGCTTGTTCAGTTTGTTTTGGCAAAAGGTGGCATTCAGAGAGTTGAAAGAAAATCATGGCCTGTCTCTTTTTAAGCACTTTGCATTGATTATTCTTTAAACTTTTATAGTGCCCAGGTCTCTAATCTTTTATGATCTGCAGGTATTTTTTTTTTTTTCTCAAAGGTCTCTTATTGTTGGGAAGAGAATGAATGGAATAACTGAGGGTCAATCCTGCAGCAGAATTACCTAAACGTTGAGAAACAAGATAATGGAGGTTTTTTTTTTAAGCTGATTAAAAACAAATCAAATAACTTCATCTTCTAAGACTGCTTTATGCAGCATTTAGTAAGTGCCTCTCCTACCTCTGCTTCCTGTCCTTTGCTCCTTCTACCACTTTATAATTTGTCATTCAAATAATGTACCACTTACCTTGGTCGGAGCATACATTGCACTATAACTTCTTTCTTGCTAGATTACCTACTTGATGATAGCCTGTTAGATATAATAAAGACTGAGCACTTTTGAACTGGGGGATGGATAATCTCGCTCTAGTTCCAAATTTTGTAGTTGCCAATGCTCTTTGTTTGAAAGCATTTGTACCTCCAGCAGTAGCACTTGGGGCTGGATAAAAAGAAATTGACATGCAGGGCCCTGCCTGGGAAGTAACAGCTACCAACTGGTTGGGAAGTAGGCAGTTGCAGGTATAGCTTCTTTTTCTTGGGAGGGGAAGAGCTCTAAAGTCTGGTTAAAAAAAAAACAATTCTGCATTAAGGCAACATTAGATATGCAGCCGGGTATTAAAAAAAATAATAGTAAAACCCAGCTCACTTCTGTTGGTATAGGGTGTTATTTATTTTTTTAACCTTTTTACGAGGAAGATAGCCTGCATCCACATAGTTGGACGGAGCAATGTCATGAACTTTGTGTACCATCCCCCAGTCTCAACAGATACCAGCTGATGGCTCCTCCTGTTTTCAAAAATCTTTTATTTTTTTGTACAATTTTTAAAGGTTACTTTCCACTTACGGTTATTACAAAATATTGGCCATATTCCCTGAGTTGTGCAATACATCCTTGAGCCAGTCTTACACCCAGTAGTTTCTGTCTCCCCTTCTTTATTGCCATTCCCTCTCCCCTCACTGGTAGCCACAAGTTTGTTCTTTGTGAGTCAGCTTCTTTTTTGTTATAGTCACTAGTTTCTTGTATATTCATTAGTTTCTTGTATACGTTAGATTCCACATATAAGTGATATCAGACAGTATTTGTCTTTCTCCCTCTTGACTTATTTCACTTAGCATCATGCCCTCCAGCTCCCTCCATGTTGCTGCAAATGATACATTTCGTTCTTTTTTTTTTGGCTGAGTGGTATTTCCTTGTGTATATGTGTATATACCACATCTTTATCCATTCCTCTATTGATGGATACTTAGGTTGCTTCCTTGTCTTGGCAGTTGTGAATAATGCTGCTGTGAACTGTTGGAGTAGATACATGTATCTTTTCAAATTAGTGTTCTTGTTTTTTTTCAGATATATTTCCAGGAGTGGAATTGCTGGGTCATATGGTAGTTCTGTTTTCGGTTTTATGAGAAACCTCCATACTCGTTTCCATAGTGACTGCCCCAGTTTACATTCCCACCAACCAAGGGTGCACATCCCTGCCAGTATTTGTTCTTTGTATTGTTATTATTTTTTAATTTTTTTTGGCCCCAGCCTGCAGCATGCAGAGGTTCCCAGGCCAGGGATCGGGTCCGCACCACGGCAGGAGCAACACCGAACCCCCAACCGCTAGGCTGTCAGGGAACCCCTGCCTTCTTTTTGATGATAACGGCTCCTTGTATTTGTGTCCCCTTTCATATTTTTTGGAAACAAATCTAAGCATACCACTCCATCTCTAAATGTATAGGTTTTTAAAAATGAAGATATAATTATTTGGGGAGATAGACATAGTATACCATTCACTATAGGGTAGTTTAAAGACATGTGAGCTTGAACAACCTTTGGGAAAAAAAAATCAGCACCCATTTTAAGTGTTTTCCCAGAGGTAATTTTTGGTAAGCTATACCTTTAAAGAATGTTTATTGAGCACACACTGTGTACACTCTTAATTTGTATGTTTTCAGAATACGTTTTTTTCCCTCTCTCTGGTGGGAGGCAACTTAGAAAGTTTTCTGCCCTAGATTCCTTTGCCAGAAATGTGTAATTCTGACAAACTTTCATCTCTCCCCATGTCGCTCCTAATTGGGAGGTTTCTACTATGCTATTAATTGCTGATTAGAATCCTTTAGTGAACAAACATAATTCCGAATGGGTCTTTTAAAAAGCGATAGTGCAGATACTGTTGGGTAATAGAGGAGTAATTAGCCATTGGTTGTAGTTAAGTCCTGAGTCTGAATTGAGTTAACCATTGTTTACTTTGTAAGGCCTGACCCTCCAGCTGTGGCTACTTGAGGCTGCTTTAAATAGAATTAGAGGCACCCTGAAGAAAATCCCCCCAAAAGCAAAGAACTACCTTCCTGGAACCCTCTGTGCTTGATTTAAACTTCACACAGCTTTGAAAAATGCTTCTCTTCAAGTAGCTGTAGAATGGTTTGTCTTGGTTTTGTCAAAGTCCTGCAGTTTAATTTCTCCCCAGCCTGTTACTTTGTTGGTGAGTAGACTGAGAATAGATTTCACACTGGTTACAGCTTAATTAGGAATTCGAATGGGAGTTGGTCATGTACTTAATCGAAGTTTATGGGATGATTTACGTATTCTGTTTGTGAAAATCTAATTCTGTGTAGATTATGTAGTGTTCATTGGTTTCAAAAGCTGTCCAAGATGGTCAGGTTAAACTCATGGATGTAGTAATGTTAATTAAATTTATATGATATTTGATTAGATACCATCTTACAGTGGATTCTGTGGTCGGGAAAGTGGGAGCACACACCCAAGGGTTTAAGAAGAATTTGCAGAGGTTTGGGCGGCGTCGGTACTTATAACTGAGAAATTCTGACTGAGCTTAATTTCTGTTTTGTAAATTCGGAGAACTTCATCCTTTGATCTGATTTTAGCGGTGCAGTGCCCGGGTCCAGCACTGTGCATCTTGCCTACATTTTAGTTTTCAATTAAAAAAAAATTTTTTTTTTTTCCCCTGTGATTTCTGCCCTCCACCTGGGCTGGTGGAGTTTCTGGCACACAAGCTCCCAGTGCTTGCACAACTTATAAACAGCCAGAAGAGCTTGTTGCTTCCAGGAAGTTGGTTGTTGATCCAGCCAATGATGGATGCAGAAGCTACAGCTCAAATGGGATGGGGTTTCCTTTCATCGTCTTCAGAGGAGAGGAGAGCCAGAAAGCAAACTGAAGTGTTTTGTAGTTCATAAGGTCTGCCTCATCCCACATTCCTCTAAATGTTTTCTCAGATTTGGTGTCTGTGTGGGACTCTTGGCCACGATGGTTTGGCCTCATCTGTAGTTGTGTTTTGGCCAAGAGAAAAATCTTCTATGGAGATTTTTTTAGTATTATTGTTTCATAAGTTCATTTGAAACAGTACTTCGAATTGATTAAATTACATTGAATTCCAGACTGTCCTAAAATATAGACTGGCTGACCTCAGATACTATTGTGTGTGTGCTGGGGGGAAGGGGGGTCCTAGGAAAGTTTCTTATGTGTGAAATCTTGGAGCCCAGTACCTCTTTCTGGACAGAAGGGAGCCCATGTTTTCTTTAAGCTTCTTAAAGGGGTTCTTGACCAAGAGAGATACAAACTATTGACCTGAAAGGAAAAAAAAATTAGTTGTCTTAAGAGCTGTGAAGGCAGGAACGTGGATGGATGAAAGAATAGCCCATGGTTGGGTATCAGGAGGTTTTTGTCCTGAGCTGAGGTTTTGTCCCAGCTCTGCCCCTGCTTGGCAGTGTGACTTTGAACTGATGACTTCGTTTCCTTTCTGTGAAGGAGTGTGTGATGGCTAAGGCTGCTGAATTTCAGGTAGGTGATTCTATCCGAAATGGAACAGAGAGAGAATAGACTTACTACTCATTGGATGGTAAGCATTAGTCAGTTAATCTGTGTGTCTAGGAGCATAACTTAAAAGTCACCTTTGCATGTTTGGTGCTTCTGAGTGGGACTTGAGGTCGGTGCCCTGGCGGTAAAGGGGCAGGGTGTGTGTTGGGGGCTCTCAGTGAGGCAACTCCTGGGGACCTTTAGGTGTTACTGAAGGGGAGCCAGTAATCCGCTGTCTTTCTTCCTTTGATGGTTTCCTCTTTTCCACTCTGGCTCAAAGGAAGCTATAGAAGCTGTTGCAGAGCTACTTTAGATCTTTGACTTAGCTTTTTAAGATCTTAGGTCCAAAAGGGCAAATAAGTTGAGGGCCTGTTTTTTTCGAACAGTCACTTAGCTCTGCCCTGCTGAGGATCACTACAGGCAGCGTCTGTCTCAAGTGGGCCTTCCATGCATAGTTCCATTGAGTGAAGTTGTAAGCAGAGTGCACAAGCTGCCTTTTAGATGACTTGATGGACTCACCTGTAGCAGATTCAGTCGTCATTGCCCGAGGAAGGGCGGCCGCACAGCACCTTGTCTGCCCTTTCTGAACTGGCTCGCCCCTGACAGCGTGCAGGGACCATGTGAGCTTTTTGCTCTCTTGGCAGTGTGCCTTTCAAGGCGATAACTCAGCAGCCTTAATATGTGCAGTCCAGAGCTTTGGTTTCTCCAATTTTGAAGTCTTCCTCACGTGTTTTTTTTTTTTTTTTTGTCACGTTCATCCAAATTACCCATCAGCCTGGGTTTTCATTGCTTCCCTCTTGGTCAGACACTGGACTTGAAAATTGTGATCCCTGTCTTAATTCGATTCCTTAAAAGTCTTCGCCATGCCAAGAGAAGCTGGGAATTTTGATGTTCCGTGTTCTGAATATCCACCTCATTTCCTCGTAGAGTTTGTTAGTGCCTTCAGTGGAGATTTTTGGGCTTTGCTCTTCCAGTCCTGTACACATTCCATATAGTGGCACCTTTGGATTTTTTTCTCTAGAGCTAATTCTTGGAAGGAATCTGGAGCCTTATTTGGAAGTATAGCTAAAATGCAGTGAAGGTGAAGGCACAGTTAGTTTGGAACTTCTTAACATGCTGTTTAACAAGAATTAGGGACTACTTTATGATTAAAGGAAATAGTCCGAAGAACTAGACTTATTTATTTTTGGCCATCCCATGGCACATGGAGTACCCCAGGGAGAAGATCTGAGCCGCAGTGGCGACCTAGGCCACAGCTGTGGCAACACTGGATTCCTAACCCACTGTACTGGGCTGGGGATCGAACCTTTGTCCCCGCACTCCAGAGATGCCAACCACCCCCTTTGGCCATAGTGGGAACCTCCCACCTCCTTTTTTAAAAAAAATATTGTCCCATTAAGACCTAAAGGTAACTGTTTCCCATGTGCTTTCTGAGATCAAAGTAAGCCACGTAGCCCTCCCATCCTTCCACAAACGAACTTCTTTTGTCAATATTAGACCCTCTCTGTTGTTCACTTGACCTTGTTACCGTGGACATATTATTTATATTTTGTCCTCTGCAGAGGCTCTCTGGTTAGGTAAGTTTTCACACATCCCTGTCTTTTTTTCTTTGCCACTTAGACTTCAAGCAACGGAGTTTTCAATTTCATGTACCCAAGAATCCTTTGATAGTTATTTGTTTCTTGCCCTAGAGCTCTCTTTCTTGGGGCTAGGTGCATTTTCTTTTTTTTTTTTCTGGGTGGAAAGGATCCCCTGTTTTCATTGTTTCTGAAAGGGGTTCTGAAATTTAGTCTCCAAGTGTGATTACTCCTCACTGACCTGTGTAGAGAGCTTAACAGAAGTGTTTGGAGTTTGGACATAAGGAGTAAAGGGCTGTTTTCTTTGTGCTGAAGATCTGTTTCCCCATAAGAAGCCAGCCGATGGGTAAAGGAATCAGTTCAGGAGCTGTCTTTGCTTCTTGCATTGTGGACCTTTGGTGAGAAATCATAGCTTGGGGTTTCTCTGATTTGGGATATCAAAGAGCACTTTGGGGGAGTTCCCCAGTGGACCTGTGCATTAAGGGTCCAGCGTTGTCACTGTGTGGCTCTGGTTACTGCCATGGTGCAGGTTTGATCACCAGCCCAGGAGCTTCTGCGTGCCGTAGGTGTGGCAAAAAAAAAGCAAAAAAAACAAAAACCACTTTGGGAGAGAATATTTGACCTAAAACAAAAATTATGGATGGGCCTCCCTTCCTTTCCCCTTTATACTTATTTTCTACTCTCGGCTCAAGAACCACTTCAAAGAATCAGATGTGTTGGTGCCAGACGCCATGCAGTTATTGTTAAAAGAATTTGGAAATATAATTGAAAACAAACTTTGCTGAGCAGAGCCGATCTAGGCAAGTTCTTACTTTGAGGGAGAAGGGAATTCCAAGTTTTTGCTCTATTTGGAGCTGATGTCTCTGAACACTTGTTCTGCGAGATGAATCATCTGTGAATTCTACATCTGGGAGTTATATATTGGGAAACGGCATTCTTTTTAAATGCAGAAGGAACACAAAAGCTTAAAGTTACAGTGTAGCTGGAAAATTCTAGTCAGAGTTTTTAAAAAATGAGCATGGAGGTGAAATTGGCAGACTAATTGGACGTGAGACTGCGATCCCTAAAATAGATGTGACCATCTATGGAAAGCAATAGGATGGCCACACTTATTTACTGGGACCCCCTCCCTTTGTTTTGAGACAGTTTTTTTTTTTTTTAAGTTAACTAATCAGAGTCATCCATTAAGGCAAATGTTACTTTAGCATTTGTCTTGGACTTTTCAAGTAGATTCAAGCCATGTTAACCCATGAAGAGGCCAGAACAGTGCAGTGTTTCAGAGTCTCCTGGGGAAGTTAATAGTGTGTCCTTGCTCTCTCCAAAGTCACCTTCCTGTCCCATGTGTCATGATGATAGTGGTGGTGGAGAGGGGACGGCCATGCTTTTGGGAGGCATAGTAGTAGCAGCGGTGGCTCTGGAACCTAGCTTCCTGGATGAACTCAGGCAATTTACTTAGGTTCCCTTTGACTCCATTTCCTCTTCCGTTGCATGAGATAATCATAGTACCCACCTCAGTAAGCCCGTTATGAGGACAGAATGGAAATAATTTATAATTTTAGAAGGCGCAACATATAACAGTAGTAGTTTGCAGTTTTGCACCGGGAGTAGGGACATGAACTCATTTAATTATCTAACTCTATGAAATACCTGACTTCTGTCTAATGCATGAGACACAGAGTGGTTGAATAACCTGCCCAGAGTCTCACACTTGGCAGCATTAGAGAACCCAGACCTGACTCTCCATGACCTTATTTAGGAAGAATACGGTAAGACCCGTGTTGCCTTCTTTCTCGTGTTTGTTTTCAAGTCTGTGAATTCCTTGAGGCTTGTGATTGGCTCTTCGCAGGGCCTGGAGCACCTCCCAGGGTTCTAGGTGCTCCATAAATGGTGTCTGGAGTGTGATCTGGAAGAGCACGGCACGTGTCTTCGTTGGCAGGCTGGTATGTCAGCATCCGTTTTTTGGTGTGCGCTTTTGGTGAAGGGGGTGGCAGCCTGCGCATATGTCCTGCCATCTGTTGTTTATTGTTTCTGTGAGGTTGTGGTTTGTGTTCCTGTTCCATGTTTCTTTGGTTTCTGGAGCAACTGCGAATATTATATGCCCGGGGATCAAAAAAAGTAAACTATTTATAAACAGTAAAGTATCCTTGGGTTTGGAAAGTGTTTTTCTCAAACGCGTGTATATTTGGTGGCTTTATTATAATCCCACTGATGTATCGGCAGACAATTTGCAGATTGAGGCACATTTAAAAGACGGGCGAGCCTTGTGTAACTGGCTTACAAACAGCCTTGGTAATAAGGCCCTGGTGTTAACGCTGACCTGAGTGGTGTATTTTTAACTCAAGAACATATAAACAGTTTAGCCAGCCGGTGGAGTTTATATTCTGCCTGAAATCCCTGGCATGCCTTGGGTTGTGTGGCCCTATGGGCTCTCTGTGGTCCTGGGAGGCTGCTGTGGCCAGCAGTGACCCCCCGCCCCGCACCCCGGCCACGCACCCTGCCCTCCCCCCGTCATTTTAAAAAAGGATGACAGCAGAGAGGTGGGGGAATTCATTAGTGGTCTGGCTGATGCATTCTGTGGTCACCGTTTTTTCTTTACTCTTTCTTTGTGTTAGGCAGACTTCAGGGAATGTAGAGGACTTGTTACTTTTGTCTCTTTTGCTAGCCTCCCGGCGGAGAGAGGTCTTGGCAGAGTCCCAAATTGTCATCTGTCTCAAAGGGAGGGGTCCCGATAAATAAATGTGGCCATCAAATTGCTTTCCATATACGGACTCCGCCTGCCTAACGCTCTGGCTGTCCACCTGCCTCTCCAGCTTCATTATTCTTTCCTGCCTGGCTCCATGTGCCCTGCTCACCACGTGAGACTTTTTTTCCAGGCTCTTAGAATACCGCCCATGTCACATGTCCCTTCCGTCTTGTTCCCTCTGCCTGGAACAGTTTTCTTCCCTCTCTGCCTTGAAGATTCCAGCTCCTCTCCCTTAAGTATCTCTTCTGGAGCATGTTGCTGACCTTCTCTCGGGGGTGAGATTGCTGCCTCTGGGACCCCGCCATGCTTGATACAGAAGTTCCGGGTCCTGATTGGAGTACTGTGTCACTCCCCCAGGAGACTGTCAGCTCCCTGGAAGCGGGGACTGGTTTTGTTTCTGAGCCACCGTGATAGTCCCAAGAGTCTAGCACAGAGCCTGGGACGCACGGAATGCTCAGGATGGTTACTGATCTAGACGGAGCTCTGGGTGTTCATTCTCTGTAGTCCTGTAAGCCCCATATAAGTGCCTTTCCTGGGCAAGTGGGGCGAGTTAGGCATCCCAGGCGCTCATCTGTCTGTCATTTCCGGACCTTGTCTATTTGATAGTTTCTTCCATCCTCCACCGAATTTTAGTGTTGAGGAACTTAGAAAGTTCCTGGGAAAGGTGGAAGAAAAACGTGGACCCCAAGCAGAAAGATGACAGACGGGCACCTTGTATGCTGCACAGAGGATTGACTGTCGTTTCAGTCCCTCTGTTGTGGGAAGGTGGCCGATAAACCCCATATCCAAATACTGTTTGTGAAACCCCTTTTCGATTTGCCCTGCCTGGGCCCTGCCTCCTTTCCTGGTGTCTCTGGTGGCTGTCCTTGACCGGTGGGCTGGGCCTGGCACTCCGCAGTGCGTTTCCCTGCTGCCTCCACGGCCTGTCAATCACACTTTTGCCAGAGTCGATGTTGGGAGTCCGTTTTGCAGAGTTGACACTGCAGGGAAGGTTGCTTCTTACAGAGACCGAGGCTGTCTAGACGCCCTTCCCCTTGTGGTTATTGTGCTTAGTTTATGCTGAGCCCGGGCCAGGCAGCTGGTTTGGGTTGCCTGGCTCTCCTTTACTTTGCTAAGGCCTCTACTTTGACAAAAAGGCTGATCAGGCCAAGGTCACTTTTTTTTTTTTCCTCCCTCTTTGCTGGCGGAGGGAAAGACTGCTCTCCTTTACCACGAGTTGTAAGAACAGCAAGGGCAGGTTACCGTGCCCTTAGTGGTTCAGTCCAAAGGAGAAACTTAGGGTGATAAAAACTTCCAATGGCAGGCAATGCCTTGGGCAGATAGATTTCTAAATCTGACCACTTTCACCGTGGACCTCAGGTGTGGGCAGTCTCCCAGAGGTGCTAAGGAGGGGCCCTGGGAAAGCTGTGTGCTGTCTGGTGAGCTCTGCCTCAAGTGTTTATTTATTTATTTTAATTTTATTTTATTTTTTAAATATTTGGCTGCCCCACGGCATATGGATTTCCCAAGCCAGGGATAGATCTGAGTCACAGTTGCAACCCGTGCCACGGTGCAGCAGCGCCAGATCCTTAACCCCACTGTGCCGGGCTGGGGATGGAACCTGCGTCCCAGCGCTCCAAAGACGCTGCCAGTCCACTTGCGCCCCAGTGGGAACTCCCTTAAGTGTTTATTTTAATGGTGTCAAAGTCTTAGGCTGTGATTCTGAAGGAAGGCCGTTTTGTACCTGGTAAACTAAAGAAACTGTCTTGATGTTAAAGGGGTTTTGTGCCATTAACCTTTTAGCCTAGTTACCGTGCATTTATTTTAATTTCTTTTAATTTTCTGGTGACATATGGTAGACATGTATATTGAATAAAAAGGAAACTACACAAGGGAAAAAGAATAATTGACCTTATTATCCCTTGATAAGTTTTATCACTTTGGTGTGTACATTTCCAGTAGTGTCTGTAGTTGAGTACTATTTCAAGTTATATTTAAAAAAAAAATTACTGTTACTATTCTTTTGTTCTGCTTTAAAAACTTTGATAAAATGAAATGTTATATTAGTTTCAGGTGTTTTAGTGTGTGTGCGTTTTTCAGACTCAGAATCATGAATATTTTCTCTAGCTTTAAACAAATAAGTAAAGTTTGTCATAATTAATAACTTCCTCTGACTTGGGATATTTAGATTTTTTTTTCCTTAAACTGTGGTAAACATCCTTATACGTGTATGTTTGTATATTTCTTAATTTCTTAGGAGGAGCTAAATCTGAATTGCTCTGGAAAGGCAGATACTTAAGACCTGGCACTGCTGTTCCTAAGGGGCCACCGATTTTATGATTCATATGTGAGATTGTGCATGTTTTCCCCCCACAAACATGAGATTGCTTTTTTCCTCTAACCAGACACTAGTTTGTTGTGAGCCATGTGGCAAGTCCAACCAGACACCAGTCTGATACATGAATTAAAGGCATTGGATTCCTTTAATCTGCATTTCTTCGGATGGTGAGGCCAAAGATCTTTGCCTGTGTTCCCCATGGACACTTTAGGTTTCCTTCTTTTTCTCAGGTTTAGTTAGTACTTTAGTGTCCTCACCTGTGAACCTGAACGCAAATCCATCTCTCTAATCCTTAGAGGTGATGTGTTTCTGAGACCATGAAAAGCCCCTTCCTCCCAGATGTAGTTGTCTGTGTGGCCTCTGTCTACAAGGACACGTCTGCAAGTTGATCTTAAACCGAAGCTGATTGTGTCCCGGGGCAGGTCGCAGTGGCTTTGCGGGTCCCCAGAAGTCACCTTGCTCGCCGTCCACCGCCCCTGCAGGGCCAGCCCGCCTGTGCCTGGCCCGCCCCGTCTGTGGCCGGCCTTCCTGGTACCTCCAGCTGGTAGGAATCAGGGCAGATTAGTGTGGCGGAGAACCCTTCAGGAACGGCTTCCAGCAAATGGAAATTATTTTAAAACAAATTGATGTGGTTTTTCTGTCAAACCTACTTGGAGCATAAACAAGGTTGAACTGTAAGCTGCTTCCCTTCCACCGACGGGCCCATGTTTAGAATGTGGCTTGCAGCAAAGTAAACACGGTCTCGAAAGTGAGTTGTCCTCGTGTGGGTGTGATTTGAAAAGTAAAAGTCGTACCCGCCCCAGCATCCTCAGAGACAGTCCCGTCGCCCTTGAGACGTCCCTTCTCACTCTTCTGTCCTCCTGCCACGGATATTACGACTTCCTGGAAAGGCTTTAAAGCCAAGGAGTGATTTGGTGTTGAAAGGGAAAGAAGCTGCCAGGTTCATTTCTGCAGCAAGGTCAACGTTTTAATCTTGCCCCTTTGCCAGGTAGGAATACCAATGAAACACATACCTCTGTGGGAGCGTGTGGATACGTACCTCCCCTGTGGTCTGTGCATCTTTGAATTGACTGCCGGTTACAAGGCAGTTCCTCCGAGGGACAATGTCGGCTTTATTAAATCGGCCCCAGCCTCCCTAGCAGGCCAAACAATGCTTTTCATGTTCTGATCATATATTAATGAACAACCAGGCCAAGGGACACTTGCCAAAAAAGCCACAGAGTGAGAAAGTCACCAATATCAGAGTGAACTTTGCACTCTAAAAGTGTGAATGATGTTGGCCGAAAGAAGTTTATTGCATAAGGGGAGCAACTGGAATCTCTTTGATGTTGGTTAGCATCCTGGCCCCATTAGACTTTTGGACTTCCCAGTTAACCGTGTGTTTGCTGGCCAGGCCTGTGCTGTGGTGTGGTACCTGCAGTCTAGGGGGGCCCTGTTCTTGACCAGTAAGGACCAGCATACCTGTGGCTGGGGCGGGGGGGGGGGGGGGGGGGTAGGGAGGGTGGGCCGTCTGGCCATTGATAATCTGCTTTCAATCAGTTTTGACAAATTGTAATATAAAACTGAAACGTAGAGTCTCAGCCCCCCCCCCCCGCACACATCGACTTTTCCAGAAATAGCATGCCCTCTTTCTAAAATCGGCCTGCCCCAACCACAGAAAAGGGGTCAAATCTTAATCAGTTAGATCTTAATCTAACCAATATATTTTCTCCCCGTTGTGGTAACATTTCCTCCCGCCTCTAGCTTGTTCTTAATTTTTGAATGGCTGGCCATTGGGAAACCCTGCTTTCCACAGCCTTATTAAATAATTACTCAGAAGAAGAAGAAGAAGAAGAAGAAAAAAACGCTTTCAAAACCCTGAGAAGTTGTTTTCTGCCTGAGGATAAACTCCAACTGAGGTTTTCCGTTTCTGATGGATTCGTGGGCAGAGCTATGGTCATAGTTTAGGGAGCAAGGAATTGACTGAGTGGAAAGGGTTTAGAGGCAATATCAGGCCTTTATGATCTGAAATTGTGAGTATTTTGCCACGTCCTTTATCTCCTAGCACTTAAGAGGAAAGGGTTATCCCTGCGTTTGTGTGGCATAGAAGTAGCTGGGTGTTCATTTTGAATTTTGAAAGCTTGCTAAAGCAGAAGGTTTTGTATTTTGTTTGTTTATAACAGATTTATTGAACTGTAATTTAAGTATCATAAAAATTATCCTTTTGAACTATGTGATTGAGTTTTTCGTGTATTTACAAGGTTGTACAACCATCACTACTAATTCCAGCATATCTTCGTCACCCAAGGACAAAACCCTGTTTCCACTGGCAGTCTTTCCCTACTCTTCCTTCCTCGCATCCCTTGGTAGCGTCTGCCTTCTGTCTCTCTGGATTTGCCTCTTCTAGACATTCATACAAATGGAATCATACAATACATGGCCTTTTGTGTCTGGCTTTTTTCACTTAACATCGTGTTTTCAGGGCTCTTCTGTGTGGTAGCACATGTCAGCAAAGCGTTCCTTTTTATGGCTGCCTAATATTCCCTTGTATGGATATACCACATTGGGTTTATCCATTCATCAGTGGATGGTCTTTGGGTTGTTCAGACTTCTTGGTTATTATGAATAATGCTGTTGTGGACATTGGGCTACATGTTTTTGTGTGAATGTATGTTTTCTTTTTCTAAAATTTTTTTTTATAGTTAGAGTGTAGTTGATTTTCAGTGTTGCATCAGTTTCTGCTGTTGAGCAAAGTGACCCAGTCATAAGTATATGTACATTCCATTTCTTATACTGTCTTCCATCATGGTCTGTCCCAAGAGACTGGATGTAGTTCCCTGTGCTATAAAGTACTACCTCATTGTTGTGAGAGTATGTTTTCATTTTTCTTGGGTAGATCCCTAGGACTGGAATTGCTAGGTTATAAGTTAACTCTCTGTTTAACTTTTTGATGAATTGCTAGGCTGTTTGGCACAGAAGCTCCACGCCTCTTTTGCACTTCCATCAGCAGCGTTTGAAGGTTCCTCTTTCTTCACAGCCTCACTGATATTTGTTATTGGCTGTCGTTTTTTCATTATAGCCATCCTAGTGGTGGTGAAGTGGTACCTCATTGTGGTTTTGATTTTCACTTTATGACTTGCGATGCTGAGCATCTTTTCATGTGCTTATTGGCCATGTGTATCTCTTTGGAGAAATATTTATTCATTTTCTTTGCCCATTTTTCATTTGCTTGTTTGTTTGTTTTTGTCTTTTAGGGCCGCACCTGCAGCTTATGGAGGGTCCCAGGCTAGGGGGTGAATCAGAGCTGTAGCCACTGGCCGGCATAGGCCACAGCAATACCAAATCGGAGCCACGTCTGCGACCTACACCACAGCTCATGGCAACATCGGATCCTTAACTCACTGAGCGAGGCCAGGGATTGAACCTGTGTTCTCATGGATACCAGTCAGATTCGTCTCCGCTGAGCCACAATGGGAACTCCTTTTTTGTTTGTTTGTTTTCCTTGGCCATTTTTCAATGGAGTCATTTGTCTTTTTATTGAGTTATAAGCAAGGCTCAGTTTAAAAAGAGGTCATACAGATTTTGATGAATTCCCCAGATAGAGAGATTTCTCTGTCTTGGCTTCTTCTTTAGGTGAGCAAATTTTTGCTTTTGAGGTCTTAAAGATCTTTTAAGATCTTCAGGTAGAAATATAATGGCCAGTACTTGCCTGGTTTATTTGCCTTACTCGTCTCCCTGATGGTAATTCCAGGCGAAGGAGGAAATGTAGCAGAACAGAACAGGGGTTATTCTTGCTGAGAGTCCAGATTTCAGACTCTGGGGGAGCTTACTTCCCCCACCATGTCTGCCACTGCAAGAGTGGAAGAATTTGCCCTCCTGCAACCTAAGGAAACTTTGCTATGCGTGCGTTTATGGCCAGGTCTGACCGCGTTCCCCGCACTTCCTCTGCTCTCGGTATGGCTGCCTTTGCCTGCAGAGCCTCACAGCTATAAATTAGACAGAAATGCCGTCCTGGGGCTGTCCAAAGGCAGGCGGGGTAATTGCTCTGGACAGGTTTACAATGGGGAGGTGTGAAGTGCTTGGTGGAGACCGGAAGCTGGGGGGAGGGACACGACATATTGAACTTGGGCGGCTTCGGGGGTGGTAGGCTGACACAGCTAATTGAAAACCATGGCCCTGGTGGCTTTTAATGGGGGAGGAAGCCGAGGCCCTGCCACAGTTTCCTTCACAGCAAGAAGCCAGAGAGGGAGAGCGGCTCTTGGGGCCTCCCAGAGGGTCAGCGCTGTAGCTCAGCAGGCCTTGAGAACCTCGGGCCTGGGTATAAAAGGCCTGATATCCTATTATTTCGGGTTTGTGTTTTGGCTTTTTAGGGCCGCACCTGCGGTGTATGGAAGTTCCCAGGCTAGGGGTCGAATCGGAGCTGCATCTGTGACCTACACCGCAGCCACAGCCACGCCAGTGATTAAACCCACATCCTCATGGTTACTATGTCTGGTTTGTAACCCGCTGAGCCACAACGGGAACTCCGTGTTATTTGTTTTTAATTTCTGACTCTTTAGTCCCCTTCTAGATGAGCCCTGTGTGGTTAGAGGTGGGGATCCCAGGTGGTGGCGCGAGAGGCTGACAGGCAGACTTTGGAAAAATATTGATAGCCCACCTTGGGCGATCCCACTGATTTGGGTGGACTGGCCAGTGGGCTGATCTCTCTAAACAGGGAAATAATAATTACCCGGTGGCTGTCTCGTTGTGCTCCAGGCAGCCAGGAGGGGTTTTGCTCACTCTTCCATTAACCTGGGAATCCGGATCATTGGTGCCAGGGCCTGGGAAGCTGCATTTTTAAAAAACAGCTCTGCGGGTGGCCTTGGCTTTTGAGTCCTGAGAGCGAGGCGCACTCCCTGGGAGGACTCGCGCCCGTGGGCCCGGCTTCGCGTCCTCGTGGTCTCGGACTCTGTCCCCTGCCTCCCGCCCTCCTCTGCGGTGGCTCCACACCAGGTGCTCTCTGAGCTGGGGGCGACACGGGACTGGGTGTTTCCTTTGCCAGCCAAGCCGTCTCCTCCCTTAAGGGCCTTTGCTGCGTCCTCAGCCCTGTGCCTCTTCTGCATAGCTCGTTTTGGCCTTCCGGTCTCAGGTGAAACCAGTCCTCAGAGGGACCTCCCTGAACACCTAGGTGAGGGTGAACGTGTCCTTGTCCCAGGATGGCCCTCGGGACGCATCTTTGGTTTCTTGTTCAGCATCCGTCGTCCCCTCCTGGTTGTACACTCCTTGAGGGTAGAGGTGGCCTTAGTGCCCTGTGGTCCTTGTGTGCAGCACCATTCCTGGCTCAGAGCAGGTGCTTAAACCCGTATGTGTTCATTCATTTCCAGACCTAGCGGGAGCCACCCCAGCGTTTCTGCTGTGCTGCATTATCCCAGGCCCTGTTTCCCATGTTAGAGAAACACCTGTAGAAATACCCACTGGTTGGCTTTCTTATTTGTTTGCCTTTTCAGGTTTACTTTTATTTTTTTGCCCCTTCGGGGTTAGCTAGATGCCTTTTAAGGGCCAGTTGCACCCACTGGCGTTGCTGCTTATTGAAATCTAAAACCAAACAGGGACCCAGCTTTCTTTCTTTCAAACACCACAGTAGCGACTTCCAGAAGGTGGGATGTCAAAGGCGTGCAGATAGTGGAGGTGATAGGATCTTCCTTGAGATGTGTGGTTAATGTGTAACCTCTTAAACAAGGATTATGTGGACATTCGTGTGTGGCCTTAGAGCTCTTGCGGGTTCATGAACCCAGTTGGTGGATCCCATGTTGGTAGGAAGTTCATGGCTTTGCGGGTAACACAGACCCCCAAGGTTTAATTTCTTTTCGTTGAAAAATAACCAGCATCAACCACTGGCAGCTGTCCTTTCCTGTGACAGGTTGGAGACCCTCAGATAGGAGCTGAGAAGGCTGCCTTGATGCCCCCTCTCTCCATCCTCAACACACACATATGCTTAATTTCAGAGCCATAGTGAAGCTGAGATCAAATGAGGGTGAGAGAGTAATGTCTAAAGGCAGAGGGAATCAGACCCTCCTTTTTAGGGGGATACAGTCTGGTCTGACATCCAGGCAGCTTGCCTCTTTCTTGCACATGTACTGTCTGTCCACTCTACCTCCTGCTCGTTCATGCACTGGCACTTTAGGCAGTTGTCCATCTAGAGGGTCCAGCTGAGAAATGAGAGAGCAAGACGATTTTTGTCCTGGATTTTCACCATTCTAGACTTGTCTAACTTGTCCGCCTAAGAGGAAGATAATTTTCCAAGGTTTTGGATAACATGTAACACAGCGGTCACAGCAGCTAAGTGACATGGGAAGTGGTGGATCTGCCTTTCATCCATAATCTTTTGAGGTGCTACCTGCCCCTAATGGCAACAGAAGCCATCAGTTAAATAAACCAGCTGTTAAGTAAGAGCAAGAACAGGAGTGTTTGCACAAACCGCCTTTATGTTTTCTGAGCCTTGATGAATGTCAGTTGGTTTGTGAATTATTAACTTCGCTGTTGCGTGAGGAAATACTGGCCGCTTAAGTGTCCTGTATATTTTTATGTAAGAAAAAAATAAAACTGACCACACCCTCAGCTGCTACCATTTTGGGCTCCGCACTGGCCCGCTTTTCCTCAGCAGGCGTATTTAAAGCAGAGGTAGGAATGTTGGCCCCTCACGGACCACACGTGCATCATAGCTCCTTACTGGTCCTCACAGTTTTGCTCTGATTTGCAGCCTGTTGGCAGACAGAAGTCTGATAATCCTCATCAGGCTGCCTGGAGAATCCAGAATCCTAGGGAGGCTGCTGGGAGGGATACCCGTCTAGCTGGGAAGCATTGCTTGTATGGGATCAGTAAAGCAGAGTTAATGGGAGTTCCCCCTGCGGCACAGTGGGTTAAGTGGCTGTCTGCAGCAGTTGTCTGCTGTGGAGGTGTGGGTTTGATCCCAGCCTGGCCCAGTGAGTTAATGGATCCGGTCGTGCCTCAGCTGCAGGTGTAGGTCACAGCTGCGGCTGGGGTTCAGTCCCTGGCCCGGGACCTTGTGCCATGGGTGTAGCCATAAAAAAGACAAAAGAAGAGTAGAATGAGTGGGTCACAGGAAGCTGGCTTGAGAAGTCTTTTTGATGTCAGTGCCCAGCAGCTATACAGGAGGGCTTCGAGGCAGGCTCCTTAGTCTGTCCCTGGAGGGAGAGCCGTCCTTCTCCGAGCCGCTGTTTCCCTGGTGTGAACGCCTGAAGGCAGTCTCCCGCATGAGGCCGCCGCGGCGAGGCTCCGTGAAAGAAGCCAGCGCAGCCGATGGAAGGCGCTTCGGTTTGGCATCCTTTGCGGAGAGAGGGTTTGAAGACTTGGAGGGGTGGGGAGAGACTTGGAGGAACCTGGCTTCCATGACCCACAGCTATTTTCAGAAGTGCTAAGGGTCTCCTAACCTTGATAGGAGTTCCCGTCGTGGCTCAGTGGCTAATGAATCTGACTAAGAACAATGAGGTTGTGGGTTCGATCCCTGGCCTCGCTCAGTGGGTTAAGGATCCGGCGTTGCCGTGAGCTGTGGTGTAGGTCGCAGACGCGGCTCGGATCCCGCATTGCTGTGGCTGTGGCGAAGGCCGGCGGCTACAGCTCCTGTTAGATCCCTAGCCTGGGAACCTCCATATGCCGCGGGTGTGGCTCTGCATAAAAGGCAAAAAGACGACAAAAAAAAAAAAAAGGGTCTCCTAACCTTGATAGCAGTGGGCTAGTTAACCCTTCTGACTTTTCCCTGGGGAGGGGGTTGTGAAGAGGCCTTTATGTGGGGGGACTAAGGAAGGAAGACTCCTTAAGAGGTGAGAAAGAGGGGGCCTGGAAGAATCAGAGCTGACCAAGCAGGGCTATTGAAACGGGCACATGGCCTCCTTTGAGCTGCACGTACTTCTGGGTATTGGTTGCTGGATTAATCCTGCAGTGTAAGTCACACCTCGAGATGCCTCAGTGTGGTTCTGGAGGTTCAGTTACTTTACTGCAAGCTTTGTTCATTTCCAGGGCAGAAAACATGCCTGCCACGGGGAGGGAGAAAGCAGGCGCTTTGTTTCATTTCTCCATCCCTTTATTGTCCTCGGGGACAGGTTCACTTGATACTGGCGGTTCTGAAACACATTGAATGCTTTCTTCTCAAGCTGCCGGGATTATGGCTGATACAGACCGTGGGCCCCACCTTCAGCCTCCTCCCCGGCAGTGAAGACCAGAAATTCAAGCTGTAAATGAATCTCTGTTTGGGGGTTTTGTAGTGGCAAATTATGCGAATGAATGAATTGAAAAAGGTACCTGGTTTTTACCATGGTGAATACCTAGGCCTTAGGTAAATATTGACACCAGCAATGTTGCCGGCCCGCCACTTGTCTCCTGCCCCTTGGGAAGAAAAGATCTTTTGCTGAGGCACTTGTGACCTTCTAAACCTCCCTGGCAAGTTTGTGCAGGTGCTTTGCTGCAGGAGCTCCTTGGGTTTGAGAGAGTGGGTGGTTCTCTCCCCGGGCTCGTTCAAGGTTAACTTGCTTCGGCTTATCGATAATGGCCTTGTCGGCTGCCGGTGACTGTGGTTGCCAGCACAGTTGTGCAGAGTCATGCTTGTGTGACTCTGCGGACCCGACCTAGGACCGGAGCATCTTTTGATTGCTTGGACGGTCCTTCCGTGTCGGGGAGTGAGGAGAGAGGAAAGCCAGCCGGGAGAGGCTTAGCTGGAGGACAGGTCGGGTCTCATGGCCGAAGGCCTTATTGTGCAAGCCCCGCCACACTCTGAACTCTGCTTTGCTTCCCTGTTATCTCGGTGTATGGAACCCAACTGGCTTCTAGCTGAAGAGGGTTTGGGATGCCAATTTCATTGGTGTGAGGTCTGCAGGAGCAAGTCACACCAAGAGTTGACCAGAGCAAGCCAAGCAGAGACTATGACCAGTTCAGATTTTCTTATATCATCTTTAAAAGGGAGTGATGGTAGAAGCTGAGGGTGGAGCAGCTCTGTTCAACGGATAACAAGTGTTAGGCAAAGAGGTGCTAGCCGTCCACAGGGCAGCTGCTTCTCTGTAGCTGGTGCCGTGGATGTCTGGGTTTGGTAGGACGGTGGGCTCTGATTTCCTGCTGAGATGGGAATTGAATGGCTTTGTCTCTCCCTAGCACCCAGAGAGGATGTGGAGTAACTGGACGGCCACGTGGTATTTCTGAGATCTCCCCAGGCTGTAACTGGAACTCCAAAGGGAGTCACTTATGAATGACTTTTGGTTGAGCTTTTAGGTTCCTTGGCTGATAATTTACTTTAAAAACAGCCTCACATTCCGTAGATCCTGGTGGACGTTATTTGGTTGAGGTGTAGTTTAGCAGAATCTGCAACTAGGATCCAACCTCTAAGAGGCATCTTTGGGAGTAAATGACCTGGAACTCCACACTCTCAAGAGGCAGGTGGGGAGAAGAGTGTGACTTGGGCTTGCTCTCAGGTTGCTGTGGGCCTCGGCGAGTGCAGATGGACCACGTGGAAGAGGGCAAGCATCTGTTACAGAAGGCTTGATGAATGATTGAGAAAAAAGAAGCAACCAAAGTATACTGCAGCTCTGTCATTTTCATAGCCCGTTTTCCATTTGACATAGTAAAAGTTTACTACGTCGAGGATGCAGGTCACAGACATCACCTGATCCTTTGTGTTTGTAGTTCAGTGGAAAAGGAAGGCCCTGTATTGCAACAGCAGAAAGCATTCTAAGTTAAAAAACTGTGCTGAAAAACTGCTTGGCTGTCACCCTTGACTGACTTAGTATCTGCTGAGACCTTTCAACAATCAGAGCCAGAGAAGTCACCACAGCCTCAGGACAAGGATGTAGATAGGCTTTTAATTTTATTGTGTTAGATGACGTCTGAGCATCGCAGGAAAACTTTGCCTTTTGGCTTCAGCTAAGCATTTCATGACACACATAAACTTTAAAAAGCCCAATGGAAAAATTGACAGCACGAGATCCCAGGTCGATAAGCTAGCTAATAAAGTCAGCGCCTTCACCATTAGCCAGGATGCTGACCTTTGCAAAATGCTTTTTCTTTAAAATACTTAGCTCGAGACGCTTTTGTGCTGCCCTGTAATACAGCAGATGTGTTCTTAAAAAGCTGTGGGCACGTGGAGTTTTTGAATTTGGCTGACTGCATACCAGGATTCTGTTCTCTCTGTTTGATTGATCTGCATTTTTAAGTTTCGAGGTAGCTGGGAAAGGAAAGGATCACCTAGATGACAATATTGACTATTTGAAACCTGGAAGAGGTTATAGAAAACCGAGAAGAGAAAGTTTGGTATTATTTGGAAGAACCTCGACTTAATCTGTTAGTCATGCAGAATATCATGGTAAATGCAAGTAAGCCTGGCTTTTTCTTTTCTTTTTTTGCTTTTTAGGGCCGCATCTGTGACAAATAGAGGTTCCCAGGCTAGGGGTCCAATCAGAGCTGTAGCCACCGGCCTGCACCACAGCCATAGCCATGCCAGATCCAAGCCACTTGTGGACCCACACCACAGCTCACAGCAATGCTGGATCCCTAACCCGTTGAGGAAGGCCAGGGGTTGAAACTGCTATCTCACGCTTCCTAGTTGGATATGTTTCTGCTGGGTCACTACGGGAACTCCTTATTTTTATTTTTTGATTTTAGGACTACACTTTGAAGTTCCTAGGCTAGGGATCGAATTGGAGCTACAGCTGCTGTCCTGTGCCACAGCCACAGCAATGTAGGATCCAAGTTGGGTCTGCGACCTACACCACAGCTCACAGCAACACCGGATCCTTAACCTACTGAGCGAGGCCAGGGATCGAACCTGCATCCTCGTGGATACTACTTGGGTTTGTTCCCACTGAGCCGCAACGGGAACTCCCATAAAACTGGATTTTTATGTTAACTTTGTCGATGTTGGTTGCTTGGACCTTGCACAGGAACAAAGAGATGACTGAAACATTAGTGAGAACCAGGTATGATACCAGTTGGAAAAATAAAAGGTGCATGTAAGCTTCAGTGAAGGCATAGAGAGGATTCCAGAGCACAGCTCTAGGAACGCCTGGCTTTCCAGAAAGGGTTTTCCTGTGAGCAGATGTATTCTGGGTAGAATATGATAAGTAACCATGGCTCCTTAGGTCATTTGTCCCTTAAAATTTTGCGTGTGTGGGCAGAAGAGGAAAAAGATGCTGATAACCCTAAGGTAAGCTGTTGCTTGTACAGATAAATTTGCTTTAAAACACACACACACACACACACACACACACCCACCCACCCACCCACCCACAGCCTTTCATTTCCTTTTTTTCCTTCCCTTTGAGGGGAACAAATAGGCGACTTACCGTATATTGCCCTTTTGTAATCCCAAATTATATTTGCCTAAAATCACCCTTTAAAATACTTTTTAAAAACAGCATCAGTGAACTCTGACCATCACATGCCCACAGTTTCATTTGCACCTTCCTTTTGACATACATTTCTGTCATGGAAGTTTTGTGTACTATTATTTTTTGTTAACTGGGTTCTGTTAGGGAGTGCATTTTCAGAAATGAGGGCTCCAAAAGCCACAGACCGAATGCCTTGATCCTTTGCGGGTTCTAGGAAACATCTCGACGTGACTGTTTAGAATGACCTGTCACTCGGATGGAGGAAATGCATTTTTTTGTTTGTTTTTACTATATCAATGTATGTCTCTTGTACTCAGGGGAAGTAATCCGTTATTGGAGGTTTCATTTCTGAAGAATCTTGAGTCACAGGTATAGAATTTCGTGATCCCTTTATCCCAGTGAAATCCTTAGTGGTACCTTCTTCCAAGAACACAGGCTTGGAATTTGGCCACCTTTTTATGGGGCTGTGTTAAAATAGTTGTTTTCCTCTCTGATAGCGACATTCCTCCTACGGTCCTTACGTGTGGGCACGAAGTGTGGGAAATCACTCAGGGTTCAGTGGAGAAGCATGTCAGTGCGTTGGAAACGGAAATTGATCACAGTGTCACTTATGGGTGGTGATGATGCCACGTGTACACCCTTAAATCCTGCTGGGTGACACATTCAGTCAAAGAACGCTTCCTGAGATGATACTGGTTTGCATCTTGCATAGGTCAACGCAGAGTTAATGAATTTTAAAGCCTCATCATGCCTTTGATCAACACCCTGTATTTTGCAGTGGTTAGTTCCACAGAAAGCTAATCTCCTGAAAGAGGATATTGGTCGGGGAAAAGGGTACAGGTGAAGGTGTTCAGACAGGAAAGCAGTTATCTGTCACCAGAGGGGCACTTGTGGATTTTGCAAAGCCCTTGGCAAACCTTGAGTTCCAAATTTATCCACTGCGTTCCTCACTTCCTGTCCCTTTTTGCCCGACTGGTTTTAACTACTCCAGAAGCAAGAGCCTCCGTTTCCATGTTTCCTGCTTCAGTAGAGCATGGTTCTCATTTAGGAAAATCCTCCTGCATTTTTTTAACTGAAGGAACTCCAGCCTCTTGTGTGTCGCCAGAGGTGAGCATGCATTTTGGAGGGGGACGCACCTCTGTCCCCTTATGGTCCTAATTGGTGAGTTCTCTGCTCTCACTGGAACTGGTACCTTAAGATGTCACAACAGAGGAGAGCTTTGTGGGGGTGGGAGCCCCTGGCTCCGCGGCACCTCCACCCTCTAGTCCTGCGGGGCAGCTGGACCTTCAGGAGGGAGAGATTAAGCTGTGCGCTGAGTGGTGCTCGGGAAGGGTTGATGGGTTCGGAAAGTCCTGTAGAGCTTAAGGACTGTCTGAAAGGGCGAATTTGTGATCTGTCTTCAGAGGTGATAAAGAGCCGGTGACCAGACTCCTGACTCCTCGCCTCCCCCTCCCCATTTCCAAGTCTTTGCAGAGTGCCTTTTCTTTTTTCTTTTTTTTTTTGTCTTTTTCCTTATCTAGAGTCACACCCGTGGCATATGGAGGTTCCCAGGCTAGGAGTCTAACAGGAGCTGTAGCCGCCGGCCTTCGCCACAGTCATAGCAACGCGGGATCCGAGCCGCGTCTGCAACCTACACCACAGCTCACGGCAACGCCGGATCCTTAACCCACTGAGCAAGGCCAGGGATCGAACCCGCAACCTCGTGGTTCCTAGTTGGATTCATTAACCATTGAGCCACAAAGGGAACTCCACAAAACACCTTTTCTAATAGGAAAACCAAATGGTGGCTGGAGGTGCCTCTTCCCTGCTGGGGTGGCCATGGGTGGTGGCCTCCTTGTGGCAGGTTTTGGGGGTGTTGCTCAGCCTATGACCAGCAGCTATTCTTTGCTCAAATTCTCTTTGTTTGTGAGGGCCGCACCCAACTGCATAGTGGCCATTGTGGCTGGAGTGCCTCCTCTTAATGAAATTAATTAATCTTCAAGGATCAGTGGTGCACATACCGTATTTGATGAGTGAGTTTTCGGGGACATTAGTGGGCTTCCCGCCTCCCCCGTGTATATCCCCCCCAATCAAGCATGAGACTGCTTAAATAAGAAAATTGCAACATATCCAATTACTGTGTCTCTCTTTAGCCAGACCAAGACTTGGACAGAAAAAACAGATCCTAGGATCTCCTGTTTTAAGGGCTGTCGTAGAAAGCAGATGCTGGTTGCTCTCAGGGGTGGTGGGCCTCTCGAGCATTTGGGTCAAAATGTGAAGTAGATGAAAAAGGAGATCGTCTCTCCCTGCGGAAATCAGCTTTAATGACCCTGTTGATTAACGTTCAGGAGGGACCTGGCCCTGGGGTTTGTGAAGGTTTGTATAACCCTTGACTTCATCGCCTACTGGGTTGTAGATGTGACAACATGGGGCTACTCTTCTTGACTTTGCCCTAAAACTACTTGTGTTTTGTCCCTTTCCTTTCTAGGAGGTCCTGACTTGGCTTTTTATCTTTCTTTCTTTTTTTTTTTTTTTTTTAATTTCATGCCCTCTGTGCCTTACTTTACTTTTCTGGCATTATTTCTGAAACTTCCTCAAAAATCATGCTCTTCCTGGAGTTCCTGGTGTGGCTTAGCGGAAATGAATCAGTATCCCTGGCCTTGCTCAGTGGGTTGGGGATCCGTCATTGTTGTGAGCTGTGATGTAGGTTGCAGACGAGGCTTGGATCCCATGTAGCTGTGGCTGTGGCTGTGGCTGTGCCATAGGCCAGCAGCTGTAACTCCAGTTCAACTCCAATGTGCCATGGGTGCAGCCCTAAAAAAAAAAAAAGTCTGTTCTTCATTTTGTTCTTCTAGGCTTAACTAAGGTCTTGCATTTTTTTTTTTAATTTAATTTTTCTTTTTTACCCCCACACCCGTGGCATGGGGAAGTTCCCAGGCTAAGGGTCAAATCTGAGCTGCAGCTGTAGGCTTATGCCACAGCCATGGCAGCACAGGATCTGAGCCACATCTGTGACCTCCACCACAGCTTGGGGCAACGCTGGATCCTTAACCCATAGAGTGAGGCCAGGGATTAAACCCACATCCTCACAGAGACAATGTTGGGTTCTTAACCTGCTGAGTCACAAAGGGAACTCCAGGTCTTGCATTTTTAATAAACCTTTCTTATTGCAACTGAACTCCCCTGCCCTGAATGTTACTCAGACTCCGTGGTGTCCATACCAGGAGAACAAACTCAGATGCCTGCAGGGTCGTGGAGATACTGCAGATGAGTAAAGGGCAGGGTGGGGGTGAGGTGGGAACAGTAGGAGCCGTGAGCTCTCTGTTCAGCCGGGATACTTGCGAAATAAATGTTAGCTGATCATGCACTCAGGTTGCTTGCTGGCAGTGATGACAGGCATACCTCCTTTTGCTCTTTACTGCATTTTTTACAAATTGGAGGTTTGAGGCAAGCCTCTGCCAAACAAGTCTGTTGGCCCCGTTTTTCCAATAGCATTATTTTATGAATAAAGTGTACACTTTTTTTTTTTTAAGATATAATGCTGTTGCACACTGAGTGGATTTCAGTACAGTGTAAAGACATAATTTTGTATGCTCTGGGAAACCAGAAAATTCCTGTGCCTTGCTTCATTGCCATATTGGCTCGATTGCAGTGGTCTGGAACCAGACCCGCAGCATCTCTGAGACATGCCTGTAATTTCAAGAGAAACGGAAACTTTTTATTTTTTGCCGAAAACTGTAGGTTTCTACAAACACTATTCAGTCAGAAACAAATTTCCATGAAGCCCAGCTTTGGCCCAAGAGCCTCCAGTTTAAATTTCTGCACCAAAACAAAACAAAACAAAGTGAAAAAACAAAATGGAGTTCCCATCCTGGTGCAGTAGAAACGAATCTGACTAGGAACCATGAGGTTGCGGGTTTGATCCCTGGTCTCCCTAAGTGGGTTAAGGATCCGGCGTTGCCGTGAGCTGTGGTGTAGGTCGCAGACGCGGCTCGGATCCCGCGTTGCTGTGGCTGTGGCGTAGGCCGGCAGCTGTAGCTCCGATGAGACCCCTAGCCTGGGAACTTCCATATGCTGGGGTGCGACCCTAAAAAGACAAAAAAAAAAAGAAAAAATACAATTCCTGGCCCACCCTTCCCAAGATGCTTGCCCTGCTAGAGCCTTTGGCTAGAATTATTTGGTCCAGACTCTTATCTGACCAGTAGGATGTAAACTTCCTAAGGTCAAGGACTAGATCTTATCCCAGTTTGTATCTGAACTTAACTACAGCGCAGTATCCGTTGCAGACAAACACGCAATAAATATTTGTCAAATTTGACATCTGCTGGGTGCAGCAGGACAAGGACTTAACCCTGCATTCAAACTAACCCCAGGCCTGGGAGCTGTGTAAGCTACTTAGGCAGAGAAGTACATTTAAGACTGTTGGGGTTGCAGAGACATGCGTGGCTGCCTTCTCTCGGATAATGTCTTAGGCATCAGGATCCCCAGACCCACACTGATTCCTAAAGCTGATTTTAAGGAGTGACTGACTTTGGGGTTTTTATATTGGCTAGTGTGTTTTATTTCTTCTTTTGAGTTGCTTGTCAGCCTCATTTGCATAGAGAATCATCTGTATAACATTTTTGAAAATTGCAGGAACTATGACTTGTTACTAACTTTCTTCAAGGTAAATGATCAAAAGCTCACAAGGTGATTTTACATCTGATCACTTGTTGAATGTGTTTCTTTTTTCCAAGGCTCAGTTTAGGGAATGTGTAGTTGATCAGCTTACCGAAAAAAGACAGCAAGTTCAGAGCCACCTGAGTGGGAATTCCTGGGTGAGGATGCCAGAGGAATAATTCCAGTTTAAAATGAATTTTATCTTTTTTTTTTTTTTTAGCTTTTTAGGTCCACATCAGGTATGTGGAAGTTCTCAGGCTAAGGGTCGAATCAGAACTACGCCTTCTGGCCTAAGCCATATAGCAGCATTAGATCCGTGTAGCTTATGCAGCCTACACCGAAGGTCACAGCAGTGCCGGACGCTTACCCCGGAAACGAACCTGCATCCTCGTGGATACCGGTCAGATTCGTTTCCGCTGGGCCACAGCGGCAACTCCCTGTCATTCTTTGTATCAGCCTTTAATGTGTATTATCAGGGTGTTCAGTTGTGGCTTTTGCATCACAGTAGAAAAAAAAGATAAGGACATCTGATATATCCTAGATTTAAAAAGAAACCTCTTCTCATAAAACCATAAAACTTGGGCCTCGGGAACACAGTGTGGTGATTTCATTGGATCTTGATGTGTACAACCTGCAGTTCCTCAGAAGGTAAAAATGCAGCAGAGGAAGGCTTAGAAGCTTAAGGCATTACATAACTTTCAAAAAGTCCCATGTTCTTCCTTATTCGCACCTCTTGAGATCTAAAAGGACCAATGGATCATTTTTTTCCCAGTTAGTCCTAAGCAGGTGACTCCTTTTTAATGGACTGTCTGCAGTGCAGGTTATGAGGGTAAGAGGCCGGAGCCCACGTTTTCCCTAGAGAAAGCGGAGGTTCCCAGCCCAGTCCTAGGTGCCCCAACCGTGTTCAACAGTTGGGTCATTGGATTCCTTCACACTTTTCTTCCCAACTGTATTCTTCACTTTAGCAAGCATCTGAAAGCTGAAAATATGCAAAGTCCTGAGACGTTCAGGAGGCCAAAGGGGGCTGAGTAATGGGAAAAAGGCTGGCCTGGAAACCAGACTGAGTGGGAAAACCTCCTTCCCCAGGGAATGCTTGTCACAGATCCCTCCACTTGGAATTATTATTCGTATTAAAGTTGAAAAACACAGCCTTGCATTGCCCTCTCCCTTCCCAGGGAGAGGCTTGGCCTGTAGAGGCTGTGGTCTGTGAGCAATGCCTGTTTTTCAGGATAAAGTGCTAATTACGTTGTCTGATGGTGTTAGGGTTATTTCCTCACCACAGCTTACTCAAAAGTAAACGGAACTTTTTATCCCTCAGCTTCCAGGGAGTCAATGAATTATTGTTTGCCAGCTTTGAATGGCGTTTGCCAAGTTTGTAATATGTGGTTCTGGTTGTAATCCAGGAAGATGCTGGTCAGATTATGTAAATACTGATTAAGCCTATAGAATTACACTCAGAGGGCTTTTTTTTTTTTTTTTCCCAAAGAGTGTCTTCCTAGTGGATTGAGTTTTCAAAGGGCCTTTGCTCTGTTGGAATTGGCTAAGAACTTTGTATGCATCGAGAGTGGGGGTGAGATCTGCACTTGTTCCCCATCACATTTTTTGGGGGGGGTCTTTTTAGGGCTGTACCTGCGGCATATGGAGGTTCCCAGGCTAGGGGTTGAATTAGAGCTGTAGTTGCCGGCCTACACCACAGCCACAGCAATGCCAGATCCGAGTAGCTTCTGCGACCTACACCACAGCTCACAGCAACGCTGGATCCTTAACCCACTGAGTGAGGGATTGAACTTGCGTCCTCCTGGATGCTGGTCAGATTTGTTTCTACTGAGCCACGAGGGGAACTCCTCAAATTTGTTTGTAAAAGTCCAAGTTTCTTTCCTATTTCGCTCTAAATATTTGGTGCTTACTTCATGCTCTAGATTTATTTGTCGATTACTCCATGATTTAGATGAGTAGAAATTTCGGGGGTGGTAAAATCGGCCTTTCCTTGTATTGTGCAGTCAGCACTGCTGGCCGGACAATTGTAAAATGGCTAGTGCCACTGAAACACTGAAATCTTAATTTTATGTAATATTTATTTATTTAGTTATTTATTTTTTTAGGGTCACACCTGTGGCACATGGAAGTTCCTGGGCTAGGGATTGAATTGGAGTTGCAGCTGCGAGCCTTCACCATAGCCGCAGCGACTCAGGATTCGAGCCACGTCTGTGGCCTACACCACAGCTCACAGCAACGCCGGATCCTTAACCCACTGAGCAAGGCCAGGGATCGAACCCGCATCCTCATGGGTACTAGTTGGGTTCACAACCTGCTGAGTTGTGACTCACTTATACCGACATTTAAGTATAAATGTCAATAGTGGAGTTCCTGTTGTGGCTGTTAAAAACCTGACTGTTAACGATGAGGTCGCAGGTTCAATCCCTAGCCTCACTTAGTGGGTTAAGGTTCTGGCATTGCTGCAAGCTGCAACGTAGGTTGAAGATGTGGTTCAGATCTGGTGTGGCTGTGGCTGTAGCATAGGCCTGCAGCTGCAGCTCCAATTTGATCCCTAGCCCAGGAACTTTCATATGCCACAGGTGTGGTGTAAAAAGCAAAAAAAGTCAATAGTGTCGTGGTTAGTGGCTGCCGAATTTGAAGGCATAGGTTCACAGAATGGTGGGGATTTCTTGGCTGTAAAAGACTAAGCTCTTCTCAGTCTGTGGGGTCTGGGGAGGGGGTCTTGCCAGGAAAAAGGCGCTGCAAGCAGATTATTGTCACGTGCTGTTGAACCGTTTGCTTTTTAGCCTCAGATAAAACCTGGTCAAAATCTGAGCTGGTCTCTGTGGAGGTGCCTCTTGTGTGTTTGGCAAATGGTGGGCCGGACAGTCATCTTTCAGCAGATTAGCAGGAAGAATATCCATGGCCGGGCTCCATTGTTCTAAGGTCTGTGCACCCTTTGTGCGAGAACAAGGGAAATGTGTGTTATGACAATGGCTGACAAACTGTTTAATGAAAGCTGCAATTGGCAGTAACTAAATTCCCTGAGGTTTCTTTCCTCTCCACTTTGCTACTGAAAGGTGCAGAAATGCTTCTGACAGCATCTGTCCTGCTGACAGATGAATTGTTTTGACAGGAGAATCTGAAACCTTCAACCGAAGACACACGTTCAGATGTTGGGCCTGGTAAGGGGTGATCGTGTTGGTGGAAATAAGTGAGATGCTTTAGCCTGGCGTGCATGTCAGCTGCCACCCGAAAGGAAGGCCTCCTTAAAGATTTTTCACCGAGAAACTCTTGGATTGTTCTTGAGACCTGAGATGAGAGCTCAGATCCCTCTCTGTACTGTTCTGGGGCTGAGTAAATGGATTTCTTTAATCGTTGAGAAATGAATGTTGTCAGAAAGCGTAGCAGTCAGGGTTATTTTTATTTTTACTTTTTTTTGCCTCACCTGCAGCGTGCCTGAATTCCCAGGCCATTGATTGAACCCAGGCCACAGCAGTGACAGTGCCAAATCCTTAACCACTAGGTCACCAGGGAACTCCTCAAGGTTTTTTTTTTTTTAAATAAATAAATAAAACAGTGTTCATAACAGCATGATTCATAATAGCCAAAAGATGAGAACAACACAAATGTCCCTCAGTTGTTAAAGGGATAAACAAAATGGGTGCGATATCTATATATCTATATATCCATGCAGTGGAATAGTGAGGTATTATTCAGCCACAAAAAAAAAAAAAAAAGTTCTGGCACATGCTGCAACCTGAGTAGACTTTGGACTTCCCTGGTGGCTTAGCAGGTTAAGGGTCCAGTGTTGTCACTGCTGTGGTGCGAATTTGATCCCTGGCCTAGGAAGTTCCATATGCTGCCCGTGGGGCTCAAAAAAAAAAAAAAAATCCCCCAAAACATCACTGAACCTTGAGGGCACTGTGTTGAGCAAAACAAGCCAAGCACAAAAGGCCTTTTACTGTATGGTTCCACTTATATGAAGTACCTACCAAGTCAGATTCATACTGTTACCAGGTAGAATGGAGGTTGGCTAGGCCTGGGGGGAGGGGAGACTGGGAAGTTCGTGTTTAATAGGTGTTGAGTTTCAGTTGGAAAAGATGCAGATCTTCTAGGGAGGGATGGATGGTCCTGGTTGCACAACAGTAAGAATATACTTATTGCCCCGAACTGTACACTTAAAAATGGTTAAGAAGGGGAATTCTCTGGTGGTGCAGTGGGTTAAGTTTCCAGCATTATCACTGCTGTGGCTCAGGTCCCTAATGTGCTAAGGGTTCAGTTCCTGGCCTGAGAACTTCTTTATGCTGTGAGCGTGGCCAAAAAGAAAAAAAAACAACGGAACGAAAAAAGAGATCGTGAGACCACATTTTACGTTACATATATTTTAGCACAACAAAAAATAATTATGCTAAGAGTGGGTCCCCAGAAATGAGCAAACAAGAAAATGAGGACTTGGCTTCCTATTATATTCAGTTGTCCGGGAGAGTAAATATTTTCCCCATTTCTTGATAAAGCAGTTGGTGATGAGCAGCTTGTACAAGGATTTATTTCTCAGATGTAAAAGCTGCGGGAGCGCTGTGTCCGAGAGTAGAGCTATTCCACGGCAACTGAGCTTCTCTCCGTGTTGCTGAAAGGTGCTGAGAGGAGAGTGAGTCTTCAGAGCCAGCCTGCTGACCCTCGTTTGTTGGTACATGGCTTTTCTAGTTCATTGAAAGTTGAAAAAGTCGCTGCATCCAGGCAGACCCAGCGAGAACTTAAATTTCTGCTTCCAAGTATCTCCCGCTTTGTTGCTCCTTTCTGGAATCTCAGGCTTCCGTTCTGGTGCTGTCTGGCTTCTTGATCAAACTAGCTTGTGGAAGCTCCCTTTCTCAGGTTGCCTTATCTAAAAAGCAGAATTTGTACAGTGTTTTTGAAATTTAAATAAATTTTGTATGCTTCTAAGGGAAAGAGGAACCAACGGGGTGTTTGGACTGAAAGTAGTTTTAATCTGAATTGCTGAAGGATATGGAGCCTCCTGGGATGGGACTTGAGGAAAGTGATTTCATTCCAAATCATTCAATATTGAGCCACGAGGAATTTCTTGAGACCTGGGTCCTGTGAGTCCCGGCTCCAGCCCTGGCCACTCATTAAAGCCAGAAACAAGTCATTCATGTTGAACCTAGATCAGAGGTTGAAAAATGGTGATCTTCAGGCTAAATGTGATCTGCAAGATTTTTATATACAATGCATATATTTTATATTAGATATATGAATGTACATATTGAGAGTTAAAGGAGGTCTCGTTGTGGCTTAGTGGGTTTAAGAACCCAACTAGTATCCATGAAGAAGATGCTGGTGGGATCCCTGGCCTCGCTCCTTGGGTTAAGAATCCTGAGTTGCTGCAAGCTGGGGTGTCGGTGGAAGCTGTGGCTGAGATCTGGCATTGCTGTGACTGTGGTATAGGGTGGCAGCCGCAGCCCCCTAGCCTGGGAATTTTCATATGCCGCGAGGGTGAGGCCCTAAAAAGACAAAAAAAAAAATAAAAAAGGAATTGAAAAGATTTCACATAAACATTCATAGATTGAGCTTCTCTTGAAAATGGAGGAGACTGGTCTGTGCCACTCTTGTTTCTGGAAACAGGAACAAATGCCCCTTTTGCGTAGGCTGGGGTGGGGGCAGGGCAGACACTGCTGTGCGTGTGACCTCATTCCACACCTGGCAGGTGACCACCTGCCTCCTTGCTAACCCTTCCAGGCTCTTGCCTTTGTGGTTTCTGAATCTCCCATGCCTCCTCCTGCTCAACAACTCCTGTTACCTACGATGATATAAACGCCACCGTCGTTATAATCTCGGTATCTGGAGACCCAGAAACAAGATACCCACCCGTTTTGGTCGTGATGTTATACCCACAGAAGTGGCAAATTTCAGTCCCTCCGGTCCTGTTTGTGATGTGAGAGAATGCTTTCCGTCTGGGGATTTTCTGTTCCAAGTCCAACCTGTTGATTTCTGTGTATCCTATTGTAACTACTCCCATAGAACAGACAAGTTCACACTTGACTTCAGTAGGTGGTTTAAAAATTACCACCTTCAATTTTTATGGTAACATAATCCCTAGACAAATTGCTTTTAATTCAGGCGGGGCCCTGACCACAGATGCACCATTAATTTTAAGGGTAGTTTGACTTTTATTTAGATGAATGAATGGGGTTGACAGTGAATGGCTCTCAGCTCCGGGTTAGTATTGATTGGAAGGAATGTCTCTGGAGGAAGCTTAAAAGAAAGTTGCCACTTAATGTGACACGGGGCCCCTTAAGAGACAGACTTTAAGCTCATGGCTTGTAGTACTTGCTAATTGGCAGTAATGGCAGTGGGGTTAATAGCTGAGATGAAACCTGTTAACCAGCCCCTTCGGCATACTCAGGACTAGGTGTGTTTTGGTGGCAGGGAGCGAAGCACGGTGCACAGTGAGAAGTGAGGGCCCTTGTGGGGCCACATGGCTGTGGATTCTGCTCTTGGAAGGTTTAAGCTGGTCTGGTTAAGGGTGTGATCGGGGAAGCTCAGCTGATCAACTACCGTGCCACTTGCTCCTCTTCTGCCTGTGAGGGAGACGTCGAGGAGGAAGAGAAGAGAGGGGTTGTTCTGTAGAATTGTGAAAGAGGCTGTCATCCTGAGAAGGGTGCAGTCATGTCAGGCTTCGCCGCCTTTGGTTAATGCCAGCATGATTTCCTCTGACCCTGCTCCTCTCTCCAGCGATGCTAGGAAAGCCGTGTTCATTTATCCCTTATGTTTCAGGTCTTAACTGTGCTCACCTTCTGAATAGTCCTTTCAACTTTGACTGTACATCAGAGCGATTTTTAATCTTAAGTTCTTGTTGAGACCGGGGTTTATCCACCTCTGAGTATTACTGGTGGCACTTTGCGATCTGGATAACCGTTGGCTGTTCAGGGCTGTCCTGTTAAGGATGTATTAGCAGCATCCTTGTCTTCCACCCACCGGATGCCAGTAGCAACCCCCCCACCCCCGCTTTCCCTGTAGTCATGACAACCAGAAATGTCTCCAGACCTTGCCAAACGTCATCCCTGGTTGAGGACCACTGATTTTTAGACAATGAAGGCTCAAGCCCCCTCTTTCCCAGGAAGCGTCTTTGCCTTTACTGCTTCTTGCTCTTGTTTGATGCCTTAGCAAAACATTAATTTTAAAAGTGCCAGTTAAAATAGCCTTGGACTTGATATGTTGCAAAGCCTTTGGGCCAGCCCACTCTGACCTGGAGGAAGAGAACTGGCTCCTCCTAGAATTTCTTAGAGAAGTTGCAGAGTAGCAAAATGGGATGGATTGAAATCCATTTGGATTTAGCCAACCTCAAGTGACTGAGATTTTCACAGTGACATTTTTTTACAGATTCCAGTGGGGACAAGGTATCTCTGTAAATTTCAGTATCAAGAAGGGTATTTAAATAGTACATGAGGAGTTCCCATTGTAGCTCAGCAGGTTAAGAACCTGGCATAGTCTCTCTGAGGATGCAGGTTTGATCCCTGGACTAGGTCAGTGAGTTAAGAATCTGGTGTTGCCACTAACTGTGAGGAGTAGGTCGTAGGTACAGCTCGGATCTGGTGTTCTGGTGGCTGTGGTGTAGGCTTAAAGCTACAGCTCCGATTTGATCCCTAACCTGGGAACTTCCATCTGCCGCAGGTGTAGCCCTAAAAAGAAAAAAAGGAAAAAATAGTACATGAGACAGGGGCAGATATGAGAGAGAGGGATTATTTCGGGGAGTGGGGGATGGGGGGTAGGCAGATGATTCCTGAATTGGGAATATAATGCCGAACATCAATGACTGAGTTGCTTTTTGTTTTTTTTTTTTGCCCTTCTCCTACCAGAAACCTAAGTTACAACAAACTTTCTGAGATTGATCCTGCTGGTTTTGAGGACTTGCCGAATCTCCGAGAAGTGTGAGTTCTTTTCTCCAAATTTCGGGGTGGTGGTGGTGCGGGATGCAGAGCTCCTGGGGAAGACCCTGTCATTTGGCAGCATCGCTGTCCCCCCACATCATCGGTCCAGACCTGTCAGCAGGAACATGTGCATGGGGGCTGCGGGTGACCAACTACTGCTTGCCTCGCGCTCCTTCCCGTCCTCCTCTCTCTTCCTCTTGGGCAGTCGGTAACGCTGTCCCAGTCCAGCAGGTGTGGGGTTACCGGAAAATCCCATGTCCGTGGCGGGTATATTAGAGTCTCCCCTACCCTGTGGGAAGCCTTGTGGACCAGCTGCCTTCACAGCCTTGGCTGGTGCTTGCCTCGGTTCCCTGGGAGGTAGAGCAGCCTGCTTGCCTGGAGCATCCGAGCCAGCCCACCCCTGCTGTTGCCCAGGAAGCCAAGGTAGAGAGAAACGGACCGTAAGACTGGCTTTTCTCTTCCCATCTCCAAACTAGGCATTACTGCCTTTGGAACTCTAGGCTTGTAGTGTCCTTCAAATCAGGCCTCAATTTTTCAACTTTTTTTTTTTTTTCGCTTTTTTGCTTTTTAGGGCCGCACTTGTGGCATACGGAAGTTTCCAAGCTAGGGGTTGAATCGGAGCTGTAGCCGCCAGCCTACATCACAGCCACAGCAACGGGGGATCCGAGCCGTGTCTGCGACCTACACTGCAGCTCATGGCAACACCGGATCTTTTAACCCACTGAGCAAGGCCAGGGATTGAACCCGCATCCTCATGGATACTAGTTAGGTTTGTTTCCACCGCACCACGACGGGAACTCCAGCTCTTCTTCTTTTCAGTGTAAAGAATTCTGTTTTAACATGGATATTAGGGTTATCAGGATTTTAGTTCCACAGAAACTTTAGAGAAGTTTTTGTGTCAATCATGCATACCCACTGCAGAAAATTTGGAAACTGAATAGGCAAAAACAAATTAAAAAAACCCAGTATTATCACCAGACCTATCCATCGTGAGCACTAAGTGAAAAATATATGCCTTTAGACATGTAATTCTGGAATCAAGCTGTACTTATATTACGGTTTTATATCTGTTTATTATCTGTACATTTCGAGTACTTTGTCACATAAATTAAAATTTTTTTTACCATCCCACTTCAGTTTTATGTAAAACTGCTACATATGAATATAACACCATAGATCATTCATCCCATGCTTCTCTTGTTAGATATTTGTATTTGGCAAATCTTACCTCTCACAGAACTTGCATTAAGATGGGGAAGACGTGGAGTTTTTGTGGTGGCTTAGTGTAGTGTGCCTGAGGATGTGGGTTTGATCCCTGGCCTCACTCAGTGAGTTAAGAATTCTGGGTTGCCACAAGCTGCAGTGTAAGTTGCAGACTCAGCCTGGATCCGGTGTTGCCGTGGCTGTGGCCTAGGCCTGCAGCTGCAGCTCCCATTTGACTCCTAGTCTGGGGACTTCATATGCCATGGGTGTGGCCACTTAACAAAGGGGGAAGATGCACTGGGAACGAGGGAACCAGTAGGATGCCCTGTCGGTAAGTGTTAAGGGGGGAGTAGGACAGGGTCATGGGAGGATTTTCTTGATGTCTGATTTCTGAGGGGTGATAACAGAGCCAGGATGATGACAGCCATCAGGTCAAGCAGACGCGGGTGATAGGGGCAGGAAAGGCTGCAAATACAGGTGCCCGTGGAGGATGGAAGGAACAGGATGAGGGCCACCGTGCCAGGCAGGCAGGAGCCTGGCCAGGGTCTGGGTGTTGTAGGGACCCACGTAGCTGCACAAGCTGCACTGCCCTCAATCCCCACACCCCTCATCTTTTGTTTTTTAAATTAACTATGTATACACACACACACACACACACACACACACATTCCTTTTATTGTATTATCTTTCATCATGTTCTATCCCAAGAGACTGGATGTGGTTTCCTGTGCTGTACAGTAGGACCATTCTAAATGTCATAGTTTGCATCTGCTAACCCCAAACTCCCAGTCCATCCCACTCCATCCCCCTCTCCCTTGGCCCCCACCCCTCCTGTTAACCCACAATCTTCCACCCAAGATTGAAAAAGGACAGAAAGTCTGGTGTTTATCTCCTTGTGCCACTCTTCCTGCTCCGGTCTTCTCCTTCCAGGTGCCTTTCCTCCTGCTCCTTCCAGAAGCCCCGTCCTGACCCCAGAGCCCCCAGCACGCCCAGCCTCCTTCCTCAAACCCTCACACCCTGGCTTCTCCCCTCCTCTGGACTCCCATTGCATTGAGGGACGGGATGGGGCCCCATCCTCTGCTCTGCGTGGTGTTTGACGTCTCTCCTTCCTCCTGCTGACGCACTCAGGAATGCTGACCGCGGCCAGCCACCCTGCTCATCAGCCCTCGATTCTTTATGCTCAACCTACCTTTTCAGACAGTTGGAGGGGCCGAGGCCCGGGAACCTGGCTGGAACGCACGACTGGTACGTGGGAGAGCTGGGCCTGCACCCACCGGTCTAACTCCCGTCCCAGTCTCTCCGTGGCAGCACTGCCTTCCTTCCTGAGTGCAGACACGCATTGCGCTTTAGGGATGCAGTGTGGCGTTCTGGGGAGAAGGCAGGTTTTGGTAGCACACAGGCCTGGGTTGAAGTTCTGGTTCTGCCGCTTCTCAGGACCATGCCCCTGGACAAGTTACTTACAAGTGATTCACCTTTTTTCCCTCTTTTAGACTGTGGACATAATTACACTTTCCCGATATCATAGTAATTATTCATTGAGGATGATGTTCAGAGCCTTGTCCACGAGGAAGCCTCGCCATGTGTTATTTCTCGTCTGCTCCTCTCAGAACCACGCAGCCCGCCTTGAGCTAGGTGCTTTGTTAGTATGCAAATCCTTGAGGGCCGATAGGTTGAAGGTTCTACCACCGTGACAGCCTCTGGTCCATGGTGTCACACTGTGGGTGTACCGCAGGAATTCCCGGGGGCCCCGAACAGGGGAACTTCTCACTGGTGAAAGACCCGCACCTTTCCCTGGGGGAATTCTAGTCCATCGTGGAGGCCTTTGGGAATGAGGGGCTGGGGAGATGGAGGAGGATATTGAAGAAAAGATAAAAATCGCAGTGCACACAGCATTGCTTCCAAATGAAGCAGGCTCTAGGGTCTCCCAGGAGCCGCCGGTTCTCCTGAACCCTGCGCAGCCATCTGAGTCTGGCAGCCTCAGCGCGAGGGGAACCACAGGCTGCCAAGGCAGCGGGCAGTGGTTTAGCAGTGGTTTGACTCTGGAGGCCGGCAACCGCAGACCATCCTGGGCCAGTTGGAGAGCAAGAGCGAGCCCGTCGGAGGCCCCCGGAGGACGTGAGGACACTTGTGCAGCTGCCGCCAAGCCACATGGTCCTCACTGCCCACAGCTCCGAGGAAAGCCCACCAGGCAGGGCCTCCAGCCAGGGGTCCTGGCCGGCGAGGCCCCTCTATTAATAAGAGGGGCTATTTATACCATCCTCTTGAAAAACTGCCCTCGGATCGCGTTACCGCTGCCTGGCCTGAGTGCTTCATGTGGGTGCTGCCGTGTGCTTTCCAGGGCCGTTGACCTAAAACGTTCCTCAAGGCGGCGAGGAAAGCCGGACCGTGCCCCGCCCCTGGGTATTTATGGCTCACCCTCTGTGTCCCGGGCTTCTGCTCCCCGCCTGTGCGCACACGTGTGTGGTGTGTTCAAGGGAGGGGTGAGATCACAAGCGGGTATCATTTGAGCCACTGCTTTTTGGCTATGAATTAACCACCACCTGTTAAGCATTTTCTGTATATCTGGCTCTCTCCTAGGCTGTTAGATTTAATTATTTCAGCCAGATTCCTGCCAAAACCCTACAAAGTTGGTGCTTGCGTTAAGCACCTTTTTTTTTAGAGGGAAACTAAGGCACAGTGAGGTTAAGTGACTTGCCAAAGGCCATTCATTGCGTAGGCATTAGCCTTGGGGTCGAATGGACCCGGGTCTGTCTGATTTAAAAATCTGAGCTGTTTACGGAGTTCTTGCTGTGGCACAGTGGCATCGGCAGCGTCTTGGGAGCGCCGGGACTTAAGTACCATCCCTGGCCCAGCACAGTGGGTTAAGGATCTGACGTTGCCACAGCTGTAGCTTGGGTCCCAACAGCAGCTCAGATCTGATCCCTGGCCTAGGAATTCCATATGCTGAGGGGCAACGAAAAAAGAAAAAAAGAAAAAAAAAATCTGAGCTGTTTAATCCCTGCTCTGCTGTGCTGTAACTGGGCCTCAGTTTCTTCTTTTAAGGTGAAGTGATCATTTCGTGCCTTCCTTAAAGGGCCAGCATGTCGTTCAGTGAGACGCAGCGCATAAAGCCCTCAGCATGGAGCGTGGCACACAGAACTATCAGCTCCCTGATTATTATTGTTTATACGTATTGCCTTAAAGCAACATATCCTATGATATTAAAATAACTATATCTGGCCATCTGGTATACAGACTGTATCCTCAGTCTTGCGAAAGTCATTATTGAGTCTGCCTTATTCTCAAGTAGCTGAAAGCACTTGTAGCAGTTATTGATTAAGTAGCCCTGACTCCAAAAGCTGTGCTCCTAACTGCTACTGACCTTCTCCTGTTTGAAAAACAAGAAGGACTGGCAGTTCCCGTTGTGGCTCAGCAGTTAGCGAACCCAACTAGCATCCAGAGGATGTGGGTTCGATCCCTGGCCTGGCTCAGTGGGTTAAGGATCCGGCGTTGCCGTGAGCTGTGGTGTAGGTCGCAGACGCGGCTCGGATCCCGCGTTGCTGTGGCTGTGGCAAAGGCCAGCGGCTACAGCTCCTGTTAGACCCCTAGCCTGAGAACCTCCACATGCTGCGGGTGCGGCCCTAAAAAGGCAAAAAGACCTGGAAAAAAAAGAAAAACAAGAAGAACTGATGTTCCAAACCTCGGCCCAACTCAGATGGTTAGTTAGTGGTAGCTCCCTTTGTGTTTGGAAACAACCAGGTTGTCTAGGAGTAGCAGATTGGCTGAATAAATTATGGAGGAGCACTTTGCCGCTCTTTCAAAGAATTAGGGAGGAGTTCCCATTGTGGCTCAGTTGGTTAAGAACCCAGTGTAGTGTCCATGAAGATGCGGGTTTGATCCCTGGCCTCCCTCAGTGAGTTAAGGGTCTGGCGTTGCTGCAGGCTGTCATGTAGGTCACAGACACCACTTGGATCCAGCATTGCTGTGGCCGTGGCGTCAACCTGTAGCTGTGGCTCCAATTCAGCCACTAGCCTGAGAACTTCCATACGCCACAGGGAAAAAGAAAAGGGGAAAAAAAAAGAACTAGGGAGCTCTTTAAGATCTATTACTGGGGGAAAACGGGACAGAACAGTCTGTATAACACACAAGCATCTGTGTGAAAGAAAAATTCATGTCCATCTCTAGTAGCCAACAGTAGGAGCTTCCTCTTGGAGGCAGAAGGGCAAGGAGGCTCCATGTTTCCATATATACACACACATATATATATATATATACACACACACACATACACACATATATACACACACACATATATATACACACACACATATATACACACACACATAAACATATATATGTGCACATATATATACATATATACGTGTGTGTGTGTATATATGTGTGTGTGTGTATGTGTATATATATATATATATTCCTGCTGTGTTTTTTGGAAAATCGTTTGAAAATTTTACTGTATGCTTATATCAGCTTTTCAGTAAATAAATACGGCCCAACATTAAAAAAAACAAACAAAAAAAACAAACCCAAGCGCTCTAACTCAAAATGACTCCATGAGTTTTTTTTTTTTCATTGTTTGTTGCTGCCTCATTTCACTGAGACAATCGTAATAATGAAAGTCCCCCGAAACATCCTTTCTCACCTTTTACATCTTGCAAAATGGAAAAACTTCCGTTAACCAAGTCGAGTAAACGGAGGCCGGGAAGGCGGGTCAGGCCCACCTCCAGGTTCCGCCCGGGGTTTGGGGGAGGCAGGCGGGGAGTCAGTCCGTGCGGCCCCGTGTGCCTTTTTCACACCTTTTCCAGTTCCGGGGTTGGGCCGCCATTCACAGCCTGCTGCTTCTCCACGCTCTCTTGGTCCTGAATCATTAGGAAAAGAAGCAGTTATAGAAGCCAGGTATGTTAGGAGGATTTTTAGGGCCTTGGATGGAAGCACATCTAGGAGCGGGGAGGAGGAGTGTCAAGGGGAGAAGGTGCAGAGCCCGGGAGAGTCAGAAGATTTCATCAAACACTGTCCTGCATTCCAAGAGCGTCCTTGCGCATGGAGACTGTGCTGAGCTTCCCCAGGGCCCTTCCCCGCCCGGCTCTGGCGGTGCTATTTTTGACCGGTCTCTATTTCAGTCCAGCAAGTTGGTCTCAGTGCTAGTGGGGCCTCCATTGCCTTTTGAGGGTAGCGTTCTCGTTGCAGCAGGGGACAGAGCGAACAAGGAGGGAGCCGGCAGCGGTGGAGCTAAGTCTTAGATTTACCAGAGGTTCTTTTTAAATAGAAATGATCGAGCACTAAGCTGGCCTGGCAGATCTCCTCTGGGCTTCAACTTTCCTTTTCGTAAACCAAGCAGCCCTGTGGAGCTCAAAGCCTGCCCTTTCTGCCTCCGGGCTTCTGATCCAGACACAAAATGCCGTTTACCTTTAGCCCTGGTCGGAGACCCCTCTACACTCTGCTCCCAGCATTTTTGTCAAGATTTGAAATGTTGTTATGATGTCCCTTTTCTTTGTTCATTTCTATTCTGTGAAATTGGGTGGAGCAGTCTGTCATGTGTGCAGGAGAGGTGGCCTGGGACCAAGCTCCTTCAGCCAAAGTTCCCTTGCAGAGAAGCCCCTACTGTTTATCTCAGGTTTAAGATCAAGTCAGATCCCAAGCAACTGAAACACAGCTACCATGTTATCTAAGGGCTTATTAGGAGCTTGCCGTCTGCTGGCTTTTCTGCTTGCAGCGCTCCTTTGACTTGCAGTTGTGCTTTGTTCGGCCCTTGGCTGTGTCACTCTCTTTCTGTGTCACCCCGGGTGGTGACTTACACTGCCTGGGTCCTGACTTGGAGTTGTAATTTTGCAGCCACATAATGAATGGGAAGTCACTGCTGTAGCTACAGAGAAATAGAAGTAATGATTAAGGACCTAGACTTTGGGTCTAGGACCCCCCCCCACCAGGGCCACTGCCAATTACTGCTGGTGACCTTAGTTAAATGACTTAACATCAGAGTGACTCGCTTCTCTCGTTGGTACCATGGACATGTTCCTGGGGCCTACCTGTAGGGCTCTGAAGATGGGTTAATATATTGAAGAGGTCTTAGAGCCGTGACTGGGACATGATAAGCCCTAAGTAAATTAGCTACCACTATTATTATTATGACTGCAACGTCTGCGTTTTGGAATAAATCTCTTAAGAAATGAAGAGTTCTTAAGCAAGCTGCCCTCTTGGCAGCAGGCCCTGACCTTAGGTTTCCTTGCTCTGATAAGATCCGAGGGTCTCTGCTAGTAATACTTCATTTATGGTGCTATGAAAATTTATTAGTGGAGATGCAGACTGATGGAGGGTTTTCAGCATCCCTGTGAGATGGGAGAATGGATCACAGCGGGGGTGGAGAGATAAAAGGTGAAGCAGAAGCAATCTGAGTTAGCGGGCTGTCAGATAAGAGACTGTTAAAGTAATTAATTGTCTACTTCAACACACAAACAAGGGCTCTTTAAGTGGGGAAAGGATTTGCCACATGATATGGATCTGCTTTCTCTCTGCCAGATGCTTCAGTCATGAAGCTATTGAAACAGACATTCTGTGTCCCTCGGCCCAGTAATTGCCAAGCTTCGTCTCTAACTGGCTTTGGCACTGAAGAAAGGGAAATGGGATAATTCAAGGCCTTTTCCTTTTTTTTTCTTCTATTCATTTCTATAAAAGATGACAGACAACCAGATTGTTCTGTTCAAGCAAATGCTAGCTGTATTCGTGTATGAATACAGCTGTCATATCAGTGGCCTGGTCTTCAAACCGTCACAAGATGCTCTATGTAAGACATACTCTTTTTAGTGTTTTTTCATTTTCTAAGGTGTTATTGAAGTACTGTGGATTTACAGTGTTGTGATAATTTCTGCTGTACAACACACACACACACACACACACACACACACACACATCCATTTTTTTCTCACTTAGATTATCACTGAATATTGGGTAGAGTTCCCTGTGCTATGGAGCAGGTCATAGTTGAGAATAAGATAACCCAGCTTTATCCTTGATTCTGCATCTCAGATAAAATTTCTTCCCAGCCCCGCTATCCGGCAAAAGGGCTGAATACTGCGCTTTGGCTTTTTTAAGGATTTGGGGCCTCCCTTTGCAAGTCTGATTTTTGGATTCTCTTCCCAGATTTGGAAATACGTATCCACATAAGGAGGCTGGATTGCAGAGTCTCTGGGGGTGGACCAAGCGAACTATGTTCTGGTTCTCAGGCCTCCCCTTCCATTAAAGAGTTGTGAACTTTGGAAGTTCACGTTTAGAATGTTCGATCAGGAAGGGAGCTTAGAGAGCATCTCAGGTCTGTAGAGGGTTTTCAAAATGTCTGCATGCAAAAGTGTGTGTGTGTGTACGGCTAGATTCCTAGAAAACGTGTCTGGAGGCTTCGTCCGAGTTCAGAGGAGCTGCAATGTCAAGTCCAGCTCCTTTGCTGTAGCACAGATGAGGCGGTGGAATAACTGGCCCACGTGTCCCAAGTCCCAGGAGCCCCGCGGACCTATGGGAGTCTCTGGGTCTCAAGGTGTTGCCCTTTGGTGAGCGCAGAGCCTTGCCACGGACGTGTGGGAAGCAGCCAGGAAGCGGGGGTGGTCTTTCGTCCTCAAATCCTTTAGTGACTTGCGGCCCACAAGGAGTGCTTTCGCTGATGAGTTTGGGCGCTCTTTGTCTGTGCCGTACCTCTTGGCCGGTTTTCACTGTTCCTTGTCTGTTAGTCCCGATTTCTGAGCTAGATTGGAAGCTTCTGGAAGACAGGAGGCATCCTGAGTGTTTATTCGCAAACTCTGGGTGTGGTCAGTGATTAGTTTTTTGGCCTCGCCTACCATCTCTGTCATCACAGCCCGCCTTTAGATACTTGACCTTGTGTTTGGCGTTACAGCCCGGTAGTCTTCCCCTGGCCGGCTCAGCACTGTTCTGTTTTTTGTTGTTGTCTTTGTTTTCCTTTTTCCCGTTTCCCTTGTACGTAATGTAAATGACTTAAAGGATTCATGTCTCCTCGTTGTCCTTACAGGTACCTCAGTCACAACGAGTTGACAGCCGTACCGTCGCTGGGTGCCGCCTCCTCTCACATCGTCTCTCTCTTTCTGTAAGTAGTGCCACTTGGGAGACCCTGGGCTGTGTGAAGAGGCCATGGGGTCATCTTGCTGATATTTGGTGGCAGGAAAACTCGCGCTCCTGGGCTCACCAGTGATGGATGTCCTTGCTCCACGTAGCTCTAATGATTATGACAAAAATGCCTTGCCTGCTGTTATGGGGTGTGTAGGATTAAAACCTGGAAGTGTCGCCTCATCTCTAATTTGGGGGAGTGGGACTGGTCTTTGTAAGGTGATTAAGCCACAATCTCGGGGAATAAACCGGACTTCAAGGAAGCTGTGTGGAGTTACAGACTGCAGGCTCAACTTTGTTGAGGTGAATTTCAATTTGAATTCTAATGTGAATCAGCCCACTTTCATGACTTAAAAAAGACAAGCCATCAGGCTTCTGAAATCAACATAAAAGTAAGGAATTGGCTGTCATGGTCAAGTGTCAGACAGCACATGGCCTGTCCCTGTCGATTACTACAGACAACACACGAGAAATGAAAGCGGGTATGAAGGGAAGGAAAGGGAGGTGCCGGCAGGGGTGCGGGAGAGGGGCGTGTCCTCACTGCGGCTGTGAAGAGCCTTCTCTGGGCAAATAAGCACAGAGTTGGCCCGCGTGTTCAGCGGCCCGATGGAGGTGCTCGCTGCTTTAAAACCCGCCTGTAGGTCTTTCCAGACCAGCCAGTCATGAGTCCAGCAGTTTTCTAGACCAGATGGTATTGACAGCTCCCCCAGCACTGCACCTCCCTTTTCACTCTGAATCTCCCGTTTCCGTTCCATCCCTGCCTGTTTTCACTTGATTTTGAGTTTGCTGGCGTTGTAACTCCTCTGCTCACCTGTCTATATCTTTTCTCGACTCTGAGCTGAACAGAGGGACGGGGCAGGAAGGCACGACCCGTCTGATAGCTGGTGCAGCCTTCAGATCTCCGGGTTTTGCTGGCCACAGACCCAGCATCCAGGAGATGCCCCGTCTTTGTGAAACACAGTGTCAGGCTTAACCCTTTTCCTGGGGAGCTGGGGGTTAGGTTTGTGACCCAGCTTCGAGTCCTGGACAGACAGCTTTGTGTTTCTGCACCTCATTTTCCTCATCTCCACAGTGTGTTCTTGGTCCATTGTCCACATAGGAACAGTGAGCATGAGACTCTTGGGGAGTGTGATGACTACGAAGCTCCTAGCATCCTGCACAACCCATAGCAGGTGTGTGACAGATGGTGGCTGCTGCTCTCTGGTGGCTAGCTGTCACCTAGCCTCTTGGCTCTTGGTGTGATCACACCTTGAAGGCCACGGGATCTGAGTCAAGTCTCATACCTATGAAATGCTGGAATGATGGTTGTAGCTCTTTGTCCCAAGATGGATAGTCAAGGATCTGACTTTCTTTTGTACTCATTTAGCCTGTGTGTCTAGCATCTGGAAGGTGTTTCATCGCTGGTTAAATTCAGTGAGTCATCCTTACCTGAGGCCAGTTAGGGACCTGTCAGTCAATCTCTGGTGTGTTCAGAGAGCAGTGTACTGGGAGGTGCTTTTAATTCCTTACAACATAAAGAATGGCTCCGGCATCAGCAGTGTTATGTCAGTGCCGAGCTTTTTAGAAATGCAGAATCTTAGGCCGTACCCTAGCCCTGCTGGATCAGAAGCTGCCTTAACAGGTCCCTTGGCCAGTTGCCTACTCATTCAAGTTTGAGAAACACTGCTTTCCCTTCCCCTGCTCCTTGGTTGGGAAGCCAGGGCCACAGAGAACATCTTTGTGTTCCCAGACAGGAAAACAAGGTTGCCTTAGTTCCCCGGAAGCTGCAGAATCGAGCTGTGGGACCACGTCCCCATGTGTTGCTCCCTCCCCAGCATGGGGTATGGGAGTGTGGCAGGTGACTCTGACCAGCCCTGTGTCAGTGGTGGGCAGGGCCCCCAGCTTGCCCTGAGGGCCTGTGGCGCTCTGAATCACGCCTTGCTCTGCAGACTAAAAATACATTTTTGTTCCTTGGCCCAAGTACGCAGAGCAGTGGGGCCGGTTGGCCTTGTTCCTGCTATTCCATTAGAGAGTGTTAAAATATGTAAAGTAGGAAAGGAGGGAAAAAAAAAAAAAAGACAGTCCTGGTTTTAATTCAGTTTGGAAAATGCACGTTCGTATTGACGAGCCACCACCTTTGGCCTGAAGCTGGTCGCCTTTGGACTTGGTCAGTGATTCCTCTGAATCAGCACACACTGAAAGGTTTCTATCGTCCTTTTCTCTGAGGGGCCGTTGTCTTAGATGCCTGGATTTAGTGCCTGCAGAGTGAGGTTCGCAGCGTGACTTGTGGGGTCGCAGGATCGTGGATCATTCTGCTATTGGTCTTCGTGCCTTCCTGTATTTGCCAAGTGAACCGTGCAAAGGACAGGGGAGAAGACAGCAGAGTGGCAGCAAGTGCATGCTACTTTCCCACCCTGACTTGTGAAGGGGACGCACCCAGGATCTCCGTCCGTGTGACGATTCCAGCCGTTAAGGCGTTGAAGGGCCTCTTTGGCTCTTGGGTTTGTGGCTTTTCAGAACCATAGCATTAAAAGGTGTCACATGTGCAACATACATGTAGAGGGTACCTTCTGTGCTCCTGTACTTGGGGCCCCGAGGCCATCCCAGAGTGACCTTGAAAGAATTCAGAGGCGTCACTATGGGGAGTTCCTGATACTTTGCGAATGTGGCAGGTCACTTAGCCTCGCCGTTTCACGTTGGTAGCTCTTAGTCTCCAAAGTCTCGACGCCTTTGTGGGAAGGAGGAGGATGAAAACATCAGTCAGAATGTGCAAAGGGGCCAGAAGGCTGAGGCCATCCGAATCAGATGAGCTGGGACAGCTTTCTGGGGCCAGGTTTATAGGACAGGGTTATAGTATAGACAGGTGCATCAAGGCAAAGGGCATATATCCAGCTCTGTCTCTGATGTTGGTGTGACCTGGGACACATTACTTTTTTTCCTCAGTAAGGAGTTGAAATACATGGTAAAAGCACCCTCACGGCTTTTTTTTTTTTTTCGTTTTCAGGGCCCCGCCCATGGCATATGGAAGTTCCAGGCTAGGGGTTGAATCAGAGCTGCATCCACAGGCCCATGCTACAGCCATAGTGATGTAGGATCTGAGCCGCGTCTGCGACCTACATCACGGCTCATGGCAGTGCCAGATCTGTAACCCACTGAGAGGGGCCAGTATTCGAACCCACATCCTTGTGGATTCTAGTCGGGTTCTTAACCTGCTTAACCACATTGGGAACTGCCCTCACAGCTTTTATATTCCTTCTGTGACTCGGAAACAAAGTCAGGGCAGTAACGTCACAAAGGAATCACGGACCCCAGTGTCCCATCACCACTGTTGCTGCATTCTGTCTTTTCTCAGAAGTAGCAGCTTTGTGGTTTTCAGCACAGACACCTGTAATTAGGGACTTTGGCCTCTGGATTTTGTTTGCCTGTAGAAGTCAGCTCCTGATCTCTGTTTGGTTTTCTGTCTCTCTGTGTCAGTAACCCTGATTCCTTGCTCGCTCGACAGTGCTCTGATCCCTCGGACACCAGACCCTGCTTTGCTGAGGTCACAGCTGGGAGAGCTGCATGGGAACAGGCTGAGGCCAGTGTTACTATCAGAGCGTCAAAACCGAGTTTTCTAGAGTTTGGGGAACTGGAGTCCTTCAGAAACATTTCAGGTGGTTAATACTGTGATTAAAGGAGTCCAATTCAATTAAAGTATTTGTCAAAGGGCAGATTTTTATTTGCATCATGTTCTGAGGATAATGCCAAAGCCATTTGTCCTTAACAAAAAAAAAAGGCATTAAACTCAAGGAAAGCTTTTAATAGGATTGGGTTGGAGTGAAGGAGCTCAATTTGATAAAATAGTCCTCAGAAAAAGGAACAGACTTTTGTTTACCAGGGACAAAATCTGCCGGTAGATTTTCACATTGAAAGCTTTTTTTTCCTCTCTAATTTGAAGTCCAGGAAACTCAAGTTACAATTCCCACAGCAACAGTAATTTTGTGTGATGCATAAGTGACATCTGGGGAAGAAAAAATTTCCGTTTTCCCTGTGTTGTTACTGCACTTGTATCATTCAAAAGATTGGTTCCAGTGGAAATGGTTGCTTTTTTTTTCTCTTTAAGTTTTTTTTTTTTTTTTTTTTTTTTGCCTTTTGTCATTTTAGGGCTGCACCCGCGGCATGTGGCGGTTCCCAGGCTAGGGGTCTAACAGAAGCTGTAGCCACCGGCCTATGCCGCAGCCACAGCAGCTCAGGATCCAAGCTGCGTCTGCGACCTACACCACAGCTCACGGCAACGCCGGATCCTTAACCCACTGAGCAAGGCCAGGGATCGAACCCTCAACCTCATGGTTCCTAGTCGGATTCGTTAACCACTGAGCCACGATGGGAACTCCTCTTTAAGTTTTAGATGTGGAAAAGCTTGCTGTGAAATCCAGTTTAGTTTTAAAACAGGGCGGCCCTTTGTCTCATGTGTAGTAGCTGTAGCATGTTTCCCATGTGGCCCTTGGCTGTGTCCACATAACTTCTCCTGTTGGTGTATATTTTAGACCATGTCCCTTATCTGTTGCCTTGTCACTCTACCCCCACCCCGCTTGACCTCCATTAGGAGATCAAAGCTAAGAATCGTTGCACACAATTACCCGTGACTTTGTAAGTGTGCTGTTAAAACGCTTAGGTCTATGGTGCATTTGAAAACAATGAAATAACTTTCACCTCAGATCTTGGCCAAAAAAAAAAGCTTTACTGAAAACTAATTTTTTTTTTAATTGAGAGAAAACTAACATAACATAAAACACCTAGCTTTTTAACCATTTCAAAGGATACGGTTCAGCAGGCTTTTAGTACCTTCTCAGTGCTTTCCCCTCCCAACACTAATTGCAGAACATTGTCATAACCCCTGAAACAAACCCCCTGCCCCTTAAACAGTCGCTCCCCACCTTCCTCCCGGCTCCATGGCAACCAGTAATCTCAAAACTCATCTTTTTTTTTTTTTTGAACTTTTGAGGAAAGTGCTTTTCTCTCATGTTAGCAAACACACCTGGAAGACTTAGAATATGGAAAATTTAAAGAAAAAGATCCGAGGCAGATTTAGCTACATGGTTCTGTATTTTGCTGTGACCTCTTCACTGAAGAAATACTGATTAAATACAAGGGGTGGGGTGTTTCACATCTCTGTATTGTAACTCCTGGCGAATAAAACCTGGAAGGAAGCAAACCTTGGTGGCCTGGCTGTGACCCTACTCCAGGCCAGTTAAGAGGAAGGAGCGCTGGAGTGAGGGGTGGGGGCGCGTTGAGGGGGCCTAAGGCCAGCAAGGATGGAGGGGGCTCTTCTTGGCTGGATCAGCTGGAGAAGCAAAATCAATAGCAATACTTAACTCTCCGTGTGCCTCGCAAACCCCCTAGAAGAAAAGGGGCCAAATCAATCTTCTTTACAGGCTCATTAATGGGAAGATCAATTCACATTAAAGCGTAATTAAAGAGCAAGCCTGAGTGAGGAGGCAGAGAGGTCTGGGCTGCTGCTTGGGGCTGCAGAGAGGAATGTCTTTCTTACAGGGAGCCCCAGCCTGAAAGCTGGGAGCGGAGAAAGGGCCCCGCAATTCAACTGTAGAAGATTAGACTCGGCTCCTGGACCTGAGCTGAGATTGCTAATAATCAGGTGAAATCACACTGAGTAATCAGTAGTCAACTGGCATTGCTAAAACTGTGTGTGTGTGCTTGTATGTGTGTGTGTGTGTGTGTGTCTGCGATTGCAGCTGTGTTCTGCCCTAAGAAGTTGCGTTCAGGCCTCTCGCCTTTCCCTTCACTCGTCTGCCTTTAACACTTTCTCTGCTGCCTCACCGCCTGGAAGAAGATCATCATTTGCAAACATTAACCGAATTGATGCTAAAATCTTTTCTTGCACACCCTGTTTCTCCCCTTAGGTGTCAAATCATAGTTTGTCTTAAAAAGTTGCATGGTAACCTTGGGCAGTGGAGCTCTTTACATACGGATATGTAGCTGGACCTGTGGGGACTCTAGGTATGTGCCCAAGATGAGGCGGGTGTCACAGTTCCCCCCGCCCCAAGGTCAAGGCTCATCTGTCCTTCCTGTGGGGCAGTTTGCTGGACCATCCACAGACCATCAGGTGACGAGCGGACTTAGGTTGGATAGCAGATGTGGAAATGGTCAGTTCTTTCTCCATTCTGCTTCTGAGCGTCATCCTCCACTGAGAGCCCAGTTTAGCTTTGCTGGTGAAGGAAGGCTGGTCAGGTTGGGCCTCGATGTAAGAGTGAAACCCACTTGGGCCTTTGGCATCTTCTCTGCTGTGGGCCTTTGGACGCATCCTCTGCAGGAGCGTGGAGTTAGTAGTGACTGAAACGCTTCAGGGAGAAACGGTGAACAAAACTATGTTTTAAAAGCCTGCAGTCCTGCTGTGACCCTAGGGGATCGGCAGCGTCTCTGGAGCACAAGGACACAGGTTCGATCCCCAGCCCAGCACAATGGGTTAAGGATCCAGCATTGCACAGCTGTGGCATAGATCGCAACTGCACCTCAGATCTGATCCGTGGCCTGAGTACGCCATATGCCGTGGAGTGGCAAAAAAGAAAAAAGAAAAAAAGGCAAAGAAAATTTTAAGTAAATAAAAATTCCCCAGTCACCTGTGAATGTCCCCATTTCCTGGTTCCATGAGCAGCCTGTGGTGGCAGGTGAAGTTTCCAGATGCTAAAGGAAAGCCAAGGACCTGGTCAGAAAATAGCACGACAGGAAAACAGATGTAAAACGGGCTGCAGTTCTTCCTTTGTATCCTAAGAGAGGTGCTCACCTCCTGCCTTGTTTGCCCAGATTTCTTTTGGTGTCAGCAGACTTTCTCTGGATAAAGGGCCATCCCTGCCTGTTCCCTCGGGAGATCATGGCTTCTCCATCACCTGTTTGGGCCTGATACCAGGTCGTTTCCTTGAATCACCTGACAGACTTGCTGGGATACGGGGTGGCTGGGACCCGGCCCCAGTTCCCAGGTGCTGCTCCTACTGCTGCTCTGGGAACCTCCGCTTGGAGAACCATTGCCTGGGCTTGGATAGTGATGCGGTGGGCGGGGTGACACGAGCTGTGTGCGGAGTCTTTGCCGACCAAGCTGCTGAGCTTTTGGAGGCCAGTAGATTATTTAGACAAATTCCCCATGTCACTGGTGTGGAAAGAGGTGTGTATGTGGAACGGTGCTGCTCCATGCCCTGGTCCAGGTGTGACTTCTGAGGGAAGTGCCGGGGGCAGTGGACACTGAGTGAGCACGGTGGCACAGATCTGCATGTGGCTGTGGGTTTGAGGCCCATGGCTGTTAGGAGTTCGTCTCTGCTTTGTCTGCTGTTCGGTGGTGATTGCCCAGGTCTTCCCATCGGACCTACACCAGTTTCAGTGAACTGCCCCTCCTGGCGGGAGGCCTGTTCAGTCTACACTTGTGGCTTTCAGCAGCTGTCCCCGCAGCCCTGTCTGCCTGGGCAGGAGGAGGCACAAGGACCTGCTTTTAGCACCACTTACCTTTCTTCTGATTATTAGTCCCTGCTATCAGATAAAACTTTGCTCTGCACTAAGACTTGAATGGTGGGGCTTCGTTCCAGGTGGAAGCTAAAAGGGGCATCTCAGAGGTGAGCAAAGCAATGCTTTGCTGCCCTGATGGGGGAATCAGAACTCGGGGCCCACACTGACCCCCCCTCCCACCCTGAGTTGTATGTAATCCGATTACTCACCTGTTCTCCCCGTCCTGTGCCACTTGGTTGTCAGTGGGCATAAGAAATGAGAGGAGAGGGGAGGAGCCGTACTGGGGACAGGGTCTACTGTGCACGGCTGCGGGGGAGGTGTGCGGGCGCATGAAGCCCAGGACCAACAAACGTGCTGCATGGCCAGGAGTCCCTGCCCTCAAGGGATTCCCAGTGTAGTTGCAGAGGAGGATGGGCCAACAGACAGATGGGATGCAGGCACGGGTTGGGGAGTGGCTCAGGGGCTCCTCACCACTGTCACCGATGGGGTGCACGGCAGGGAAGGCTCCCAGATGAAGTGACACTGCATGGACCTCCTCTCTCTCCAAACCCCTCGCTCCCTTCTAGTGAGTATCAGTTACAGGCATCCGACGGGCACTGCTGTGCTCGGCCAGCACGCTGGACTCTTGGAACTGCACAGGGAAGAAGTGCTCAGAGGACCCGGCTGCCTCCATTTCAAGGCAGTTTAGCTCCCCTCTCTCCCTTTTTCCCTTTGTCGACAGGCAGGCTGCTATGCAGGGCCAGCAAGCTTCTGCCAGAAGGCGGAGCAGGACCCCTGGTTCTCAGACCTGCAGCCTCATCCGAAGCTGGACACCACCAGTGAGCCTGAAAATAGAAAGTTAAACACCCAATTTACAAAGAAAGCAGCTCTCTGTCCCGGAAGCTTCCCAGGGGTTCTGCAGTGCAGACTGCCTCTTGCCCTGAGTCTCAGGGAGCCTTGCGCTGGGAAAGGAGCCCTCCGCCGTGAGCCTGCCAAATTACACACAGTCCTGACTTGTCATTTTCCTTCTGTCTTTTCTTCCCCCCCCCACCCTTAGAGAGCGGGGGTGGTGAAGCAGCCAGATGAGCGGCCCATCTGCAAATCATTTGCTGAGAAAGTAAAGCGAACAGCAGCTGTGGGGTGTGGGGAGCCGAGGAAGGGGTGAGCCCATGGAATAGGAACTTGGTCACGGAGGTCACTGCCTTTTTTGGGAACACTCAGTAGCTTAGGATCTGTCGTTGAGAGTTGGCCTTTGTAGTGTGTTTGGTTTCTTCCCCATATCTCCCCCCTCACCCCCCCATCTCATTTTTTCTGAGGACCATATAAGCTTTAAATAGAGTTCAAGTTCCAGTGGGAAGGGGGTGCCTGGTGCAGCCCACGGATGGTCTTGGAGAGGAACGCCTCCTTTTAGCAGTGGGTGCTGCAAGCCCTGCAGGGCCCTGTGACGTGGAGTCCTGGAGCCAGGAAGGGTGGCGGGGCCGCTTCATCAGTTGCACAATCTCCCGTGTGAAAGGAGCTGGCCCCTGCCCACATCCACCGCCTCCTTCCAGCCAGCCGTTTCCTCCCCCTCCTCCTGAACGCCCACTTCCTGCAGGTGGCTTCTGTAATCCACTTACCCCGGGGGGAGCCTCACAAGCGTGTGCACCTAATCCGAAAATGGCCTGCTCGACTTTGACCCCCGCGGTGACCTTGCAGAGGAGGCCGGGCCTATTGTGTCCGCTCACACCTGGGAGCCATTTTCAGCTTTTACAGCCCAAGTGGAAGAAATGTGTTTGCATTTATGCCGGGCCTTCCTTTCATAAGGCCTGTCATTGTTGGGCGATAGGGAGGGAGTATTCTATTCACCCTGCCTGTTCAAAGGCGGGATTTTTTTTTTTTTTAAGCTCAGTTAGTTTACCCGGTGTATTAAGTCGAGTTGTACAACCTTGCTGGGTTTCGTAGTTCAAAAATGGTCAAAACGTTGCAGCGTCATCACGGTTCAACCTCATGAAATGGGAAATTGTGACGGTCACTGTTTGTGGTACCCTGAGGTTGGCGGGCACTGCTCTGCTTGCCTCCCTGGGCCTCATCTCATTGTATCGCCTCTGCGGTCCTAGGCGGCACAGCGTCTGTTCTTTAGCACTTTTTACAGATGACGCCCCCTGAGGCACAGAGAGGGCGAGACACTTGCCTCAGTGCACACAGGAAACGGTAGAGGTGAGTCTTGCTCTCATTTCTCTACCTCTGGGGTTTGTGCTCATTGTATACAGACAGATGTGTGGTCTGGGAACCTAGGTGAGGGTCTTGTCACTTCACATGCAGGTATATCAAATCGTGTTACGAGGGGACGCCTCAGGACTGGCCAGAAGGCACTGATGTCGCTCTGGGGTGTGGCTTAGAGGCTCCGCCTCGCGCAGGGGCATCTCTTCACTGTCTGTGCCTGCCTCTGCACGCTGGGCAGCCTTCAGTGTGGTTCTCCTTGGCTGATGCAGTTACAGGAAGACCTCCTGAAGATTAGCTTGACTCCTCCCCTCGCGTCCTAGTCATACCCACAGCTTGGTTATTCTGAGCGGGTCTGGTCGTCGGGCTTGGGAGAGCGCAGCGAGGAAGACTGGCCCGGTGGTCAGGTCTCCGCTGAGTCTGGGCATATTCACTTGTGCCAGCAGCTTCTCCGATAGTGGCCATCTGCCCTTCAGCATACCACATCGAGGCAAATTCCTTCGCAGTTTCCTCACTTCCTGGATGCCTTTCAAACCCAGACAGCTGAGATAAAGGTGCCAATTTGTGGTTCTTGCTTCCCAGGTCCTTCAGCCAGGAGATGGAAATGTGTGGGATGCAGCCATATGGCACTCAGGGGCGGGGGTGTCCTCCACGGGGCTTACGGGTCTCCTCTCAGCTACATGGCTGTAGGGTCTTGGAGAGCAAAGAAACGCTGCATGCATGGGGAGGGTATGCCAGGCGGGCTGCTGTGAATCAGTTTGGAAGGACCAGAGTGCCTTCCGCGAATAATAGAGGAAGAAGGGAGGTGCCAGTGGATGTCCCACTTTACAGAGGGGGTGCGGTTCTGCAGAGGGGTTTAAGAGAAGGCTCGGGACCTGTTGGATCTGGGTGCGAGTCCTGCCCAGATCGCCTTTGCTGTGTGCTCTCAGGCCTCAGTGTGTTCACTCGTGCTGTTGGATACACTCGGCTTTGAGGGTTCACTGAATACTGTGCATCTCAGTACAGTGTCTGAGCTTTAGTGATGGTCCACCAGGTTGGAGACACTGCTTTATCCCTGATTCTTCAGGGCCCCGCCCCCTCCGTGTGGGCGGAGCTGGCTCTGCATTGACTGCTTTTGATGGTGGAGGGGCCAGGATTGGTATTCTCCATGCTGAAGCTGGAGACAGAGGGTCATCCCCTGGAAACACACTCTACTTGCACACACGCCTTGTGGCTTGCTCTCTTGTGATAGATAGATGGTCTCCAGCCTTGCGTGTGTGTGTGCATGTGTGTGTGTGTGATCCTTAGCTTTCTCGCTTATTTATTCCTGCTGTGGGAACTGTTGTGTGTGCCCGGGAAGAGAGCCGATTTCTCTCCTCTTTCTGTTGCAGTTCCTCTCCCCGGGGTAGGTGCAGCAGGCAGCAAAGCACTACGCTGCTAGCTCAGCAGGGTCTTAAGTCCGGGGCTGCACAGTAGAATGCCCTGGGGAGCTTGAACAAAACAGGCCTAGGTGCCCAGGCCACCTCCCGGGCAGGTTAAAGAAAACGCAGGTTAAAGGAAACGCGGGGTGCTGGGGGGACTCTTGGGGGAGGGGCGTTGGGTGCAGGTATTTGTATCTTTTTCTTAAAGCTCACCAGGTCCTTTTGATGTACGGGCAGAAGTTTTAATGAGTCACAGCTGGGCAGTTGCAATAGGCAGGTTCTGTCCCCTTTTCTCCTGCCCTCTGATACCTGTTCCTTAAAATACCCTGGCTCCCCTGCCTTTCTGCCCTTAACACCTTCTTTTTCAGTTTCTTTCTTTTTCTCTCCTAGTGGAGGAAAAGTAAATACAAAGACTGACCTTTAGTTTAGCCCTTAGGATTCTGGGGTCTCTACTAGAGATTTTGCTTAGTTTTTTTCACCACTGATTTGGGAATGTAAGTTAGCCATGTAAGATGACCAGGCCGTGCTTTGCCTTTGTGGCGTTTGGTCTGGCGGGGCATGACCACCGCATTTGGTGATCACAAAACTCGACTGTGGATTTGCTGCCTCATCTGGGTCATTATTTTAAGCCCTGAAAGGCAGACCACCCATCTTTCTCTTGCATTCTGCCTGTAAATCAGACAGGACTCATTAGGACGGTTAAAAAAAAAAACAAAAACCTTTTTACAGCAGAGCAATAGGAAAACTTATTTCAGGCTCTTTAAAAACCTTTTTCTTGGTAATTCCAAAAGTAAGACTTTGCCCTTCTTTAAAAAAAAAATGAAGATGTAAATATATGCCATAGAAGGCAACAGTTCCCTCTGATCCCACCCAATAGCTGGGTTGTAATATAGCAAAATCCTAGTGCTGACATTGAGTTTGGATAAGAATCCGATGGGAATTGGACCCTTTGACAAGTCACAAAATTTGGAAACGAGGGGGAAATGGTTCCGTTGGCTTTTTTTGGGAATGGGACTTTTTCTCCAAATCAAGTGTAATTCTTTTTTGTGAGTGGCTAAACAGCTGTTATCAGTACAGTGAAGTTTTTCCGCTTTGTAATTGTTGTTTGGTTTCTGGGAGTCGGTGTGAGGACTGGCCCTGCCAGGGGCTCCCCCTCCCCCTGGCCCCCCGACAGCGACAGCGATGATAAACCCTTTCACCACCGCTCTTTACAGGCCGGGTTGGCCCTGCCCCCTCTCCCTCACTCTCTCGTGTGTGTTAACAAGAGCCCCCATTTAGGGGTCCTCCAGCCATGGTGTGAGTCCAAGTAAGAGTCTCCCGTCTGTCTTCACTTCCCCTCATTCCCTGAAAGAGAGCTCCAGCTCCTCAGAGGCCCAGTAAGGAAATGGACTGAGAAGGCAAAATGGGAGTTCCCGTTGCAGCTCAGCAGCTTAAGAACCCGGTACAGTGTTCATGAGGGTGTGGGTTCGATTCCTGGCCTTGCTAAGTGGGTTAAGGATCCAGCATGGCTGTGGTTGTGGCTGTGGCGTGAGTCCGCAGCTGCAGTTCCAATTTGGCCCCTGGCATGGAAACTTCCCTTTGCTGCAGGTGCAGCTGTAAAAGAAAACACAAAGAAAAAAAGAAAAGAAAGAAAGCAACGTGCTGCTCTGCATTGGGGGTACCGTCAGCGCTGTTTCCTGATAAAGCTAGGGTTCATCCTGTCCCTGCTTCGGTGGCCCCGTGGGTCCCTTTGAGGAAAAGAGAGCACGTTGGTGAGGCCCCCACCTGCCTCCTGAATGGCTGCTCCTTTTTGGATGTTGGAGCAGAAAACCATGGGCCGTTCTCTGTCCTCCTCAAGGTGGACATTAGGGTGTTAGGATGACTTCTCTGCTGGCAGGAAAACCCCCCTCCCTGTCCTCTTGTCAGGACATCACCTGTTAAGGCGCCTCCTACGTCTTGAACTCCAAGTGCAAGTCATTCTCAGCGGGGTGGGTGCTGGTCCCTGGGAGTGGGAAGGAAGCATCCTTTTCTCCAGTGGGTGTGGCTGCCCCTTGGCTGCTAGCCCCGCCTGTGCCACAGACAGCCCTCCAGTCTCTGTCACCAGCCACCTCTCAGATTTGGGCTTCCGCTGTCTCCGCTGTTAGGAAAGGGCTGGTTCTATATTAGCCATGCTTAACTGGGGAATTGGGGGATCAACCATACTGCAGTCCAGTTTACGCTTTTATTACAGCAGCTGCGCCTCATAAGCACCCTGTACATGTTTGAATAAATGAAGGACTAGAAGTTCCCTCTGTGGGTGCAGTGGGATCGGCAGCGTCTTTGGAGCACTGGGACGCAGGTTCAATCCCCAGTCCAGCGTGGTGGGTTAAGGATCCAGTGTTGCTGCTGCTTTGGCATATGTCATCACTGCAGCTCTGATCTGATCCCTGGCCCGGGAACTCCCTATGTTACGGGGCAGCCAACAAAGAAAAAAATAAAGGACTAAATAAGTGAGTCTGTCCAAGAATGAATGATTTTGATGTACAGGGCAGATAATGGGATAGTTGTTACTGGCAAGGTGAAGGCACGCATTTGGGACAAGTAATAACAAAAATGGTCTGTTGGGGGTTTCCTGAGGGCATGGCTCTTTTCAGCCGAGAGAGAGGACTTGTTTTGCTTTATGTATTAAGCTGAGCAGATGGTATAGGAGGGCAGGTGGTCATAGTAACTACCCCAGGGAAGGCAGTGTAGTTTAGGGGAGGGGTGCGGGCCCTTAGGTCCATTGTCCCCGTTTGAGTCCTCACCCTGTTGCCGTCCAGCAGCAGCTTTCCAAGCCTCGGTTTGGAAAG
>PVHT021183699.1:49157122-49172703 GCA_004024745.2 Catagonus wagneri | reverse complement strand
GGCGAGGGCCATTAGCGGTGGGCGTGGGTGACGGCAGGACACGCCCTCCCTGCATCGAATCGCAGGCTGGGGAGGCAGGGGTGGGGGGTGGGGGGTGGTCCTGGCAGATGCCGAGAAGAAGCAGGAGGCACAGGATACTGTCCAGAGAAGTCTTCTTCCCCAGGGGTGGCTCTGGCCACCTGTGTTCATGAGGCGGTGCCACATTCGAGTAGGTGTCGGGGATAAGGCTTCGTGTCTGGGCTCTGGTCCGGCTGTGCTGCTTCCTGCCAGTTTACCTTCCTACACCTTATCACCCACCTCTGTAAAGCGGGGATGGTGACAGTATCCGCCTCTGGGGCTGTCATGAGGATTCGAGGAGCTGATCCAGAGCCTGATTTCTGGTGAGCATGAAGGAAACACTAGATTTGTCCGTCCTGGTCCAGAGTCTATTGAGAAGAAAATGTGTGTTTCCTCAGTGGCCAAGCAGCAAGGGCGAGCATCCTGGGAGGTTCCACTGCCCTGTGCAGTGGACTCAGGCACAGGACCCATCTCTTGGTGGCTGCAGAGGCCCCCAGGGTTTCATCCACTGCAGACCTGGAGATGCTGGGGTTTGAGAGGAGAAACCAGCACCACCCCTGCCTGGGTGAACGGTGCCTGATAAACGAAGGGAGGAACTCTGAGGGGTGGCCCTGGGGCCCTGCCCTGCCAGCACCCTTACAGGAAAGGCATGCAGGTGGGCCCCTCGGCTGTGCCCACACCCAGGGCCCTCCACCTTGGGACCGTCAGACGGGCCGAGTGTTTGTACCTTTAAGGATCAGGTCCCAAAGTTCAGTGTCTAAGGTTGCATTAATTGCTTTGTGAAATAAACACTTAATTGATTTACATAATTGATTTGAATAATTGTTTTAAGCACATTAAAAGAATATGCCAAAGAGGGGAAGGAAATTCTGGCATCAGCGCTCCGTCCCAGAGCTCCAAGTTACAGGTCTCCCTGCCTTTTCCTGCCCATGTCATTCCATCTTTTGCTTTAGCAGGCGGCACGGACAGTCTCTGAGCACATGAGTCTTGGGCAGCTTGATGCCTGAGGCTGAAAGGGAAACCTGGCCCTGAGAGGGACAAAGGTACTTTCTTTTGGAAATTTTGAGTGAGGCCTCCATGCTGTTTCTCTTTGGTGATGGCGCTGTGGGTTTTTTTTTTTTGCTTTTTTCTTTTATCTCCTAAGTCCTGGTTGATGAGGTCGAGGTGAAGCAAAAACTCCAGGTCTGGGAGGAGCTAATGACCCAGGCTATTGGTCTTAGATCCCTAGGTTGTCCCCTGTGCTCCCCCGCATCCCACCAGCCACTGACCAGCATTTATGGACTGTGGGGAGAGGTGCTTTCTCTGTCGGCCACGGGGCAGGGCCCGTCAGTTAAAGGGGACCCCTCCCCACTGCAGCTTCTTGGAACCCTCTGGGAAGGGCTGGTTCCTGATGGCTGCTGTCCCTCCATCTCTCCCACCTTTCTTGGCCAGAGACGGTAGCTCAGCCCTCGAGTCTGGGAGAGAATGTGAGCCTCTAGCTTGCGGTTAGGCTTACCGCCGGCTCTCCCCGCAGAGCCAAACAGGCACGGACCCGGGGGCCTCGAAAGTCGTAATGAGAAAGAGAAATTGGGTGAGTCCATTTGAGCCGTGTTGCACCCACAGGCTCCTTGCTGGCCCTGGGGTCTGTGGTTCTGACAGCCGGGTGCTCTGCCGGCTTCCAGGCCAGGTCTTTCATCTGAGAGGCAGACAGGACCACGTATAAGTGGTGCAGCGTGCAGGTGGCGGGTTGCCAGGAAAGGGGGAGAAAAGGAGAAGAAGAAAAGGCAGGATTGACTCCTTTAGGGGAAGATAAAGCCGAGAGTGGCCGGGTCCGCTTTGACCACGAGAGAGAAAGCCTGGGTTTTCTGATCCAGGTGCCCCCCGTGGATGGGAATTAGGTGGAGCGGCTCAGGGTTGCTGACCTCCTCGCTCCTGGCCCAGCTCAGTGCTGCTCTGCCCTGCCCAGATGGGGCAGGTGACCTCCCTGTGGTCACAGCACTGAGTCCCCGGCCAGCCCTCAGAAGTCCTTGCCAGTGTGAAATGCCACAGCCCTTCTCCCTGGGGAGTGCCGACCAGACGTGGCTCCCGGGGCCTCCTCAGGTCACCGAGTCCGGGTGGGACCTACGTGATTGAAGTCCTCCTCCTCCTCTTCTTCCGTGGCCAGGGCAGGCGTGGGCAAGGGTGTGCGAGGAGATGGAGACCCTGACAGGGCTGAGCCTACTCTTGCTGTGGGGTTGGGGAGGGAGGAACTGTTGGCCACTGTGTGATGCCTGGAGTTGTCTCAGCTTTGCCATCCCTGGCTGATTAACGGGTTTCCGGATTTGGGGTCAAATTGAACCGTGGAGGGGGGTGAACCTGAAAATTCATTGCACTTGACATTTTCTTATAATGAGGTCTTTCAGCTTATCTACCTAAAAAAGTGAATTCTGCATTACATTAAAATTAAAAAAAAATTTAAATTGGGTGATTGGTCTTTCCTCAGAGTAGTATTTGTTTGTTCATTTGTTTTTGCTTTTTAGGGCTGTGCCTGCGCCATGTAGAAGTTCCCAGGCTAGGGGTCCAGTTGGAGCTGCAGATGGCAGCCTAAGCCACAGTCACAGCCACACTAGGTCCAAGCCACATCTGTGACCTACACCATAGCTCAGGGCCACACCAGATCCTTAACCCACTGAGCGGGGCCAGGGATCGAACCCTCGTCCTCATGGTTACTAGTCGGGTTCGTTCCTGCTGAGCCACAACGGAAACTCCTTGTTTGTTCGTTTTATGAATACACTCCTCTGTGATGGTGAATGTAGGAGGCTGAATGCAAGTCGTAATCCATCTGTTTGTTCAACAGCTATTTATTGAGTGTCTAAGTGTCATTTATGTTCTACGCATGGTTCTAGGCGCTAAAGACGTAGCAGTAAAGAAAACCCGCTTAAGTCTCAGCCCTCTGTAGCTTACATCCTAATGATGTAATGATCTTGGGACTCCTTAATACCTTCGGAGGTTTTGTTTTGTTCTGTTTATAATTAACAGACTTTTAGGGCGGTTTTAGGTTTACAGAAAAATGGAGAAGAAAGTGCAGAGACCTTCCATCTCCCCACCCCTTCCAGTTTCCACTCTTGTTAATAACATCTTGCATCAGTGTGGTGCATTGTTATAATCGAAGGGTCAGTATTGATACAGTATTATTAACTAAATAGCTATAGTGTTCATGAAAATTCGCTCTTGGTGTTAGACATTCCCGGGGCTTCTGTAAACCTTTAGTGATGTGTATTACCAGCACAGTATCACACAGAATGGTTCCATTGCCCTGAGAGTCCCTTAGGGTGTGTCACCCATTCATGTCTCTCTCCCCCCAGGCCCCTGGCGACCACTCATCTTTTTACCGTCCTCATAGTTTTGCCTTTTCCAGAATGTCCCGTATTTGGAAGCATGCAAGTAGGTTGCCTTTTCTGATTAGCATCTTTCCCTTGGCAATGTGCGTTTCCCCGGCAGGTTTGTTTTTGCTCTGTGTCTGTAGTTTGGATTGGATCCTGATGATTTGCTGTCCTTCGTGGCTCAGGTCACTCTCAACTTCACAGAGCCGTAGTGGCTGACTCTTGGCTGTGCCTTGGTTTCTTCGTTCCAGATCCTGGCTTTCCAGCTCCGTGTGGATAAGCCGGTGGGTGGGAGAAGCACGCGGGATCTGGTGCGTCACGGCGTCTGGGGCCCGGCTCCTCCATAGGGATGGGACCTCAGGTCCCCTTCACAAGGACTTCATGGAAACAGTGCGTTGGAGACCCCAAGGGGCAAGTGACCCTGGAGGAAGTGAACGGGCCAGGAGGTTGGTTGACGCGACCCCATCCTGCTTTCGGAGGAGCTGACCCTGCCTGGTGGAGGCTGTTTATCCCGCCACTGGGCCGCTCTTGTTTTTTATCCGATCTCCACCTGAATAAACAGATCCGGAACGTTCTCTGCAGCCAGGCTGAGAATCGGCCAAAATTCCCCAGGGAACTGGTGATTCACCAGCAGCCGCTGGGGGGGCGGGGGGTGGGGCGGGCAAGAGACAGAAGGAGACCTGCTTACTCGGAGTCTCATTTCCTGTCCAGCAAATAACCCAGGCGGGGCCGTTCTTAGGAGGCACTGGTTTCTTCGAGCACATTATCGATGGATGCAAGAACACAGATGGTTTTGGTTTTCGTTTTTAGGGAGATGAATGTAAAGCAGCCTTGTGAGAAGGTGTTGCTTTCCACTATCATTCAGAGAAGAGAAACTTTTCTTCCCCTGGGCCTAGGAAAGCTCTTCTGGGTTCAAATGTTTTAAAAATTCCTTATCTTTATTTTCAAGTTGCATGTGGGCCCTGGTCCCAACAGCAGGCACAGTCACGGTTTTCTTACTAATTTAGGACTTAGAATTATTCATTCTCCACCCCCCCCTTGGGTGCTTATGAGGCCCCCACTTATGGTAAAATCACTCTATTTGACACCCAGACTAGATGAGATCGAGCTCTGTCATCTCTGTGGTCCCCAGGCTGTGTTCCTACTGCTTTGGGTGGGGGAGGGTTACAGGGCGGGGGACACACGAGGGTGATGGCATCTGAGAAAGCGGTTAAAAAAAAAAAAAAGAGTTCTCGTTGTGGCTCAGTGGTAAGGACTCAGGTTCAATCCCCGGCCTCACTCAGTGGGTTAAGGATGTGGCTGTGGCTGTGGCTGGCAGCTGCAGCTCAGATTCAACCACTAACCTGAGAACTTTCATAAGCTGCAGGTGTGGCCCTACAAGGCCAAAAAAAGAAAAAAAAAAGGTCATTGGTCTAGGTTGCATGAAACATGGCACTTGGATCAGATAGCTTTTCTGATTCATTTCAGCCTTGGGGGATTTGGCTTAAAGGAAAACTGCTGGTGTCTGCTGAGGCCAAACATGTGCGTGCTTGACGAATGTGTAGCAGTGCCACCCTAGACACTGACGCCTACCACAAACGCGTGCAAATTTGCACCAGAAGATACGTGGAAAAGGTGTGTCCCTGTGTGCCACTGTGATTTTTGCAGTAACCCAAGCTGGAAATAACTCAGTGTCCATAAGCAGTAGAATGAAAAGTAAATTGTTTTATATAGTATATAGTCCCTCAAGAGAAGTATTACACAACGGTGAAAAAGAAGTCCTGCCAGTGCAACAGCATGGATGTATCTCATAATGCAGAGTGAAGTAGCCAGACAAAGGAGGATACATGGGGACTGATTCCAAATAGATAAAGTACAGCAATAGGAAAAATTAATCATAAGTAGTAGAAATTAAGGTTCCTTTTGGAAGGAATAAATGACAAGGAAAGTGATGGCAGGGAGCTGACTGGGATGTGGGAAATGTTCTGGATCTGTCATGTGCACAGGTGCAGACGTTCTGTAGAAATGCACTGACCTCTGCATTTTTCAATATGCCTGTGATACTTCAGTGAAAACATTTGCAAACAAACAGAACAGCTGTCACCCCTGGATACTATGACCTGTTGGATAGTGCTGTATTTTTCAGCAGAGGAGAAGTCATTGTCTTCTTGTGTGTTCTTGAAATGATTAACATCTTTGGGCGCTTGCAGTGATATAGTGAAGCCCCTTAGGTAGACACCAGGGCCACTCTGCCCGGCACTGGGTTCTGTACTAAATCGATAAAATTGTGTACACACCTTCATCCTGATCATTTTCATCAGCCCTCAGAGCGTCTGGTACGTGTGGCAGTGGGGTTAGGTGCTGTGGTACAAAGCCGTCGAATAAGAATAAGAATTCTTATTCCAGGGCATAGGAATTCCAGGGCAGCACAGTGATGGGCCAGGTGCAAAGTGCCGTGGGTGCTCAGAGGCTGCTGGGTGTGGAGTTTGATTAGCTATGTCTGTTAGGGTCACTCTGGGGGATGGGGAGGGAAGGGATGGGAGTGGTGGCAGATGTATTATGTTTTTTTCCCTCATTTCCGGGCTAGATTGTGTAAAACTATTTCTTAGTTCAAATGAGGCAAGAGCTGTAATTTGAATTTTGCTGATTTTTAAAAGCTTGATGTTGAAGTAGCATTATGGAATGTTTGCTGTTTCTAGTAAGAGTTGACGCTCCAGAGGTTGACCACGTGGACTTCTGTGAGTCACCGTAATTGTCCGAGAGCGCTGAAGGGCATGCCTGCTTGCTTAAATGTTAGGGCTGGTGTGTCGGCCAGCTTCGAGATGCATCTTTCTGCCTCATGGGAATAGCTAAAAAAAAAGTGAGGAGATACAGTGTGAATCTTGGGGCTTTCTAAGAGCACCCTGTTTGCCAGCCTGTCTCCACTGGCTCCAGTCAGGAGCCTGGATCATCTTCTGAGGACGATAATAATGATGTCAGCCTAGGTTCCACTTTACTTCCTGAAAGGGTAGAAAAGACGTCAATGGAGACGATTAGTGATGTCTGATCTGGCCTCTCGAAGGGGCCTGGGAGGGTTGTGTCTGCTGCAGAGAGGCATTTAGCCCCATTTTTCAGGGGGTTCAACCAGAGAACAGAAAGAGCAATTTACACACATTCCAAAGCTGTACAAGAACTAGAATTAGAACCTGGGTCGCTGTCCCTCAGAAACCCAAACTAGTTGCAATAGTGTAGACCCAGGGATCAGTGAACTACTGTCAGGGGGCCAGATCTGGCTCGCAGCTAGCTTGTTTTAGTAAATAAAGTTTTATTGGAACACAGCCTCATGTGTTGACTTAACATATTGTCTCTGGCTGCTGTTACACCCTAACATCAGAGTTGAACTGTCATGATAGAAACAAATGACCCACAAAGCCAGAAATATTTAAAATCTGGCCCATTTATGGAATACACCGCTAATCCCTAGTTGTAGACAGTAGGTGCATAATTTCAGCAGCCAGCTGTGATCCATTTGACCCACCTTGACCCTGCCTCCTTTGATCTCCTCGCCCTTTCCTCCTCGCTGTTATCTGGGACATGAGATCTTTTCCGCCACGGACGGGAATACCTTATAAACCCTTGTTTACAGAACTGTGGTGGAAAAAATCACTTAACGATAAAAAGTTTTAAACGTTGGTTTCAAATGCCTCCGTCTGTTTTACTGTCTTAACCACGACTCTGAAAATGTAGCCAAGTGGAGAGGGCTTATCTTGCCTGCTCTCCGCCTTTGAAGCCTGATTTTATTTGTGAAGCCTTTAACAGGTGTTGGTTTAATAGACTCCTGCTGTATTAAGTTTTCCATGCCCCAGAGGGCAGCCCCAAGGGGTAAACCAACCAGGGCAGGGGGTGCAGGCCGCGTGATCTGGCCGCCAGCCCCTTCCCCGGTCCCTGTCACCACAGAGTCGTTCTAATTCTGTGTGGTGGCAGAGAAAGGGCTGGGCTGCTCCTTCAATGAGACCACTGCCTCTGTTCTCTCCCCTTCCTTCTCCTCAATTTTTTTTTTTTTTTGGTAAACCCTTGAGCATCGCTTTGCAGCTTATCTGCACTGTTGTCTTCTTTCCATTCAGAATATCCTTCAGTAAGAACCGGAGCTTCCTCTGCCTTATTTGCTGAGATTGGCCCTGTATGGCGCTCCGCAGATAGGCTGTACGCGCGGGACTCTGGGAGGCTGGTACAGAAGCAGGCCTGGCCGAGGCCAGTGACGCAGACCAGCCCGAGCTGACCCGGGAAGAGCCAGCCAGCCTTCACATCTAGCCAAGCGCTGCTGAAGGGTTATGGCTTGAATCTGGGGTGGTGCACTTCAGATTCTGTCTGGAGAGCCTCTCGGATGGGCTGGCAGGTCCTCCTCCCCCTGGGTTTACACGCTGGCTCTTCTCAGGTCCCATCTGTGTGACCTCGGGCAAAATCCAGCAGAGCTCTGAGCTTTGATGTCTTCAGCCGTAAAGCAGGGCTGATGCTAGTACCTGCCTCGTGAGGCTGTCATTTCACAGGGCCTGCTGCAGCGAGGCGTTCAGTAATTGGGTGGCTATTGTTAAAGAGAACGTGGACCAGGACTCAGAGGTTGTGAAGATGACCGTGGACCTTCTTGGGAATGGGACAGTGAGTTAAAGGAGTGATGTGACTACCGTGTTGCACGTGGCATAAAAAGCATGTAGAGTGGAGTTCCTCTTGTGCTCAGCAATAACGAACCCAGCTAGTATCCATGAGGACTCGGGTTCGATCCCTGGCTGCACTCAGTGGGTTAAAGGATCTGGTGTTGCCATGAGCTGTGGTGTAGGTTACAGATAGGGCTCATTCGGAGCCTGCATTGCTATGACTGCGGTGTAGGTCAGTGACTATAGTTCTGATTCGGGTGTGGTCCTTAAAAAAAAAGAAAAAGAAAAAGAAAAGCCATGGAGAGTTTGGAGTTCCCTGGTGGCTCAGTGGGTTAAGGATCGGGTGTTGTCACTGTTGTGGGTTGGATCGCTGCTGTTGTCCAGGTTCAGTCCCTGGCCTGGGAACTTGTGCATGCCATGGGTGTGGCCCAAAACGAAAACGTGGAGAGTTTTATGAACGTGGGACAATGTCTCAAGAAGGAAGTGGGAGGCTTCCCCTGAATACTGGCTCTTTGCTCTAAACTTGATGAGTGGGCGTCTGGAGTGGATGTCCCTGGTGGAGTAGGGTTTGGTGGGCTGGGGTCAGGGGTTGGGCCTGAGTCTCACTTGCTGCGGGAGTGAGACGGGGGATGTAATCTAGCTGGCTGAGGACCCATCAAATCTCTGGCCCCTCCGAGCCCTGTAGAAGCTTCAGCCTAGGATTTCATTTGAAGCACCGCTTCTCGAGTAGCCTCATCTCCCAGTGGCTGGGTTTTTGACACTCTGCAGCTGGAGCAGGCTTGTTTCATGCAGGAAGCTAAGAGTGAGAGCTCTGAGTCAGCTCTTTGTTCCTGAGAGAAGAGTTAGGCCTGCCTGTTTGCACTGAAATATGGCAGAGGAATAGGAACCATTCATTCCTTCTTTTTCCAGAGCACCTCCTACAAACAAGATAGTGAGTCTGGCTCTGAGGATACAAATATGGCTAATTAAATGAGAACTTGTGTTATTTAATACCTGCTACATGTCAGGCCACATCAGCCCACGGGGCATGGGAACTTCATAGCCTGTTTTACAGTGGTTCACACCTGTAAGTGGTGTAAGGGGGATTTGAACTTAGGTAGAGTGATGCTCTTGGCATTTTCTAGCCCACAAAGAACTCTCGGCCTGAGACATCTAACAAGATGTGTGATTTTTACTCTGAGAAGGGAAACAGAGCTCTCCAGGAGCACAGAGCTGTGTGGTCAGCTTTCCTGAATGTAAGGAATTCAGGAAGAGTTTGATCAGGGCACGGGGCTAGAGTCCAGAGTAGGGAAACCAAACCTGGGGGAAAAGATGGTTTGTGTATTTGTTGAGACCCAGGGAGCTCTGAAGTCACTGTGGGCTAGGTCATTTGCCTCTGCCGTGCTACCACAGGGCAGTTGACGTATTCTTTCTTTCCTTTGTGTTTCCGGAAATATTCATCCACTCGCATGGTTTCCTTCTGCTTAAATACTGGTGAGTCCCAAATCTGTGTCTAGCCTCACCCTTTCTGAATTCAGCTTGTGATCCATTCTTTGTGATTCCTTCAATAGTTACTTATTGAGGACTTAACTGTGGGCCTCATACCCTTCCACTGGAGATGTGGTAGTGGTCAAAACAGACAACTTCTCAGCCTTTGTGGAGCCACATTCTGGTGGGAGAGAAGATGTTAAAGTAGAAATAAGCAAAATCCTGGATATGTTAGGTGATAACTAGAAGTATTGAGGGAAATAAAGCAGGGTGTGCAAAGTATGTGTGTATGTGTGTGTGTGTGAGAGAGAGAAAAAAATCTTGGGGAAGAGTATTTATTCCAAGCAAGGGGAAAGGCAAGTGCAAAAGGTCCTGAGGCAGGGGGCTGCCTGCTGTGTCTGTGGGGCAGAGTGCAAGGTAGAAGAGAAGGAAGTGAGGCGGTAAGGCAGGCGTGTGGCAGATGACATGGGCCACGGAGGGCCTTGTTAGGGCGCAGTCCTAAGTGAGACAGGAGAGCCATTGTTTGAGTTTTAGGCAAACAGGTCCTGCGGCCCGACTTGATTTTTGCTTTGCTTTGTCTTGAAATCGTAGCAAAATACACATCACATGAAATCTACCATCTTAATCATTTTCAAAGTATACAGTTCGGCAGTGTGAAGTAGACTGTGTCACCAAGCTCCAGAGCTTTCTCCGTCTTGGAAAATGACAGCTCCAAGCCTATTAAACAGCTGCCCGTGCCCCCTCCCCTCAGCTCCTGGCGACCTCCATCTCAACGAGTTTGTCCGCTCTAGGTACCTTGTGGAAGTGGAGTCACACAGTGTTTGTCTTCGGTGACTGGCTTTTTTCACTTTAGCTCAGTGTCTTCAAGACTCATCCGTGTTGTAGCGTGTGTCCCAACTTCCTTTTTAAGGCTGAATAATAGTCTGTTATAAGTGTGCACCACATTGCGTTTGTCCATCCATCCAGCTGTCCATCCACCCATCAGCCACTGGGTTACGTCCTTTTTTGGCTGCTGTGAATAATGTCGCTCTGAACACGGGTATACAGATACTGCTTTTGAGATCTGCCTTCAGTTCTTTGGAATGTATACCCAGAAGCAAAATTCCTGGGTCACCTGCTGGTAATTCTGTGCTGAATTTTTTTTTGTCTTTTTGCCTTATCTAGGGCCGTACCCGCGGCATATGGAGGTTCCCAGTCTAGGGGTCTAACAGTAGCTGTAGCTGCTGGCCTTTGCCACAGCCACAGCAACGTGAGATCCGAGCCACGTCTGCAACCTACACCACAGCTCACAGCAACGCCGGATCCTTAACCCACTGAGCGAGGCCAGGGATCAAACCCGCAACCTCATGGTTCTTAGTCGGATTCATTAACCACTGAGCCACAACGGGAACTCCTGTGCTTAATTTTTTGAGGAACCGCCATACCGTTTTCTTCAGCAGCTGCATCAGGATTCCAGTTTCTCCACATCCTTACCCACACTTACTATTCCTCTTTTGTTTTGTTTTAATAGTAGCTTAATGATTAGTGATGTTGAGCATCTTTTCATGTGCTCATGTGCCAGTTGTTTATCTTCTTTGGAGAAATGTCTATTAGAGTACTTGGCACTTTTTTTTTTTCTTTGCTTTTTATGGCCACACCCACGGCATATGGAAGTTCCCAAGCTGGGGGTTGAATCAGAGCTGCAGCTGCCGGCCTACGCCACAGCCACAGCAATGCCAGATCGGAGTCGTTGTCTGTGACCTACACAACTCACGCCAACACTGGATCCCAAACCCACTGAGCCAGGTGAGGGATTGAAGCCGCATCCTCATGGATGCTAGTCTAATTCATTTCCACTGAGCCACAACAGGAACTCCCTCTTTGCACATTTTTTTAATTGAGTTGTTTGGGGTTTGTTGTTGTTGTTGGGCCGTGGTTCCTATATGTCCTTATCCGATAGATGATTTGCACATACCTTCTCCCTGGGATGGCTGATCGGCTCTCTGGCTGCTGGATTGAGAATAGGACATAAGGAGGAAGAAGAAAAGATATAGCCAGTAGCCTGGGTATCTTAACATTTCCGAACCAGAAAGTTTAGAATTGCTGTTTGATGCACACACCCTCAGCTGTTGTCTCCAGATCCTGCGGAAACTTCTCTCCTTCTTTTGTGTCCGTCTCTGTTACCACCAGCTCTCACCTGGTCTCGTGACATAAATATCCTAGTCCTCAGCGGCCCGTGAGGCCTTGTGTGACGTGGTGCCTCTGCCCTCCCAGCTCCGTGCTGCGATCTCGGCCTCTGCCCTGCCTGTCTCCTCCCAGCCTCCGCTTTCCACCCTCTGGACCTGGTCCCAGCGGCTTCTTTCAGGCAGGACTCGCCACGGCTCCCCCTCTGGCTCCCGGCCTGTCTCACCCACCCTCGCTCCCTCGCTCTGTTGTTTCTTGGTCTCCGTGGCTGCCTCTTCTGCTCAACAGGGAACTCTGTCCAGCGTGTGAAAGAGACCTGCCATTGTCACAGCATCCTTCCTCCAGCCCGGGCCTGGCACAGACCTGGGGGCCCAGAACGTGTCTGATGCAATGAATAAATACACAGAAAGGAGGAGGGAGGTGTAAGCTGAAAGAGACAGTGGGAGAAGTGGGGGGGCTCGCAGCTGACCCGTGGTCCCATGGACTGCGCTGTACCGTCCCTCTGTGTGCGACTTTGGGCCAACATCGAGGCGCCCCTTCCTTTCTTTTCTCAGACCTTCTCTTCCTGGCTCCCCGGTCCTGCATTCAGCGTTTCTGGATGAGGCTCAGCTCTTGTTCCCTTTATTTCTTATTCTTTTTTTCCCATGCTTTACATAATAAAGGTTTTTTCTCTTTTCTTTTTTTCCCCCCTTTTTCTTTGGGAGTCAGAAAACTGGAGACTATCTTTATTAAGAACTTAATAAAGAACTGGGAGGAAGCAGCCGGGGACGGAGGGGGGGGGGGTGTGGCACGGAGGGAAAAGTGGCCTTTCATTCTGGGGCGATTTCACCGTGTGGGGAGCTGAGCCCTTGTCAATGGACTTTTGGGTTCGGGGCCTGGGAGCGATGGGAAGAAAACAAAGGCGTCGGCGAGAAGCCCTGGAGCTTCTGGGAAAGAGGGCCTTGTTTATGCCTGCTGGAACCGCTCTGGGCAAGTGTTTGTTTAAAGGAGATGCCACTTGGTTAGCGACGCCTGGCTCACTTGTGTCGTGTTCGAAATTGCTTGGGTTGGCGGGAGCCCCTGACACTGTTGACTCAGAAGCTGGCCCGAGTGAGGGCCGGGAGCCCAGAGGCCTTCGGGTTCTGGAGGATATTGGGATCGGGGCTGTGCTGGTTTGAATCTGCCGGGCAGAGCCGAGCCCACGAGGGGCCCGCCGGTCCCCTCCAGCCTCGGCTAGCATTTGTGGAATTTGGCCTGATGAATAAACATGGGTGGGTGGGCTAGACTGCGGGATTTTCAGAAAGAGGATTAAAAGACGAGTGCTTTGTGGAGGGGGCTAAGCACTGAACATGGACACGGCCATCTGCCGGACTTGTCAGTGTGGTTCGGGGGGTCGCTCTATGTCCCTTGGCCTGCGAGGGCAGTTAGGGGCGCGGCCCCACCTTCCAGATGAGGAAACTGAGGAGCAGAGCTGTCGAGGGGGTGGAGGCAGGAGGTGCCAAGGGTTCGAGTCCAGTTAGACCCAGCTCCCGTTTCCCTTACCAGGTTGTCAGATTTTGTCATTTTTTCTTTTGTTCATCCCTTGTGCCTGTCACCACGCCCGGTACATGGCAGGTGTGGGTAAAAGGCAAGGCATGAAGTGATGCATCAAGTTGGATTACACTGAACTCTGGGGCCTGCATTCTTGCAAGTGATGGGTCTGTTCTGGGTTCTGAAGGTCCTAGGTGAAGCTGGCTGGTCGCCCTGGGCACATCCCTTATGGAAACGTGTAGCAGTGGCTTCTGGGTACCACTTGTGCCAGGCTGCTCTCCACATGTTGCAGATTTCACTCCTGTGTTCTGCTCCCTGGGGACAGTAGCCTAGCTTAGAGCTTGGGCAGACAAATTTATCACGAAAAAATGTGACCTAGCTAGCTAGCTCCTGGCCTGCCAGGTAGTAAGTAAGTTGAGGGGAAGGAGAGTAGGAGATCTCTCTCTTTTTTCTTTTTCTTTTCTTATTTTTACAGCCACATGTGTGGTCCATGAAAGTTCCCAGGCTAGGGGTCAAATTGGAGCGGCAGCTGCTGGCCTACGGCACAGCCACAGCAACACCACATCCTTAACCCCCTGAGCGAGGCCAGGGATGGAACCTGCATCCTCACAGAAACATCACATCCTTAACCTGCTGAGCCGCAGTGGGCATGGGAAATCTCATTTTAAGAGCGTCACTGCCTTTGTGTTTTTCTGAAATTGCAAAGCAGCTAGGGAAAAAAAGGTCTGGAAGAAGCCCGAGGAAAACAGTATTTTGTTTGCAAAATGAGACGCCAGAGCCACCTCCCTTTGTGTGTTTTAGGCAACACAATAGGATTCGCAGCGTGGAGGGGAGTCAGCTGAAGGCTTACCTTTCCTTGGAAGTGCTGGATCTCAGCTCCAACAACGTCACGGAGATCCGGAGCACCTGCTTCCCGCACGGACTGCCCCTGAAGGAGCTGTAAGTGCCTCGGCGCTGCCCGGGCCTGGGCACGGGTGGATGTTTCCTGCTGTCTGCCGAGTCGGTGGGACGGGCAAGCCCCTCCTCTCTAACCCCCCTCAGCAGGGCAGGGAACCCAGATCCGTTGTCCTCTGTGAGCCCGTTTTCTAGAGCATCTCCAAATCCAGAAGCTGTTCTGACTGTGCAGAGGGGGAGGACGCAGAGGCACCGAGAGGTCAAGTCCCTAACAGACTGACCGCCCCGTAAGAGCAGGATCTAGCCCTTAACGTACGTGGCTCACAAAGCCTGTTTGCTTTCTTCCTCACCAGACTGCCCTCGGCAAAGTTTGAGAACAAGTCGTGGGTAGTTTGATGGATGACACAGGTGGGAGATTTTCTGCTGAGACTCAGCTGGCCAGGGCGTACCCATCCTCCGAGTGCCCTCGACCCCCTCCATCTCTTTGTTGGTCCTTTTCTCCCCTGCCCCTCCAGTGTCCCATCTCACACCCAGTTGATGCAGACAGAAGAAAAGCAATCAGAGCCTATTGTTGAACTCACTGCTTGTTCAATAGGAAATGAAAATAGGTAGGAAAATGCTGCTTTGGGTCAGAAACAGAAAACTCAGTCTAAACAGACATGTTCACATGACATGTGGGTTCTTATTCCCTGCATTATTGGGGGCTTGTGTGGGGGGCTGGTTCAGGGGTCGTTGTGACCCATCTGCTCAGAGGTCAGAGGTCAAAGCTAGGCACACAGATTTTCTGAGACCCCCGAGGAGAAAAGCACCTTGGCTGTTCCTTAAGCCAGCGTGGCAGAGCTCACCCCCGAGAGAGGACCTTTCGAAAGGTGTCCAGTTGCCACCTGGCACCTTCTTGCTTGGGACAAAGAAACCACAGCTGCTAAATTGAATTGCAGTGACCTTCTCTCTTGGCATAAAGGCATGGGGAACTTTCTATTTTGGCAGCTCCTGGCCGGTATATCTTCATCACACAGACTGTTCTTCTTTAATCTGGAGTGTTAAGAACAAACAGTCCAGCTCCATTTGCAAAGAATCCTCATGTGCCCTGTCCTGGGCTGCTGCCTGACGGAGCCGAAAAATGCCTTCTCCCCTTCCCTTCCCCAGTGTCGAAAACCTTCTCTGTGCTTTTTCCTTGCTGCTTAAGCCACAGAAAAGCAGCATTGGTCCAGGGAAGGTGGAAGGGGAGGTGTGAGGGGTAGCTTCTCATAGCAGTGGGCAGATTGTTCCCCCTTATCTTTCTTCTTTCTTTCCTTTTTTTTTTGTCTCTTTGCCTTATCTAGAGCCGCACCCGCGGCATATGGAGGTTCCCAGGCTAGGGGTCTAACAGGAGCTGTAGCCGCCGGCCTTCGCCACAGCCACAGCAGCGCGGGATCCGAGCTGCATCTGCGACCTACACCACAGCTCACGGCAATGCCGGATCCTTAACCCGCTGAGCAAGGCCAGGGATCGAACCCGCAACCTCGTGGTTCTTAGTTGGATTTGTTAACCACTGAGCCAC
>PVHT021183699.1:49089277-49157022 GCA_004024745.2 Catagonus wagneri | reverse complement strand
AACCCACAACCTCATGGTTCCTAGTCAGATTCATTTCTGCTGCGCCACGACGGGAACACCCAGATCCCTTTTTAAAAAAATCTTTATTGAGATACAGTTGATTTATAGTGTTACTTTAGTTTCAGGTATACAACATAGGGATTCAGTTTTTATAGATAATAGTCCATTTGTAGTTATTTTAAAATACTGGTTATATCCCCAGTGCTGTGCAATATATCCTTGTAGCTTATTGATTTTATCCATGGTAGTTGGTACCTCTTAATCCCCAGCCCCCATCTTGCCCCTTCTCTCTCTCAGATTTAGAATTATTTAGAATTATTCCCTCTTTGGCTCAGCAGGGTGCGAACCTGATTAGTATCCATGAGGACTTGGGTTCGATCCCTGGCCTCGTTCAGTGGGTTAAGGATCTGGTATTGCCATGAGCTGCGAGGTAGGTCACAGACGAGGCTCAGATCTGGCGTTTTGTGGCTGTGGTGTAGGCCGGCAGCTACAGCTCCAGTTCAGCCCTTAGCTTGGGAACTTCCATGTGCCATAGGTGCAGCCCTGAAAAGTTAAAAAAAAAAAAAAAAAAATTACATGAATTGGTTTACACACATTTATTATGGAAGTTTTACAGTGAAAGGCTGTTTCCCCAGATCGTGAAATCTATTCTGACCGCGCCTCGTGGTTCCTGCTTCCTAAGGCTCTTCTCACTCACCCTGAAGCCTCGCCCTTGGGGTGTGGGTGGCGGGGAGGGACTCCCGCAGGCAGCCTGGCTGGGGTGAGGATGGCCCCGCCAGCCACAGCAGAGTGAGCTCTGGGCTCAAATGTGGCCTGAGACCCCCATTCCCTGGCTCCCCATCTAGGGGTGAAGATGGGCTTTGCAGCCTCGGGTCAATAAAAGTCTCATTGGAAAGCTGCCCCCTGGATGTGTTTCAGCTCGTTTTCCCACCTCAGCCAGGTCTGGTGTCTATGAGAGAATGAGGAAGGCCGCCCACTAACCACACTGCGTTTTCTCTCCCGAACCGTTCCAGCAACCTGGCGAGCAATCGGATCAGCACCCTAGAGTCGGGAGCGTTCGATGGTCTGTCACGGTCACTGCTGACGCTCCGGCTGAGCAAAAACAGGATCACCCAGCTTCCTGTGAAAGCGTTCAAGTTACCGCGTCTGACACAACTGTGAGTACAGAGACCTGCACTTGAATTGAGCTTATCTAAACTTTACCAAGGCCAGGCCTCCCCCAGGACCTCGTCCCAAATGCACCCCCTCCCCGGCTCCCCCTCCAACAGGCTCTGCATAAACTACCATTAATGGCCATGCGGCAGCACCTAATAAAAGCAAATTAGAAGCCGGGTCTGGTGCCTGCAGGCTGAGAACCGTCCACAGAGGATACGCACGCGGGTCCATGTTGGCACTTTGCAAAACGCCGTGAGGAATTGTGTTGCGCAGCTGATGCTGGCTAATGCTTAGTCTGTGTGGCTTGGATTCCTTATTTATTGTTGAGGTTTCCATGGGTATTTTTTTTTTTTTTTGGCCCTGCCCATGGCGTGCAGCAGTTCCCAGGCCAGGGATTGAACCCAAGCTGCAGCAGTGACAATACCAAGTCCTTAACCACTAAGCCACCAGGGACCTCCTGTTTTTCTGGGTTTTTTTTGTGTTTTGGGTTTTTTGTTTTGTTTTTTTTTAAAGAAACTGTATAACCTGTGCTGTGAACATTATGGGGTCCAGCGTTGCATAAGCGGTTTGAGAGGAAGTTAGTGTAACCTGAGGCGGAAAGCGGAAGATGGGCCGACTTCATCTCCTCCATCTCGTGAAGTAGTTGATTGATTTTTTTTTTTTAAATAAAGATGTATTTATTTAGTTGTTTTACCACCACAGCTGAGTGGCCTCCTAGAATATTCTAGGGTTCATAGTCCAGAAAACCTCTATTTAGTAGAACCTGGTAGACTGTTTGTTCCTTGGTTTTTTTGCTTTCCTGTGTCTCTTTTTTTTTGGTAGCAGACGAGTGTATCACAGGAAAATAAGCCAATATTGGAGATTTGGTTTAAGCAGAACAAAAAAGTTGCTCAGGGCCAGGCTTGGTGGCAAGACCGGGTGCCCCCCAGTCCCCTCACTGCCTTCTTCCCCTGCACGCACGTGGGTGGTGGGTCCTGGCAGTGCTCTCTGTAGTCCTGGAGGAGCTCCTTGGGCTCAGGATGTTGGGTAGCTCATGAGACACTGCAGAAGTATTTGGGGAAAACCAGGGGCTCTCTGGTCAGGCTGTGTTCGCCCACCCCTTCCTTGAGCGTGACTGATGGGCCAGTCTATCCGATTCCTGAAATCTTTTGTGTTCACTGAGGTCTCATCATACTGGGGCTGGAAGGCTGTGTGTGTGTGTGTGTGTGTGTGTATCCAGATGACCCCTCCTGAGTGCAGTCGCTTCTCTCTGTCACTAGAGACCTGAGTCCTGCCTCGGGGACATGTCATTGCCGTTTGAGACCCAGTGGTTAGGTCTTCCCCGGGCTGAGGCATCTGCTGTGGATTTTTGCAGCAGAGCCAAGAGACAGCTCGCCCAAGACATTCACATCTTGAGTCCCTCCCGCTCACTGTGGAGTCACGGGTCCTCGGGGCGGAAATGGCCACGCTCACTCAGTTGGGCACATGATGGGTCCCCCTTTCATCCCATCAGCAGGGGCCGGTCAGTGTCTGCAGGCCCGTGGCCCCCGCTGCGGGTCAGGCTTCCGGGACCTCTTTCCTGGGTTGTCCTCCCACCCCCGGGGGGCAGCATGGGGATGTTTGCAGGTGGGGCATGTAGGGGACGCTCCAAACCCCTGGCTTCGTCTCCTCAGGGACCTCAATCGGAATCGGATTCGGCTGATCGAGGGCCTGACGTTCCAGGGGCTCGACAGTTTGGAGGTGCTGAAACTTCAGCGAAACAACATCAGCAAGCTGACGGACGGGGCCTTCTGGGGGCTGGCCAGGATGCACGTGCTGTAAGTGCGGGACCGCGGCTGGGGCTGCCTGTCGGGACGTCAGCTGGGTCCCCACTCAGTGTCTGTGGGGACGTGGCCGGACCTCAGGGTGTTTTCCTTGTGGGTTAGGAATATCTCTGGGGTGGGGGGGGGAGGTGGAGGTGTCAGTGGACTGGGTGCAGGGGCCGCCGCCCACCCCCGCTTGCCTGGGAGACCGTGAGTGCCCTTCTCACATCCTCTGCGCACCCCCCCCACAGGAAGTTCCCTCTCTCCCCCCCGCCTCATGTTTGACGGTCTTTCTTGATGTGCAGGTGGGCCAGAAATGTAGGGTTCATCATCCTGAGGGTTTTATTTATGTTTTGTGAGCTAATCAAGTCACGTGGTGCAGATGTTCCACTTCTGTCAAGGGAGCGTCCGCTCCAGCCAGATGCGGACAATCAGGGGGCCTGCTTGCCTGTCTGCCTGCTAGAGTTACAGAAAACCACGGCAGAGAAGCATCCGGAAAAGGGCAGACGAGGCAGTTTTCTGATCTTCTATTTTTAAACATTTAATTATGTTTTTTTTTTTTTTTAATCAAAATCAATGGATGCTCGTCGTTGAGTAATATCAGATAGTGAGGAAAGTGTCTGCAGCTCCCCCCTCCGCCGGCTCCCTCTTCTCTCTCTGCCCCAGTTCCACTCCCAAGAGGCAGGGAGTTGCTTGTAACCATCTCCATTTTGGTGTTTCTCTATTGGTAGTCTCGTCTGAAGAAGACACTTATACCACTATCTTGACATGTTAACATGAGATTTCTTGCCTTACAGCCAATGATTTAGCTGGTTCATCCCACCCCAGCCCCCAGCCTGACTCCCTCCCAGACTCTATAAGTTACACCACTCTGTTTGGGTCCTTTATCAGTTATCTTGGCAACTGAAACAAAAAGCAAAAACTCAAGTTCAAGTTCCATCCACTCCCTGTGCGGGCCTCGTTATCAGAAGCGTCCATCAGTGTCCACACCTTCACACACACACACACACACACACACACGCACACGCACACGCACGCACGCACACACAGGCTTCGATTTGTGAAATGACAGCCTTAGTGCTGCTGTTTCGTTCCTCCCTTTGTTCACCTTGGAGTGGCTCTACCTCTGTTTTTACATATTTGGGAACGCTTTTCCGTGGCATCCTTAAAAGCTCTCACTGTGGACGTTGAAACCCAGGCGGTGGCGTGCTGGGTGGCCTGAGAGTCAAAAGAATTGTCAGGAGAAAGTGGAGTTATTAGCACAGCCCGTGTGGTTGCCTGAAGGCCCTGTGATAGTGAGCGTGGAGCAGCGTAGGAAGCGGTAGCTGCTGTTCCCGAGGCTGGTCCCGGGGGCAGCGTTGTCCCGGGCCGGGCCGGGCTGGGTGCAGAAGTGGGCTGGTAGCAGCGACCTTACTCTGTAAACTCAGCAGGAACTAAGCTCTCCGCACAGTGCTCAGATTCTGACCCGTGTTTTCTTGCCTCTCAGACCAGCCCTGTGGAGTTGATACTTCTTGAGCCACCCCACTTTGTGGATGTTCAGGCTCATTTAACCACCCTGGTGGCAAAATTGCAAATTAAATCCAAGTAGTCTGGTGTTTCCATCTTGGCTCAGTGGTTGACGAATCTGACTAGGAACCGTGAGGTTGTGGGTTTGATCCCTGGCCTTGCTCAGTGAGTTAAGGATCTAGTGTTGCCATGAGTTATGGTGTGGGTCGCAGACTCGGCTCGGATCCCGTGTTGCTGTGGCTGTGGTGTAGGCTGGCAGCTGTAGCTCTGATTCGACCCCTAGCCTGGGACCCTCCATATATATGCCTCAGGTACGGTCATAAAAAGCAAAAAAAAAAAAAAAAAAAAAAAAGAAGAAAAATCTAGTCTGATCTGAAAGCTCAAGCCATGCCTGTGGGCTCAGTGGTCTAGAGCCCAGGCCTGTTAACCAGACCTGGGTTTGATGGCTGGGCCGCCAGTACTGGCTAAGCCCTGGAATGAGTTAGGTTCCTTAGCTTCTCTCAGCCACAGTTTCCTCACCTGCAAGACGCTGATAATGATGAGAGCTGCCTCCTGCTCTCGCCCTTCCTCTTCCTTGCGTGAGCCTGCCTGCTGTTCGGAGCTCCTGTGTGTGCTGGCTCATGGCTACTCGGCTCAACAGGTTGCTCCTTGGCAGCTTCCCCTTGGCCCCTGAGCTTTGCTTGGGCCTGCGTCCTCACCGCCTTCTGTGTTGCCTCGCCTGTCTTCCCTCACCCCCTACACCGGCGCGCGTGCACACACACACACACACACACACACACACACACACAGGCGGAGGTGCACACAGCCATTGCAAGTGCACACACGTGCACACACACAGGCAGAGGTGCACACAGCCACTGCGCGTGCACACACGTGCACACACACAGACGGAGGTGTGCACACACTCAGGCGCGTGCACACACGCGGGCACACAGCTCACCGATTGCTCCAGCATTTTGTTAGGGACCAGGACGTGATGCCGGCGGGCTGCTCCTTCGCCGCCTGTGGGGCGGGCGCGTGAGCCCCTGGGCCCCCGCTCAGCGCCCGGTCTTTGCAGGCACCTGGAGTACAACAGCCTGGCAGAGGTGAACAGCGGCTCGCTCTACGGCCTCACAGCCCTGCACCAGCTGCACCTCAGCAACAACTCCATCGCCCGGATCAACCGTGATGGCTGGAGCTTCTGCCAGAGGCTGCACGAGCTGTGAGTGTCCCTGCTGGGCTCCGTGTGGGATTTAGGGACACGGCCTGGATGGGAAGCCTCCAGAGCCTGGGGAGCCCTGGGCGGCATCTCATGGCCCTGCGGAGGGAGAACCCGAGACCCTTCGGGCCCCATTCGCCAGAACCTGACTCCCACCTTATCTCCACTCTGTGGCCCAGCTTGGGTTAGCGGGGCTGTTATTGAAGGGCAGCTGTTCTGAGAACCTCTGTTCGCGTGGCTGTACCGTGTGACAGGCGCTGGTCCAGGGAGGGGGCCACAGGCAGACCTGTGTGTGTGACCTTGCATGTTCAGTTCCAGACCACCGCAGTGAACCACGTGCTACACTAAAGCGAGTCGAGTCACACTGACTTTTAGGTTTCTCTGTGCATAGAAAAGTATCCATTTTTTTTTTCTTTTCTCTTTTTAGGGCCGTATCTGCGGCATATGGAAGTTCTGAGGCTAGGGGTTGAATTGGAGCCACAGCTGCTGGCCTACACCACAGCAACACAGGATCCGAGCCATGTCTGTGACCTATACCACAGCTCGCGGCAATGCCAGATCCCTGACCCACTGAGCAGCGAGCCCAGGGATCGAACCCACATCGTTATGGATGGTAGTCAGATTCGTTTCCGCTGAGCCATGACGGGAATTCCTAGAAAAGTGTCTTTATCCTGTACTGGAGTCTAAGAAGAGCTCAATAGCATTATGTCTAAAACAATGATATTCAGGTCTTAATTTAAAATAATTTCTTACTAAAAAATGCCATCCGTTATCTGACTGCACAGGGTTGCCAAAACCTTCAATCTGTTAAAAGAAAATGCAACATCTACAAGGTGCAGTAAAGCAAACCACAAGGTACGCCTGTATTTGGGCTCAAACACGGGAAGGACAGTGAACCTGAGAGGCGGTGACGCACTGAAGGTCGGGGAATTATGCATGTGTCGTTTCCGCCGTCTTTCCCTTAGACGCGAGACGCAGGCCCCGGCCCCTCCCTTTCCCCGCCGTGCTCTCCCTCAGCCTGGTAGCGGGACTCCTGTGCTGCAGTGGGCATGTGCCCATACTTCCCTTAAAGAGATGTCCTGGATAGGGCTCTGGGCTGAGAGGCCCCTGAGCTGGTGACGGGTTCTGTCCTGGGTGGGAGGGCCTGGGGCCTGGCTGGGTTCTTGTGGGTTGTTTGTTGCCCATGAAAAGCAGCGCTGCAAAGACCTGGTAGACACAGCTGTGTCCGTTGGTTTTCATCTCATGTCTAGAAGATTGGGGTTTTTTTTTTGGAGGAATAAAAAACACCCCTCACTGTAGTTTTTATTTCAATTTAATATGTTCAGGGTTTCTCAGTTCTTCTCTAGTCCAGTATGTTTCCTTATTTATTTATTTATTTATTTATTTATTTATTGCTTTTTAGGGCTGCACCCAGGGCATATGGAAGTTTCCAGGCTAAGGGGCTGAGTCGGAGCTACAGCTGCCAGTCTTTACCGCGGCCGCAGCAACGTGGGATCCAAGCTGCATCCTCGACCTACAGCACAACTCACGGCAACGCCGGATCCTTAACCCACTGAGCAAGGCCAGGGATCGAACCCGCATCCTCATGTATTCTAGTCGGATTTGTTTCCACTGAGCCACGAAGGAAACTCCCCTTATTTCTTTCTTTATTTTTTTTTAAGGAGAGCTTGGGTGAGCTTTCGTTTTTCCTGGGCTTGACTATAGGAAAAGATTGACCAACTGCAATGAATGCTAGAGTGCCAAGCCTTTGTCTTTCTTGTCTGTTTCTTCACCTCACCAGGCAACTTGAGGGATGTTTAAACTCAGCATTGAGTCTCACAGCCAGTGTTTTTATCTATTCTTCTGTGTTTTCTCTCCCTTGCCCCTTCTTCCCCCCTCTGCCCCAGCTCCCCTGCCTCCTTCCCCCTCCAGTCCCCTCTGAAACCTCCCAACAGTGACCTGGAGTTTATATTTCAGCAAATCCATCACTTCCTAATGCAAAAATCAATAGTCTTGCCTCTTTCCCAGAGCGGGCTTTCCTTGGAGTCTAAGTGTGCGTGTGTTAGCGTTCAACCTTTTGGGTGTAGCTCCCTGACCCTTCCAGGCAGTGCAGCTGCACAGGGTTCTCACATGGAATTGGAGGCTCCTGAAAGGCTCTTGGCTCAGGCTGGGACCCTAGGGACCTCCCAGGATCCGTGGTTTTCTGCTCTCCAGGCCTGGGAGCTGTGTCCAGCCCCCCAAGCCAGAGCCTGTGCACTTGCACAGCCTAGGAGAGTGAGCGCCCCCTGGTGGCGAGGCAGCGGCGGGAGGCACGCGCCCTGTGCCCTTCAGACGGGGCAGAGAATGTCCCGGGAATGCGCCCTGACCAGCCTAGCACTCTGTCCGATAGTAACAAGGTAACCTTGGAGCCAGATCTGGGCTTGCTTCCCTTCCTGTGCGCCCTGTGCACCTCTCCTTTAAAAGGCTAAATTCTTTAAGTGCAGGTGAGGATATAATTTTGATCTCCTGCCAGCTCTTTGCAACTGACTGACACCACGACTTATTTCTCCAGGAGAGAAAGACTGCCGCTCCCTGCTGCCTCTAAAAACTGACCCGTGTCCTCTGAATTTATTTTCCTTCCTGCTGCCCCAGGCCACAGTTCCCGTCTTTTCTCGATAGATGACCAGTATGCTAACTAGCCCACCCAGGGCTTTGTCAGGGGTGTAGGGGGCGTGCTGGGAGGAAGGAACGTTTGATTCTGACGCTCAGGGAAGGTGTGCAGTTGGGTGGGGGGTGGAGGGTCCCTGTCCTGCTTACAGTAGGGGGTTCATGCTGAGAGGCTGGCTTGGGTGAGCTCAGGGAAGTCAGGATGGGAGACTAGGCCTTACCTGGCTGCCCAGGTAAGGCCCACACATCAGGGAGGAAGGCTTGTTCCAGGTAGTGGCTAGTGGTGCCCTCTGCTGGCCGATGTTGTTCACTGTGAGAAACCGCTGGGGTCCCGTTCAGAGTCTCAGGCCACAGACCTGACAGATTTTGCCTGGCCTGAACCAGGACCAGCCATGGTGCATACAGGGGTTGGAGCCTTGTGAGTCTTTGTTGTATCACCTTGTGTAGTCCTCACAACTTAAAGCTCTCTTTCTAGGAGTCAGATTATAGGAGTATCGCGCCCCGGTGGGTTTCTAGCTATGAGACCATTCTGTCCTCAGGATTCCTGTGGGCGTGTCCCTTCCCACTGGGACCCAGATGACTGGCCAACCGCGGCTCCGCGATTGGGAGAGGAGAGGGAGGGTCACCCCCAGCCACCTCGTGGTGATGTTTGCTTTCCCCTCCCCTTCCTCAGGATTCTGTCCTTCAATAATCTGACCCGGCTGGACGAGGAGAGCCTGGCCGACCTGAGTAGCTTGAGCATCCTGCGCCTCAGCCACAATTCCATCAGTCACATCGCGGAAGGCGCCTTCAGGGGACTCAAAAGCCTGCGTGTCTTGTATGTCTTCATTGTTGGGTTGATGGGCGAACAGAGCAGACTGGCTGCTTCACAAAATCCCCTCCTCATTGGTTTTCAGGCAGAATTGGATCCAGAGCTCACATGTGACGTGTGCAGGGTCTCAGACTTTCATGTAATAGGAAAAAGAACTAGTTGAAGAGGAAAATGTCCCTCATTCCCATCGAGGGCGGTGCCTAAAGAGAAAGTAAAAACCTGTGATCACCATGCGCTGGTTCTCGCAGTGCCCTGGCGGCCCTGCTTCCCCTGGCCTCCCGCTGCGGCCTCCGGGGCAGCAGCCGTAGGGCCGTCTTTCCCATTTTGAGCCTTCCTGATGCACCTTCCATCTTTAAGTCCTAAATATGTTTTTACCTGAGCCATGGCAACACCGAGGCTCCTCTCTGGGGCTGGCAGCAGAACTCCTGCAGCGCACCCTGCATCCAGCACACCCGCTTCCAGGAGAGGTGACTGGGGAGTCCTGTGTCTCGCCCTAAGCCTCCTCCAGGTCACTTAACAAAACAGAGGTGGCCTTGTCATTTCCCTCTAAGTTCTCGACGAGGTGGGGGAAGTGGCCAGAAGTTGCTGCGGGGGGCTTTTCCAGGACTTAGAATTTTTTAGGTGTGGGCTTCCGCGCACCTCCCGCCAACAGAGAACAACCAGCTTTTTTAGGGGGGCATGGGCGGGGCGTCAGGATTTGAGCAGACAGCAGCTGCCGTGGGTTCTGAGGCCCCCTTCCCAGGCGCGGCTCCTGCAGAAAGAGCGGCCCGTTCTGGTGTGACGGGGCGGAGGCCTTTGCACCTGCACCTGACAGAGTGGTCAGAGAGCCTGAACGCCGGGCCGTCGTTGGGGAGCATGAAAGAGCTCGGATGCCAGGCTATTCAAGCCGAGGTCAGCCTCCAAGCCCTCGCAGGGCTGCATAACCAGGCCGGGACGTTCAGACTGAGTGGGCCAGAGAAAAGAGAATAACCTTGGCAGCCAGAGCGAGGAGCAGGGGGACAGGCACACAGAGCCGCAGCCCCAGGCCCCATAGGGAGGAACCCCGAAACCCGCGGCTGGAGGAGTTCCCTCAGCCTGGGCGTCTCAGCGCTCCGAGCTTCCTGCTGTAAAGTGAAGGTCACCGCGAGCAGCATTTCACTCTGCAGGCCGCGCTCCCCTCCCTGCTGGCGCTCACAGGAGCCAAGAGCAGCATCCTTTTCTGTTCCTGGCCCGGGTCTGCGGGGACCCAGGAGAGGAGGGCGGAGGAGACCTTGTGGAAAGTTGGAGGGGGCCGACCCAGGGCAGCACGGGGGCCTGGTCACCAGGTGGGGCGTCTCGCCTGGGCCCGGCTCGGTGACCTGCTCTTGGGAGCTGGGGGAGGAAGCTGAGTCATCGGCCTTGTGACTTGCACTGCTGGACGAGACTGGGCTCGGAAGTTGGCCCTGTCCTCTGGTCTTGGCAAGTGGGTCACAAGTCTGACTCAGCACCCAGATGTTGTCCCTGGCGGGGAGTCAGCACCTGTGCAGGCCTCGGGGGGCGACAGGGGGCTCCGGGCTCCAGACCCATCTGCCAGCCTGGAGGTGGCCCCAGGTAGCGACCTGTGCCGGGGCCTCTTTTTTTTCCTTGACCCTTCTCTCCACTGCCTTCTGCATTTTCTCGGTCAAGTTCGGGAGAGGGCCCCTGGGTGGTGTGAAAGCTTTTTGGGTTCCTTCTCAGAGCAGGGGCCAGAAGTCCACTTTCTGGGGGCAGAATCGAAAGCAGGCTTTCCCACTGGCCCTCTGCAGCCCTTCCTTGGGACTGGCTGTGAAAGCCAGGAAGCTGCTGGTCTGAGACACATGTCACCAACAAGGGCGGCTGAGAAAGCCAGGCTGCAGGGCAGGGGTGCCCGATGGCCTCTCCTCTCAACATAACTGGATGTTACGCCTGCGCCTTTAGAACATGTCAGGATGTTTTGAGCTTCCTAGTGACAGACCGGGTTGAGTCTCTCCTCCCGGTGCCGACCGGGCGGTGAGCCTCCTGTCCATCTTCTTCCAGGGAGCTGGACCACAACGAGATTTCAGGCACCATCGAGGACACCAGTGGCGCCTTCACAGGGCTGGACAGCCTCAGCAAGCTGTGAGTATCTGGGCCCTGGGGGGTCCCTCGCTGCTCCCCCCACGCACACCTTGGTTCTGGGCCCCCCCACGGCACCGCTGGCACCTTTGTCTTCTCTTGCTGTGGCGGAGGCGTCTGCACGGGAGGGCAGCCCCCAGGTTCTCTCATGCCCGTGCCTGGGCTGACTACCCCCGAGGAGGGGGCCCTGCTTCCAGGAGATGCCAGGCACAGCAGTGACTGTCAAGAGTTTTTGCAGAAACCAAAGTCCGGCCCCCGCGATCAGCATGGGAGAAACGAAGGCTCTTCACGGCGGTGTCACCCAAAGGGCTGGGCGCGGGGAAGGGGTGAGGGCGGCCCCTGGAGCGGCCGGATCCTGCGAATGAAAAGCATCGAGGTTCCAGCTTTCCCTCCCCGTTATCAGAGGCTCCTCGCAGCCCTGCGTGTTGGTTTTTCCGGAGCTGGAGAGCTGGTGTTTGATGACCCGTTGGATCTTCTCTGCCCTGCAGGTCTTAACTGATGTGAAAAGAGCCCAGCTTGTTGTTCTTTGCTCCAAGGAGCCTTGCCCTCTTCCTCAACCTCTAGAAATTTTAAGCATCTAAAGCCAAGTAACTCTTGATGGTTTTGCGTCTCAGGCAGTGCTTTTGTTGTCAATCCCGATCTTCAACAGAAACAGCCATTACCAAGGGTAATAGAGTAGCTCTTTTATTCACGGTTTCCGGTGTTTGAGGTTTGTTTTTTTGCACCTCCTCGAATATGCTAGTTACTCTCTGAGGCACGTGTGTGTTGTATCTAACCGTCTCCGGAGGCCAGGCCGTGTTACGCAGTTCTTCTGTAGTTGGGGAAACAAGGGTGAGGGGATTGTGCCCAAGACCACACCGCTGCCCGGTGGCAGGGCCGGGAGTCACCTGTCTGCCTCAAAGCCCACGTTGTATGTCCCTGTCCTACCCTCTTTCAGCGTCCTGCCAGCACTTTGTGCAGATGCCGGCCGGGAACATCCAGGAGTCGGGGTGGAGGAGTTACTAGTGTTTCCTAGCCGCTCGGGGGTGCGGGTGGGGGGTCGTATGAGACGGTCACTGCCCCGAGTCCCCCAGCCCGTTTTGGTGATGGCAAGCCAGGAAAAGCATGCGTGTAAAGTAAATATTTTGAAAGCGGCAGCGGAGGGGGGGCACGGCTCCAGAAAAGCCTCTGGTGGGAGGTTCTGTCTGTACCGTTAAGGTTTCTAATTTGTTTTGAAAAGTGAGGTTTTTCGCGCCTTCGCTGCTCTGGGGCTTCTGAGTGAGCGGAAGCGATTTCGGCTCCCGGAGCGTCCTGTCTCTTCTTGAGCATCCTGCATTCTGGGAGCGGGGCACACATGCCCATCAGCCTTCTTTTTCTCCCCTGAGAAAAATGCTTCTTTCTCCACCTCCTGAGCCCTTTACCCAGCAGGCTCGGGAGGAGGCAGGGCGGCACGGTGAGCTGGGCCGGGGGCCTGCCATTGGCTAGAGGAGCCCCACGCTCTGCATGTGGCAGCCGGGGGCCGGGGGGACCGACAGTGGGCGCCTGAGCAGCTGTGGAGCACAAGCCTCACTCTTCAGCACCTCGCCTGGCTTCAGGGTGACTGAGGGGGGTCAGGGTGGGGTCCCGTGTGGGGCGTGTCCCTGCCGTGGAACCCGGAGCCGTTTCTTGGGTGTCTTGGCTTCCAGGAGGCTCTTTATGGCCAGGTGAGGGGTAGCGATCCCTGGGGGCAGTGCTGCTTCTGGTTCTGCATAAACCAGCTCCTGCCGTCCATAGCCTGGAGCCTCTTTCCCAATTGCCCGCTGTCTGTCCCCAGCATTTTCTCCTGTGTGAAGTCGCAGAAGTCAGCATGGGCGCCTGTGTCCCTCACTTGCACTGAGCTGCTTGACACGGGCTCCGTGGAAGCACGGGGTGACCCTGACCTCTAAGTGTCCGGTGTCCTTCCACCGAGCCCCACTTGTCAGGATCTAGGGGCTGGGGGCTCTTGTATGCGTTTTCACAATTGTGAAATCGGGACAGTAACAACACTTAACATGACTAAATATATGCAGTCAGTCACTTAGGTGAGATGGTATTATGATTATTTTGCAAAAGAAGAAACCCGTTTTTTGGATAAAAAGAACACGATGGGATGCATATTCCCACTGGTCCAGCTGGGATGGGGAACAGGAAGCGGGCAGAAGTGAAAGGGGATTGGTGCAAGGATGATGATTGTAGCTGTTTGACGGACATGTGGGCTTATGACACTCTTCCATTTGCCTGCGATGGTGTGTGAAGGCTGACCTGTTAAAAGCAATAAAGGAAAGCAGATGCTTTCCCTCCAAGCTAGTGCGTATCTCCAGTTAAAACCACCGTGCGCTGGGAGTTCCCCGGTGGTCCAGTGGTTAGGACTCAGCGCTTTCACCACTGCAGCCCAGGTTCAGTTCCTGGTCTGGAAACTGAGCCCATGTCAGGTTGCTGCACGTGACCAAAACCACTGTGAGCAGCATCTGGAGGCTCTTCGCGCCAGCGAGGCGGCTGGCCCTGCGAGGCACTGGGCTTCTGGTTCTGCATAAACCGGCCCGTGTCGTACGTAGCCCGGAGCAAAGGGAAGAGGCGCCCGCATTACTCTGTTCTCTGCAGGGCACCACCTGGACGCCCTGCAGCGTGGCTGTCACACTGCATTGCTCTGTTCGAGCGGCCCACTGGCGAGTCTCTCGGCCCCACTAGACGTGGGGGGCTGCCCCCACCCCCAGAAGCTGCCAGGCCATGTCGCAGGCTTCTGTCAGCTCTGAGTCCCCTGGACCTGGGTGGTACGGCCCCGGAAGCACCCGTGGGCTGGAGGCCAGGGGTCTCCCTCCGACGGGAAGGTGGGCTCGCTCCCAGGCCTGTGCTCGCTTGGTCAAGGACCTGGGGTCCCTCCTACCCTGCCCGAGGCCAGACCAGAATTAAAACGTTTTCCAAGAAGGGAACAAGTGAGCAGCCGAGTCATAAAAGGCTTCCTTCCCTCTGCGAAGCCTGTCCCCGCCCTCACCCTTCCACCCGTTGTGTGTGCTTCTTCATCCTGGGGCTTTCTGACAAGGTGCTCTTACCCGGCCCCCTTCCAGAACGTTTATGGGACACCTGTTGGGGGCCCACGGAGCCACATAGCATGTGCGAGGGACGGGAGGATTTCTGGGGCACAGGTGAGCTGCAGAGGCGTGTTTAGTCACTTGAGCAGGACCAGATGTAGGTGCCTCGCCATAGCTGCAGCTCTCCGTGGCGTTCCCTGGGGGGCAGGGGGTTGAATGTCACAGTGGTGGCCTGCGCCCTGCAGTCTTCAGGGGGTGAAGGCCGCCTGGGGGGCCCTTGGCTGGGTCAGCTTGGGATGAGGGAGGGAGTGTGACAGGCTGATTCCCACGGCCACCGTCTGCTCCGAGTCGGCGGTGTGGGGGCCAGTGTGCTCGCTGTCCCTTCTCTGGGAGCCCCTGATCGGGTGCCCACTAGCACATGGGACAGAGTGGCCTCCTCCTGGCCCCCAGGCCCAGCTCCCCTCTCCCCACACGGCGGCTGCCAGCCGAGCGCCAGCCCCCTGCCCCAGACATCTGCTAGCGGAACACGAGGACCTATTTTTAATCCACCAACAGGACGATTCACCCCCTGCATAACCGAGAATCTGAGAATTTGTTTTATTGCTGTTATCGCCACTAGAAGCAACAGCCTGCCCGCGTCGTAAAAGAGGTCAACGTGACTAATGTTTAATGGGCGAACTGAAGCACAGCTTTTTTTCCTGGATCTCCTTGACGGAAGATCTCACCAAACAGTTCAGTCCATGTTACTAGGACCCGGAGCCCGCTGTGACTCGGCCCGGGGGAGCTGAGTAAGTGGGAGGCTGGCAGCACCCGCAGAAGTGCCGGGCTCCGGTGCCCGTGGGCTGGTGCCGGCTGCTCTGCTGAGGGAACCCAGTCAGCACGGCCCCTGGGCTTCCAGGTATTGGGGTTTTTTGTTTTAGAATAAAAGCTTTAGCCCGAGAGACGTTGTGGAAACTCAGGATGAGATTATTTCCGCGTCCACACTGTCTCCCGGGGACGGAACTGGCAAAAGGGCCTTTGGCCTCTGTGTTCCTTTTCCCTCTGGAGGCAGGTGGCAGAGCTGGCTTGGTCAAGGGCAGAGCTCCGAGTTCCTGGTGGGGCTGCTTCAGCTGAGGACCCGGGAGCAAGGAGTCTATCCTGACGCAGGGGGTGGGGCAGCCCCGTGGTCCAGCTGCCTCCTTTATCCCCTGGCCTGGGCTGTGTCCTCTCCATGTAGTCCTGTCTTCCTGGGGGCAGCCTCCTGGTGCTGGCCTGCGTGGCCCCAGGAGCCCTTTGCAGTTGGGCAGGAGCTTGGGGCACACGCGATGAGCGTTGCCAGGCTGCCCTGCCATCTTTGGTTTTCTTCGGGGCTCATGTTTCTTTCCTCTTTGGAGGAAGGGGTTGATGCTTCTGTTTTCCTTTGTGGGTCCCCATGTTTTTTATTTATTTATTTTTTTAACTCAGTGAATTTTATTGTATTTATAGTTGTACAGCCATCATAACAACCCAATTTTACATTTCTATCCCAAACCCCCAGTCCATCCCCCTCCTCCCAGCCTGTCTCCTTTGGAAACCATAAGTTTTTGGAAGTCTGTGAGTCAGTTTCTGTTCTGCAAAGCAGTTCATTGCATCCTTTTTTTAGATTCCACATATAAGTGACAGCATATGACATTGGTGTCTCACTGTCTTCCTTCACTTAGCATGATAATTTTCAGGTCCGTCCATGTTGCTGCAAATACCATTATCTCATTCCTTTTTATAGTTGAGTAATATTCCATGGTGTATATGTACCACATCTTCCCTATCCACTCCTCTGCCGATGGGCATTTTAGGTTGTTTCCAAATCCTGGCTATTGTATGGGGTGCTGCTATGAACACTGGAGTACATGTATCTCTTTGAGTCATGGCTTTCTCTGAATAGATGCCCAGGAGTGGGGTTGCTGGATCAAATGGTAATTGTACTTTTGGTTTTTTGAGGAATCTCCATATTGTTTTCCATGGTAGTTGCACCAATATACATTCTCACCAATAGTGCAAGACGGTTCCCTTTTCTGCACACCCTCTCCAGTGTATATTGTTTATAGACTTTTTGATGATGGCCATTCTGGTTGGTGTAAGGTGGTACCTCATAGTATCTTTAATTTGCATTTCTCTAATAATTAGTGATACTGAACATCTTTTCATGTATTTTTTGGCCATCTGTAAGTCTTCTTTGGAGAATTGTCTGTTTAGATCTAATGCCTTTTTTTTTTTTCTTTTTGCCTTTATCTAGGGCCGCACCCGTGGCATATGGAGGTTCCCAGACTAGGGGTCTAACAGGAGCTGTAGCCGCCGGCCTTTGCCACAGCCACAGCAATGCGGGATCCGAGCCGCGTCTGCAACCTACACCACAGCTCACGGCAACGCCGGATCCTTAACCCACTGAGCAAGGCCAGGGATCGAACCCGCAACCTCATGGTTACTAGTCAGATTTGTTTCTGCTGAGCCACAACAGGAACTCCTTCTGCCCATTTTTTGATGGGTTTTTTTTTTTTTTTTTTTTTTTTTGGTATTGAGCTTCAGCAGGTGTTTATATATTTTGGAGATTCATCCGTTATCAGTCACTTCATTTGCAAAGCTTTTCTCCCATTCTCTGGGCTATCTTTTCATTTTGTTTAGAGTTTCCTTTGCTATGCAAAAGACTTTAAGTTTAATTAGGTCCCATTTGTTTTTGTTTTTAGTGTCATTACTCTAGGAGGTGGATCTGAGAAGATATTGCTGTAGTTTATGTCAGAGAGTGTTTGGCCTATGTTCTCTCTAAGCATTTTATAGTATCTGGTCTTATGTTTAGGTCTTTAATCCATTTTGAGTTTATTTTTGTGTATGGTGTTAGGAAGTATTGTAATTTCTTTTACATGTGGCTGTCCAGTTTTCCCAGCACCACTTATTGAAGGGACTGTCTTTTCTCCATTGTATATTCTTTGCCTCCTTTGTCATGGATTAGTTGACCATAGGTGCATGGGTTGAATTCTGGGCTTTCTGTCCTATTCCACTAATGTGTATTTTTGTCTTTGTGCCAGTACCATATTGTTTTGATGACTGTAGCTTTGTAGTATAGTCTGAAATCAGGGAGCCTGATTCCTCCAGCTCCATTTTTCTTTCTCAGGATGGCTTTGGCTATTCTAGATCTTTTGTGCTTCCAAACAAACTTTAAAACATTTTCTTCTACTTCTGTGAAAAATGCCATTGGTAATTTAACAGGAATTGCATTGAATCTGTAGATTGCCTTTGGTAGTATAGTCATTTTGACAATATTGATTTTTCCAGTCCACGAGCATGGTATATGTCTTTCCATCTGTGTCATCTTGGACATCTTTCATCATCATCTTATAGTTTTCAGAGTACATGTTTTTGGTCTCTTTAGGTAAGTTTATACCTAGGTATTTTATTCTTTTTGATGTGATGGTAAATGGGATTGTTTCCCTAATTTCTCTTTATGATCTTTCATTATTAGTATATAGAAATGCAGTCGATTTCTGTGTATTAATAATTTTGTATCCTGCAACTTTGCCAGATTCATTGATGACCTCTAACAGTTTTCTGGCAGTGTCTTTAGAATTTTCTAGGTATAGTATCATGTCATCTGCAAACAGTGATAGTTTTAGTTCTCCCTTTCCAATTTGGATTCCCTTATTGTGGGGCCCCATGTTAACCCAAGTCTGAAGGTGGAACTGACCCTCCCCTGAAAGTCAAGATCTTTCCCGTTTTGCAGAGGGATCTCAACAAGGCAGCCCCCATCCTGGTAAGGGACTGAGCCCACCTGCCTTTCTCCAAGGCTCAGAGTGTCCTGACCACCTGCGTTTGGTGCCCGGGGGTCCCCATCCCAGCCCTGTAGCTCTGAGACTTTAGGGAGCCGGCTCCCAGCAGCCCCTGTTGTTCTTAACCTGCCCTTTGGAGACTCCTGGTGGTGACCACAGTCAGAGAGCCCCGTCCTTGTCAGCATTACCTTGGGTGTTGGCTGGCAGAGTTTCCAGTGCCGGCTGCAGTTACAGGGAATGCCTTGGGGGGGTCTCTCAGCAGAGCCTCTGATAACAAGGAGGGAAAACTAGAACCGTGATGCTTTTTCATTCACAAGGTCCCGCCGCTCCAGGGGCCGCCCTCACCCCTTCCTCCCGCCCAGCCCTTTGGATGACACAGCCGTGAAGAGGCCTTCATCTCTCCCATGTGGATTGTGGGGGCCGGACTTTGGTTTCTGCAAAACCTTTTTTTTTTTTTTTTTTTTTTGGTCTTTTCAGGGCCATACCTGTGGCATATAGAAGTTCCCAGGCCAGGGGTCAAATCAGAGCTGTAGCCGCCGGCCTTCGCCACAGCCACAGCAACGTGGGATCCGAGCCAGGTCTGCGACCTACACCATAGCTGACGGCTACACTGGATCCTTAACCCACTGAGTGAGACCAGGGATCGAACCCACGTCGTTACCATTGTTGGGTTTATTACCTCTGAGCCACCATGGGAACTCCGATTTCTGCAAAAACTCTTGGCAGCTTCCTAGAAGCAGGGCCACCTCCTCGTGGGAAGGCAGTCTGGGCACAGGCATTACAGAACCTTAGGGGCTGACCTTTGAGGACCAGTCTAGCTGGGATTTAATGAACCTGGGGCCACTGGCATCTTTTAAAATCTGGGCTTTTGCTAAAGAGCTGAGGGGCCTTCTCGTCGCAGGGGTGCAGCTCACTGTGCCTGCGTCCTGACTGCAGCGTGCATCCCGGGGGCACAGAGCCAGGCGCCATCTCCGTGGATGCCCTTTGTCCTGCCTTCTTGCCTCCTTTGGGGACCTTTATTCCCAGGGTGCCGTTTTCAGAAGTGGCTGGTGGTTTTTAGTTCCACGAGTTTTCGTTGCTTCCCTGACTCCGCTTCCTCTCACTGCACCAGTGATTGGCCCCCTCCCCTGACACGAGGCTGTGGCTACACCCCCACCCCCACCCCACCCGTGGGTGGTCCTTGCAAAGAGGCAGCCCAGGCTGGACAAGGTGATTTCCATTTAGCACCGCAAGGGGCCTTTTGGCGAGACAGTGCTTGCAATTCCTACCTGTCATCACTGTTAAATTCTAATAAAGATAAAGGTATTTCATTTCAGAAGCGGGGAGGGCCCGCATACTTCAGATGCATAATCTCAGCGCAGGTCAGATTTCCACCTGCCTCCCGGACAGACTTATCAGATGACATCACCCTAACGGTGTGTTCTCTTTCTCCCCTTCTCCCTTGTCGCCCCCACGACTCTTTCCCACCCTCACACGCCCCCGACCCCCCGTTTCTGGATGTTTGGAAACTGCAGAACTCTGTTTGGAAACAAGATCAAGTCCGTGGCTAAGAGAGCGTTCTCGGGGCTGGAAGGCCTGGAGCACCTGTGAGTACCTTGCCGGCCTTCGCTGACCCGCAGGCCTGCCAGACGCGGCTGTCGGGGACGCCTGCTAGCGATTTAATCGCATCTTTGTAAACCGAGAAACAGGCTGTTTGGAAACGGCCAGCTGCTTCCTTCTCATTATAAGTCAGCTTCAACTTTGGCCTTCATCCTGCCTGTGCCAGGGACGGTTGCGGGACATATGGCCGCTTGGTGTTCAGAGAAATACCCTCCTCCCTCGTCCTGCCCGGCTCCCCACCGCCGGGCGCTGCCCGGGCCCCCTGCCTCTTGATCCTGCCTCGCTTGATCCTGCCTCGGCCGGTGCCACCCCTAGAGCAGCTCAGCGGTGCTGGGGACACAGTGGGCTTAGCTGGGAGCTTTCCTTCCGGTGTGTTCAGCTCTGAGAGCCTGGGCAGAGGGGCCCGGAGCCAGCCCTGCCATGTTCCTCTTCTCACCCTCTGCGGCGGATCCGCTGGTACTTGATTCTTTTTTTTTTTTTTTTGTCTTTTTGCCTTATCTAGAGCCGCACCGCGGCATATGGACGTTCCCAGGCTAGGGGTCTAACAGGAGCTGTAGCCGCCGGCCTTCGCCACAGCCACAGCCACGTGGGATCCGAGCCGCGTCTGCGACCTACACCACAGCTCACGGCAACGCCGGATCCTTAACCCATTGGGCGAGGCCAGGGATCAAACCCACAACCTCATGGTTCCTAGTCGGATTCGTTAACCACTGAGTCACGACGGGAACTCCTGGTACTTGATTCTTAGTGTATGTTGTCGTTGAATCCACTACAGCCTTAATTCGCTTGGGAGATTTTGCCTGTCAGCCTGCTGAGCAGGCCCGGACTTAGCTTTGCTGCTGTCCTTAAGGCTGGCTTGGTTCTCGAGTTACTGCATGTGCTGGTGTCAACACGGGTGACATAACAGCCACTTATGGTGGACTTGGGACATCGGCGATACCAGGGCTGTCAGGAAAAACCCCTGAGTGTCTTGGATGAAACATGTGGTTGTCTTGAGCGATACCCGGGAGTTTCTTTGCCCAAAGAATGTTCTTTTGCAGGAACCTTGGCGAGAATGCAATCAGATCTGTCCAGTTTGATGCCTTCGTGAAGATGAAGAATCTCAAAGAGCTGTAAGTGTTTGGGAATCCGTGGTGTGACTAACATATGAGTAGAGGGTTTCAGAGTGAGAAGTGCCTTCATTGCGTTATGCCTCATTTTATATGATGGTCGTGATTGTTTATAACTGTGTGTAGGTTAAATTGCGTTTTTGAAAAAATGTCCTGTGGGGGCTTATTCTGGATCGGGGTCAGGAGACTTTTTCTTATAGGGCCACAGTAAATATCTTCAGCATTGTGGACCATAGGGCCTCTGTCATGACAACTTGACTCTTGTGGCAGAAAGCAGCCATAAATAATACATAAGTGAATGGGTGTGCCTGTCTGCCTGTAAATTCTTATTTTAAAAAACAGGCAGTGGGCCTGCAGGCTGTAGTCGACTAACTGCTCTTCTGGATGATGGAAAAGGAACCCTCATCTAGAAAATGGATACATCAAGGACAAGTTTTCATCATTTGGGGGCCCTTACAGTGAGGGGCTTGTATTGAGATGGGCTTATTTTTTTTTTTTTTATTTTTGGGGCCGTGCCCGTAGTGTGTGGAAGTTCCTGGGCCAGGGACCAAGCCTGCGCCACAACAGTGACGACGCTGGATCCTTAACCCATTGCACCACAGGGGAACTCCGAGAGGGGCTTCTTTATCGAGCTGGGTGGGCTGTGAGCAGGGCAGAGCCCTCTGTGGGATGGCCACACGTGCTGTGGGATAGTGAAGCCGCGTCTGTTTCCAAGGCCCCCGTGGTGCTCCTAAGTGGCAGTGCTGCCACTGCAGGCCTTCTCTGTGGGCCCGTGGGCGACAAGGGTTAGAAGAGCTTACCTGTGTCCAGGTCTCATCTAGGTATTCAGGGTCCCTTTCTTCTTCCTGTGCGTGAGTCCGCTTCTGCAGCCCTCCGTCCTGGCCATACTATTAGTTCCCTCAAGGTGTGGCTTTGGGTTCTCCTCACTGCTGCCAGTGGCCATCTCTTCCCCGACCTCAGCCTCGTTCCTGAGGCCACTCCTGGGGAAAGGGGGGGTTGGGGGGGGTACTAAATAGGGAGGTGCAGTCCCTGCAGTTGGAAACTAAAGCGGGCAGAGGTGAGGTGACATTCCTGTGGGAGAGAGGAGGCGGGCGGGCCGGCTGTGTGCCGGGAGCCTGCAGAGTCGATGCCCGTTCTCAGAAAGGGTCATGGTCTTGGAACGAGAGTTCGTGGAAGGACGGACGCGCGGATGGTGACGTGATCCAGTGGGGCTCCCACAGCCTTCATTGTAAAATCCAAGCGCTGAGTCCGTGGCCTGCACCGTGCCTTTCTTTCCGTGTTTCTGTTTCTGAAACTTTCCAAATAAGAAGTTGGAGTAAAGAAGACCTGATTTAAAAGGAAGAGGGTATTTTAAGAGAAAAAGGGCAGGACAGGGAGAGATTTTCTTTCTGGCTTTTGAAAACTCAGTCTTCCTGGGACAGTTTCCTACCTGAGAATAACTGGACCCTGCCAGGTGCTTAGACACCCCCCGCCCCCCCCGCCCTGTGCTTCTACAAGGTTCTGGAGGCTCAGCCTTGGCCCCTTCCCGGGCTTCCCATCAGTCGCTGCATGTACCCAGCTGGGGCTGACCCTGGGCCCAGGCCTCTGATGGGAGAAACGGTTAATCCCCCTTGGTCATTTTCTTCCCCGTCAGATCAAGGCAGGTTGTGCTGTGCACTTAGTCATCTTCTGGGTAAATTTCCACAAACGCTGATTAGAAACACACTTGGAGTTGGAATCAATGAAATGCATGGTGTCAGCCAGGGAGTGCGGGATGGCTGCAGGCGGCAGCCGGCCGTGCCTGTCAGCAGTGGACACGGCTGCGCTTCCAGTCGGTGGAGGAGGAGGAGGAGCGGCGGGAAGCTGCAGAGAGAGCCCTGGGGTCACCCCTGGGACCCCGTCCTTTCAAACCAGGCTTGGTCCTGGAGGGGATCGTGTGGCGGGCAGGTCGGCCTTCTCCCCGCGCCTCCGTTTCTCCCCCTGTCCCTTTAATCCTAACTCACCCTCTGTGACCACCTTCTGTCCGCCCCCAGGCCCTGCTGTCTTCTGAGGTCGGGACCCTGTCCGGGGAGGGTTCGTGTGGAGGAGGGGGTGGGAGATCATCCTGGGGGAGCCCAACCCAGCAAACGCCCCGAAGGGGCGACATGAAGCTTCTCCCTGCCCGTACTCGTTTCGGATCAAGGACGGATGTCAGATTTGTTTTCTCCACTTATTCCTGTGGTTCGAATGAAATATGTCCGTGAGCTGACATAAGTGCTTGAAGTGTCCCATGACAGCCCAGCATCTCCCTGCAGACTTTGACGTGCAGAGCCCAGGCCTTCCTGCAGAGGGGTGGACACCCCAGACGCCCCCCCGATGGGAGGCTGGAAGCGCCTCTAACAGGAGGAGAGGCCCCTGCCCCTCTCCTCCCGGACTGATGGGTGCCCAGTGCCTGGCCGCAGCCTTCCCATTCCCCCCTCGGAGCAGCCCAGGAAGCTCTCCAGGTGCCATTTCTTCGCTTAGTGTTAGGGCCCTTCCACCACCGACACGAACTCCTCAGAACAGCCCTCCAGAAAGCTCTCAGCACAGACCTACCCACCCCGCGAATAAAAATACAAAACCTACTGCTGATGCTAAGGTCTAACATGGATAAGCATCCCGTTGAGCCCAGTTATTTCAGTCTTTGAAAGAGTACTTCCTCAAATGATTTTTATAGGTTAATAAGATGCCCAGCTAAGGGGTTCCTGCTGTGGCACAATGGGATTAGGGGCAGCATCTTTGAGGCACTGGGCCGCAGGTTCAACCCCCAGCCCAGCGCAGGTTTAGGGATCGCAGCTGTGGCTCGGATCTGATCCCTGGCCCGGGAACTTCACATGCCATGGAGTGACCAAAAAGAGAAAAAAAAAAAAGACAAAAAATGCCCAGCTCACGTGGGAACAGTGAGAACAGGAGGGAAGAGCAGATTCTATGTGATTTCACCAGCCTCGGGTTTTCTGTCTTCGAGTTCATCCTGCCTGGCTGTTGACTAGTTTGACAGCTCATTAGAGTGAATAAGAAAAAAGGGCCCAAGGAAAACAGTGGGGGTAGGCTGCTGTTGCTGGAACCCTGGGCACGTGGTATTTTTGGAATTTCTAAGCTTGCAGTGCCCCCTTTTTGTCACCATGTCCAGGGAGGCCCCGGGCACTGACTTCTTTGTCTCCAGCCTGGTGTCGGGCTGACCTCCGCCCCGGCCTGAGGTTTTCCAGGAACAGGGCAGCCCAGCTCTTCGGCTGACTTATCTTCCAGTGACTCCTCGGGAAGGAATGTCCGCTGAGATGGCGATTCCGATTTCTGTTGAAAAAGCTTATCCTCAGTTGCTGAGAAATGAAAAAGAAAATATTCTGTGTTTGGGTTGGAGCCGCACAAAACCCAAGCTGTGCGTTCTCATGCTCCCTGGGCAGCGGCGATGAACTGAATGGGCGCGATTTAGGGAGCGGCCACTCAAGCGGCGCTGGTGTGGCGAGAGCGACACCGGCAGGCGGGGGCGCTGGCCAGGCTGACCCCGGGCGCAAGGATGCGTGCCGCTGCCGCATCAAAACTCAACAGCCATGCAGGAAGAGAGCCCTTCAGAACTTAGATCAGAGACCGAGCTTGCCCGTTCCATGTGGCCTCTCAGGAGGGTGGGAAAAGCGGAGGGGAGGCAGTGCCCCCTCCCCGCCCCCCAGCTGTTGGATGGTCAGAGGCTGGCAGACAGCACCCCCTCCCCGGGTCACGTGAGAGCAGTGGCTGTCTTTGAATATAGGTGAACTCCAGGTTGTTGCTACTTGAAGTGTGGCCCTTAGACCAGCGGGGTCAGCCTCCCACCTCCCGGAGGCCTGTCAGCAATGCGACCTCTAACCGGCTGAGCGAGAGGCTGCATTTTCTGGAAACGTCCAGGTGGACTGTGCACAATGCTTTGGGACACCAGAGCGCAGCTGTGAGGAAAAGCACCTTCCTCGGAGCTTGCTGACAGAGCTGCTGCCTCGGGGGTGATGGGCCATTCCAGGCCCTGGGGGGCGTACCCCTTCTGTGCGGTCACACCTCACACCACCCTTGTGCTTTGCTTTCAGCCACATCAGCAGTGATAGCTTCCTGTGCGACTGCCAGCTGAAGTGGCTGCCCCCATGGCTGCTGGGCAGGATGCTGCAAGGCTTCGTGACGGCCACCTGTGCCCATCCAGAGTCACTGAAGGGCCAGAGCATCTTCTCTGTGTCACCAGAGAGTTTCGTGTGCGGTAAGACTGTCTTTGTGATTTTGCGTGCGTGTGTGTGTGCGTGCGTGTGAAGGGTAAGAGGCCAGGAGGAACTCTTCATTACGGGAGTGACTCCTGCGATCACAGCCTACCCCGACCCATGGTTACCAATGAGCTGCTGGATGCAATTTATTTCCCACTGAAACCGCACGTAGTATTTACTGTGCCCACGCCTCATTATGTGGTTCTTGGAGTGCAGGCATTTAATCAGGAGGGAGCATGAGCTGGGTCAGTTACACGGCAGAATAATCAGTTACAGGAAGATGCTTGTGTTGTTTCAGGACGCGCTGGTGCCCGGGGTTGAGCTGTGGATTTACTCAGCGTATGAGGCTGAGGTTTTCATGTGTGTTTCTTTCCAGCCCCAAGAATGAAAGGTTAAATACAGGAAGAACAAGTCTCGGGAGAACAGTTACTGTAGTAAAAATAATTCCTTCATTTTGACTTGCACTCTTGCTGCATCTCCAGTGCACTGGCATCGGCGCTCGTAGCTTTAAATTCTCTTTTCCTTCTGATTGCTGGCATGTAGGTCTTGCCACATCTTTTTGACCAGGGCTGGTCCGGATCCAAGTTTGGTTGCAAAGAGTGCAGAAAATGGTGAATAGCTGAAAACACACACAGGCACACACACCACACACAACACTCAAGTGGAAATGAGGCAGCCTCATGGTCAGGAAGATGTGGTCGGAGAAGGAGATGAGTTTTGAGTTGGTGGTGGTTTCTGCTCGAAGCAGGAGTGAGGGTGGCATTCCCGGGCCTGACCGGGACTGCCGGGCAGGTGTGCGTCCTACCACCTTTCATCCGCCTGGTTGTCCCTGAGCCTCAGCTGTGATGTGCCCAAGCAGGAGCACCCTGAGGATATGGGCCCCCCGTGGTCCACTTCTCTGCCCTGCTTTTTGGGCACAGCACTAGCCAGTGTGCCTGCTGAAGTTCAGATACAGGTGTCCGCCTCCTGTCTCCCCCTCTTCCACCTCCGTCACCTCTGAGAGCAGGCTTGCCTTCCTTTCTCCCAATCCAGTCCAGCAGGAAGCTTTAAAAACACTGATCACGTGGTAGCAGCCCTCCAAAGTGAGCTTTCCTTACCGCCCTTCCCTTGGGAGCGGTGGGCATGGCCCCCTTTGCCAAGGGCAGAATAGCTGTGCAGTAGCTGTTCCTGGGGTTCCTGGTCCCTGACTCTTCCCTTGTCATAGTGCTCGCTGAAATGGAGCTTTCTGACTGTTCCTCCTTCTGTCCTGCCCCAGCACATACTTCCCCGTGGCTATGAGCCACAGCGGGACTTGGGACAGCCTGCACCCAGACTCTGACCTATGGCCCTGGCATATTCTGGACAGCAGCAGTTAGGGTGCATTTCTCAGACCCACCTCCACACGTTTGCTCGGGCTCCCCTGCCCCCCCCCCCCAAAAAAAACAGTCATCAAATACTAATAGGAATCATGAAAACACTTGGTGGGAGTTCAAAGTTTTTAAGCTCTGTGGGAGTCACACACTCATTTCTTATAAAATGGAAATAAAACCACATCATACCCACTAAGATAGCTCGAATCAACAAGTCAGATAACAACAAGAGTTGGTGAGGATGGGGACAGATCTGAACCCTCTACTCATCGGGTGGGGGTGCAACTTAGCATAGCCACTTTGGCAGTATCAGTTACACGTAAAGTTACAGTATGAGTCAGCAATTCCACTCCCAGGTAAAATCTATATAAAAATTTGTATATGAATCTTCATAGCAGCTTTACTCATAAGGGCCCAAAGTGGAAATAAGCCAAATGCCCTTTGGTTGATGAATGAAAAAATAAACTGTGGTATAGGCATACAGTAGACTATTAGGTTATAAAAAGGAACCAATGTTACTGTATAGATAAACCTTGAAATACACTGCTAAGTCAAAGAAGGCAGTCACAAAAGCCTACAAGTCTTTTTAGGGCCACACCCGCGGCATATGGAGGTTCTCAGGCTAGGGGTGTAGTCAGAGCTGTTGCTGCTGGCCTACACCACAGCCACAGCAATGCCAGATCCCAGCCGCGTCTGTGACCTGCACCACAGCTCACGGCAACGCTGGATCGTTAACCCACTGAGCGAGGCCAGGGATCGAACCCGCAACCTCATGGTTCTTAGTCGGATTCGTTAACCACTGAGCCACGACAGGAACTCCAGATACTTTGTCTTTAGCTTTACGCAGTTTGACTATGAAACTTCAGAGTGTGAATCCCTGAGTTTATTCCATTTGGACTTTGTTGAGCTTGGATGTGTATATAAAAATTTTCTTCAAACTTGGGAAGTCTGGGGCCATTATTTCTTTAGATACTCTTCCTGTTATTTTTTTTTCCATCTTGGACTCTCATTATGTGTATGTTGTTATGTTTGATGCTATCCCAGAGCTTTCTGTGGCTCTGCTCAGTTTCTTTATTATCAGACTGGATAACTTTAATTGACCTGTCCCACTTTCCGTGACTTTCCTCCCAGCTCATTTCAGCTGTTGAGCCCCTTTAGTGAATTTTTCATGTCAGTTATTGTACTTTTAAACTTCAGAATTTACATTTGGTTGTGTTTTACAATTTCCAGATCTTTATTGGTAGTCTTGATTTGGTGGGGAAGGAAATGTTCCCATACTTTCCTTTAGACTCGGTTTCCTCTCATTCTTTGAACATATTAATAAAGCCAACTTAAAGTCTTTCTTTAGTATGTACAAGATTTGGACTTCCTCGAGGCCATTTTCTATTGACTGCTTTCTCCTTGTTTCTGTGCATGTTTTGCTTTTTTTTGTTGTTGTTGCTGCTGAAAATTGAGTATTTAATGTGGCAACTCTGGAAATCAGATCCTCCCTCTGTCCTCCCCTGGGGTTTGTTGTTCTGTTTACTGTTACAGTGTATTTATTTAGTGACTTTTCTGGATAAATGTTGTATAATCTGTCCTGTGCAGCCACTGAAGTCCCTGTGTGGTTTGCTGATGACTGGACAGAGTCCTTAAATTACTTCAGAATTCAGTCTCCCATCCTCTGCCCGGCAGCTCCGTTGTGTGCTGATCAGTTTGCACTGATCTTTGATGAAAGCCAGTCACAGAGAAGCGATCAGGGCCCTCGCAGGTCTTCCCTGGGCACAGGCATAGGCCTGCACTTGCAGGCAGCCTTTTATGTCCTCGAGAATATTTTAGACCTTTCCTAAGACCCTCTTGTGACAGATCCTTCACCAGTTTCCTTTGTCATTTTCTGGGCAGCTTCTAGTTGCTTCCAGCTGATGTTCCTGCCCCAGCGCTGACTGCTGATTGCTCTCATCACATGCCCTGGGCTCCCCTTGCCAAGGAAACGGCATCAGGTCAAACAAATGCAGGCCTGGGGATGCAACTTTTTCAGGTGGGACCCTTGCTGTCACAGTGGTCCCCGACTGTGTGAGTTTTGTGTGACAGTAATCAAGTCAAGCCAGCTCCAGTCTTCTCGTGGGAACTGCAGATTGCTTTGATAACTGAGTACTGGTGGATGTGTTTGTAACCAGGGAGTGTGCTCGTGGATCTGTAACTGGATACAGTCTGACAGCCGTGGTGCAAGTCCCTTACAGTGTCAGTGGAGCTAAGGGGGCACAAGGACCCCGGAAGGTCTCGTCCCTGCTCAGTGTCTGTTTCTTGTCCACTTGAACAGCGGCTGGTCCCTGTGTCCTCAAGAGTCCGAGCAGCTTACACATGGCTCTTTTGTCCCCCAGATGACTTACCCAAGCCGCAGATCATCACCCAGCCAGAGACGACGACAGCCGTGGTGGGCAGGGACATCCGCTTCACCTGCTCGGCTGCGAGCAGCAGCAGCTCCCCCATGACGTTTGCTTGGAAGAAGGACAGCGAAGTGCTGGCCAATGCGGACATGGAGAACTTCGCGCACGTCCGCGCGCAGGACGGGGAGGTGATGGAGTACACCACCATCCTGCACCTGCGCCGCGTCACTTTCGGGCACGAGGGCCGCTACCAGTGCGTCATCACCAACCACTTTGGCTCCACCTACTCCCACAAGGCCAGGCTCACCGTGAACGGTAGGAAGTGCTGTCTTTCATTGGGGCGTCGCACTCCTCCGAAGCCACGCCGGTAGTTCTACCATTGTGCGGAGATGGCTGAGCAGGGGACACACCTGCTTCACTGGGCCACTGTTACACCGCACCGCTGCCTGGCTTGGGCCCAGAGCCAGTGGTGTCGATGGCAGGGCATTCTCAGTGGATTCTTTGTTTTGGGTGATGGCTTGTTTTTTTTTAATCGTTGCTATGTCAAGTGATTTTGTTGGCCCAGGTCTTGTATTTCCTTTTTTTTTTTTTTTTAACCATCCTCTTCCTTAATCCAGGATGTCTGGTGTCCAGAGTCCAAGTGTACCCTGATGCTGGGGAAGCTGCTGCCCTTTGAGGAGATGGCACAGCCTCGGGGCCAGAGGCCGGCCGGGGTGGGGCAGCGGGGCGCCTGCCTCTCCGGAGGCTGTGTGAGTGCCGGCCTGCTGGCAGAATGGCCTTGCAGGTGTTTCAAGGATTTTTACTCAGTCACCAGCTTTAGAGTCTGTCAGGATGGCTTGCCTCAGGGCTTTTATTTGTCGTCGTGAGTTTAGGGTAGAAGGAAAGCGGTAAATAGCTTAAGCAGTTAATCCCTCACCCCAGTAACTTAAGATCCTCTTGATTATTAAACCTACCATTAAAAAGTGCTCAAATTGCTGGGGTGGTGAACTGTTACCCCAGAAATTCTTTTTTTTTTTTTTAAACCACACTTTGGCTGCTTGTCTTATTATGAGCACGTCCTCACCGTTTCTCAGAAACTCAAGGAAGTGTTAGATTCCCAGCAGAGGAAACTCGATGGGAACTATAGTGCCATCCCATGGTTGGCTGGATGCTTATGAGCGTCAGGGAATATTCGGGATAAACGAGCTGGTGGAATGCTCTCGGTCCCCGTGTGTACAGGAATACAGTTCCAGCACCAACTCTCCTCAGCGGGTTTTCCTCAAGAGGGAAGAGCCATTCCATTGTTTTCCCTGGGGTGAAGGCCTGTCCCCCTCCCCTCTGTCGTAGTGTCTTGCAGGAGCAGACATTTTTGTTTCCCAGTCTCCCTCCTGGTGATTAGAGCAGGCAGGCATCAGGCCCTGGCACTTATGGGGTCTCCCTGTACAGACTGATCGCCATCAGGGACAGCAGGGAAGTGTTTTCCTGGAAGCCTAACATTTGAGGGGCTGTAGCCAGAGAGGGACCTGGGAGAAGCTGGGTGGCCCTTGGGAACCTCTGCTGCAGACCCACAATGGGCAGCAGTGGTTCTGGGCAGACGCTGGCACGAAGGGTGGCGAGGTGTGTGATGAGCTGACACCATGCGGGAGGGCGGGGGCCGTGAGTTTGACAGAAGGTATTTCCAGCCTTTTTGCATCTAGCGTTCCAACCGCTGGACTCTGGATCTGTCCATTTTGCAGTGTTGCCATCATTCACCAAAATGCCCCATGATATTGCCATCCGGACTGGCACCATGGCCCGCCTCGAATGTGCCGCCACCGGCCACCCTAACCCTCAGATTGCCTGGCAGAAGGACGGAGGCACCGATTTCCCTGCAGCCCGTGAGCGACGCATGCACGTCATGCCAGATGACGACGTGTTTTTCATCACTGATGTGAAAGTTGATGACATGGGGGTTTATAGCTGTACCGCCCAGAACTCGGCCGGTTCCATATCTGCCAATGCCACCCTGACGGTCTTAGGTTCGACTACTGATAATGCTGAGTATATGTGTGTGTGTGTGTGTGTGTGTGTACGTACGTGTGAGAGATTTTCTTCTGTATCATGGTACCAAGAGGCAAGGTTCTCAGACTGTGTTATGAAGCTGGGGATGAGTGTAGGGGCTATTTTAAGAAAATCTTAGAAAGCAGCCTATAATTTTAAACAGGTGGTTCCATCTCTTTAATTAAAAAGAAAGCGAGCGAATGAGCAGAGTTTTCCAAGGGCTTAGGTATAAAACTCTATATAGGAAGTTCCCATCGTGGCTCAGTGGTTAACCAATCTGCCTAGGGACCACGAGGTTGCGGGTTCGATCCCTGGCCTCGCTTGGCAGGTTAAGGATCCCGCATTGCCAGCAGAGTCTTCCAAGGGCTTAAGGTATAAAAACTCTACATAAGGAGTTGAGTTCCCGTTGTGGCTCAGTGGTTAACGAATCCACCTAGGAACCACGAGGTTGTGGGTTCGATCCCTGGCCTCACTCGGCAGGTTAAGGATCCTGCGTTGCCAGCAGAGTCTTCCAAGGGCTTAAGGTGTAAAAACTCTACATAAGGAGTTGAGTTCCCATCGTGGCTCAGTGGTTAACGAATCTGCCTAGGAACCAGGAGGTTACGGGTTCAATCCCTGGCCCTCCCTTGCTCAAAACTCTACATAGAATCTGCCTAGGAACCACGAGGTTGTGGGTTCGATTCCCTGTCCCTCGCTCAGGCGGCGGGTTAAGGATCCGGCCTTGCCGTGAGCTGTGGTGTAGGTTACAGATGCAGCTTGGATCCGGCCTTGCTGTGGGGAAGGCCGGCGGCTACAGCTCAGATTAGACCCCTAGCCTGGGAACCTCCATATGCCACCGCAACGCCTTAGATATAATCGGGATTATATACCTTATATACCTTAGATCTAATCGGGATCTAATCAGAGCTGGAGTCGCTGGCCTATGTCAGTGTGACCTACACCACAGGTCAAGGCAATGCCGGGATCCTTACCCACTGAGCAAGGCTAGGGATCGAACCTGCAACTTCATGGTTCCTAGTCGGATTTGTTAACCACTGAGCCATGACGGGAACTCTTTGAAGGGCTTCTGAAAACCTCCTCACATGGTCTTTCACTGATGTGTCGTAGTGTCCTTTGTCCGGGAAATGGGATCGAACCTGCAACCTCATGGTTACTAGTTCATGGTTACTAGTCAGGTTCGTTAACCACTGAGCCATGACGGGAACTCTTAGAGGGGCGTCTGAAAACCTCCTCACATGGTCTTTCACTGATGTACTGCAGTGTCCTTTGTCACATGGTCTTTCACTGATGTACTGCAGTGTCCTTTGTCACATGGTCTTTCACTGATGTACTGCAGTGTCCTTTGTCCGGGAAATGAGGCAGATCTGTAGCTGCCGAGGCCCACAGAGTAAACATAAGGTCTCCACTGACCTCCCGCAGAAACCCCTTCCTTGGCCGCACCCTTGGAGGACCGCGTGGTATCCGTGGGAGAAACGGTGGCTCTCCAGTGCAAAGCGACCGGAAGCCCTCCACCCCGCATCACCTGGCTCAAGGGGGGCCGTCCCCTGAGCCTCACCGAACGGCACCACTTCACCCCCGGCAACCAGCTGCTGGTTGTTCAGAACGTGGTGGCGGAAGACGCGGGCCGCTACACCTGCGAGATGTCCAACGCCCTGGGCACCGCGCGCGCCCACAGCCAGCTGAGCATCCTGCCCACTCCAGGCTGCAGGAAGGACGGCACCACCGTGGGCATCTTCACCATCGCCGTGGTGTGCAGCATCGTGCTGACGTCCCTGGTCTGGGTGTGCATCATCTACCAGACCAGGAAGAAGAGCGAGGAGTACAGCGTCACCAACACAGGTCAGCAGAGGTCACTTGCAGGGGAGAAGAGCAGTGACACTAGTGAAGGAGGCTGGGCCCAGAGGCTTTTTTGAGCATTTCACTGTATCCAGGACTCCAGAACCTTTGGGGACATGGAGTCACTCAGGGCTGCTGAGGCTTTGGCTTCAGTGACACCACTTTGTCTTTCAGGGACTGTATATTAGATGCAGTTCTACTCAAATATAAAACCACTGTGAACTCTGCAGTTTTGTGAGGCGCCCTTGGCACTTGTTCTGTGGCCACACGATGGGCTTTTGCTGCAGTGACATCATAGGGCCCGTCTTCTCTTCTGTCTCCCTCCCAGTGTTCTGTCTTTTGTGGATTCAGATGCCTGATTGCCACTGTCTCACACGTGGGTGTCAGGCCGCGCAGAGCAGGTTCTGGGAGGGCTTCTCCAGCGCACACCCTCCCCACACGGCGTCTCTGCAGCTGTGATGCTGCTCGGGTAACTGCATCTGCCTTCCTGGTCCCCACGAAGGATCCTGGTGTTTGACTTTCCTTTCTCCTTGCAGATGAGACTATCGTGCCACCAGATGTTCCAAGCTACCTCTCTTCTCAGGGGACCCTTTCTGACCGGCAGGAAACTGTGGTCAGGACTGAGGGTGGTCATCAGGCCAATGGGCACATCGAGAGCAACGGTAAGGCCTCAGCACCTGATGTAGCTGTGTCCCCAGGAGCTGCCCCTCCTGGGGCAGGTGTCGGGTGTCACATCACGCACAGAGGTGACCTGCAGGCTGGATGACTCAGGCTTTCTGTTGGGTTTTGTGGACTTTTCCTGTGCAAGTTCTGCGGGGTTTAAAATCCCGGTATCTCAGGGAGTCACTGTATTGGGCTTAGTGTCTCCTGGTCTGGATAAGGTAGGATTGCGAAATTAGAGCTGCAAAGGACATTTACGGTCCTAAAACCAGGCCACTCCTTAAGTAGGGGAAGTGCCCACAAGGGTGGGGGAGACTGAGCCCATGTCAGGGGCGAGTTTATCCTCACAGAGAACTGCTCGTCGCCGTGGCTCTGAGTGCTGCAAGTCCCGCGCCTTGCGGGAAGGGAAGGCAGCAGTAGGAAAGGCTCCCTGCTGGACCTCTTGGTTAGGCTAGTAATCCACTACTGGAGAGAACATTTTTTTTTTTTGCCTTTTTGTCTGTTATAGGGCTGCACCCGCGGCATACGGAGGTTCCCAGGCTAAGGGTCTAACAGGAGCTGTAGCCCCCGGCCTTTGCCACAGTCACAGCAACGTGGGATCTGAGCTGCATCTGCAACCCACACCACAGCTCACGGCAACACCGGATCCAAAACCCACTGAGTGAGGCCAGGGATCGAACCCGCAACCTCGTGTTTCCTAATCAGATTCGTTAACCACTGAGCCACAACAGGAACTCCTGGAGAGAACATTCTAAAAAAGGTCCCTGTGCTGGGGTCCTTGCCTTTCTTTTCCCAAGGTTTCCTGACACGCCTGAGGCCAGCATTTCTGACTGTGCGGTCTGTTGCAGGTGTCTGTCCGAGAGACGCAGGCCTCTTTCCAGAGGTAGAGACTCATGGCATTGTGTGCAGGCAGCCCAGGCTCTGCGTTGGGTACACGAAGGAGCCGTGGAAGGTGGTGGAGAAAGCCGATGGCGCGCCTGCCCCACAGAAGGTGACAGGTAGGACGGGCTTCCATCAGGAAAGGATATGCGCTTGAAGTCAGGACCTGGGCTGACCGACTCATTGATCAAAGTGGGTGGAGGCATGACCGACCCCAGGCTCTCAGGATTTGGCATTTGGGACATAAACAGGAAGCTCGGGCTTGGCTCTCTTTGAATTCCAGTCCAGAATAGGATGTCTCAAATGAAACGGCTGTGATAAGCCTGAGCCCGAGTTTTCCAGATTTGTAAATAATTAAAATAAGAGGCAAGGCCCCCCAGGGCGAGTCTGACTTCTAATCGTCCTGAAGACTCCTGACAGACACCACACGGTACCTCGTGCAAATGGGACTTTCCTTCTTTCTTTGTGATCAGAGGGTATGACTTTATGCTCTGAGTAAGAAATTACGCTGAAATGTTTATACACGGAAGCCCTCTGCTCTTCATTAACGGCTTGGTGTTCGCCAGAGCCTTGCTCACTTGGGGGGGCAGGAGGGAGGTTTTACAGAGCTGACTGAAGCAAGGCTCAGGCCTCATGGCCGTAGAGGAGAACATCCTGTTCTTGGTGTGGGACAGGGACGTCGTGGGGATCGCTCTCACCTCCTCTGGCCCTGTCCGCAGAACACAGCGGCCCGGCGGTGGTGTGCGGTGACGGCAGCACTGACATGGACGGTCACTCCAAGGAGCAGGCCTTCTGTCCGCAGCCTGTGTCCAGAGACGGTGCACGGCCAGGGACTCCGAGCAGCCAGGAGCCCAGCCGGGGCGACCGCCAACGTGCTGCCCAGCCTCTGAGCAGCGGGCCCGCTGATGGGTCCCGCAGCAGCTGCAGGGCGTCTGTCTACCCCAGTAACCACGACAGAATGCCGACAGCCCGGAAGCAGCAGCCAGCGGCGCCTCTGGATGGGCAAGGTAGCTTGGCCCGGGGCTCCAGAGGGTCGTCAGCAGCGGGTGCGGGGGGCGCGTGGCCACAGCCCAGCGGGAGGGTCTGACCTGGCCGCTCCTTTCTCCTTCCAGAGGCCTCCTCTTGGACTTTGGCGCGGTTGTGTGAGCTGGACTCCTCGGACCTCCAGCCTCCCTCCACGTTAGATCCAGGCAAGCCTGAGCTCACAGAAGCCAGCTCGGGCCTTCCTGATGTCCCCGGTGAAGGCCAGCACTTGCTTCTTTCCAACGGACACCTCCCCCAAGCACACGACCCCAGCCCTGAGTGCCCACCCCTGACGCGGCAGCTCCCTGGGACCCGGAGCGCGCGGCTGCTGTTTGCACCGCAAAGCTAGGCTTTGTCTACCTCGGCTCGCGTCCACATGTACAGAAAGGAGCGGTGGGAGAGGCAGCAGGGAGGCTCGGCCTCCAGCGTCCCTGATGTGTACATAGTTTTCACTTCCATGGGGAGTGTCAGCAGTTTGAAGGACTTGCAGCTGAAGCACAGAAATGCGAGAAGCTGTTGTGTACAAAAGGCAAAAAAGTATTTGATACCCTTGTACATAAGAGTTTTTTCAGAGATGGCATATATATTATATATCTTTTACAGAGGCTATTTTAATCTTTAGTGCATGATTAACAGAAAAAAAAAATCGTACCGTTTTGACAATGTTATTTTCATACCAGGTTGCTGTTTAATTCCGGAAGAGGGGTGGTTCTGGTGCCTTACTGTGGGGATGGGGTTCCTAGAGGCCACAGACCACATTTGTGGGCGGTGTTTTCGGTGGGTGGGAGAGAAGGGATGCTTTTCCGCCTGAGACTTCGTTTGCTTTGGAAGGAACTTCATGTCCAGGTGGCTTGTGTGTGGATGACCTTGCGGCGACTTTCCCACGGAGCTGAGGGGTGGATGTCATGTTTCTTTGCTGCCAAGGACTTCGCGTAGGTTTAAGTTCTCTCTGTAACAAGCAGAACCGGGGGTTGTAAATCCACCACAAGCAACTGGTTCAGACAGTGAGGTGCTGCCGTTCTTCCGTCTGTGGTGAAAGCAAATGTGGTTTTGTCAGTTGTCACTCACCTGTCATTTGAGTCTTTTTAATAAGATAGAGGCTGCTGGTGTTGGTACCTGTGGATTTTTCAATAGTGATATGGTAGTTCTGCCAATATAATTAATCTTACGTTGGCCCTTGGGGGAGAAAAACAACCGTGTCCCTACGTTTCAGGGCTAGGGTGTCTCTACTGAGGATTGCGAGCAAGCCCGGCTGCGTCCTTCCCTCGCACAGATGGACCCGGGTTTGGACTCGAGGAGCTTTAGCCCTTCACCTGGGTTCTGGGTATATTTGCACTTTTTTGAGACCTGTAGCTAACCATCTTGTGAGTGCCAGTGTGTATTTCAGGAAAAACTACATTGAAACAAAGGCCCTTAAAATCTCAGAAAGCAAAGTTCCCTTTAGTCAAAAAGCTGAAGGGGGAGTATTGACAAAATGGTTACGTAGGTTCAGTTTTACTGTCAGATGTCATCACTGTTCCAAGAGGTAAGCGAGCACATTTAGAATTTTGTTTTCAACAGTTAACTGATTAAAATGTTACTTCCACAAAATATGTGAATTTGCTGCTTCTAAGAGGCAATGTGAAAGAGGAAGTATTACTTTTATGTACAAAGTTATTTATTTATAGAAATTTTGGTACAATGTACATTGAAAAACATGTAAAATATTGAAGTGTCTAACAAGTGGCATTGAAGTGTCTTTAATAAAGGTTCATTTATAAAATGTTAAGTGTGTGCTGGGGATATTCTTACACCTACATTAAACAGCACTGCTTCATCCCATTTAATTCCAGAGAATGCCTTACAAAAGCAGACATTCTGCCTTTAATTACCTTTTTCCCCTACTGCCCTGCCCCCCCGAAAAGGAAAAAAAAATTTTAGTCAAAGCAGAATTATATACAGTTGCTCCAGGGAAGACAGGACACCACTGGATTTCTGAGATTTCTCTCTGAATTTTTTTCTAGCACCTGGAGCTGATTAGTTGAGCTCCAAAGTGGTGGCCTTCCCATTCTGTCTCTTAGATTTACCACGGTCGAGCGGCAAACTCCAAACAACAAACCTTACTGATCTGGGATGATGAAACCACCCTATTGGCAAGGCCAGCCCCGGCCCTTGCTGTGGGTCTGGAGTGGAGACGAGGGGTCCACTGCCCGCTGGGCCCACCTAGTCCCTGCGCCGCGACTGCTTTCTTGCTCACACAAACCACACGGGCTGCTCGCCGCACACTTCTCTGTAAAATAACACAGCGGTGTTTTTGTGGGTGAAATCTGAGGGTCATTAGGAACAGCGGCTTGCTGTGCACCTGTAGTTCATTCTTTTCACACAAGGCTCTGTGAGCTTACGCGATCGGAATTAACCCAGGGGAGAAGCCCACCCACACCCCCAACTTCTTCCCCCAGGTCTCCTTCCTTTACCCATTCTAGCCATTCTTTCAGAATTATAACCATCTCTGCCTCTGGCTACAGCCACCGTCAGGTGGCAGGAAGTGAAAGATTAGATACAGATCAAATGAAGGCTCTGTAAGGCCTGGACTCAGCGCTGCCACACTCATTTATTAAGAGGTTCTGAGAAAATCATTCAAAGTACCGCTGCGGGCATGGTTTTCTCTCTAACTCTGGCAAAGAGGCTAATGACGTCATTCCCGCCAGCCTGCGGCACGGAAGATTCATTCTGTGTCGAAACCTGAGCAGAACTGGGTTTTCGCGCCGTGTTTTGTTGTTCAGATGCCCGAACAGCTGCTCACCGGAAGGGAAATGGTTCTCACAGCAGGACCCGTTCTTGAGAGAAGGGGCCGTCTGAGTCACGGGCTCTCTCTGCCAAGTTCCAAGACAAAGCTGCGAGTTTGCTCATAAGCACCAAGAAAGATGAAACCTCCCAGACTGATGGCTGCCATTCGAGGGAAGACACCTGCAAATAATCTAGGGGGGGAAAGGCAGGAGAAGAGTTTTTTTTCAAATTTTGTGTGTATAAGAAAGGTTAAATTCCAACACCCACAGCTTGCTCAACTCCACACACCATGCTCATTAAACCCCACACAGCACTTAAAAATGTGTGTGTTTTTCCTTTCAGAGTGGCACTGAATTACATTCCCAAGTACACTTGTTGAAGCTGGAGCCCAGCTGTTTGTTGGCCGAAGCAGCCAAATACCAGAGGGCTTACTTGTGAGCACCTACACTCAGGTCCAGCAATTAGTCCAGACGCAGTAACTCTGTCCCCACAATAGTTAAGACTTTCACACCATTTCTCTCTTTGAGAGAAGATGAAATCAACTTTTTAATAAAGGAGTCAAAAGCCTGAATCCTAGCGAAGGCTGGAGGGCACCGCCCATCCTGGGAAGCTGAGGTGGGCCCCGCTCTTTGGGGAGATTTCTGGACAGCTGTGCTGCTCCTCCCTGGGACTCACTCGGGCCCGTTTTGTCCTTAGAGACAGACGGCATGATGCCACAAGCCGGATAGACTGTCCACGGATTCCCGGTTCTCCCGCCCATAAAGGACAGGAAAGGCGATGGGCTCCAGCTGGGAGGGGGCGCCTCGTTACAGGCTGATCCCCACACACCTGAGAAGGCCAGTCACCATCAAAGTTACAACGCAGGAAATACGCAAAGAAATGGAAAGTAAAAGGACAATGTTACTGAGGAGGCAAACTTTAAAACCCACAGCGGTGCACAGGTATTTGTTCAAAGATGGTCACTGTGGCATTGCTGGTAAGGAACAAAAAACTGCACAGAACCTGTTTTCTGGTCACATAAATTCGGGTATGCTATTCATACCTGGGGAGACTACACAGCTTTAAGAATAAGGTCGTCCCTAGGGACCAACACAGAACATGCACAAAATAGGTTCTGAAAGAAGTCAAGTCCCAAAGCTGTAGGTATAATAGGGCTGCATATTGGACAAACATGGCCACAATGTGTCAACTTTGGAGGCCAGGGGTACAGGACACCCTCCCTGCCTATACTTCTGTAATAATGGAAACTTTTTTTTTTTTTTTTACCAAGAGTAGCACTTGGGAGCTCCCGTTGTGGCTCAGTGGTTAATGAATCCAACTAGGAACCATGAGGTTGTGGGTTCGATCCCTGGCCTTGCTCAGTGGGTTAAGGATCCCGCGTTGTTGTGGCTGTGGCGAAGGCTGGCAGCTATAGCTCCTGTTAGACCCCTAGCCTGGGAATCTCCATATGCTGCGGGTGCGGCCATAGAAAAGGCAGAAAGCCAAAAAAGAAAAAAAAAGAAAAAAAGAGTAGCACTTGTGTAAGCAGAGGAAAAAAGTGAGGAAATCAGAACAAGTAGATTTACTACAGAAAAGATGGATGGGATCTAGGGAAGAAAACTGAAAATGATGAGGTTAGGCCAACAGAATTCTGTGTACCCTTGGAGTTCTGGAGAGACCTCCATGCTAAGCTAAAGGTAAAGGGTGGCTCCCCCAGAAACTGGCCGGGAAGAAAGCCCCTGTAGCCTGGAGGCTTCCTTTCTGTGTACCTGCTGGGAAAGGCCAGCCTGCACGCCCCCCTCACCCCCCATATGGAGCACTTATGAGGAAAATGGACCTGAGAATAGTTTTAGGGGACCCAGATTTTAGTTAGCTAACTAAGGTTTTAAATCATCAAGTAACATACTACACAAAAGAAGCTCTTTTTCTTGTCTACATGAAAATTCTACAGATAGACCAAAATACACTTGTAAGGAAGAAAGCTGCTCAGCTCAACGTTGTGCAAATTGTTTTTGCACGAGGTGGCTGATGAGGGCAGAAACCCCTAAATGATTGCTCTGAGGCCACTGTGTCCTTCTGGCTCAGAAAATAGATTCATCTCCCTGCCCCTACCCCGGAGGGCGGCAGGAACCGGGCTGTGCAAGAGCACGTTTGCCACAAAACTCGCCCTGCCTCCCCGACTCGCTTCTACAGCCAATGTCTTGTTCGGCTCCGCTGCTAATGAGCTCAGCTGCTCCAAGCAAGGGGCAGATGGAAGTAGTTTATGGTTTCGCTGGATGACAATTGAGTCTGTTACGATAATTACAGCCTTAAAGTAGAGTAATTTGTTCAGTGAGTGCCCCAACCAGACTCGGAGGCAAACACTGGAGCAGAGCAGGGCTGCGCTGGAGGGACCGCACCCGGACTAGATGAACAAACACCGTGCCCTGAGCAGAGGGCCGGGTACCACGCAGGGCACAGCGGTAGGGACAGGGACAGGGACAGGGAGGGCTCAGGCAAAAAAAAAACAAAAGTTCAGGTGATGAGCTAAAGAAAGGAGGTGGGAGCAAAGCAGGATAAGCCGGCTTCCCATCTGCTTTCGGGCTATTGGACTGGATGAGCGCGCGGTATTTTTATTTCCGAGAAGCCAGCTGGCCCGAGGGCACAGCTTCCAAATCTGTGCCGGAACGTGGTGCTCCCCTGGGTGAACCAGCAAGGAGCGACGGAAGCGGCACCACTTTAATTTGTGCTGAGGGCAGCACCAGCCCTCTGCAGGGGGGCAGCCCGTGCCTGCAAGGTGGCAGGTGTCTCAGGGTCGCAGGGGCTCTGCACGGGGAGTGGATGGCCGGGCCGGGGAGGCCTAGGACCGCTGTTCCTGACAGCTGCCTGCATTTTTGGGGGAGGTTGTTTGTTTGCTGGCTTCTCATTACAGTTCTCTTGTCAAATTATTGGTTGTCTCTTATCACGCTAATGGGAAGCTGATGAATGGTGTCGTTAGCTGCTGGAAATACTGTGCCGAGGACCACGCTGTGACTGCTAACGAGAGCCCAGGACTTAGGATAAGGGAGAATCCAAATAACCCTTTTAGGGGTGACAGTGGGGACAGGAACAGGCCCTCAGCACTTTGATGACACCCGGCCTCTGCGGCAGTGTCATCAGGCCGTGCCTAGTTAGCTAACAGCCAAGTGTCACCACCCCTGGGGCGGGAGGACTTAGTTTCCATCATCTACGTGAGGTAATTCCTTCTCCACAAGCTTTTGGTGGCTATGGTTCTGGCAGCTCTGCCATCCCTGCTGTCACCACTGTCTCAGGAAAGGCAGGTGGGCTGCAGCTCCACGCTGACTCCACAGGGCCAAGGTCAAGAATGTGTGCTTGACCAAAAGTTGCCAGATATTCTAAGAACTACATAGAGACAAATGAGACTGCCACCCGGCAACTGACTTGATGTCCTAAAAGCTACTTCACACAACACCTCCGTGTGGCCCGGTCACCACTGGAAGCCCTAGGAATCTTTCCTCCGCTACTTTTAGAGCTCAATTCTCACACCATTTCTTTGTTCAATGAGGAATTTGTGTCCAAGTTAACATGCCTCAGCTATGAGCAACCAGATTCCTATTTCCTTACAATCTACTAGCCATACATCACTGACTCAGGACAGAGAGCTATCCCCTGCCCCCGAGGCTCAGTCACTCCTCTCCGGTAAACCCAGCCCTGGTCTCCAAATCCTTTGTCCTGCAGGCAACCAGCACTGAGCCAGGACAGGGGGCACAGTCAACACAACTATACACGTTACTTTTTTTTTTTTTTGGCCACACCCATGGCATACAGAAGTTCCTGAGCCTGGGACTGAACCTGACCCCCAGCAGTGACAACACCGAATCCCTAACCTCTAGGCCAGCAGAATCTCTCCAACGTTACCTATTTTATTTGTCTCTTTAGGGCCATACCTGCAGAATATGGAGGTTCCCAGGCCAGGGGTTGAATTGGAGCTGTAGCCGCCAGCCTACACCACAACCACAACAAAGGGAGATCCAAGTCGCGTCTGTGACCTACAGCACAGCTCATGGCAACACTGGATCCTTCACCCACTGCACGAGGCCAGGGACTGAACCCCCGTCCTCATGGATACTAGTCAGATTCATTTCCACTGAGCCACGACGGGAACTCCAATGTTACCTATTTTATTTTTTATTTTTTTGTCCTTTTGCCTTTTATTGAGAGCAGCACCCGCGGCATATGGAGGTTCCCAGGCTAGGGGTCTAATCGAGCTGTAGCCGCCGGCCTTCGCCACAGCCACAGCAACGCGGGATCCGAGCCGCATCTGCAACCTACACCACAGCTCACGGCAACGCGGGATCCTTAACCCACTGAGCGAGGCCAGGGATCGAACCCGCAACCTCATGGTTCCTAGTCGGATTCGTTAACCACTGAGCCACGAAGGGAACTCCTCCAATGTTACCTATTTTAAATAGAGGATGGGGCCATTCTGCAAAACCCTGCTTGCGATCTGAGCGACCTGTGTCATGTGCCCTAGACAGTCTACTAGCTGAAATAAAATCTGCCAAGTGGACACAAAACTAGAGTCAAACGGACACAGCACCAGGACGAGGAGGTGGTACGGCTGTGGCTTTGCTGTTTTCATACCGGCCTTGTTGCCAGGCTCCCTCCAACCTTCCCGTGAAGGTGGCTGCTGCTTTTGCTCTCTCGGGAAAATCCCTGGGAGATGATCTCAAAGACAGTTCACACCCTGTACAGATCCCAGCCTTTAGACAGGTATACAAGTTCATGTTGTAAAAGCAGTGCTGAAACAGTATTCTGAAGAGAGCTTTGTGGGACCCTGTTCCAGCAGTTTGAAACACTTAGCTCATAAAAGAGCAGTGGGCTTCAAGGAACTATCCCACACTATGGTACATTGAAAGTAATAACTAATAATAGTTAAAAGTGCCCCCAAACCTCAAATGCTTGCTTGCTTTCTTCTTTTTCCCCCTTTCTTTCTACGGCCGCACCTGTGGCATATGGAAGTTCCTGGGCTAGGGATCGAATCAGAGCTGTAGCTGCTGGCCTACGCCGGATCCTTAACCCACTGAGCAAGGCCAGGGATTGAACCCACATCCTTGCAGACACTATGTCAGGTTCGTAAATGGGAACTCCCATAAATGCTTTCTTCTAACAATGCTACTCCTGCGTTACAGTGCTGCAGTCAGAATCCAGCAGGGGCCACATCCCCGGAAGTCATCTAACATCGAGAATAGAAAATGAATAGCACATCAACTTGGCTGTGCAATACTGTCTCACACAAGCAACACTAAATGTAGGGAGTTCCTGCCATGGCTCGGCGGTATGAACCTGACTAGGACCAATGAGGATGCAGGTTTGATCCCTGGCCTCGTTCGAGGGGTTAATGATCTGTGTTGCATGAGCTGTGTTGCAGGTCGCAGATGCATCTCGGATCCTGTGTTGCTGTGGCTGTGGTGTAAGCTGGCAGCTGCAACTCCGATTTGGCCCCTAGCCTAGGAACCTCCATGTGCCACGGGTGTGGCACCCCCCCAAAAGAAGAAAAAAAATCTATATATATTGTTTAGTACAATAAAAGTAAAGTGGATCCCAACCAGGATAAAAGCAGAGGAAACTGGGCGAAAGGAGGAGGAGGCTGGGCCTTCACTCCTGGCCTTACTTACCCTGACAGTCCCTGCGTCCGCCAGACCCTGTGCAGGGCAGAGAGCACATTCCCAGTAGCGGTGCTGGAACCCGCCTGCACAGAAAGACAAAAGACGAAGCCATCACCTTCTGAGACTCCCCCACTTACAGCAGGTGCTCAGATACCCTCAGACGCATGGCTCCCCTCCACCCTCATCGAGGACACAGTTTCCGGCAGATCGGAGAGTTCCTCGGGCATCAGGCCCTCTGGATCTTACAGACCAGAAGCCCTCACATTCACACACGCACTGATTCGGCCCAAGTCCCACCGGAAGCAGCATTTCTAGGTTATTTGTCTCACTGCCAACCTAGGAGCAGAGCTTTCCCAGGTAATTCATGTACAACTATTTAACAGGAAAAAAGACTGAAAGTGGCACTAATTGATCTGACAAGGATGGGGAGTAATAATAATTATAAATGGTACAATTAAGAAACTTATCCCAGTGGCTAATAAGCACATTTAATAAAGAGTACTCTGTTCAATTTAAAACAGGCTTTCCCCTATCAACTTACAAACTACAATTCTGCCCTTATTTGTTTTACTTTTCCACAAAGGGTATGATTTTATTTTTCGCTGTTTTGTATATGCCATTCCCCAAAGTCTCGATCCAGCTTTTTAAAATTTTTCTTCGTGATGACATTTCTGAGCAATTCAGAAAAATGTCCTAATTCATCCAGTTAAGGCTTAACAAGCATGATAGAAGGTCAGAGCCTCTGGCTTACTTGCTGCAGGGCATGAGGCTGGCCAACTCTCAGAGCCTCTGGTCTGTCTGTCACCAGTGAAAACAGATTCTTTGAAGCTACGACTACCAGGCAGAGTCCCCACCAGCCCTACCTGCTTACATAATACAGGTGAGAATGACTTTGAAAGGATAAAATGCTGCCCAGTCATCGGTCACACGGGTTCCACTGGATGCTGCTCTGCCGATGGCAGTTTCACTAGCAGTTCCACAGGCAGCACAACACTGTTAATTAAAGGTGTCAGGCTGCTTTTGTTCACTTTATATACATATAAGCCCCAGTGCTAAGAGAGACCAGCATCTGTTGTGTCTACATTACGTTATTTTACCACTTACCTTTGCCAGCATGATTCTTGTTTTTGCCACGTCCAGGGGCGTGGTGACTGCAGCTGCAAATCCACCTGTGCATATTAAAGCACCCAACACATAAGTGAGGTATTGTTTACTGCATCACATGGTATTTCATAATTTCTATTTTATAATTCCTCCTAACTCTGCTCCAAATACGTCTTTATCATTAGGTCTGCTTGACTGATTGAAGAACAGGATGCACGCGTACAAAATCTTTCCCCACACGCTCCCCCGCTCTTGCGGTGATGCCTCACTGGATATAAAAGAGGGGTGCCGAGATCATGTTTTTACACACACAGGTAGGAAAACAAGGCCCCACAAAGTGTCCTGCTTGCTGGGGGAGCAGCAGTCCAGCCTGTGCGTGCATGTGAGGGTGCGTCTGTGGTCAGAACCCCATTCGCATGTGAGAGGCACCCTGCTCCCCAGGAATCCCGGGGATCCTGCCTTCCACAGGCCACTGCTCTCTGATGCCAAAATGCTGCTTCGGCTTCTGCTCTGGGGCAAAGCTGACAAACAGAAATGTGTGTGTCACTGTGGGGACTTAGGGGACAAATGGCTGGATTCTTAGGGTTAAAAGAGTAAATTTTTCTGTATTTGCAGGCTTTAATCAACAGGTCAGTGAGAGTAACAAGATTTCTAAAAGTCCCTTCTGCATCTTGTTGGAGTCAGTCTTGATTCAAGCCCACCTTGCTCCTTATGGCTTCCTTGCTATTTTTGCTCTCCTGTCCTCTTTATTTAAATACTATTACTACCAAATGGATTTTTGTAAAAATCCACACATTTTAAAGGGGCCCATATCTACAGACGGGGGAACTGGAAGACTTTTTTTCTGGCCAGGCCCACAGCAGGTGGCCGTTTCCAGGCCAGGGATCAAACCCGCACCATTGCAGTGACCCAAGCATTGACAATGCTGGATCCTTAACCTGCTGCGCCACAAGAGAACGCCTGGAGGAGTATTTTTTAACAGAAATCACAATACATGCTCTCAATATTTTATTTAATTATGATACGAAGGCATATTGTAAACCCCAAAAGGCCCAAAGGAGACAGAAGTAACAAGCTTGAAAGGGCCTTCTAAAGATTCAGCTTCCATGAGCCAGGGTGAAATGGGGAATCGTCTGAGAACTGAGGAGAACAGGCGTGCGAAATGCCCCAGCAACGGCACGCCTCTCCCTCTAAGATCCGTGGTGTGTGGACAAGGTCATCTGACCTCTGCCAAATCTCTCTCTAAACATGTTGCCGAAATAAGATCATTAATCTGAACCCTGTCCCTTTGTTAACATTTATATGATGCTGACTTTTGGAAAGATGTACCCAGAGTGACACTAATCTTAGGGCTAAAGGGCAAAAACCATAAACGTGTATATCAGAGTCCCTTTTATCTTAGCTACCTTGAGTTATGCAATGTGTGCACTTCTGAATGTTCGTCTGCATTCAAAAGTGGCCTGAAACTCAGAGACCTGCTAAACTGCAAGTATTTAAAACTTTTGTGGACCTAATCCTGAAATCCAACTTGCTTTTTTTAAACCACATAGTCTGCTATAAAGGAGTAAATATCCTTTCCGTTACAGGAGGGGCCCAGGAAGACTTCACATTCATGAACACTTTTTTCTAATCCTTAGGAAGGAGGAAAAAAAAGAAAAGAAAAGAAAAGAAGGCAATGAACATATATTCCAAACTGCCCACACCATATCTTATATTCAATTTTGTTTCACTTACTGGCTCTAAGAGTTAGCAGGACCCCGCCTGAAAAAAGACCCATCTTCAGAATCAGAAAGACCAAGCCTTCAATCCCTGCTCTACTAGTTGAGAAGCTTTCAATAAAAATATTTTCTTGGCCACACTCTGGGCATGTGGAAGTGCCTGGGCCAGGGATCAAACCCACGCCATAACAACAACCTACGCTGCTACAGTGATAATGCCAGATCCTTAACCCCAGGGAACTCTAATAAATTTCTTATTATGTAGTTGAACTACCCTTTGGACAGGTAGTCTTATTACCCTCTGCTTCTGGTAGGGACGCTGAAGCTGAGAGGGGCTGAAGAACTAGTGGGAGGCTTTACTCAGTGCAGGGCTGAAGACGGGAACATGTCTGATTAAGTCTGGAACCTGAGCTCTTGGGCACTGGGTCTTCTGGTGGCCTCAGTTCTTCCATCTGTGAACTACAGACAGAAGTCTGACACAGGGCATGAATGAGGAGTCTGTGCAGAGTGTCTAGAACAGGGCTCAGCTCACACCAGTGCTCAAAGGAATCCTCTTTTCTCCGGGCAGGCAGACCTCATGTGTGATGTTCCTTCCTGTCTCCAGCCCAGCACACACAGCAGGTACTCAAAAATGCTGAGTGTCCTGGACAAGTGACTGTGTTTTTCACAACTGACGATTTCAAGCCATCTCTAAGAAGGAACTGGTAACATCTGTGCTCACTTTATCTGGCATCCTGGGTCTGTACTAGCTACCTTCACTGATTATTTTATCGCCTTTGCATGGGTAACATTCCATTCTATAGACAACTTACCCAGGGCCACACAAACAGTATGGAGCTGGGATCCAAAGTCACATGTATCTTGGCTCCAAAGGTTATGGTCTTTCACTACACAATGACTTTGATATATAAGACATTTAAATTTGTTTGACTGTTAAAATCCATAAGTGCATAAGCCATTTTCCTCTGAAAAATGTTCACAAATTGACCTAAACCAACTAAAAGGACTTTAAAATTGACAAAAATATTATCTGTCCCCTGTCTGACCACTTACGCTCTCAGAGTCACCTATGTTGAAAAGTATTTGTCTTTTACTAAATTTGGATACTGTAAACTGAGCTTATTTTGGCCATTAGCAAAAGTTCACTGTTCCTTTACCATAGATGCCTGCCAATATTCTCTGTGCAATTTCTGTTTCACGAAAGTAATAAGGGACAAAACGCCTATGCTGAAACAGGTCCTAATTTTACTACCATGATGGAAACTTTATTTTATGAAAGTTATTAATAAGTCAATTTAAATGTCTTCAAATATCAAAGATGCTTTAATTCACAGACCTCACAATGTTTTTTACGAGGCTGTAGGAAGGACTTGTGAAGATCATGTAATAGAATAACTAGTCATAATGGGGAGGGGGTGGCAGACCTGCACTTTCAGTTAAAATGCAGTTATTTTCTACATTTTACTTACGGGAACTGTAAACCGCTGGTAATAAATACAAAGAACAGGCCAACATATTAGACAGGAAATAATTATCTGGTATAGCAGCTGCAGGCCACTTTCGTGCTCAAATCGCACGTGAAACAATTTTCTATGGGCTCCACTAGAGTTAGAATTTTACTGAATGCTAGGTTAACTGCTTTCAAGGACCAGATTCAGGGGAAATTAGATTTTTACAATGAAACTACATCTCATGTGTCCTCAGGGAACAAATGAAGGTTCTTTGCCTTTTCCAGACAAAGGGGCCACCTCCCCTCCTAAAGGTCTGGAGCTGTCACCTCCCACAGCAGCTGTGAAGGTGGTGGGGGCAGCAGTGGGCGGCCCTGCCCCTCAGTGTCCCCAGGGCCTGTACTCCCCAGATTAGCTGGGAGCAGGAAGAGCATCTCTGCCAACGATCTCCAAGAAGCATGGAGACTTAGAGGGCTCTGAGCACAACAACGGTGACAAACATGTTTTTGTTTGTGTTTTTTAAAGGCTGCATCAGGCCTTGTCATTTGTTACCCAGATAATCTTTCACCTTATTCAAGAATTTCTCTCTTCCGAGAATGGAGGTTACGAGAAAGTGATCAAAGAACACCATAAAAGCAAATATCACTAAAATAGCAGATGTCATAATTACTTAGACTGGAAGATGGTTTTACATTTGGAAGTTAACTGGAAGTGAGGAAGCTGGCAAAGCCGGTTTTTTTTAATCCCTAATTTCACCTCTCACTAGAAGCCAAGGGGACTTCTGAACATGACAAGCCATCAACACCTCCAATCTCAAGGGACATTTCTGGGTATTTGTGCCAAGCAGCTTATAAAGCAAGCACGGGTGCGGAAGAGTGCCGAGAATGGCCAGAGATGGTTTGTCGACAATGATTTAACCAGTTTAAACTTGGAAAAGCACACAGGGGTGAGAAATCAGATTTCTGGTTTAAGGGCAAGTTTCCTCACTGCCTTTATGACCATCTAAGGCAAAAACATCTGAAGTACAGCGGGTGAGCACGTCAGAGCGTAGGGGCTGCCCAAGGTGACAAGGCATCATTCGTTTCTCTGTTCAGTGTAATCACAATCTTGCAACAAACTTACAGAGTATCATTTTTTCTTATAATCTGATATATTTTCAAATTATGTTTATCTTTCAGAAAGTTTTTAAAACAGTAATAACCTTGTTCCTCAGGATCAACATCTGTACCTGCTGAAATTTCAAAACAAAAGGGGTAAAAACAAGAAATGCATGTGATTTACCTTTTGTTAAATACACATAGATCTACTGACAATGGCTTTTTTGCAGACCTTGGGCAAATTCCTATCAGAACCTCAGCTGGAAAACAAGGTAACTATATTGGAGGAGTTTTTAAATCTCTGCCCTATTAGAGGTGATGATTACATATAGTAAGTTCATTAATGTGTTACCTTTTCAATGCTGTTAAGAAGAGAATTTCTCTGATGATAGCTTTTCATTTTCTGGGTGTTGGTTGTTTTTATTGAAAAAGTAGTAATTCCTTAAATGCAGGCCTGCAAAGTACTAACACACAGTATCTCACCTACCCCAGAGATAACCCCTTAACAGAGGGAGTGCTGCTTCTATGTCACAGGTAAGGAAACCGGTGCTCAGTAAGGCCCCAGAGTCTCATTCCTTAGGAACAGAACAGAGACTGGACTGCTCTGTAACTGAGACAGGTCGGCCAGCACTAGGTCATGTAGCTCCGGGCAAATCCCTTTCCTGCCCCGCATCCCAGCTTCCCACTGCCCCTGGAGGGCAGTGTGGCATTGCTCATGCCTCAGGTGAGCCACCTGAGCCGAAGGGCCAGGCCACAGGATCCTGCCAAACAGTGGGTGGCTGTCTGCTGTCAAGATCCCTCCACCTTAGCCCCACCCCCAGCCGCAACTTCTGACCAAACTAAGTACTTAGTGCCTATCACACAGCATTATTCAGAAAAAAGGAATTGTATTGAATGCACATATCCTTAATAGAAACAATGCCTTTGCAAGTGAATCCCTTTTTTTTTTTTGGTCTTTTTTTTTAGGGCCGCACCTTCAGCATATGGAAGTTCCCAGGCTAGGGGTCGAATGGGAGCTGTAGCCTCTGGCCTAAGCCACAGCCACAGCAACATGGGATCCAAGCCTCATCTGTGACCTGCACCACAGCTCACTGGCCACGCTGGATCCTTAACCCACTAAGCAAGGCCAGGGATTGAACCCTTGTCCTCATGGCTGCAAATCGGGTTCGTTAACTGCTGAGCCATGACGGGAGCTCCTGCAAGTGAATCTTTGAATTGGCTACTCAAGGAAAAGACCAGAGAATGAATATCTATCTATCTATCTATCTATCTATCTATCTATATGTTTCAACACATGGAAGTTTTATGGCACGTTAACTTTCAGAGGTGGCCTTCCTTATCCAGGATGGCTCAGTTTCCAAAATGTTCACTCAGTCCCCAGGGCTCAGAAGGGAGTCAACAAAAACGCACATTTCTCTCAGGGAGTGGAGAGTGAAGACTCCTGAACTCTGGCAAATCCGTCAAGACCACCTACCCATTCAACACAGCTAAGGACTAAAGATCATGTGGAAACAATTACCCATGATAATCAATCTGAGCTGGCTTTATGTCTAGAAGCAAGAGTCTTATTTTGGATTATCAATTCTACCAGTCAGATGGGCTCAATTATTAATAAAGAATCCTATAGAATGTATGTTGTCTGTTTCCCTAATCACTACAACAACAACAAAAAAACCTATCCATAAACCAGGAAACAAACTGGAAAAGAAATATTTCATACTAAAGTTGATATCCTAAGCCCATGTATCTGTCAGATAACTGGCTTCACAACATCTAAATTAGAAGTTTACAATTTTCTGGCAAATTTCCATTTCAATTTATTTCAACTACAATTCTCACTCATCTTTTATCTGCACAACCAAATGTTTCTCTTTCAGACTATCACTTGATCACTTATTAAACTATTCTTTCAAGCTTCTGCATTCTCATTAAAACCTCACTGGAACATGCATATGACTTAGTGATGGATAGCATGACACTGCATTGTCACTCTGCTCTTGGCTTAATGTCTAGAACACGCCCAGATGTTTAGATCTCGCTATTTTCTACACCGAGCAGTTTAGCCTTCGGTAAATCATGGAGCAGCCTCTGCTCTCCTGACACTAGTTAATCTAAGGCTCTGTCAAACATGTCACAGGAACCATGAATCACTGCCTTTTGCAGAAACTGCTTAAACCCCCCAAAGCACTGCTCAAGGCGGACAGCTGCACTGAGAACCCTGTGCCCACAGCCGGTCTCTTCCCATGCAGGCCTCGCTAAATCATATTTAAGATAATCCAAGAGCCTGAGTGAAGGCTTTAATAAAAAGAAAAATTTGTCAAAAACAAATTGGTTGTCTTTCAAGCAGACACCTCTTTAGTAGGTTGTTTTTTTTTTGTTTTTTTCCCCCCCTAAGATAATCTCTTTTCTCAAACAACCAGTGGAACTGTCTTCTTCTAAACAATCTGGAATTTCTGAAGAATGTTGTTTCTGCATAGTTAATATTTTCACATTTTTCTCCCCCTCTTTGGTCTTTCCCAGTATAATATAATCCTTTGCACCTGCAAAAGCTCCGCAGACTGCTGACTGCCAAGAATCCACCACATGATCCTGCCTCCAGGACCAGAGGGCCTGTGTTTAAGGAGAAAGAAAAATACAAGTTATTAAATATTTGAATTTATCGGAAACTTCTGTGGGTTAGCTCTGGGGATGGGAACTTAAGTGAGAGGCTATTTTGGTGGCATTCCTCACTGATGACATAAGTGATTTTCCCAAGGACTTAACTGCATTCTAAATAAAAATAAGTCAAAGAAACAGGGTGACAGCTACACTGGAGTGCCCAAAGGAAACCCTTTTCAGGGAGTATGTGTGATACAAACACACACACAATTTTACGTAAGTATACAAATAAAGATACATCTTTCAAAGTAACCTTTTAAATATTTCCCATATAATTCAAAAAGTACAAAGACCATAATTCACAAATTCGTCCAGAGCAGTGAATACTGAATTCCTCAGTTATTTTTTCAATCATTATCTGTCCTGCACATGTTTGAAGGATGCTAAGTCTATTACTTAGCAAATTTTAAGTTTGTCAACACACTGCTTGCGCTGTTCATGTAGTAAGGAGAGCATTACACAAATAAATAATCCATCTTGAGTTTCAAACTAGGCAAAATGGCAGCAGAGACACAGTGCCTTGCTTGCCGAGAGTTTACAATCTAGCAGAAAACCAGATGTGGTCACATCAAATGGACAACAGTGCTGAGTCAGGTCCTGGTCTCATCTCTGAACGTATCTTAAAGCTCACTGTCCTCATAAAGACCCTGAGAGCTGGGTCCTGTTACCAGCCTCCTTTCACCCAGGCTTTCTAACAGCAGAGCCTATGCTCTCTTTGTGTTTAGCTTTATTGAGGTATAAACTGATACTCATACACTACACATATTTAAAGCATGCCTGCATATGAAATCATTGCCACAATTACGGCACTGAACATATCAAGCACCCAAAACAAGTTTTATGTCCCTTTACTATCCCCTTTTCCTGCTCTTCCTTACCACCCTCTAAACAATCTGATGTCACTCTCGTTTGCCTTTTCTAGAATTTTATACCAATGTAATTGCACATTAATTTTTTTTAACCCAAATGCTTCCCTTCAGAATTTTTTGTACGATTCATTCATGTTAGTGTGGATATCAATAGTTCATTCCTTTCTAATTGGTAAGTAATATTCCATTGTGTCATTAGGTATTTGCCCACTGATGGACTTTAGCATTTTTCTAGTTTTGGTCTACTACCAAAAAAGCTGCTGTGAAGTGGCTTCTATCCTCTTAGGGAAATACCTAGGAGTGAAATAGCTGAACCAAATGGCATGTATATATAGGTATAGTTTTTAACAAACTACCAAGTTTGTTTTAAAAAGTGGTTGTACCATTTACATTCAGACCAGTTTCAGTTTCTTTACAATCTTCCCAACACCTGGTATTGTCAGTATTTAAAAAATTTAACCATTTTAATTGATATGTAGTAGAATTTCATTGTGGTTTTAATATGTACTTCCCTAGCGACTAATGATACTGAGCTTCTTTTCATGTACCGTGTTTGCCATTCAGTCTATCTTCTTTAGTATCTGATCAAATGTTTTAGACATTTTTATTGGGTTGTCTATTTTCATAATCTTTGAGTTTTGAGCATTCTTTATATATTCCAGTTACAAGTAACCTGCGATTATTTTCTCCTTTTCTGTGGCTTGTCTCTTCATACTCTTAACAGTGTCTACCCAAGCAGAGAATTATTTAATTTTGATAATGTCCAAATTATCCTTTCATACATCTTGCATTTGGTGACAGAGCTAAGAAATCTTTGCCTTAGATCACAAAGATTTTTCAGCTATGTTTTCTTCTAGAAATTTTATATCTTTAGGTTTTATATTTAGACATATCTTCCATTTCAAGTGATTTTTATGTATGCTACAAGGTTTGAAATTCTTTTGTTTTGTTTTTATATACGGATATGTAATCGTTTCAACAAGTGGAAAAGACTCTCTGCAATGAACCGCCTTCTTACGTTTGTCAAAAATCTGTTTTCCATGTATATGGGGATTTGTTCCTGGAGTCTATTTTGCTCTAATTTATAGATCTATCCTAATACCAGGTCAGGAGTTCCCCTGGTGGCTCAGTGGTTAACGAATCCAACTAGGAACCATAAGGTTGTGGGTTCAATCCTTGGCACTGCTCAGTGGGTTAAGGATCCGGCATTGCCGTGAGCTGCGGTGTAGGTTGCAGACGTGGCTCAGATACCGCGTTGCTGTGGCTGTGGTGTAGGCCGGTGGCTACAGCTCCAGTTAGACCCCTAGCCTGGGAACCTCCGCATGCCACGAGTGTGGCCCTAGAAAAGGCAAAAAGACAATAAATAAATAAATAAATAAATAATACCAGTTCAATACTTCCTTGACTCCTATAGCTCTATACTAAATCTTGAGATCAGGTAATGTTAGTTCTCCAGTTTTATTCTTTTTCAAACTTGTTCTGAGTATTCTAGATTCTTTGCACTTTCACATGAATTTTAGAATCAGCTTGTCAGTTCCTACAGACCAGTCTGCTGAGATTTTGATCTGAATTGCAATGAGTGTATCAATCACTTTGGACAGAATGGAGGTGCTAATAGTACTAAGTCTCCATTTACTTAGGCCTCTACTAGTTTCTCTCAACAATGTTCTGTGGTTTTCAATATATAGGTCTTGAACTTGTATTGTCAGTTTTATTCTTATTTCCTGTGTTTTGATGCTATTTTAAGTGTGGTATTGCTTTTGAATTTCATTTTCCATTTTTTTTTTTTTTTTTGGTTTTTGCTGCACCCGCACCCTATGGAAGTTCCTGGGCCAGGGATCAAACCTGAGCCGCAGCTACAACCTATGCCACAGCTGCAGCAATGCCAGATCCTTAATCCACTGTGACAGGCTGGGGATCGAACCTGCACCTCAGAAGAGTCTCAAGCCACTGCAGAGACAACGTCAGATCCTTAACCCACTGCACCACAGAGACAGCTCTTAAATTTCAGTTTCTGATTGTTGCTTAATGTAGAAATACAATTACTTTTTGCATACTGATTTTGTATTCTGTAACCTTGTTAAATTTATCAGCTCTAGTAGCTTCTTTGTAGATTCCATCAAATTTTCTACATCAGTGATCATGTTGTCCATGAATAAAGACAGTTTACTTCTTCCTTTCCAACTTAGATTATTGCCTTTTATTTCTTTTTCTTGCCTTACTGAACTGGGTAGGACCTCTAGCACCATGGCAGGTATTGCAAAAATCATGAAAAATAATAGAAATAAGACTCCTTGAATATGTTCATTACAATGGTTACTAATACTGTATTCTAATCAGTATACTAATACTGATGGGTGGCATGATATTTTTACAGATGATCAAATACATCACAACTGAAAGAAGAACCACAAACTTAAAACTAATTTCCTACCCTCAACACATCCCCACTGAAAATAAACCTGGAAGGTTGGAAGGGTTGCTCAGACATGGAGAAGATACCATATAAACAAGGCGTATATAGCCCCGATTGTCAACTTCAACCACCTTTCTTGAGTCAGACACCCAACTATGTAAAGTACCTAACAAGTTAGATAGATAGTATCTGCGGATTCCAACCTCTCCTTTCACCTAACTAGTGAAAATGGTTACCTGCAAAGTGTATTTGTTAAAAATCACTGGACTAAGAGTGCAGCTGTCAAATAGACTTCTGTAACCTTACTTGTGGACGTAGATGAGATAAAAAAAAAAAAAGTTTTTTTTCACAAACAGCTTTCTAAAGACAGAATTGCCATTAAGCAGAGTATTTGGTAGTTTTTAAACAAATGCTCTAATGCTCACAGATATATCTGTGTGCTTTTGTAGAAAACATAATTTTCTCCAGAACTCTTATAAACACTGGAGACAACAAAAGAAACAAATTAGTAGAAAAGCAACTTTTTAATTTAAAGGTGGCAAAATCTGTATTTTATCAGGCGAATGCCAATTTTAACACCATTATTTACTTTGCTAACTTTTTAAAAAAGGGATACAAAACATAAAGTAAGAGTTTTGGTAATGACTGAAGGTCATTGTCTGTTAACCTACTGATACCTTCACGGGTTCCAAAGAGCAGAATTTTACTCCAAACAGATTTAAAATACTATGAATAATGCCAAGTTTATAAGTAGTAATAAAGAACAAGTAATAAGATGTGCATTACATATAACATAGGAGGGAAAAAATCAAAAACACTACATAATTCATAACGTCAACATTTACTCAATACCTAATAGGTGTCAGGCAGTGCAGGGCTCAGGAGAAAAAAATAGCATTCTCCAGGTAGTATCTGATGGAGTATGGTGGGGGCAGAAGAGGGTTATAACAGAGAGAAGGAAAGTGATAAGGAAGGCTTCACAGAGAGTCTGCTGTAAAGAAAGGAGGGGAAAAAAACGTTTGCCAGGGGGAAAAAACACTGGATCAAAACAGACTCAGATGGCTGAAGACACAGTTTAAAAATAGAATCTCCACAGATAAGCATAACTTTCCACTATCACCTGGCCAGAATAATTTAGTCTAAAAATATACAAAGAAATCATTTTGTATTAGAAAAGGATACTAATAAATATCTTAAATCAAAAAATCTCTTGGACGAAAGGGTTTAGATTCAAATGAGAAACTTCCATGGCCAACAGAGAGCATAAAAGAAGTAACGAGTAAACAGGAACTACAATAAACACTTACACAGAACTTATTATGCTCCAGGCACTAAACATATTACATACTCTATCTCATGTAATCTTAATCCTAATCTTCTAAGGTATGTGCCACTTTATCTTCACTTTATGAACAAGAAAGTTGAGGCTCAGAGAAGTTATGTAACTTGTACAGGTACCTATAGAGTATATAAATACTTGGATCTATAGGTTATAGGTGTCTTCAGAGCAAACAGAAAGTATTTATAAAACACTTCACTTCCAGATACAGATGATAACACACAATGAAAACAACCATACAAAATCTACAGGATGCCACAAAAGCAATTCTTAGAGGGAAATTCATAGCGATACAGGCCTTCCTAAATAAACAAGAAATCTCAAATAAACAAGCTAAGCTGCTACCTAAAAGAATTAGAAAAATAATAAACAAAACTTAAAGTCAGCAGAAGAAAGGAAATAATAGAGAGCACAGAGGAAATAAATAATATAGAAATTAAAAAAAAATAGAAAAAAATCAGTAAAACCAAGAGCTGGTTCTTTGAAAGGGTAAACAAAATTGATATACCTCTGGCCAGGTCCACCAAGAAGAAAACAGAGAGAATCCAAATAAACAAAATAAGAAATTAAAAAGGAGAAATCTCAACTAATAACCCAGAAATTAAAAAAAATAATAAAATACTATGAACAATTATATGCCAACAAATTAGACAGCCCAAAAGAAATGGACAACTCTCTAGAAACACACAGCCCACCAAAACTGAATCAAGAAGAAATGGATAATTTGAACAGACCGATTGCTATAAGTGAAATAGAACATGTAATAATAATAATAATAATAATAATAATAGTAATAATAACAATAATAATAATAACAACAACTCCCTACAAACAAAAGTCTGGGATCAGATGGTTTAACAGGTGAATTCTACCAAACATACAAAAAAAGAACTTACACTGATACTTCTCAAACTCTTCTAAAAGACTGAAGAGGAGGCAATACTCCCAAAGATGTTCTATGGAGCCACCATCACCATAACACCAAAACCAGAAGAAGATACTACCAAAAAAGAAAATTATAGGCCAATATCTTTGATGAATATAGATGTAAAAATTCACAACAAAATTTTAGCAAAGTGAATCCAACAACACATAAAAAAGATCTTACACCATGACCAAATGGGATTCATCCCACGTTCGCAAGGATGGTTCAACATACACAAACGAATCAATGTCATACATCATATTAACAAAAGAAGAGTAAAAAACCAAAAGATCATCTCAATCTATTCAGAAAAAGCATTTGACAAAATTCAACATCCATTCATGATAAAAACTCTTAGCAAAGTGGACAGAGAGACTATATCTTAACATAATAAAAGCCATTTATGACAAACCCAGAACCAATAGAATAGTCAATGGAGAAAAGGTGAAAGCCTTCCCACTAAAATCTGGAACAAAACAAGTATGCCACTCTCACCACTTTTATTCAACACAGTCCTCGAAGTCCTGGCCACAGTATTCTGATAAACAAAAGGAATAAAAGGCTCTCTTCAGAGCCAACAGCTACAGGATCGCGTCTGGTGCCCGCCCTTGCTGCCTCCTGCAAAGCCACTGCCCTGCGATGGCCACTGTCACCCTGCCCTGCCACTGCTACCACCTGTGTCACCGTCACCTCGGGACCAGCCGTATGATTAGGCTACAGCCTTCAATGAGTAGACATACTGCTCAGTTCTGCGGTGTTCTTGGTCAAACACTTATGGAGTTTCTGAAGGGCAGTGGAGATTACTGCCAGGCACAGCATGGCCTCTATGCAGTTGAGTGACTGTAGAAACTCAATGCTACAGCATCAAGAAGCCCCTGTAAGAGTGGTTAACCTGGACACAGAAGTGAGGAGTTGAAATCCACAAAGCATTTTTTACAAGAATTTTGACCTGGATGGGATAAATCTCAGTGCACTTCCTTTCTTTTGCCTCAGTATTACTGGACTGAAGAGCTGCTGCTTCTTGTTAGGAGGTTCCTTTCATTTCCCATTACTCCCAACTTCATACTCCGAAGCACTGACAATTTCAGGTGGAGTATACTGAAGTAGACTCAGTTTCTCGGCATCATTTCTGTATTGAGGTTTAAAATGTTTTTCATAACCCTATTGCTTTTTAACTAAATTAGCATGGCTTGAATGAACCACCCAGCTCCTGTCAAAATCACATACGAGAACACAAAATTTCTTATTACACACACTCCAACTAATGAGACCCTAAATTTACAGAGGAACTTAAGAAGCATAGAGTCGCAATTAGTAAGAGTATGTGAAGCAACTTATGTATGACACTGCTCTTGTGGAGGATCCATGTTCTCGATTGGCCTCTGGATGCATCACCATCTAACCAGATTGTGGAAGACTGGTTAAGTCTTGTGAAAATTAAGTTTCATAAAGACCCTGGTTGCTGTATTGCTGCTCATTGTGTTGCAGTCAGAGCTCTAGTGCTTGTCGCTTTAGCATTAACTGAAAGTGGAATGAAATATGAGGATGCAGTACAATTCATAAGACAAAAGTGGCATGGTGCTTTTAACAACAAGCCGCCTTTTTTTTTTTTTTTTTTTTTTGCTTTTTAGGGCCGCACCTGTGCCATATGGAGATTCCCAGGCTAGGGGTCAAATCAGAGCTACAGTTGCTGGCCTACACCACAGCCACAACCCAACGTGGGAGGCAAGTTGCATCTGGAACCTACACCACAGCTCATGGCAACACTGGATCTCTGACCCACTGAGCGAAGCGAGGGATTGAACCTGGATCCTCATGGATACTAGTCAGATTCATTTCCACTGTGCCACAATGGAAACTTCAACAGCAAGCAACTTTTGTATTTGGAGAAGTATCATCCTAAAAATGAGACTGTGCTTCAAATACTCCAATGGTCAAAGAAACAACTGCTGCATTCAATCAAGTTGAGGTGGCTAATGCCACTGCTTGGAAGTGGAACCGGAGACGCAGCTGAATTTGTTGTACACATTAGCCAACACACTGGCTTAACGAATAAGTCTAATGAAACTTCCACAGGAGTGTTGAAAAGCAATTTTAGCAGGCCACAAGCCTGGCAGAATCGCAACCTCTATGTTTGGGTTATGATCAACCTATTTGGACACTTAGCAAAGAGTTCTTGCTGTTCAGCTTTTAAAATGTGCTTATCATTTGTACCAATCACCTTTCCTGAAATCAAGCAGTACTGAGTTATGTCTTTAAATATGTTTCCATGCCAGAATCTTATCAACAAGAAATTTAGAAAGACTAGGTGCCAAAATACCTGGCACAATACTTGTATATTTTTAGTATCATATAGAACTAAAATCCCAAGGAACTATGAATACTCTGGACTTGATGCGGTTTGGTTTATTTCTTACGTCATTTCAGACATAAAAAGGAGGGCTTATGTGGTTATTTGCCCACAGGATGTTTATATCTCCTACATTCATACTGGTATATCAGATTTGCTCTTTTCCTTTTTATTAGCCAAGTCTTAGAGTGATTATTTAATGTCTTTCTATAAATCTCATTTTGTGCTATTATAGAAGACTTCCATTTTGAAAATCTATATTGTATAAAAGCACGTGTCTTTAATGTCTCCAGATAAAAAAGCCCTACAGTTCATTTTAACATTTGTACTTTGGGGTGCAACTTGGAGGGACCACAAAAAAATGGGAGGGGGATTTTAAGTATTTTTAGTAAAATGGTGCCTTTGTTTTGTGCAGAACATGTAGAATACCCACTTTAGTAAATATTTTTAAAACGTAGAAATACTTTGTTACTGTAGCTAAAACAATTCTTAATCATAAAATTTCTGAAATTCTTGTAATTTTTTCCATACTTATCTGAAGTTGTTTACCAACTTATTTTGTTTGAAGTGTGCTTCTCAACCTCTCACAAAAAGAAGTAGGCTTCTGCTAAGGAATTGAGCAGACATTTAATATTTTATGTGCCTTTTGAGCTATGTGACTTAATATTTGGATACTTGACAATTTGTTTTATTATATATTTGATAAAATGGTGATATGTACTAACGTTAGCTCAAACATATATTTATACTGTCCGGGAGCATGTGGTTATAGTTCTGTGGGATAAATAATTTGTCAGTGTTCACTAGCTTGTAAAAAATCTAGTGTGACAGCTTAAACATTAAATTATGAAATGCATCTATCATCAAAAATAAATAAAAAGTAGACAGACTGGAAGAGGTAAAATTGTCACTACATGCAGATTACAGGATATGATATATAGAAAACCCTCGGGACCCCAGAGTCCCTCAGGACCCCACACAAAAACCGCTCAATCTGATAAACGAATTTAGCAAAGGAGTGGGATACAAGATTAACATCCAAAAATCAGTTGCATTTCTGTATACTAACAATGAAATATCAGACAGGGCATGTAAAAAAAGAATACTATTTAAAACTGCACCAAACAAAACAAAACGAAACAAAAAAAAACCCCGAGGAATAAATCTGACCAAGGAGGTGAAAGACTTATATGCTAAGAACAAGAAAACATTAATCAAGGAAATTAAAGAGGATTTAAAGAAATGAAAAGATATTCCATGCTCCGAATGGAAGAATCATTACTGTTAAAATGGCCATACTACCCAAAGCAATCTACAGATGACATTTTTCACAGAACTAGAATAAGCCTAAAATGTATGGAACCCTAAAGACCCAGAATTGCCAAAGCAATCCTGAGGACAAAAACCAAGCAGGAGGCCTAACTCTCCCAGACTTCAGACAATATTACAAAGCTATGATAATCAAAACAGCTTGGTAATGGTACAAAAACAGACATATAGAGCCTGGAACAGAAGAGAGAGCCCAGAAATAAACCCAGACACCTACAGGCAATTAAACTTCAACAAAGGAGGCAAGAATATAAGTTGGGAAAAAGTCTCTTCAGCGAGTGCTGTCAGGAAAATCAGACAGCTGCATGTGTATCAATGAAATTAGAACACATCCTCAGATCGTGCACAAAAATAAACTAAAAATGGCTTAAAGACAAACATAAGACACAGTACCATAAAACTCCTAGAAGAAAACATAGGCAACACATTCCCTGATGTAAACTGTATGAGACTTTTATGAGGTCAGTCTCCCAATGCAATAAAAATAAAAACAAAATTAAACAAATAGGACCTAATCAAATGTACAAGTTTTTGCAGAGCAAAAGAAACTATTAAAAAAAAAAAAGCCTATGGAATGGGAGAAAACGGTTGCAAATGTTGCGACTTACAAAGACTTAATCTCCAAAATACATAAACAACTCATACAACCCACCAACGAAACAATCCAATCAGAAAATGAACAGAAGACCTAAACAGGTATTTCTCCAAGGAAGACATACAGATGGCCACTAGGCACAGGAAATGATGCTCAACATCACTAATTATTAGAGAAATGCAAATCAAAACTACAATGAGGTACCACCTCACACCAGTCAGAATGGCCACAAACTCATGGACATGGAGAACAGACTTGTGGTTGCCATGGAGGAGGAGAAGGGAGAGGGATGGACTGAGAGTTTGGGGTTAGTAGATACAAACTATTACGTTTAGAATGGATAAACAACAAGTTCCTACTGTATAACACAGGAAACTACATCCAGTCTCCTGGAATAGACCATGATGGAAAAGAATATGAGAATATACATATATATATATGTGTATGTATGTATGTATATATATATATATATGTATATGTATATATATACATATACATATATATATATATATATCTGACTCACTTTGCTATACAGCAGAAATTGGCATGACATTGTAAATCAACTAGACCTTAATTGAAAAAATGCTTCACGTCAAAAAAGAAAAATCATAATAATTACACACACACACACACACCAAAACAAGACAGTGGGGGAGCTGACACTGGTTGTTGTGGCCCCTTTAAAGCCATATGTCTTGTAGACAGAATAGTTGATATATAATGTTTATAAGATTCCTCAATACAATAGCTCAACTTCTAGAGAAGCTATACTGTAATATGTTATTAAATATTTTGATGCCAATAAAATTTGTTTAAATAATGTGGGTTTTTAAAGGAGGATTTTTTTTTTTAAGGTCTTGTCTGAACACCAAAAGTCTTTAAATTGCCATCATTTTTCAAGGTAAGTAAGTACTTCCAGTGCCCCGGAGGTCTAATGACCATTCCTGAAAAGGCAAATACATGACTGTGGAGGACAGAAAGAGTGCCCAAACGTGAATAATCACTGTGCTGTGACAGAAGTTGTAAACCTAAATAAGTAAGGCTAAAACAATCAGGCAACCATACTTTACCGGGTGTTGCTTATTTATCTCAATTCAAAGTCTAGTTTTCCATTTTCTTTTCAAATAAATGAAATTTCCAGATGAATCCATGCATATCTGTTTACATCTCATGTTAATAAGAAATTTCAAGTAATGAGAGAGGCAGTCAGAAATAGTCTTAATGTCACTTCTGTGGTTTTACTTAAGTAAGGTTTCCTTAGGATGACTGGAAGTGGTTTCTAATAGCTTTAAGAGAAAATTCATTTTGAAATAATTTTAGACTTAGACAAAACTTGCAAAAATAGTAGAGATCTCATACCCTTCGCCCAGCTTACCCTAAGACTGATAACATATAACCCAAGCATAATTATCAAAACAGGAAATTAAAACAGGCACAGGGAGTTCTCTTGTGGTGCAGCAGGTTAGGGTCCAGTGTTGTCACTGCAGCAGCTCAGGTCACTGTTGTGATGGTTTGACTCCTGGTCTGCGAACTACATGCCACAGACATGGCCAAATAAATAAACATGTATAATACTACTAAGATGCAGGCTGTAATTGAATTTTACCACTCATTATGTTTAAAGGTGTGCATTTTTTTTTCTTTTTTTTTTGGCCACACCTGTGGCATGTGTAAGTTCCTGAGCTAGAGATCGAACCTTGTGATACAGCCGCAGCCTGCGCCACGACTGCTGCAATGCCAGATCCTTAACCTGCTGCACCACAAGGGAATTTCCTAAAGGTATACAATGTTGAAACATCAGGCCTGCATTGTTTTTATTTTTTAATTAATGATATTTTTATGATCCAGCATGATCTTATGAGAAATCTTGAATACTCAGAGGTAGTGCTACAAAAACAATCAAGTTGTTCTAATTTCCTAAGTGGTTCTTCACTTACAGCTCAAGGCGTATCAGAGGATGGACAACATGAAGAAATTTTAAGGCTCCCCTCCCCCAATACCTCTGCCAGGATATGAGCTCTTAGCACCTGTCATTCACAGGACCAGGAGCAAACACCAGGTCCAATACTAGGAAATGCTGGGCATCAAGCCTGAGCTAAGGGTCTTCTTCCTATTCAAGTACAGCATGAAGAGAAGGCTTTATCACCTTAAAAGGCCACATGTGCACAGCTGTCTCATGAATGAACAATAAACATTTTGGCTTCAGAGCAGGGAAACTCAAATTTGGGACTTCAGTTTTTTCACTCAAAAATAGTCTTGTGGCTTCCAATCATGCAAGACGATGAAACTTTACCACAACTTTGACAGTACAACAATAGGTATGTGCACTGAGTCATGTACTCAATCCCACATGGATAACACTGTGGTAACCGATAATCTATTTAGGACAACAGAAAAGACAGTGCTCTGTGTAGGTCCGACTGCTGTCCGTCCAGCACCAGAATTTTATAACACACTGAAGATAGCAGACTATTAATTTCACACAACTGCTCTCCACACTGTAATTGATTAAGCTATTGTATAGCTTTGTCACATACACTATATGAAACAAAGCAACAGCTGCTTATAATTTTATTATTCAATTAAATGAAGCATCTTGCTGTCAAGTGCTCATATAAAAACATGACTTTAAAAAAAAATTCCAAGCCAAAGTTATAAAATGAAAAGAATAATGAATATAATTGGGAACCACAATTAAGCTTTTACATCGGAGTAATTCTACTAACAGTAATGGCAACTGCCTTCATAGGATATGTACTACCATGAGGACAAATGTCCTTCTGAGGAGCGACAGTTGGCGCAAACCTCTATCAGCAATCCCATACATTGGCACCAACCTCGTAGAATGAATCTGAGGGGGATTCTCAGTAGACAAAGCAACCCTCACACGATTCTTTGCCTTCCACTTCACCCTTCCATTCATTATCACCGCCCTAGCAGCTGTACATTTACTTTTCCTTCATGAAACAGGATCAAACAACCCTACAGGAATCTCATCCGACATAGACAAAATTCCATTCCACCCATACTATACTATCAAAGACATTTTAGGAACTATGCTTATAATCTTAGCCCTACTGCTATTAGTAGTACTATTCTCGCCAGACCTACTGGGAGACCCAGACAACTACACTCCAGCAAATCCACTCAACACACCCCCACATATCAAACCAGAATGATGTTTCCTATTTGCCTACGCAACCCTAGGCTCAATTCCAAACAAACTAGGAGGAGTATTAGCCCTAGCCTTCTCAATCCTGGTCCCAGCTCCAGTACCAACACTACATACCTCCAAACAACGAAGCATAATATTCCGACCTCTCAGCCAACTCCTATTTTGAATCCTAGTGGCAGATCTTCTTACACTAACATGAATTGGAGGCCAGCCCGTAGAACATCCATTCATCATTATCGGACAACTAGCATCTATCATATATTTCCTCATCATCCTCGTGCTCATACCAGTAGCCAGCAACATTGAGAACAATATACTAAAATGAAGAGTCTTCGTAGTATATTCAAATATATTGGTCTTGTAAACCAAAGATGGAGAACAAACACCTCCCTAAGACTCAAGGAAGGAGACTGACTCCACCAACAGCACCCAAAGCTGAGATTCTAATTAAACTATTCCCTGGTCAACAACCACAAACACCTAATATTATACATCAACCAAAACACCAAGTACACCTTCGTCAATCTCCAAAACAAAATTACTACAATTTCAACGCGCCAAACATAGGAACATGCCACCCAACAAATACAACACGTTTTCACAAACACCGCCTATATAATTAGTCGAATAATGCATTTATTACCCAATATCCATACAGACATGTACTTTGTCATACCTAATATTATTCTACCCACGCTATGTATAATCATGCATTCACTGCTTGTCCCCATTGGACTTCTATCATTCCATGGCTGTAGCAATATAACCAAGTGGTAAAAGAGCAAAACGGATTTCTCTTAAACAAAACTAGTTTTCATAATTAAAACTGGATACACCTAACTGATAATTAGGGAAATGATAAGCTCATCTTGGTTGTAATAGCAGCTGGATTGAAACTATTCTGAGATGTGTAAACAGCACCAACTTTATGTGGTTGATACGTACTTTGTTTTTGGCTAAACCGCATTTTGGTTGGGTGAGATATTTAGATGCCTACCTTCTAGATAATAAGAATAGTACAAATAATTATTTTTAAGATTTATTTATTTGTCTTTTTAGGGCTGTATCCGCAGCATACGGAAGTCCCAGGCTAGGAGTCGAATTTGGAGCTGCAACTGGTGTCCTACACTACAGGCACCGCAACACCAGATCCAAGCCACATCTGTGACCTACACTACAGCAAAACAGCAGCGCCAGATCCTTAACCCACTGAGCCAGGGAATGAACCCACATCCTCATGGATACTAGTCAGGTTCATTTCTGCTGAGCCACAGTGGGAACTCCTTAAGATTTTGTTTTTTTAATGAATGATTGTGCTGATAACTGTAAGAAAGAAATTTCATTTATTCTTAAGCCAAAGCAAGATGGGCTGAAATACTGAATCTGTTGAGTAAAATTTAAGTTTTATAATTGCAGAATAATATTTTTGAATATGTGTGGCTAGGTGTTATTGGGGAGGTATTTATTCTGATTGGAGGGTTCTCTGAGCTCCCTGGATCTGTGGTTTGACGTCTTTTACTAGTTTTGGGTAGAAACAAAAGATCCTCCTCATGTTAACAATATCTAAACGTATCACTGAGTAACAGCTACTATAAAACAAATTACTGTAATTGATGCTTGTGATGGAAATCTTATGTCAACAAAAAAAGGTGTGATTGTTTTTCATACTTGTGCCTGGAAAGGCACACTTGGCTTGCTATGTTTAAGTATGGAGCCATCTTTTAAAAACACTTTGTGTTTAGGGCTGCACCTGCAGCATACGGATGTTCCCAGGTTAGGGGTCCAGTGCGAGTTGTACCTGCCAGCCTACACCACAGCCACAGCAACACCAGATCCAAGCCATGTCTGCAACCTATACCACAGCTCAGGGCAATGCCAGATCCTTAACCCACTAAGCAAGGCCAGGGATCGAACTCATGTCCTCGTGGATGCTAGTCAGATTCATTCCCACTGAGCCACAATGGGAACTCCCAGGAATCTATATACTGACCAAACATGTCTGTGCAGACATGAGATGGGCCCTATCTCATGAATGGGTACAGTGGAGACTCTGAGCACCGAGCGGTTTCTAAATTACTATCATTTTGTTTCTGTTACTGAAGGTGCAAGAGCAGCTTGTTGTAGGTGGAATGATAATAGACAAAACCAATATTAAAATAAGTTATTAACTTTTCAATTGGAATAAATATATAGTTTTTATAAAATAGTGGCTGTTTAAAATACTTACAAAATGTAAATGAAAAATCCCAGTACTTATGTTATAGGTTGTACCTTAATCAAAATGATAATCCACCGGCTTCCTATTCCAAAGCTATGACCTCATCTTAGAAAATCACCAGCTTAATGTGAAAATCTTACATAACCAAACTGATTTTATGTTCACTTGGCTTGAAACATTGCATGTGAGGTTAAAGTGTGCATTTCTTCTATTACTGCCTTGCAACTTGGTAACACCTTATGGCTATAGAAGCAAAACTATTTAGACTTTGACAGCATTCTTAACTATCCTCTGCACTGCACTATATACATGTTAAATATGCAGACATTAGAACAATGAGACATACTTAGAGGAAACCGTATCATATCCTTTCAAAATACATGTCTTTTTTACCTATGGCTAAGAGTACATCTATATGTACTGTCAGCATGCTTCTAAAAGAAGCTAATTATTAATAAAACAGCTAATGTAAACAGTTACTCAACTCTGCACTAACCTTGAAAAGAAAGCTTACCTTCAAACAATTAGTAAATAGTTATAAATACCTGCTGTGTAAAAGAACTATAAAGAATAGGAACATCAAAATAAATGATCAGAAGACAAAATTTCTTCCTTCAAAAAGAAAGTCCTACGAGGACTTAAAACACAAACATGAAGAAACAGTCTCACAGACTTGGAGAACAGACATGTGGTTGCAAGAACAGGGGGTGCAAGTGGGGTGGGGGGAGGAAGTGGGAGGAACTGGGAATTCTGGGTAAACAGATGCAAACTATTACGTTTTAGAGTGGACAGACAATAAGGTCCAACTGTACCGCACAGGGAACTATATCCAATCTCCTGGGATAGATCGTAATGGGAAAAAATACTTAAAAAAAAAAAAGAACATATATGTAGATGTGTGACTGGGTCACTTTGCTCTACCGCAGAAATTGGCACAATGCAGTAAATCAGCTATACTTTAATTTTTTTATAAGTTAAAAAAAAAAGTGAGAAAATGTGCTCTGACTCCCCCATTAACTCTCTGCACTCTCCTGTGCTGGTATCTGGGAAGTGACTTTTTCTTGAAGCAAACACTGTTTTTTTTTTTTTTT
>PVHT021183699.1:49067156-49088277 GCA_004024745.2 Catagonus wagneri | reverse complement strand
GGCTGCTGAATGTCCCCGAGAGCTTCACCTCCAATGCCTATCCCCCACAACAAGGCACAGTCACCCCTGTTTTCTCAGGAGATCCTCCAGGAATTGCCGTCAGGTTCCACCCTGATTCCTCTGGAGACTGCTTTGCCCTGGGACCCGGTGCCCGTGAAAGTCTGTGTGTGCCTTTCAAGAGTGGGGTCTCTGTTTTCCCCAGTCCTGTGGAGCTCCTGCACAAGCCCCTCCAGCCTTCAATGCCAGATGCTCCACGGGCTCTTTCTCCCTGTGCCCGATCCCCAGGCGTGGGGTTTTGACGTGAGGCTCAGAACTCTCAGTCCTGTAGCTGAGTCTCTGTGATGCAGTTACTTTCCATTTTGTGGGGCTTCCCACCCGGGAGGTATGGGGTTGCTTCTATTGCGTAATCGCCCCTCCTACCTCTTGATGTGGTCTCCGCTGTGTCTTCTAGAGCAGAGTATCTTTTTTGGAAGCTTACAGTCCATTTGGTTGAAGGTTGCTCGGCATTTGGCTGTATTTTTGCTGTTATTCGGGAGAGAAGTTGAGCTCCAGTCCTTCTATTCCGCCATGCGGACGGTGCTCGGGAATCTGGGTTGCAGACTTTTGAACACTGAATCCAGATGGTCTAAGTGCCAGGGGTCGGTGGCAGACGACATGGGTGAGAGGGTGAGTGGGGAGGCCCCGCAGTTGGACTCCCGAAGCAAACACTGTTGAACTGTCACCCAAGCACAGCAGAACCAGAGGTGTGGGAGGGAGCTGGTCTAAGAAATATGGTAGTCATATTAAGTTTTATGTCATCAAGTTAGAAAAGCAACATAATTTGCAGAAACGCCTGAAATAAGCTGATTTAAAATAAAACGACCTCAACTTTTATCAACTTTTGAGCATATGAAACCTCAATAACATTATTAAGGACACCGTGCACTATGTGCAAAGTGAGGCACAAAATGATTAAGGGCATCGACTCTGGAGTCAGACCGTATGGATTCAAATCCTGGATGTACCCCTTAACACTGGTATTCCTGAGGTCTTGGGCAAGGCCCTCAAAATCAGTACCTCCCTCAGTTTCCACATCTACAAAACAAAGATGGTAGTAGCACCTGCCTCAAAGAACTGTCATGAAAATAAAGACGTAATTCACAGAACGTGTTATCACACTGCCCAGGCACACTGGAACATCAAGAAATGTTAGGTATTATGATTGTTTTTATTATTACAGTTAGTACCAAAGGCAATGTTAACACAGTAAAAGGGTGCTGGACAGGAAACTGAGGACCTAGTTCGGTAGATGAAAGACAGCCTCTCTGAGCACCAGCATCCTTGTCTTAGTGGGGATGGCATCAGAGCCTGTCTCCCGTGGTTGCCCGTCATGTGAATGAAATGCTAAGGAATATATAATAAACTGCTTTGCACAGTGCCTGGCATGTAACATCTGTTCAACACACGTCTTGTGTCTTTTATAAGCATTTAGGTGACAATAAGTGCATAACTAAACAAACTGAGTTACTGAAATGCTAGGAAGGAAACAGGTAATGAGCAGGGAAGACGGGAAGGTTCTACTTTAAAGAGGGGTGGACAGGGAATGCCTCTCGGGAACAAGAAAGACGGACCTGAGAAAAGCCTAGGGAAAGAGCCAGAATAAAACCTCAATGAGGGAATGATTTTTGTTGCGTCCTCTTGATCACTATGTCCCCAGACCCCAGAAAATGCCTGGCACAAAGTAAGTACTCAGCAAGGATGTAAAGAATGAGGAGTTCCCATTGTGATGCAGCAGAAATGAATCCAACTAGCAGCCATGAGGATGCAGGTTTGATCCCTGGCCTTGCTCAGTGGGTTAAGGATCGGGCGTTGCCATGAGCTGTGGTGTAGGAGCAGACATGGCTCAGATCTCACATGGCTGTGGCTGTGGCATAGGCCGGCAGCTGTAGCTCCGATTCAACCCCTAGCCTGGGAAATTCCATATGCCAGCCCTAAAAAGAAAAGAATAAATAAAACTTAAAAATAGAGAATGAATGAATAAAGAATATTTCTTATTGAAGAATACTTGACTTACAATACTGTGCCAATTTCTGCTATACAGCAAAATAACCCAGTCAGGTAAAAAAGAATGTTTCTGGCAGAGGGTACAACGAAAATAAAGGCCCTTGGGAAGAGCAGCCTGGCGGGTCCAAACAGGAGAGAGGGAGGCCAGCAGGGCTGCTGAGCACACTGACACAGGTGGCTGGAGAGTAGATGGTGGGAACTGAGGGGTAGGTCAGTGAGGTAAGAGGGGGTTGATGACCTGGGACCCTGTCAACCACAATGCAAATTCCAGATTTTACTCTTCTTTCAAAGAGGTGTCACTAAAGGGTGTTAGCAGAGAGTGGTTTGGTCTGATTCATTTTATTAAAAGGAATGGCTGCTGTGAAGCAAGAATGGAATCAGAGAGCCCCTGGAGAGGCCGATGTGGCAACCCGGGCAAGCGGGGAGTCAGAGGCTTCAATCAGAACAGTGGACTTTGGATGAGCTGGACTATGAGGCATGAAGGAAAGACAGAGCTGTGGAGTCATTCTTAAGTTTCCACTTCAGCCAGCAACAGATATCCTGAGAAGGGGACACACCGGGGAAGGAACAGGCTGGGGAAAGAGGGAATAAAAACCAAGCATTCTGTTCTGAACTGCCTCCCTGGAGACACCCTGAGTAAGGACGCCATCTAAGAAGGTGGTCACGTGAGGCTGTAACTCAGGAGGTGGTCCAGGACAGAGCTGTAAATTGCAAGTTACCCACATGAAGATGGCATCCAAAGCCAAAGCACGAGATAAAATAATAAGCTTGGATCATTTACTGGATAATAGAATCCTGTAATATAACATTTTTCTCTTCTTGCTTAGCTGCCAGAAAATTCCAAGCTCAACCTAAACCTTTGTTTTTTTTTTTTATTTTTACATTTAGAAAGTGGGGGACCAGGAGGCACACTGTTCAGCAAAACAAAAGGCACCTAGGCTTTAGCCCACATGACTTTTATTAAGAAATGTGATGAGAGGAGTTCTCTTCGTGGCTCAGTGGTTAATGAATCCGACTAAGAACCATGAGGTTGCGGGTTCGATCCCTGGCCTTGCTCAGCGGGTTAAGGATCCGGCGTTGCCGTGAGCTGTGGTGTAGGTTGCAGACGCAGCTCGGATCCCACGTTGCTGTGGCTGTGGCGAAGGCTGGCGGCTACAGCTCCTGTTAGACCCCTAGCCTGGGAACCTCCATATGCCACAGGTGCGGCTCTAGATAAAGGCAAAAAAAAAAAAAAAAAGACAACAACAACAAAAAAAGAAATGTGAGATTAGTGGGGAAGGTGATGAGATTAGTATTAGTGGGGAAGGTGATGAGATTAGTATTAGTGGGACTAATGAAGGTGACAAGATTACTGGGCAAGAACAGGCATAGGCAATAATGTTGTCTTATTAGTGATATCAAAGGGGGTACCTTTAGGACATACAAGCTCAACTTAAAGGAAAATTATCTTCTTGGAGGTTCTGGATATGATGATCTATTCCATTTACTTGCCCTCCTCCTTGCAGTACCTAGTCTTTTATCTAAATCTTTTTTTTAAGTACATGTACTATTAGAAGAAGATGAAAGCATAAGAAATGAGGCAGCGTAGGAGTCCCTGTTGTGGTTCAGTGGAAAGGAATCTGACTAATACCCATGAGGATGCAGGTTTGATCCCTGGCCTCAGTGGGTTAAAGATGCAGCATTGCCGTGAGCTGTCGTGTAGGTCGCAGATACAGCTTGATCCCGAGTTGTTGTAGGCCAGCAGCTGTAGCTCTGATTCAACCTCTAGCCTGGGAACCTCCATATGCAGTGGCCTCGGACCTAAAAAGACAAATAAACAAACAAACAAACAAACAAACAAACAAGCACTAAAAAAAAAAATTGAGGGGAGCTCCCATCATGGCTCAATGGTTAATGAAACCAACCAGCATCCATGAGGACACGGGTTGGATCCCTGACCTCACTCAGTGGGTTAAGGATCTGGTGCTTCCCTGAGCTGTGGTGTAGGTTGCAGACGTGGCTCGTATCCTATGTTGCTGTGGCTGCGGTGTAGGCGGGCAGCTGTAGCTCCAATTTGACTCCTAGCCTGGGAATCTCCATATGTCATGGGTGTGGCCCTAAGAAGACAAAAAGAGAAAAAGAAAAAAAAAAAATGAGGCAGTGTAGTGACAAGATCTCAGGAATCAGGGGCTGGCTCCCAGATTGCCTTGAGTGGTCCTCAATTACAGGCACATTTCCTTGCAGTTATCTGTGAGTTTGTGCCCCTCTGAAAGACTATAAGCTCTTAAAGGCTATTATCCACATCTTATTCATCTCTGAATTGCTGTGAAAAGGAAATGCCTAAGAGAAAGACAAATACTGTATGGTATCACTTGTAAGTAGAATCTTAAAAATATAACAAACCAGTGAATATAACAACAAAGAAAAAGCAGACTCCCAGATAGAACAAATGAGTGGTTGCCAGTGGGGGAGGAGGGGGGAAATACAGGAGTGCAGGACTGGAAAGTACAAATTCTTGGGTGTAATACAGTTTCAACATGTACAACATGGGGAATGTGGCCACTATTTTGTAATAAGTTTAAATGGAGAGTAACCCTGAAAACTGTATAAAAAAATTAAAATTACGAGTTCCTGTCATGGCTCAGTGGTTAATGAATTCGACTAGGAACCATGAGGTTGAGGGTTCGATCCTTGGCCTCGCTCAGTGGGTTAAGGTTCTGGCATTGCCATGAGCTACGGTGTAGGTTGCAGATGCGGCTTGGATCCTGCGTTGCTGTGGCTGTGGCGTCGGCCAGCAACTACAGCTCTGATTAGACCCCTAGCCTGGGAACCTCCACATGCCGCGGGTGCGGCCCTGAAAAGACAAAAAAAGACCAAAAAAAATTAAAATTAAAAAAATTTTTAAAAAAGAACAAGCTCACAGCAGGCAGGAAATACATGTATAGTCTCTGCATCTGTCACTTTTCTGTAAACAGAAGGGGTTGAAGCTTATTAGAATATGCTAAGGCTTAGTTCTAAGATGTCTTAAACACAATATAATACCTTACTTAATACCAGTCAGCAATACAGACAAATGTTAGGTATAAGGGTAAATCTTCAGGGTCTAGACTGGAAGACTTCGAGCAGGAGAAAAAAAAAAAAACTGAGCTGGCTTTAAAAGATGCATAATAGTGGACCTGTGAAAGCCTACTTCAGAAAGGAGCCCAAGAGCAGGGGCAGTAAGGAGCCTATTCTGGTTGGAGGGAAAGGTAAAAAAAAAAAAAAAAGTAAGTATAAGGGTGGCAACAGCTTCATGCTTTAGAGTTGTAGAAGGTTATACATTTCTGAGAACTTCAAAGAGGTGTCTGAGAAAAATCACACAAATTCAACATGTAAAACTGGATGAGTGTTAACTTAATCCAGGCAAAAGTTAGTAAGAATTTTTTTTTTTTTTGATCTTTTAGGACCCCACCCACAGCATATGGAGGTTCCTAGGGTAGGGGTCCAATCAGAGCTGCAGCTGGTGGCCTGCACCACAGAATACCAGAATACCAGATCCAAGCCTCATCTGTGACCTACACCACAGCTCATGGCAATGCTGGATCCTTAACCCGCTGAGCGAGGCCAGGGATTGAACCTGAGTCCTCATGGACACTAGTCGGGTTCGTTACCACTGAGCCAAGACAGGAACTCCTTTTTTTTTTTTTTGGTTAGAAAGAATTAGATTTCTTTTTTTGTTTGTTTGTTTAAAAAAAAAGGAGGCCACGGGTTCCAAAAGGTCAGAGTCAAAGCAATTTGGTGAGTGATGGAGAAACAGAGAGTCAGATTTAATCTGGGGTCTGAGACAAGGCGTCAGGAGAATAATAGTACGATTAACAGAAATCAGGGAGAGAGCAGAGGAAGTGATTTTAGAAGGCGATACCATTGATTTTAGGTAGAGTTAAGATCAAGATGATAGCGGTCACCCCTACCTCCGGATTCCCACTCCTTACAGGCCAAGATGCATGCAATCTGCTAGAGTCCTTGCTGAGAAAAATTTTCCTAAGCAGTATTTCCATCTCAACATACTAGAGAAATCCTTCAATATAACAGAGTCTCACTATGGTTGCAAAGTCAAATTTAAATAGATAAAATCATAAATACAAAAATGAAAGACATGTCAAAAATTGCCTACTTTTACAAAGCACTGTGATTTCACATTTGTATGTTAAAAAAAAACTGTTATATGAAAAGATGCTTAACACTGTTTATCCCTGAGAGATGAAAATTAAAACCACAATGAGACACTAGTACACAACCACTGAAATGGCTAAACTTTTGAAAATCTAATCATAACAAGTAATGACATGGATGCAGAACAACTGAAACTCTCGTATACAGTTGGAAAATGGTACAACCACTTTGGAAAATACTTTGATAGTTTTTTATAAATTAAACTTATATTTTCCCTTTGATCCAGCAATTCCACTCCTAGGTACTTACCTGAGAGAAACAAAAACATCTGTCTGTACAAATACCCACATGCAAACATTTATAGCAGCTTCATTTATAATCAGCAAAAACTGGAAACAACTCAGACATGTATCAACCTTAGTTAACTGGCTAAACAAACTGCAGTACACCGTAATCTGGGATACTGCTCAGTGCCAAAAAAGAACAAATTACTGATAGAGGATAAAACAGAAATGAAACTCAAAAGCATCATATCAAATGAAAGAAGCCAGGCACAAAATACTAGTGTGTCATTCTATTTACATGGTATTCTGGAAAAGGGAAACCTACAAATATTCTGTATTTTGTTTAGGCTGGTAGTCATATTTGCCAAAGCCTAAAATAAAAAAAAAGTACACTTATAAAGGGTGAATTTTCCTATGTGGAAATTATTCTTCAATAAATCTGAACAACAACAAAAAAAGCCTATTATAGCATCTTAACACCAATTCAAAGAAAAGTATTCAAGCCTAACATTGTTATCTATGACTACTCTGAAAAATTCTAGACATTTCTCAACTAGCTAGAATACTGCAAATGTTCTGAATGTTGAAAAGAAATAAACCCCATGATTTTTCCCTCCCTGGGCCTCAAACATTCCCGTGCTGACACGGGGCATGAGGATGTCAGAGTGTGCAGAAGCCACGTGAATGCTGGTCACTGAGACACTAATAAAGTGAGTCTTGTTTGCTGGACAGCTGTTGCTTTATTGTTCTTTTGTTGACACAAAGAAAGAGAGCTGTTATGCTTATGGAATGTGACCTTCTCATTGGATAGCTGTTACATCACTCCCAGACACACTGCCGGAGAAATCCATTTTCACCATGCACCACACGGAAAAGAGTAAAAACAAAAACAAACAAAACAACCATGAAAGACCCTAAAGCCTGCAATAAATGAACTGTACTACTCTTTAAAATAAGGTCACTTATAAGAAGTACTTCTCAATACTTAATAATGTAGAGTTCATTTTTTTGAGTAATGTTTGTCTCATTTTATTACCCTTAGTATATAATCTCAGCAGAGTATTTTTCCAAGTCTAAATAAATGCTACTCTTCAAAAGACATTTCTATAAGCGCTCCATGAGGAGCGCTTACTAATTGTAAGGCTTACTAATGCCTTACAATTATGAGAATAAGTCCTTACTCACAATTTTCAAAACCATGGCACCAGGAGATGAAAAGCAAACACAACATTTCTGAGTGTTTTGAACAAAGGCTTTTAAACTTTCATCTAATTGTTTGTTTTTAAACATATAAGTGACTTTCCCCAAGGCTGACTCACAACTCCTCCACACTCTGCTCCTTCTCAGTGGGGGTTCCTAAGCCTGGTGGGGGTGAGCAGCAAAGATGGAAGAGACTTTCGGAAACCATGCCCCCTGCTGCTACACACACACACACACACACACACACAGCAAAATGAAATAAAACTTGGGTGGAAAAAGATTGTCAATATAGAAGAAAATCAAGTTTTACGTTAACATCTCAGGATTTCAGTTATTCATGCTATGCTTACTTCCCAGTATCACAGACAACTAAACATGTTTAAAAGACTGAACTGGCACATAAATCACACTCCCAAAATCCTTCCAACTGTTAAAAATTCTGAGTTTTAAAACTGCTAGTCAATATTATAGTCTACTATTCCACACTGAAACTGTGGATATTTATGATAATTCAAGCGAAATTTCACATGAAGATTGGCAAACTTACTTTTAAGAACTCCCATAGGGGAAACTGGACCAATGAGAAAGGAATCTGAAGAGGAAAAAAGAATCAAATTAGGCAGGAAAGATGAGTTTGCTTAGCACTACTATATTAACCTATAATTATCACTTAGAAACCTTATTTCACTTTAACTTTAGGTACATAATAAAGCTACCATTAAACAAATTTATTAGTATACATCATTTTTAGAAAAAGAGTTAAACTCTGTCTGTAGAATCTAGTAACTTTGGAGGCCCAAGGGACATAAAATGATGCCGTGAAGCCTCTTGAGAGGGAAGGAGAGGCGCAGTATGAACAGAGTCTGGTTACTGAAATGAGAAAATAAATATTTTCCATCACAAGTAATAAAGACTTCATTATTTTCTTAAGAGCTCAAGTGGCCTCCTTAGCAGTCTAAGTGTCAGAGCTGAAATGAGAAAGAGGGAGGAGAGGGCGGGAGAAAGATGGGAGAAGAGGAGCCAGGAGGAAGAGGGCAGGCGGGGCAGGGAAGGGAGAGAGGAAAGGAGGGGGAGAGAAGGAAGAAGAAAGGGGAGAGAAGGAAGGGGGCAGGAGTTAGGAGGGACAGGAGGGACACGGCAGGTGGAGGAGACAGACAGAGCCACCTGAAGGAGGAAGCTGAGAAGCAGCACCGGGAAACAGAGCACGGCGGGGTTGGCATGGGAAAGGAAGGAGGCTGAGCAAGCTGGAGGAGTGAGGCTCCAAAGAGGTGGGCATGGAGGGGCCTGATTTAGCCCCTGGCTTGGTCAGAAAGTGTCATCTCTAGCCGCGAAGCCAATCAGCACACCTACTGTAAGGATTTACACTTAGGCCTGCAAAAGTACGTTAGAGATGCTGCCATGCACTCTTCACCTATCAGGAACTGTGCCAGGCACTTCATCAGTTGGATTTCACTGAATGCTCACAATCCTGTACGACAGGTATCATGAATATCCCCATTTTAAAGAGGAGGAAATGGAGGCTCAGAGGTGCCACATAACTTGCCTAAAGGCACACAGGAAGAAGCCTGGACAATCTGACTCCAGAGCCCTGTCTGACTACTACTACTACTACCTACAAGACATCTAATGGGATTTATCTGCACATAAACTCACCCACAGGGAGTTTTAAGGAGTTTTTAATCCAACTCCTTAAAATTCTAAAATGGAACCCCACCTCCATATTTCCTAAAATAAAAATACCTGGACTCCAGGGGACCCTACCCACTGGCCTACAAAATGTCCACTCACTGCCCACTGGGCCTGTGTGAGGCACAACGCTGCTCAAGGAGGCTGCAGGCCCAGTATTGCTGCTCTGGATTCAGTTCAGCTGTAAATGAAAAGTAAAGGTGGATTGTGACCATAAACAGTATGCATATGAGTGTGAGCATGTGTGTGTGTGTGTGTGTGTGTGTGTGTGTGTGTGTGTGAGAGGGAGAGAGTGTGTGTGTTTACAGATCATAATGTAGAAGGAATGAATGGGTATTTACCTTCCCATGAATTAAAGGCACTAAAGTACTTCTAAAATATTTATATTTAATCCGAAATTCAGAGTTTAGCATCATCTAGCATCCATACTCTGTTGGAATAAATGATGGTCCTGGGCTTGGCCATAGAAAGAAAATCTATGTTCCATGGGCAGGAAATGGCAGTGAGGAAAAAAAAAAATCAATGTCAATAAACTAGTTTAAAGTGACAAACTAGAATCTCAGAGAAGTTTGTCATCTCCATAAGTAAGCAGTACCCCACCCTGTACAACAAAGTTGCATAATAGGAGACAAATTTAATTGAGCTTTTTTGTCACCAAGACATGAAAGCATCTGACACTGTCCATTCTGACATTAAAGTGTGATATTTTCAATTAAACTGTCAAAACCCCAGAAACTATCTATAGCTTTCTAAAAGCTTTTCTAAACTTTCAAAAATGTATCATATGTAATAAAATACTCTGGAGAACTAACAGTAAAATTACAGATGACTTTTCTTTTTTGTACTCTTCCGCTCCCAAATGTAAATATATGGTATTTTAACAAGAAAATAAATGTTTCACATTTATACGATTAAAAAGGTCTTACAATTTACTGTAATGGTCCATGCTAGCATTCTTCACTTCTTGATTAAAATAACCCAGAGGACTGCATCATAAGCTACTGGCACTTTTTGGGTATTTAATCATACCAGATTCTGAATTCTATAGATGAGCATTTTACCCATTTTCTTCTACCAAAGGATATTAATGAAATTGTTTCTTCAATTTAAAAGCATAATTTTAAAACTGCATATTTGAAATGGCTAAAACTATTACACTGGGTATTTATTTTTAAAAGTGAGTCAACAGTATATCCCAACTTTAAAAACAAGATTGACAGTTTCAGGTAATTAAATGTGCTGTAAATGCTTGAGTAATGAAATGCATTTCTGGCTCCTAGTAGTGAAATATTCCTCAGATAAACTTCTGAGGTGTGACAATGTTTCAAATATTCTTCTAGTCACAATCACATGGAATGTGTTTTGTCGTTTACAACATGAAGAAATAATGAAAATGTGCTCCACACATGTTAGTAGTACTGCCAGCAAATACGGCTCAACAGCTAAAACAAATACTTCTCCCAGCTTCCACAGAACATGGGCCAGTCAGAAAGTGAGTTCCCTCCCCATCTCTGGTTTGGGGTTTCAAAACAGTGATGTTTCTTCAAAACGTGGAATTTTAAACCCCAAACAGATGTAAGCTGTTATTCTAAAATGTTTTATAGATGAAGAAAATGAATAGCTGCACTCAGAGGGCTTATATTCCAAAAACACAACATACCCATTTTATTGCACCAAAAGTTACAAAATGGCTTACTGCTGTGACCTTTTTAATGCCTCAATTTAAGATGTTTTGTTTGAATAAGGTTGTTAAGACCCAGGACACTAATAAGTGAGCAGCAGTAAACCCAGCTACCATCAAAGAAGCAGATGTAGAGGGGAGCAAACCTGCTAAAATTCAACCTGGATTCCACTGATAATAAGCAGAGCGGTAATTCTCTACAAGAGTGCACGTGAGGATTCCACATTAAGCAGATAAAATGAAATTTGGGTGGTGAACAGAGGAAGGAAGTGTTGGACACAACTAATGAAATAAAGACTGTGCAAAGTAACACTTTAAGTACACTTTACCAACTACAAGTATTTGGATTAGAATTATCCTTGAAGGCAATCAATGCTAATAATCCTGTGATCTTAAAATAAATGCCTGTAGCCTTATAGTCCCTTAATAAATAATAATGTGGTTTATAATATAACTGGGGGGATATGAAGGTAAGATTTCTAAAGTATCATTTAGCACCACAATTCTGTCTCAATGGAAAGATTAAATTAGAATACCAATACATTAAAAAAAAAAAAAAAAAGACCTTGATTGTAAGCTGCAAAGAATGCAAGGGATCCTACAAGCAACCCAAAGAGGAGTATCCTTTTGGTTCCATTAGAGTGCCCAAATATCTGTGCTCAATTTCAGGTTTTCCATTCGAATGTTGCAAAACTAAGAAAGCCAGTTCTCGGAGTTCCTGCCCGGTGCAGCAGAAACGAATCCAACTAGTATCCATGAGGATTTGGGTTCGATCCCCGGCCTTGCTCAGTGGGTTGGAGATCTGTGAGCTGTGGTATAGGTCACAGATGTGGCTTGGCTTTTACACTGCCATGGCTGTCCTGTAGGCCAGCAGTGGTCGCTCTGATTTGACCCCTTGCCTGGAAAACTCCATATACCGTGGGTACAGCCCTAAAAACCAAAAAAAAAAAAGTCAGTTCTCCTCTTAATACCCTGCCTCTTCCCATTTAACCTCAGTGATAACCAAAGACAAATGAATTTGAAGAGACCTACAAACATTTTGCCCCAAAGTGATTACCGCTTTCAAAAAAAAAAAAATGAGACCCCATTCATATCTGCTCTGATAACATTTAACATACCAGGAAAGAATTCTAACAATATACATATGTTGGTTTTTAAATTTAACAACTGTAATTCATTTACATGTATTGTACATAGAGAAAAAACAATGTGTACCTACTAAAGGAAATTAACCTAAAAGTGGATAAAATTTAGAGTGACCTGCTTATTCCTCAGGTTTATAAACCATACAAAATTCCTAAAGCATCTCCAAAGAAAGCACTAAATAGATGCAAGAGTATCAAAATCTAAAAATAGAAAAAGGAAATGAGTGTGAGAAATTTGATTTTCAAGTAAGATTAGATCTCAGAGGCAGGGACACTAAGAGTATCAAAACTTACTACACAAAGATAAAAGAAGCAAAACAGTGTGACACTTGCATCAGCACAGACATACAGACAATAGAATGGAATAGAGAGCCCCAAAACAAACCCTTGCACTTATGTTCAAATGATCTTTGACAAGACTGTCAAGACCACTCAATGGGAAAAGAATACTTTCTCCAACAAGTAGTGCTAGGAAAATGCATAGTCACATGCAAATGAATCAAACTGGACCCTTACATTATAACAAATACAAAAATTAACTCAAAATGAATAAAGATCTAAATGAAAGACACAACACTATAAAACTCTTAGAAGAAAACAGAGGGAAATCTTTATGATACTACACTCAGCAATGATTTCTTAGATATTACTCCAACCTACAGACAACAAAAGCAAAACTAGAAAACAGGACTACGTTAAAATTTAAAACTTGACATCAAAGGATACAATCAACAGATTGAAAATGCCACCTATGGAACAGGAGAAAATATCCGCAAATCATATATCTGATAAAGGATTAATATTCAGAATATATAAAGGACTTCTACAACTCAACATTAAAAAGTTCTGTTTTTCAAATAAGCAAAGGATGTGAAGAGACATTTTTCCAAAAAAGATAGTCAACAAACATATGAAAAGATGCTCAGGAGTTCCCGACATGGCTCAGTGGTTAATGAACCTGACTAGCATCCATGAGGACACGGGTTCAATCCCTGGCCTTATTCAGTGGGCTAAGCATCCGGCGTTGCCATGAGCTGTGGTGTAGGTCACAGATGCGGCTTGAATCCCACGTTGCTGTAGCTGTGGCATAGGCCGGCAGCTACAGCTCCGACTGGACCCCCTCACCTCCATATGTCATGGGTGAGGCACTAAAAAGACAAAAATACAAAGAAAAAAAAAAGAAAGAAAAGATGCTCAGCATTAGCAATCATTAGGGAAATGCAAATCAAAACCAAAATGAGATATCACTCATTATGAAACTACTATGAGGAAGGAAGGGAGGAGTATGGGCAAGTATATGGAGAAATTAGAACCTGTGTGCTGTATTGGTGGGAATGTAAAGTGGTATAGCCACTTGCAAAACAGTGTGGCAGTTCCTCAAAAGATTAAAAGTAGAATTACCACATGATTCAACAATTCCACGTCTAGGTATATACACTAAAGAATGGAAAGCAAGGTCTCACAGAGAGAGACGTACACTTACGTTCATAATAGCATTATTCACATAGCCAAAATGTGGAAGCAACCCAAGTGTCCACTTACAAATGAGTGGATACACAAAATTCAAGATATACATGCAATGAAATGCTATTCAGCCTTAAAAAGAAGATAATTCTGACATGCTACAGAAGATATGAACCTTAAGGACATTATGATAAGTGAAATAAGCCAGTCACAAAAAGACAAATACTGAATGATTCAACTTATATGAGGTATTTAGTGTAGTCATATTCACAGATGCTCAAAGTAGAATGGTGGCTTCTGGGGGTGAGGTTGGAGGTGGGGGGGGGCAGGATAAAACAGGAAAGGGGAGTTGTTTAAAGAATATTAAAGTATAAGAGTTTCAGGTTTGCAGAGTTCCTGTTGTGGCTCAGCAGGTTAAGAACCCAACTAGTGTCCATGAGGATGTGGGTTCAATCCTGGCCCTGCTCAGTGGGTCAACGATCCAGTGTTGCCATGAGCTGTGGTGCTGGTCACAGATGATGCTCAGATCTGGTGTTGCTGTGGCTGTGGCACAGACTGGCAGCTATAGCTCCAATCTGACCCCTAGCTTGGGAACTTCCATGCCGCAGGGGCGGCCCCAAAGAAGAAAAAGTTTGTTTTGCAAGATGAAAAGTATTTTGAAGACAACTGCACGACAATGTGAAAACACTTAATTACAGCTGAACTATACACTTCAAAATGGTTAAAATGGTATGTCCTGTGTGTATTTTACCATAATGAGGTCTTACTGTATAGCACAAGGAATCATATCCAATCTTTTGAGATAGACCATGATGGAAGATAGTTTGAGAAAAAGAATGTATATATAAGTATGACTGGGTCATTATGCTATACAGCAGAAATGGACTCAACACTGTAAATCAACTATCCTTTAATAATTTTTTAATTTTTAAAAGGTACTGTTAATAAAAAGTCAAGCCACAGACTGAAAGAAAATATCCACAAAAAATACCACAGAAAAAGAATTTCCATTCAGGATAAAGGACTTACAAAACTCAGTAAACAAGAGAAAAAAAAAAAACAATATTTATTTTTAGGGCCACACCTGCAGCATATGGAAATTCCCAGGCTAGGGGTCGAATTGAGCTACAGCTCCCAGCCACACCAATACCAGATTCGAGCCAGATCTTCAACTTACACTACAGCTCACCACAACGCTGGATCCTTAACCGGCCAGGGATTGAACCTGCATCCTTAAGGATACCAGTTGGGTTTGTTACCACTGAGCCACAACAGGAACTCCTAATGACCCAATTTTTAATATGCACAAAAGACTTGAACAAGCACTTCACAAAGAAAGTTATACACATCATAAATATAAGCCCATGAAAAGATATTCAACATCATTAATCATGAGGAAAGTGTTAATTAAAACACACTGAGGAAATAATCTGGTGGTTCCCCAAAAAGTTAAACACAGAATTAGCATACAACTTGGCAATTCCACTCCTAGACATACTGCCAAAATAAGTGAAACCAGGGACTCAAAAAGACACTTGTATGAAAGATACTTATATACCAACCTTCATTACAGCGTTATTCACAATAACCAAACAACCCATATGATCATCAACAAATCAATGAGCAAACAAAATGTAGTCTATTCATATGATGGAATAGTATCTGACCGTAAAAAGGAATGAAGTCTGATATACATATGCTAAAATATGTATGTATGTAAGTATGTACTTTCTTTTTGGCTCCTGGCACGGACCCAGGGATCGAATCCATGCCACACCAATAACACCACCATATCCTTAACCCATTGAACCACGAGTGAACTCCCACATGGATTAACCCTAAAAATATTATACTAGGTGAAATAAGTCAGACACAAAAGGACAAATATTGTATGATCCCACCTATATGAAATAGTTATAACAGGCAAATTCATAGAGAAAAAAACTAGCTTAAAATTTATGGGGCTCAGGAAAGAAGACAGTGGGAATTATTGTTTAATTAGTTCAGATTTCCAGACTGAGATAATAAAAATGTTTGGGGAGCAGACTTTAGTGATGATGGTACCACACTGTCATTTATACTGAAATGCATACTTAAAGTGGTTAAACTGGTAAATCTCATATGATACATATTTTACCACAATTTAAAAACTTTTTTTAAACAGCACACATTGAAGTGCCAATATACCACCACTGAAACAGCCAAAATTTTAAAAAAGGTCGGTAAAGCCAAATAATGAAGCAAACACGACGCTCTTATTTTGCCAATGGCAACTTATAGTGGGACAAGCACTTTCAAAAGGGGTCTGCTGAGTTTTTACTTTATCCAGAGACTCCACTCTTAGGTATTTAGTCAAAAGCAATGATGACATATGCCCACAATAAGATCTGTACATGAATGTCACAGCAACCCTGTTCCCAATAGTTAATGTCCACCAATAGAAGAAAGGCTACACAAGCTGTGGTATATACATGCAATGGAATATCATGAACAAAGAAGAAAGTACTACTGATAAACGATATAGCCCTGATGATCCTCACATACATTATGCTGAGTTAAAGAAGCCAGACAACAAGAGAACTTATACTTCATGACTCTATTTAGAGAAAATCCTAGGGAAAGGCAAAATTAGCCTGAGTGGGCAGAATAACTGGGATGGGATATCAGGAAATGATTTAGGGCTATGGAAATATTCAATACTATAATAGGGGTGTAACCACAGGAGTGTATCCACTCGTCAAAAGTGCACATTTATACACACTTCATAGATGAAGTGGTGTTCTTCCAAAGCGTATCATCTCCTTTCAAAGTATACAAAACTTACCTACAAAAATACTATTAAAAATAGTAATCACAGTGAAGAGTGGACAGAAATATAGATGAGTAAAAATGACAAAATACTGGTAACTGCTGAAGCTTGGTGATGGGTACTTTGGGGTTTGTTAACTATTCTGTTTACCTTGTGTATGACTTAAATTTTCCTTAAGTTGAAAAAAAAGTGTACAAGTAAAACACACTTATCTTCTCATTATTAAATTCAGACATAGAAACCTAGAACTAATGGTCAAAGCAAGCTCCCTCTCTCCACCTGACTAAAGAGACACTGTTTGGGATACAGCTGCTCATTTATCTTAACACATTTAGTTTTAGAAGTTTTTTTTTTTTTTTCCAATTAAACATTGTTATACATAGTTCCAAAATTTTTCCCTAAACAATGTCTTAGAGATATTTCCATGTTGATCGATATAGATAAGCCGTTTCTGACCACTGTCTAGTATTTTTTAGCATTTAACTATCCCAGGATGGTTTATTTCCAATTTCTCCCCTCATAAAACACTATTTTTCATTTAATTAATCATTTCTAATTCATAGGAGATTCTAGATATGACATACGGATTGTAAATACATAACTTCTAACCATACCTAATAACAACATGGAAGGGAGTTCCCATTGTGGCGCAGCAGTTAACAAATCTGACGAGGAACCATGAAGTTACAGGTTCGATCCCTGGCCTTGCTCAGGTGGGTTAAGGATCTGGCATTGCCGTGAGCTGTGGTGTAGGTCGCAGATGCGGCTCGGATCTGGCATTGCTGTGGCTGTGGTGTAGGCCAGCAGCAACAGCTCCAATTAGACCCCTAGCCTGGGACCCTCCGTATGCCGCGGGTGCGGCCCTAATAAGGCAAAAAGACAAAAATAAATAAATAAACAAACAAACAACATGGAAGGCTAAGGCCCAATATAAATCCTTCATCAACATAATGTACCAGTGTCCAGCATTAATCATCAGGAACATGAGGGCACAAAGAAATTTCCCTTCAGGTATCATTTCACAAATTAATCAAGATGGAGATCACAGTATCACACTGGCTTTCATGTATCCAATGAGTAATACTGAAACATCATTCAACATTAACTGATTCCAAGCAAATGTCCAACACTTGCCTAGAGATTTAATCCTGCTTCCAGGGGTCTGTAAACATTACTTATGCAGAGGAACCATGGTATCAAGAATTATCAACATATGTGTGGCTTCGTGGAATATAAATACAAGGCCAGAAGTAGATACAAGTTGTGCCCTTTCTAAAGAAAAAGGAACTTATTTTTGTTGGTTGGGATACTTAAGAAGGAAAATTAGAAATAATTTTTAAAGTTTTCCACGTAATTCAAGAAAGTTAAAAGAAATCTCATATATAAATGTATGCACATATACACTGATTCCTTCCCATTTATTTTCGGTCTTCAACAAACCTATGGATCACCCCACAATTCTTACGATCATGACTCAGCAACTGGCATCATTCTTGCTAATGAAACCTAAAATTTTCTTTTTTGTGTATACAAAGCAAATGAAGACGTTCATTTTCCGTTTTTCACAGAGTCAATTCCAACATGTTAGGCAGTGCTGATTTACATCTTCTAAGAAAACAGCCAGAAAGTAGTTGAGGGAGGTGACTGAGACTCAGAATTTCAAAACCAGAATTCCTGTCAAGATGGTAGAACTCTAGCACAAGGTCAGAAAGCAGATGTTCTCAGAATTTGCACGCAACTTTAATCCATTACACAATATAATCAGGTTGTTCTTAAGATGTTTCTCTGTAGTTGAGAACAGCATTAGCAAGTACAGTTCAGCTGTCTTTCCCGACCTATAATTCCTTCCTTCTGTTTCAGCAGCACACTTAGCTCTTGACTAAAAAAGCTGGTAAGAGGGACGAGGAAAAATAGTAACTAATCCCTCAAGAAGTTCTACAATAGAAAGTAGATTATTTAGGGAGTCCCTACTGTGGCTCGGCAATAATGAACCCAACTAGTATCCATGAGGATGCAGGTTTGATCCCAGGCCTTACTGAGTGGGTTAAGCCAGCACTGCTGTGAGTTGTGCTGTAGGTCGCAGAACAGGTTCAGATCCTGCATTGTTGTGGCTGTGGTGTAGGCCGGCAGCTGCACCTCTGATTCAACCTCTAGCCTGAGAAATTCCATATGCCACGGGTGAGGCCCTAAAAAAGACAAAAAATTTTTTAAAAAGGGAAAAAAAAGTCTATTACTGAACTTATATCATCAGCTGTCCTGGTTAACTAAGGCACATGCTTATTTATCTAGGTTTTCCTCATTTCTGAAGCAATTTGGTTTTTGGTAATAAAGATGTTTTAATTGATGGTTTCCCAAACTCTTAAAAAATTTAAATTAAATAAATAAGATTTAAAAGGCTAGCCAAAAGCAATACACATCTCACCTACCATTCAAACATTTGTACAGATATGTCCTTTGGGCATTTAGGTAAAATTACAACTTGAAAAGAATCACGAATAGTAAAAAGATGTCTGTACAGTGTTGAGCTGTGCAGGTAGCTGACTTGCTCCCTCCATCCTTGCCTCCCTCTCCCAGCACCACCCCCAACCTCCCCAAATTAATCCAGTGGTAGTAAAAGTAAACTTGAAAGAAGCTCCATTAACATAAAATGACAACCAGGAGCCTGAGCAGAAACATGGCACTCACCAAGTAACAGTACGGTCAGACTGAAGAGGGGCTGGGGAGCAGAAGGGAAGATAGCAGTAAGCTTGATAAGGGCAGGAAGTCAGAGGTGTCTGAGTACTTCCCACTGCCTGGCCAAATGGTGCTAACTATTTATTACATGAATGAATGGAGCAAAGGCAGTAGAATGAAAGAAAAGAAGGCAGGGATTGAGGCTGGTGACAGCATTAGGGGAGAACTCAGATCTTCTGGCTCCCAATCCAGTGAATATTCTTTCCACTCATCATTTATTGCTTGACAAGTGTTTGTTAGAATAATGTTCTGAGAGCTAAATAATAAGAAAGAAGACAAATGCATGAGAAAATGCTCAACATCACTGATTATTAGAGAGATGCAAATCAAAACTACTGCGGGGTACCACCTCACACCTGTCAGAATGGCCATCATTAATAAGTCCACAAATAACAAATGCTGGAGAGGGTGTGGAGAAAAGGGAACTCTCTTGCACTGTTGGTGGGAATGTAAGCTGGTACAACCACTATGGAAAATAGCATGAAAGTAACTCAGAAAACTAAGTATAGAACTACCATATGACCCAGCAAGCCCACTCTTAGGCATATATCCAGACAAAACTTTCCTTGAAAAAGACACATGTACCAGCATGTTCACCGCAGCACTACTCACAATAGCCAAGACATGGAAACAACCTAAATGTCCATCAACAGATGAATGGATTAAGAAGATGTGGTATATATACACAATGGAATACTACTCAGCCATTAAAAACAATAAAATAATGCCATTTGCAGCAACATGGATGGAACTAGAGACCCTCATACTAAGTGAAGTAAGTCAGAAAGAGAAAAGACAAATACCATATGATATCATTTATAACTGGAATATAATATGTGGCACAAATGAAACTTTCCACAGAAAAGAAACTCGTGGTCTTGGAGAACAGACTTGTGGTTGCCAGGGGCAGGGGGGATGGACTGGAAATCTGGGGTTAATAGATGCAAACTATTGCATTTGGAATGGATAAGCAATGAGATCCTGCTGTATAGCACTGGAAACTATATCCGGTCACTTGTGATGAAGCATGATGGAGGATAATGTGAGAAAAAGAATGTACATATGTATGTGTGACTGGGTCACTTTGCTGTACACTAGAAAACTGACAGAACACTATAAACCAACTGTAATGAAAAAAATCACTATAAAAAATTTAAAAAAGAAGAAAAGTGAGTATCAATTAAATATGAAAGGGAAAAATACAAAAATAGATTCCATTCATTAGATCTGTTAGTGAAGTAAGTCAGATAAATATGCATATACACACATACACACACACACACCCAGGAAACAGAAGCACTGGAAAGTCACTCTATAAATGCTTCTCCAATGAACTCTTATTCATTTATAATAGAAAGCAGCATTAAAGCCTAGGTGTTAAGAATTATAAATAATCTACTTTGTACAATTAGAGAGAAGTCATGCTTCCACAAGAATAATTTGGGGTACAGTTTAAGGCATGAGCTAAATGAATATAATACACTGCCACAAGACACTGTTCTAATTTATTGGTTACCTTTCCTTCAAGTTCAGTTACATGGGTTGGGTCCTATGACCTAACTTGTGGATACACTACTACAGGTAGTTTATGTTTGACAATACGTACAACACTAGTTTATGTTTACCATACAATGAAGGGATTAATTTAGAAGAGATAGAAAATAAATTTCAGGGTCTGGAACACACTTTAAAAGATGATGGAGGGTTGGATTGGATTAAGATGGCGGAATAGAAGGACTGGAGCTCAACTTCTCTCCCGAAAAACAGCAAAACTACAAACAAATGCCAAGCAGCCTTCAACCAAATGGACTGTAAACTTCCAAAAAAGATATTCTACTCCAGAAGACAAAGAGGAGACCATATCAAGAGGTAGGAGGGGCGATTACGCGATAGAAGCAACCCCATACCTCCCGGGTGGGAAGCCCCACAGACTGGAAAGTAACTG
>PVHT021183699.1:49021103-49066156 GCA_004024745.2 Catagonus wagneri | reverse complement strand
AGACACAATGAACTTCTTTGAAGAACAGACAATGACTCACAGATTTTGGAAAACCTTGGTTTTTCAAATAAGACAATCTGGGGGGTGGGGGGATGCACTGGGGATTTGGGACACAAAATCTATCGTATTGACTTATGATCTTTGTACACCTATAACTGAAATAAAATTCATTGTTAATATGAAAAAAAAAAAAAAAAGATGATGGAGGGGTTCCCGTTGTGGATCAGTAGTTAACGAATCCGACTAGGAACCATGAGGTTGTGGGTTCGATCACCTGGCCTTGCTCAGCGGTTTAACGATCCAGCAGCGTTGCCATGAGCTGTGGTGTAGGTCGCAGACGCGGCTTGGATTTGGCGTTGCTGTGGCTGCGGGTAGACCGGCGGCTACAGCTCGAATTTGACCCCTAGCCTGGGAACCTCCATATGCCGCGGGTGCGGCCCTAAAATAACAAAAGACATACAAACAAAAACTCAGCACATTAAAAGATGATGGAAAAGAATATCAGCTAATTTAAAAAGGAACAAGAAATTAAACCAGATTTTATCAACCACCTTTACTGCAGTACCAAAACAACCCTCAAATCTCGGGGGCATACCATATACTGTTTTTCCCACTCACTTGACATGTCAACTCGAGGTGGGTTATGGCTGACCCCAGGTTGAGGCTTTTGCTTCACATGTCTTCTCACTCCAAGACCCAATCAGAAGGAACAGACCTTATCTGAGACACGCCATCCTCAAGGCAAAAGGCAGAACCTAGAGGGCTGATAGAATTTTTTTGTACCTCTTTCAAGCTCTGTCCAGAGCCAGAACACGGTCACTTCCACATACACTCACTGACCAAAACAACTCCTAATGCCAACCCTGACCATGGGACAGGGAGGCACTGCAAATCACTTAACCACAGGCGGGTAAGTATAATAGATCCTCTTACAGGGAAAGGAGCAGAAGTGAGAACTAAGAGGTAATTCAGACCTTTCAACTTTCATGCCTAATGCTTTTCTTCTCATTGTTGCTAAGTCTAGGCAAAGAATATAATAACAACCATTAAGGGAATGAAAAAAAAAGGGAAAATCTAGACTCCTGGGATTATGATGACATGACCTTACCCTCCCCCACCCCCCCTTTACCTACACTCCATTTTCAATCTACCTGCTGCAACAGATGCAGGCCTGGAGCCTGAAGATGGCTAAACGGAAGTAAAGGCTTGGGTACTTTGGAGTGTAGGGGAGAGAACTGGGACGTGTGTTTTTTTACTTTTCTAGGAGCTGGCCCAAGTGTCTGGGGACTAGTCTCTTGGTGAACTAGCCTGGAATAAGGACTAGCCAATTAATGGCTCTAAAAAAGCCTGGACCCATGGAGACCTGATGACCCTTGGGCAGGCGGGAGGCATGTCTCCCTAAATCATTAGAGGCTAAGACCAGAACTAGACCTTGAGGAGCTGATACGGAAAATATGACAACACATAAGGAGGCTGGGCATCCAAAAAGACAGTGATCAGTCAGGACAAAGGGAATAAACCTACAACGAAATAGAGGTGCTTGAAGTGAAAGAGGCCAAGAGAGGGGAGAAAAATAATTAGGGAAATTTGGTATTTAACTACAGCAGAGAGAAATCTTTCTGTATCTGAAAACAAGATTTTCCAAATAAGCCACATAGTTTATTAACTGAAAAAAAGAATGCATTGTGGCAAAAGTCCAAATTTGTGGTCTGGAAGATCAAATGGAAAAAATAGTTCAAAACAGCAAAACAGAAATCATGATTGAAAAGATAAGAGACTTGGAAGACATATTTTAATGGGATGAACAGCAGTTGTGGCAGAAGAAAGATGAAAAGATAGAGGAGAGGCACTAATAAAATACATAACAGAAGAAAAATTTGCTTGGACCAAAGAAGTACCTCCATCTGCAGATTTTTAAAGAGCTCACTTTATTCCAGGCACAGATCTAAACATAATCTTGTAAATTCTTGAACTATATAAGAAAAAGAAAACAGACAAGTTTGCAGGTAAAAAGAACTTAGGGAGGAGAAAATTCAGAAAGGCATCTGATTTCTCATCTACAACGTCAGAAGCTATAGCAATGGCTCTAACAGACTACTGAGAGGAAAATGGTGATGCCCAGATACTACACCTGACAGGTAAAAGAGACAGGTGAATACTCAGAAAACATACCACTCACATGTCTCACAGAAGAAAATACCTGTGAAAGAAACCTGACTGAAGAACAAGTGGTTTAGAACAGAGACCTTCTGGGGGAGGGCATCAGAGATAATTGTAGTAAGAAATAAACTTTGCATTTACCCTTGCTTCCTCTCCCTAAATTCTGCTGACTCCGCTAGCCCGAAGAAAGACAAACACTGCCAACAACAATAGTAAATCTAAATCTAGAAAGCCGTCAATTATAAGGCACATTTTAATTTCAGAGATGCTAAAATGCAAAAAAAAAAAGAAAAAGAAAAAAAATAAAAAACCCTGCTTTTTATAATTATGAAATTATAAATATAAATAAATATTACTTATTATAATTTTGAAATATGGTGATTTTATATACAGTTTCGTCCAAATGAGTAATGATTAACTATCTGGAGGCATGTAATAAATTCTAAATCAGAATTTTTGAGGAGTTCCCATCATGGCTCAGTGGTTAGAAAACCCAACTAGCATCCATGAGGAGGCAGGTTTGATCCCTGGTCTCGCTCAGTGGGTTAAGGATTCAGTGTTGCCATGAGCTATGGTGTAGGTCACAGACACCGCTTGGATCCCCCGTTGCTGTGGCTCTGGTATAGGCCAATGGCCACAACTCCAATTAGACCCCTAGCCTGGGAACCTCCATATGCCACAGGTGCTGCCCTAAAAAGACAACAACAACAACAAAATTCGAAACAAAACAGATGTACAGCAAAGCAATATCTCCTAAGCACTGAACTAAAAGTATTAAACTGTCTTAGAAAAATCTAGGAGTTGGGAGAGAAACTAAAAAGAGTGGCAGTGAAAAATATCCTTAAGGTCTTGGCTGGGTATAGGGCAGCCAAAAGAGTGAAAATATTCTCAAGTTTGCACCTTATTGAGGAACGGTAAAAGGAGGAGGTAGAAAAATGAGCCAAATAGTATCAAAGTCAAGTGGGTGGGAAAAAATGTGCTAGGATCTCATTTTCAAATAACGGTCAATAAATATTTCTAATGATAAGAAGGAAAAAGAAAAGGCAATTATTAATAGAATGGAAATTTGTAGTAAAATTTTTAAAAAGAACAAGAAAACATCCAAATAACTTGATCAAACCAGCAAGTTAAAATATATGACTAGCAAAAGCAAGTTCAAAAAAAACTATTTACACAAGAAAGAATATTATTCCATTAAAAGACCTAATATATTGTTTAAAATAAAATGATGAAGAAATGCTTAAAATAACACTTATATAGAAGAAAATATGCAAATAAATAACCGAGAATATTTTGAAAGAGAAGAGCAAGGGCGGGGGGGGAGGCAGATGAATTCAGGTTCAGATATGAGAATATATTATAAAGCTACTTTTAAACAAATGAATACCCTGTTAGCCTAAGAGTAGATAAAACTATTAACACAATGGAATAGTGAACCAAGTTATAAATTTCAACACATAAGAGAATTTAATTTATGAAAAGGTGGAGAAAGGTGCACCTAGCATAATACACTATGGGCAACTAGAAGAAAACAGAACCCCACATTACTCCGGGCACAAAATATCAGCACTAGATACATTAATGTAAAATTTTTGTTTTGATAAAAACTGCAAAAAAAAATCTAAGAGACAAACTCAGAAGCTATAAATGAGAAGACAAGCATATTTGCTACATAAAACATTTTAAATTTCCATAGCAAACAATGAAAAATGCAAAAGAACAGACAAAAGATTTAAGGAAGTATTTCCAACACAGTGGATACAGGCTTAATATTCACAAATGCAAAGAACTCTTACAAAGTGAAAAGATGAGCACCCAGGGAAAAAATGGCAAAGGGCATAAAAGGAGAAAATTCACAGAAGGGCAATTCTCAGTGGTCCAGGTGGCCAACAAATAAACAAGAAGACATCCGAACACAGAGAAATGCAAACTGAACTACCAAGGAAGCATTGCCAAACATAAACCACATATGCACAGTCAACAAGATGTGTTTTACCTAGTACAGGCAGGAATGCAAGGAAAAGGGTCCTCTCTCAGTCATTCCCAGTGAGTGTGTGAATTACTAGTTTTAAAAGAATACCGTAATCTAGGAACATCTATTTTAAAACTTATCTTTAGACATAGCAAACCCACTATTGAGAAATTCATTCCACAGAAATAAACCATTTCTGGAGTTCCTGTTGTGGCTCGGCAGGTTAAGGACCTAACACTGTTTCTGTGAGGATGCAGGTTCGATCTCTGGCCTCGCTCAGGGGGTTAGGATTCCATGCTCCTGCAAGCTGTGGTGTAGGCTGCAGATGTGGCTTGGATCTGGTATTGACGTGGCTGTGGCACAGGCTGCAGCTACGGCTCCAAATCGATCCCTAGCCTGGGAACTTCCATATGCGTAGGTGTGGCCATAAAAAGAAAGAAAGCATTTCTGTTCAGAGGTGTTTACTGCAATACTGTTCATAGTGGCTAAAACCTAGAAGCAAAGCAAAGTATGTGAATGTCATTAACACGGAAATAGCTGGATATATTAAAGTAACTCTACTAGAAAACAGTAAGCAGTCATTTAAAAGAAAAAATTAGAAACTAAGAGTTGACACGAAGGGCCTTCTACAGCTATTTTTAAAAGAAAACCAAAATACAGAAAAATACGTAACAAGTAAGCCATTTTTTATAAAACATAAGTTTCAGATATTATACTATCCAAATATAAAAGAATGCACACATACATGCATATTAAATAATTTAGATTATAAGCAAATATAAAAGAATGCACACATACATGCATATTAAATAATTTAGATTATAAGAGGTAGACATAGGGAGGGGAAGTTAAAAAAGTAAAAGAGAAAAACAGAACTCAACTCAGAGCAAGCATGATATGATCCTCCTTTGGCATTTTTTAATTTACATATGTTAATACATGAAAAAAATTATAAAATTTAAGAAGAAAAGCTGAAAACCACGAAGTTACACCAGGAAAGGATTTTACAAAGTCTGGGATGTCAAAAAAAAAAAAAATAGTATGAAATGTATCCTGTGTCACCTTGGAGGCCCAATGCCAATCATAAATGATAAACACATTACAGGCATTCAAAAAATGTTTTATACTGGAGAAAAAGAATGGGGGGAAAAAGGAGGGAGTGGAGGGAAAATCAGGGCAGGAAATTTACTAGATGAGCCAGGAGCATCTTGTAAGGCCAGAAATTAAGAAAATACTTAGAACCAAAAAAAAAAAAAATCAAAATTAAAACTCCAATACTCCCATTGATGGGGTTATGTTTGGAGAAACACAGGAGCCAAGTTAAAGTACCCAACAGCCCAGACTAGAACATTTTGAGCAATAAAATAAATACAGCAGTACTGAATTAGAATCCAAAGTAGAAATATCCATGAATCATATTAATATAATAAATGATTGAACAACTGATTTAATCAGGGAGAAGAGACAAACCCATAAAGAATTCCAAGTAATTCACTCAGATACCCTGTCCTCAGAAGGTGGAGCCTAAGACCTCATTCCTTAAGTGTGGGCTGCACACAGAGACTTCCTTCTGAGGAGGACAGTGTGGGAAAAGGGAAGAATAACTTCACAGTGGAGAAACCCGGCAAGCACTACCTCAGCCAGGTGATCAAGGTCAACATAAACAGTAATCAGTGGTGTGGGTAATATGTACCCTAACATAGGTCTAATCATGAGAAAATACTTTTATCCGTAATGACTACTGACAATACAGAATTTCAAAGTAAGAATTAAAAAAAGACATTTCAGGAGTTCCTGCTGTGGCACAGTGGGTTGAGAATGTGACTGTAGCAGCTCAGGTCACTGTGGAGGCAGTTTGATCCCCAGCCCCATGCAGTAGGTTAAAAGATCCGGCGTTGCCACAGCTGCAGCATAATCATAGTTGCAACTTGGATTCAATTCCTGGCCCGGGAACGTCCACACGCCACAGGTGCACAGCCATTAAAACAAAGACACTTTATTTAGTTCCATCTTTTCAATCTTTAAAATCAAGGTAAAAGTAATAATAGCGAACTCTTAGTGGTTACTATGTGCTAGGCACTGTTTGAAGCACTTTATATACCTTACAAATAGGTTAAAATACATAACTAATTCTAATACAACTTTTTCTTTTTTTGTCTTTTTTTTTTTTTCCTTTTCAGGGCCGTACTGGCAGCATATGGAAGTTCCCAGGCTATGTTGAATCACAGCTACAGCTGCCAGCCACAGCCGCAGCCACAGCTATGAGGGATCTGAGCCACATCTGCTACTTACAGCACAGTTCATGGCAATGCCAGATCCTTAACCCACTGAGCGAGGCCAGGGATAGAACCCACATCCTCATGGATACTAGACAGGTTGTGGCTAATCTGCTTAACCACAGTGGGAACCCCCGCAAAGCAACTTTTTAAAAAATAATTGCATTTATTTTTTGATATTAACAAAAGTTAGCCAAGAGAAAGCAATACTGTAACTCACCTGCTCACAGGGTAATTCTTCCTTCAAGATCTGTTTTTCCCATAATCCAGTAAAAAAATATTAATACCTTTAAATGGTGCCTTTTAGACAACAGGTGAAAAATTAAGATTCAAACACAAATGCAAATGCTTACAAAAGAATAACTTGTAAGGAAAAGCTTAATTGTGTTTTACTGAAACACAAGTCTACTGATTAAACAATGTATAATACTCTTTTTTAAAAAAACTAATTTTATTGAAGTATAGTTAATTCACAATGTTGTATTGGTTTCAATTCTTTTTTAAAGACACCTAAGCTATCTCTTGAACACTGAGTTTTCTTTAAGGTAAAAAGTTTGTAAAACAGTATATGACTTAAGCAGCTCGAGATGAACAGAAGTACTATTAAATAGGGAAACATAAGTGTGTCAGATGGCAAACCTTTTAGAGTCCCATGGTTAAAAGAAATAGGATTACAATGAACCATCTGAAAATAATGTGAGCTGTTCAGGAATATATATTTAAGCCACAGCTGATCTCCTGCTTACTAGCAGGTAATGCATTAGACCACATGTGCTGAGTTTAAAACCACAAAGGTCTAACACTGAATCACATGGGGAGCCCCTCAAAAAAAAAGTTTTTCATATTAATAAAACTTCAGAGTAAAAAAGGGTTGCAGTCTAACTATAAAGAAAAACCTCTGCTATGAAGTTAAGTCATTCTTTGAATTTTCATCTTAATAGAACTTTTATCCTCTTTCCATACCATTATGGAAAGAATGCAACATTATCACAATGCTAAGAAAGAGCACCATAATCAAAAGAATCTGTGAAAACTTTTCTTCCTAACTAAAATGTAATGATAAGAGACAAGGAATGGCCAAATATTGTAAGAGAATATAGTAAGTATTCTTATAGAATATTTACTGTTTCAAATTCCTAATAAAGCAAAGTACATTTATTAATATAAACCCAAGGCATATTACCTTTGCTATGTGTTTTTTAATTCAACACAACGAAAGATTTTTAAACAAAAGGTTTTATTGTATGTTAATACCTTTACTTTCTTGATGACTAAACCAGTACTTGCCTTTCTATCATTAAATTAAATGAAAAAATAAATGAATGGAAAGGACATTCATGACAGGAAAAAAAAAAAACCTAGGAGACCTTTAAAAAAATGTCTTTTACAGAAAAAATACTAAGTAAAACAGAATATCAAAGTTCAAAAAGTCTTAATTTAATTCTGTCTCCAGGTTCACCAGGAACATTTACGGTAGGTTCTGTAAGCCTCCACTGCTAAGTTAAACCCTGCGGATACAAGGATGATTAAAACAAGGTGTTCGGCCTCAAGGAGCCTCCATTCTAACAGTAATTTTTCTTCTGAATAAAAGAGATATTACTCTATTGAATAAAAGTCGCTGGCTCCATTCCCATGACTATCCTAGGGCCTGGTCCTCTATGGTTACTTCACACATGATCATAGAAGCAACGGAGGTGAATGCAGCAAAGCCTGAAAGGCCAACAGCACACATGTAGAGGCTGACTGACACTTAAAAGTTGACCCTTCTCAAATTCCAAAGCTGACAAAACATAAGACGGTGTTGAAGTTTTATGCTCCTCCCCCACCCCAATACCACACAGCTCCTAAAACAGCTCCTTTTAAGAAGTTTCTTCTCTGGAGGCCACCGTTGTGGCTCAGTGGTTAACGAATCCGACTAGGAACCATGAGGTTGCGGGTTCAATCCCTGGCCTTGCTCAGTGGGTTAAGGATCCGGCGTTGCCGTGAGCTGTGGTGCAGGTCGCAGACGCGGCTCGGATTCCGCATTGCTGTGGCTGTGGCTGTGGCTGTGGCAAAGGCCGGCGGCTATAGCTCCTGTTAGATCCCTAGCCTGGGAACCTCCATATGCCACGGGTGCGGCCCTAAAAAAGGCAAAAAGACCAAAAAAAAAAAAAAAAGAAGAAGTTTCTTCTCTGAGTACCAGTTCTGTGGTGCCCTTTGATAGGAAGTCAGATGATTCTGGACCACAGGAAAAATTACCAGCCTATTTCAGCTACTGGTTTAATAACAAAGATGAGAAGTGGATGTGTTTCCACATTGTTCAGCTGTTATCTGTATACTAGGAAAACAAGGAAGTTGAGCCAATGACACTGAAGATTGACCTAGTAAATTTCGGTCCAAAAAAAGGAAAAGAATTCACAAATAAGTAACTTTACAAAGAAGTTCAAAGGGAGAATGGGGGGAAGGACGGGGGGCTGTATACACCGCTGGTATGTGTTTATATATGTTATAGGTGTGTGTGTAAATTGACACTATTATTCTTACATAAATAATTGCATCTTTGGTATGTATATGTATATACATATATTTATATATGTAAGTACATATGTGTGTAAGTATACCTGTATACATGTGTATAAAACTTTTTAAGACACACTGTAGACAGGATGAAACGTATCTTCTACTTTTGTAAGTTACAAGGCTCTGCTGAATCTGGAGAACTACCCCAAAATTTGCTTGTTTTATTTTCTAAAATAAGGAAAATATTCAGTGGAACCTTTTTGTAATTGATTTTTTCAGTGTAAAGAACTGTTTTTTAAAAAATCCCTGATCATTTAAGAAAAACACAGCTACAACATGCCAATCTAAAAATTCACGGACAAATAATAAATAAGCTCCACCTAACACAGGCAGGAATTTTAGCTGCTATATGGATGACACAGTAAAGCTAAGTCAAGGAGCAGTGAGAAGCTCCAGTCCTGCATCTTATGCTATCTGGACCACCTCCAGCCATCACCCTCTGTGTGTATGTGTTTAATGGGGGGGTGTGAGAAAGACTGTGAGATTTATGAGTGGTGACCTGACTCATCATATGTCTATCTGTGCCTGTGTTCTAACCAAGCCAATCTGACTGGATTTGTTTGTCTGTTTGTTTATTTTAAATACTGGCCGGGGCCAACAAAGGTCCAGTAAGCAAGGGGTCTGGGCTATAGGTCTCCTTCCCAACAAACCCAATCAGGTGACATTTATAATGAAAAGGCAATTTCAATGGAATATGCAAATAAGACACATTAGCAATCAGTGATTTTTTTTTAAAGGTTGAAAAATCTAATTTGTAAGCTTAGTAAGGTTTCCACTGTTGTTTTATGCAGTAAATCCAAGGTGAAAGCAACAATGTCCAAGATTTACCCTCAAGCAAGCGACCTATAGACCCAGCAAAGGTTCTTTAATAAATTCTCCAGCACAGGTTTAGATAGTGAGATCTGAAGTCCGTGGTATAGCTACTTTTGTAATATGGATTCCTGACCAGAGTCCTTCAAATGCAAACTATTATTGTCAGATATTTCAAAAAGTAACCCTCTTAGGGTGCAATTAGAGATAATTCTCTACAGGTACATGTATGCATATATTATGCTATATTTAGAAGTCTTTTTCAATAAAGTATGGAAAATACAACACTGAAGTAATGGTCTCTACTAAATAACCTCAACAGGACTAAAGAAATACCAATATCTCAAGGTAACATATTCCCAATGAATTGGTTTCAGTTTTCAAATCAGGCTCTCCTCCACAAGCCCTTTTAACTCCAGCTTCCATTATCTAGCACCCCACCCCTCAGCACCTGGAATAGTATCCAGAGTAATGTGAAAACTAGAAACTGGACAAGAAACACAGTGAACACAGGTGTATACTGTGAAAGTTACCAGAAATGTGAAGATATTTATACTTTTAAAATCCAAGTATCTGAAACCAATCTAACGTCCTCTGAAGAAAATGCAACTATCAAGAGAGAATGACACAGTATTTATTTGGCGAACATTTATAGACCTCCTACAAGGTTCCGGCCCCACAGGGGAAGTTAAAATGAGTGAGTGAGAGCCCAAATGTAAGAGGAGACCTTAGGCAGGACTGATCAGTGGTACCAGCTGATGGAAGATGCAGGCCAGGCTTTGAAGAATGGCTAATGTTTTGGACTGTGAAGGTAGGAGGAGGATCTTCTGGAAGGAGGAACATATCAGAGAAGCACAGGTAAGGAAAAGCCATCAGGGAGCAGTATCTCGTATAGTGTAGCTAGCAGTTCGGGGATGAGAACTAGTGGGGCATAACAGACGGGAATACGTTGGCTGGGGCCCAACACCAGGGCACTGTGAAGAATAGTCTGAAGAGTTCCGATGTCAACGGAGAGGCTCTGGGGAGAATTCAGTGTGAGCTGGAGAGGGACTTGGGCACAGTGGTGCTTGAGGAAAAGACCAGTCAGGAGGACACTGCAGCAGTGTGGAAGTGAAGCGGGAAGGTGGACTGAACTAGACCAGAAAGAGAAGTAGAGACCGCAATAGGTACGAAAGGCCTTAGGGAAGAATGGTGGATGGGGCTTTGGCAAATGAATGTTAGTGCTGATGGAGAAGTTAAAGATAAGTCAGCGGTGAACGGAAGGACTGGGAATTTGATGCTTGGGCTACAGTCTGCCTTCCCCATTAGCAGGATCTGTGACCTGCGCGGTCTGTTTCCCTATCTACAGAGCAATGCAACAGACATCAAGATCTCATAAAGAACTCACAACCTTTCTAGGATTTTTTTATTATTAATTATAGTTGATCTATAATGTTCTGTCAATTTCTGTTCAGCAAGTTGTTCAGCAAAATGACCCAGTTATACATACATATACATGATTTTTTCTCATATTATGTTCTATCACAAGTGACTGGATACAGTGCCCTGTGCTATACAGCAGGACCTCAGTGCTTATCCACTCCAAATGCTGTGAGTCTGTTTCTGTTTTGTAAATAGATTCATTTGTGCCATATTTTAGATTCCAGATATGTGACATCATATGGTATTTGTCTTTATCTTTCCGATTTACTTCACTTAGTATGAGAATCTCTAGTTCCATCCATGTTGCTGCAAATGACATTATTTTGTTCTTTTTACAGCTAAGTAGTAGTCCATTATGTATATGTACCACACCTTCTTAATCCATTCCTCTGTTTGACATTTAGGTTGTTTCCATGTTTTGGCTATTGTGAAGAGTGCTGCAGTGAACACAGGGTGTATATTATATTTTTGAATGAAAGTTTTGTCCGGATACATGCCCAGAAGTGGGATTGCTGGATCATATGGTAGTTATATTTTTAGTTTTTTGAGGTACCTCCATACTGTTTTCCATGGTAGCTGAACCAATTTATATTTGTATTAACAGTGTAGGAGAGTTCCCTTTTCTCCACACCGCCTTCAGCATTTGTCATTTGCAGATATTAATGGTAGCCATTCTGACTGGTATGAGGTGGTACTCTTTCTAGAATTCTAAGTTTCCCAGGTTTTAAGTTTTGTTGGCTGAGAGAACTCTGATATAAGACAGGAAAGTGAAGAGGTGAGCTACTGAAATACAGGACATGCCAGGTATCTGTGGAACCACAGATGCTTCAAAAAAAATAATTTTACCAATAACCCAATTGAAAAATGTGCAAAGGACCTGAATAGACATTTCTCCAAAGAAGAGATGCAGATGGCCAACAAGCACATGAAAAAATGTTCAACATCACTGATGATTAGAGAAATGCAAATCCAAACTTCCACAAGATACCACCTCACACCAGTCAGAATGGCCATGATTATGTCCACAAACAACAAATGCTGGAGAGGGGTGGGTGGAGAAAAGGGAACCCTCCTGCACTGTTGGTGGGAATGTAAGCTGGTACAACCACTAAGAAAACAGTATGGAGGTACCTTAGAAAACTATACATAGAACTACCATATGACCCAGCAATCCCACTCTTGGGCATATATCCAGACAAAAATCTCTTTGAAAAAGACACTTGCACACACATGTTCATTGCAGCACTATTCACAATAGCCAAGACATGGTAACAACCCAAATGTCCATCGACAGATGATTGGATCAGGAAGATGTGGTATATATACATGATGGAATACTACTCAGCCATAAAAAAAGAATAAAACAATGCCATTGGCAGCAACATGGTTGGAATTAAAGAACCTCGTACTGAGTGAAGTAAGTCAGAAGGAGAAAGACAAATACCATATGATATCACTTATATCTGGAATCTAACAGACTGCACAAATGAACCTTTCTACAGAAAAGAAAACACGGACTTGGAGGACAGACTTGCAGTTGCCAAGAGGGTGGGGGAGAGACTGGGATGGTATGGGAGTCTGGCGTTAACAGTTGTAGACTATGGCCGTTGGGATGGAAAAGCAAGGAGAACGTGCTGTATAGCACTGGGAACTATGTCTAATCACTTGTGACAAATCTATATATGTATATGTAACCAGGTTGTCATGCTGTGCAGTTGGAAAACTGATAGAAATCTGTAAAGCAGCTATAATGGAAAAATAAAAAAATAATAAAAAAATAATTTTAAATTCACCGTACACTGTAATTTTAGTTTCACTACTTTTTGGACTGCAACAGGGTTAGTGCAAAGAGCTAAAACTACAGACCGAAGAGACTTTTAAAAATACAGATCTGCCAAATCAGCTTGTGAATTTACTCAATGTCTCTAAACCTCAATATTTAACCCATGAAAGAGAGGCACTGCCTGAGAGAATTAGAGATATAAAGAGCTGGGCAGCAAGTTTGGCTGGTAGCTTCCCTCCTGGTGGCTCTCCAGATGACCTTATTTTAAGATTTTTATCTTTCCACTTTCCCTCGCTGCTGCTGTCATGCAAGATATCTTATTTAAAAAAAAAAAAAGAGGAGAAATTGTTTTATTACCGTAATCTGTTGTGTCTGTAAATTTTTGCAATATCAGACATTCCGCTGACAGTTACAGGACTCACAAAGCTGCTGGGCAATCCAAACAAATGTTTTCTTAAAAAATCCATCTGAAATGTCTCTATCTTGCCCAGACAGCTCCTCTAGCTCCTGATCGGTATGTTCAACTACTCATTCTACTTGACTATTTCACAGGCAACTCACTCAAACTCAGTTTGTCTCTAACACCCCAACTTCTGAAGCCCATCCTTTTCCTCGAGTCCCCACCTCCATCAGCAAAGACACTACACAACCAGGTGATTGTGCCAGAGACCTGCGGGTTGTTCCTGGCACCTCCTTTGTCTGCACAAGCTAGTAGCCAACCCTAACATGTCAATTTGCTCTCCTGGATACCTCCCCAATGTATCTACTTCTCCCCACGGTATCCCTAATCCAAGCTACCATTAGTTTTCACCTGGATAACTGCAACAGCCTGCTTCATCTGTCTCCAACCTCCTCATTCCCCCATCACGGTTCATTTCTGAGAGGAACCAGAGGCAGTATTAAAATATCAGACCAACAAACAAAACAAAAGTGGTCACTTTCTATATAAAGCTTTCAATGATCTATTATTTTGGGGAAAAGTAAAACACCATTCCACGGCTCAGCATGAAAGGCTCATTTCAAGCCACCTGAATCCCTACTCTGTGCTCTAAACTACACTGGCCTTACCCCCTGAGCCTTCATATAGAATTCTCTCTGCCTAGACTGTTCCGTCTTCAGTGAACCTCTTTTCACCTAATTACTATTCATTCCTTTGAACTCAGACTCAACAGCACTTCCTCCAGGAAAATGCCAGTAACTGATCCCATATTAGGCCAGGTGTCCCACCTCAGACACTCTCATAGTACGTGTGCTTCTCCTTTGAAACACTCATTATGTTCAATTAGTGTTTAGTTCACCTATTTGATTTTGACCAAAGAAAGAGCAAAGAGCAGGGGCCATAACTGCTTTGTTAGTGAACATCCCTATAAGCAAAATACCCTGTATACATAAAAGACTGACTGTACATTTATAAGTGAATCACTGAACTTACCATCCATCCACCAACCGATCTGTAATATCTTATGCAGCTGGACTTGACTCTTTTTCTTTTAAAAGCCACACCTGCAGCATATGGAAGTTCCCAGACTAGGGGTCAAATCAGAGCTAGAGCTGCCAGCCTACACAACCATGCCAGATTCGAGCTGCATCTGCAACCTACACCACAGCTCATGGCAATGCCGGATCCTTAACCCAGAGAGCGAGGCCAGGGATCCAACCCACATCCTCATGGATACGAGTCAGGTTCACTACCACTGAGCCTCAATGGGAACTCCTGGACTTGACTCTTGATATACAAACAGGATAGGGCTCACCACCTCATCTTTCCTCAGAATTTTTTTCTTTTATTGTAGTTATTTTTTTCTTTTTTGTCAAATATATGCATTCAGTCTCCCACAAACTAGGACTTCATCAGTATCCTGAAGGAAATGTTTTCATTAGGACTGTGGAAACATCAAAGGAAACTAAAATAAGGCAGGGGGTTAAAACAACCCTCCAGCATAAAGAAAGAGAAATCCAGGAGTTCTCATCATGGCTCAGTGGTTAATGAATCTGACTAGGAACCATGAGGTTGTGGGTTCAATCCCTGGCCTTGCTCAGTGGGTTAAGGATCCGGCGTTGCCATGAGCTGTGGCGAAGGTGGCAGACGCGGCTCGGATCCCGCGTTGCTGTGGCTGTGGCGAAGGCCGGCAGCTACAGCTCCTGTTAGACCCCTAGCCTGGGAACCTCCATATGCCGCGGGTGCAGCCCTAGATAAGGCAAAAAGACAAAAAAAAAAAAGAAAGAGAAATCCAAATGACGGGGGAGGTGGAGGTGGAAAGCCAATTAGTGAGCCAATACATAGTAAAAGAAGAAAGAAAACACGAGGACAGCTCAGTATTTCCATGAATTTCTCTTAACTTGCCCTTTGAGTTTATGAGACCTGCTTTTATATAACAGAGCAACGCATGCACGCTAAGGTATGGAAATCAGTGACCTAAAGCCTAGAAAAGAATAAAGCCATGTGCAGCTCTGTGAGTACTCAAACCATTCTGCCTTTAAGACACTATCAAATTCCTAGGTGGAAGGAAGATTGAACAGTATTCTCAAGTGACTGGCTTGCCTACTGAGTTTATCTCATTGTTTATGATTTGTTTTATTATTAAACCTCTAAAACCTTAATATATGCTTGTAAATAGAAGATGTGTGATGATTCAACAAGTTCCTACATGTGGAATATATTAACATAGGGGCTGTAACATAGTAGGTACTGGACTTTAAATCCATGGTTTGCTACATCAAAGCCACATATATGCTTTTCTTTGGAAAACTGCAGGAAAAAGTACAGTCAACTGCTTCCTCTCTTTCCTGGTTGGCTTTTCTTACCACAGTCCCGCTAAAGAACCATGACTCTCAGGCCTGTAGAACCATCCCACTGGAGTCCCATTTTACATGAGGTTAGGCTCTATAGGTCTGTGGTTAAGTTAAAAAAAAAAAACACATAATCTTCCTCTATGTAGTGGGGACTTCTTGCGAGAAAGCAAGGCAACTAAAAACAGCAAAGAACAGGCAAATTTTGGTTTGTGGTCAGGAATCCAGGGTACACCCAGCAAGCCAAGTGGACATGGGGGCACTGTGAGCTGTAACAAGTGTGCTCGTCCTCGCTCTTCTTGCCACCTCACCTGACAGGTGGCCAATGGCAGCATGTCCAAGAGTGAGAAAAGAGAACATGAGAAATTCTCCTTTGTCTTTGTGTCATCATGAATGTCCTTGCATTCTCTATATTTAGAGGTAAAAACACAGAAGCCACTGAGCAAAATGAGGGACTGGGGACTGATCCCTCCAGCAGGACTAAACTATTTAGAGAATCTAAGCCAGCACAAAACCCCCCATGTTAGTATCTAAGAGAGACAGTGGCCCTCATCTTTGGAGAATCCTACGCTCTTCATGATATTTGATTTGAAAGACATTCTAAGTACTGCAACTGTTGCATAAATTATAATACCCTAACCTCTTTCCCTGTAGCAATGACATTTGCTAAACAATTCTCTCCAGTCACACCATTTCTTTTTCTTTTTGTCTTTTTGCCTTATCTAGGGCTGCACCAGTGGCATATAGAGGTTCCCAGGCTAGGGGTCTAACAGGAGCTGTAGCTGCCGGCCTTCGCCACAGCCACAGCAATGCGGGATCCGAGCCACGTCTGCAACCTACACCACAGCTCACGGCAACGCTGGATCCTTAACCCACTGAGCAAGGCCAGGGATTGAACCTGCAACCTCATGGTTCCTAGTCAGATTCGTTAACCACTGAGCCACGACGGGAATGCCCAATCACACCGTTTCAATCATCAAGCCAAGTACAAGTGATGTGAGCACAAAAATAGCTCTAGATCCTAAGAGGCTTGAGTGTCTCAAATACATTAAAGAAGTGATTTCTAGATTTCCATGTAAAAGAAGAGCTTAGAGACAAGGGACCACTATCCTCCCATATCCTTAAATAAAGAGTAAACCTTTTTTTTTTTTTGGTTTTTCATTTAAATATAATGAACTAAATAAGATACACAAAAAGTCCCTCTATGACAGGACATTTAAAATCACAACAAAATTTTACAACCTCTAAACTACCTAAAGAATTTATATAAACTGAAATGAAGTTCTTAAGGAATGTACTGACCTCAGAAAACAGTAACTGCTTTTCCTAAATCACAATATTTTGAGAAAACTGTGATATGCCAGGGGTACTAGGGTTTGACCTCCTGTCATATTCCATAGAGCTGTGTTCTGTCAATTATACAAAACAGTACTTCTCAAAGTGGATACTCTAATTTGAAGATGAACTAAAACAGGACTTCTGCTAAAAGTACGTAAAACAAAAAGGATCTCGTCAACAAGAGAACCAATGAGTACATGCTTTTTTGAGGGGGAGGCGCAAATCTGCAGTTTGGAAGTATCTATTAAGTTAAATACAATTGGCCCTCTATATCTGCTGACTCAATCAACAGAGCAACAAGATTATTTTGGGGGAAAAAATTCTAGAAAGTTTCAAAAACCAACCTTGAATCTGCTGGCAACTATTTACATAACATTTACATTGTATTTACAACTACTTACACAGCTTTTACATTTACACAGCTTTTATATTAGGTATTATAAATAACCTACAGATGATCTAAAGTATATGGGAAACACACCTGAAACTTAAATAATATTATACATAAACTATACCTTAATAAAATAAAGTATAGGGGACATGGTGCTTAGGTTATATACAAATATTCCACCACTTTCTATGTCTCTTGAGCACCCAAAGATTTTGGTGCCTGCAGGGGGGTCCTGGAACCAAATCCCCACAGATACCAAGGGGCCACTGTATCCATCTTGCCCTTCAACACAGCATTTCTACCCCATGTATACATTCAAGAATGACTACCTAACCTCATAAAAAAAAATCATGCACAAGAGTATTCATAATAGCTTTATCCAGAAGAACCCAAAACTACCAACAACCTAACCATCTATCAATATGAGAACTGATATATAAACTGTACCATATTCACATAATGGAATCTATAAAAGAAAACAATAAAAAAAAGGAACTACTATACATCTAACATGGCTGAATCTCAGCATGAAAGAAGGTGAACACACAAAGAACAAATAGTGTGTGGTTCCATCATTTGAAGGCCAGAATAAACGAAAACATCTATGATGATGAAAGTCAGAACAGTGGTTAACTCCTGGAGTTAGAGGTGTGAACATGAAATGGGAAGGGGCCCAAGAGAGCCTCTGGGTGATGAAAAAGTTCTATAGGATATGTTCCTAAGTGCAACACACCAAGCTATACACTTAAGATCTGGGTAGTTTGAAATGTATGAATTATATCTCAAGGAAGAGAAACTGATACAGGTCTTTTCACAAAAAGCAAAAAAATAAATAAATAAATAACGGGGGGAAATGATACATTTGTCTACATAAAAATGTAAAACTTCCATATGGCACATAAAAATCTTATAGAAAAGTAAACAGCAACTGATGCAACTAGGCATGTATTTACAAGGCACATGACAAAAGATCAATATCCTAAATATGTACTTCCAGGAACATACATCTCAAAAAGAAAAAAAATCTCAAAAGAAAAAAAATTAACAAAGGATGTCACCAAGTAATTCTCCAAGAAAACATTAAGAAACCAACGTGACCCCTGGACAGTAATCTCAAGCTGAGTAAGTGTACCAAGTTAATAACGGCTGTAACAAGGCCCCACATCAGAGTCAGCCAGAAATCCAGTCATCCTATACGGAATCAGTCATTTTCCTAGCAACAAGTTCAAGAAATGCAATACTCCGGTTTTATTTTCTGACACTCTCCTAGTGGGAGACGGCATTTTCCTAGCATAATCACAAGACTGGGGTAGGGTTTCTATCTTCCTCCACTAGCAGGAGGCAATATTTGCCTGGTACTGGGGAGGGGAGGTGGGGAGAGGGTTCCCTGCTCCACCCTCAGCAGGTGAACTTCCGCTCTATCTCGGTGAAGGTTCTCAGGTGCTGGTTGAGTTTTGTGCCAGTGACAGCTGATCAACACCTTGTATTCAGGCAGAGCCCAGAGCACAGAAGGGCTTTTCAGGACACTGCTGCTCTACCCTTGAACTCTGTCATGAGGGGACTCTCTCAGGTCTCCTGCTAAGTACCTGAAGGAGTAATGTGGAAAGAGCTAACGAAAGGGTGCAGATTCTCCTGGTACCTGAGACTTCCAGGAATCCTAAACTCTCATGATAGACAACACTAAGCCTTTAAGACTATGTTAAGATTTCAGTGACTCCCTTCTTACCCACGCTTATGGCTGTCACCTCATCCTGTCTACCAAAGGTAAAACAGTCTGTGTGTGTCCATCTAGTCTCTTCTTATGACCCTGTGTAATTCAGTTTGCCTGACTGCCTTACAATCTCAGCTATAAAGGCCTCAAGGAAAAGAACTATAATTTTACATATTATCTGGCTTATTTCTCCTTGTTTCTTTATACATCCTAAGTGAAAGGTCACATGAAAAAGTATTGTGAAATGAATGAAAATGAAAATACAACAATCAGAGTTTGGCAGATACAGCTAGTTTGGTGATGAGGGGAAATTTTATAAATGTCAAGGCTTACATCGTGTGTGTCTGCAGGAGATCTACGAATCAATGATCTAAGCTTCTAATTCAAGAAGCTGGAAAGAAAACAGGAAAGTAAATCCAAGGCAGTAAGGAAAGGGAATGATGAAGATAAAAGGTGAAACAGAAAACAGACCAAAAAATACATAAAGTGAATTATTAAAAAAACATTTTTTTAATAGATCAATAAATTCACAAACCTCTAGCTATACTAAGAAGACCAAGATGACCAAAAGGAAAACAGGTGAGACTCTAATTACCAATACTGGGAATTAAAGAGGGAGCCTCACATTAAAAGGATAGGAGTTCCCATTGTGGCTAAGTAGTTAATGAACCCGACTAATATCCATGAGGACTCGGGTTTGATGCCTGGCCTCACTCAGTGGGTTAAGGATCCAGGGTTGCTGTGGCTGTGGTGTAGGCCGGCAGCTACAGCTCCAATTCTGTCCCTAGCCAGGTAACCTACATGTGCCACAGGTGCGGCCCTAAAAAAATAAAAAATAAAAATAGGATAAGAGTGAGTTCCTGTTGTAGCTCAGCAGGTTATGAACCCAACTAGCAGTCGTGAGAATGTGGGTTCAATCCCTGGCATCGCTCGGTGGGTTAAGGATCCAGTGTTGCCGTGAGCTGTGGTGTAGGGTGTAGATGCAACTTGGATCCCAAATTGCAGTGGCTATGGCGTAGGCTGGCAGCTGTAGTTCCAGTTCGACCCCTGCCTAGGAACTTCCATGTGCCACAGGTGTGGCCCTAAAATAAGAAAAAAATAAACTGACACAAGATAAACAATAGTTTGATAGCCCTACACCTGTTCAATATATTGAATATCAAAAGTCCTCTCACAAAGAAAACCTATGCCCTGGTGATTTCATTTCTGAACTCTACCAAACAATAAGAATTAATACCAATCTTACACAGGCTCTTTGAGAAAACAAAAGAGAGTATTTCCTAACATGTATTATGATGCCTCCATTAGCCTCATACCATAACCAAACAAAGATATTCCAAGAAAAATCTACAGATCAGTATTTCTCACAACATTTTTTGTATTTTTGTTAAGATATAAAAATACATTTTTTGTATTTTTGTTAAGATATAAAAATTCTTAACAAAATATAAGTAGGTTGAAATATATAAAAAATGATAATACATCATGACCAAATGAGATTTATCCTAAGAGTACAAGGCTCTTTCATCATTCTAAGATCAATAAAATTTGACTTTAACAGAATAAAGAAGAAAAGCCATACGATAATTTCACTAGGTGTAGGAAAAGCATTTGAAAAAATTAAAAGCCCATTATAAACAACCAGGAATAGGAGGAAACTTTTCTAATGTCATAAAGAACATTTATAAGAAGCATACAGCTGACACCATAGTTAATGGAAAGAAGCTGCACACTTTCCCCTTGAGACTGGAAAAATGGGAAGGATGTCCACTCTTGCACATTTATTTAACATTTTATCAGAGGGTCTAGCCAGTATAGCACATCAAGAAAAAGGAAAAAAGAAAAAGAATGTATACTGGAACAGAAAAGTAAAAAAGTAAGAAGACTGACCATAGCAGGTGTTGGCAAGGATGTGGAGCAACTGGAACTCCATACACATAGCTGGTATAAGTGTCCTGTAATACAGTTATTTTAGAAAAGAGTTTGGTAGTTTCTTAAACGGTTAAATACACACCACATGGCCCATGTGTTCCACTTTTAGGTATTTGTGCAAAAGAAGTTAAAACAAATGTTCACACAAAGAATTGCATAAGAATACTCATAGTTGCTTATAGTAGCCAAAAATCTGACAACACACATGTCTCCCTGTAGGAGAACAGAGGGACAAACTGTGATCTGTTTATTCAGTTGAATAACACCCAGCAATCAAAAGGAACAACCAATGAATACATGCAACAGCATGGATGGACTTCAGAAATATTAAGCTGACTAAAAGAAGCCAGACCATAAAGAGTCATACTATATGATTTCATTTATTATAAATTCCTTAAAACACACAAACTAAATCTAAAGTTCTAAGTAGCAGATTAGTATTCAGCTGAAGATGGAGGTCTGAAGAGCATTTCTGGGGATGATGAGAATGTTCTGTACTGGGCACTGGCAAACTATGGCCTGCAAGTTGTCTGCCTGTTTTGGTGAATCAGGTTTTACTGCAGCAAAGCCATGCCCATTTATTTATGTGTCGACCATGGCAGTTTTTATACTATAAGGGCAGAACTGATTAGCTGCAAAATAAGATTTTATGGCCTCCAAAGTCTAAAACATTTACTATGTAGCCCTTTACTTAAAAAGTTCCTGACACCTGTTCTGTATCTTACTTGGAATGATGGGGCTGTAAGGTTGTATGAATGTGTCAAAACCTGAAATGTACGTTTAAAATGGACCTCTTGTAAGCAAACTGTACCTCAATAAAACTGCCCTAAAAGGAACAAGAAAATAAATCATGAAGTAAAAAGAAAATACGAGTCCAAGAACTTTAAAAAAAAAAAAAAGTTGACACAAAATATAAAACAAAGGGGAAAAAATTGGGTTAATAAATGAAATTTAACAACTGGAAACATCTTTTGGATATAATGCATTATTTCTTTATTTTAGGCTTGACAATCCTTTTTATTGCTGTAAGCTGATTAGAAAATACAGTTTTAAATTAAGCAAAACTTCAACCCATCTGAGGGAAAAGACTTTACCCAAACAACTGTCTCAAGCTGTTCCACCCAAGAGAGAGAAGAAATCCTAATCCTAATGTTCTGACCAGCAACAAGACCAATTTCCTACTAAAAAGCTTAACTTTCAGTAGAGAGGTGAGTTTTATAAAAAGCAAATAATTACGAAATTGACATTTAATGCAATATAAACCATAATAATTAAAAACCAAGAAGGTAAAAAAGAGCTCTGGGGGAAATTTATTCTCACTTAATCATAAAACCTGACTAGAAATTTACTATGGAAAATCTGCAGAAAATTATACATCAACAAATATGTGATTTTCAATCACCAATGGACACCCCCAAATAACTAACGCATAGAAGGAAAATTTTCTATAATAACTGATAGCTTATTTAACATTGACTGAGTGCTGGACTATAAATTGACTTAGAAGTTAAAGTCGTGGTATATATATAAAACTTCACATTCTACTTCAACATTCATTTACCCAGGCTTATTTGTTATTAAAACCACATGTTGGCACAGAATCATTTTACGGTTCATTAGAGACAAACATGCAGAAAATTGTGGGAAACAAAAGAGAGCCCTAGAAGTCTGTTAAAGGCAAGATACTCAACCCCAATGTAACCTCAATTAGGAGGCTTTCTGAAGCCTCAGAGTGTCTCTGTGGTTGAAGAGAGGTTTGTCTTAATAAGAAAGCTCCACTGCAGCTGTAATGAGATTGAAACTGTAGCAATTACTCACCAAGTTTTTATTTTTATCCCCCAAACTGGAAAACATGGATCCTATTACTTGTTTATTGAGACAAAGTGAGTCAAAACTTTCGACGACATCTTCAACTAGTTGTGTATTTACATTTTGCAGGGTAAAAGTGTTCTATTTTTTCCAAAAAATCAAAGCATATCTCGAACTAGTGAACAGTGAAATAATATTAATGCAAAGGACTACTTTCTTGAAAGACACTTTGCTATACCCTAAAGACAAAAATATCTTCAAAATGCCTTTCAGACAACTTTGTATTTTAAAGAAAGTTCCTCCTAATAATTCTGAATCTTCCATAGCATACCATGGTTAACATAAGGTAAAAAGCAATGAAGTGGACAGGAAGCTAACTAAGCAGCAAGAAAGTATAATAAAATCCAGAAGAAATTAACTTTTTTTAAAATTTAATACCACCTTTTACCATGGTTTCCATTACCCCACAAATGAAATAACAACTGGCTTCTTGGCTCTTTCCCTGTAAGCACTCACGTACCCTGTGCTCACCCACTGAGCACACAATTCAAATGAACAAGCCTTTAGAGACCCTCTATAATGTGCTAAGCATTATGATGAATAAAAGAAGCAACCCCAACACTGAAGGGCTTCTCACACTGGAGGGGACTCCCAACAAACTATCAGCACTCTACAGTATGGCACTCTGGGAGCCCAGAGCAGGAGGCGGGCTGGGGTTAGGGAGATAGGAACTCCTAGAAGGGGCAGTACAAGAGTTCCCTGGTGGCCTAGCAGTTGGGGATTCACATTGTCACTGCCATGGCTCAGGTTTAATCCCCAGCCCCAGACCAGGAACTTCCACATGCCACCAGTACAGCCAAAAAAAAAAGAAGAAGGAGAGAAAGACCTTCACTGGAGGTCAAGAGATATAGACTCTTAGCATTCTATAAAGGACAAGAAAAGGCTTCTATGTGGAGAGAATGGTATAAAAACTTTGGCATGCATCATAATCATCTTGATTATCTGTGTTGGCATTCCTGTTTGGGCTCAGTGGGTTAAGAACCTGACATAGTGTCTGTGAGGATAAGGGTTCAACCCCTGGCCTCAAGCAGTGGGTTACGGATCCGGTGTTGCTGCAAGCTGCGCATTGACGTGGTTCGGATCTGGTGTTGCTGTGGCTGTGGCATGGGCTGCAGTTGTGGCTCTTACTCAACCACTAGCCCAGGAACATCCGTATGCTGTGGGTGCGGAACTAAAAAATAATAAAAGGAAATAAAAGAATAGATTATCTGCGTTAAAACACAGACTCTGGGCCATATCCTTCACTGTGACTTAGGGAGGGCATCTAAATTTAATTCCCAAGGGATGCTGATGCCGTTGGTCCATGGATCACACTTTGAGACCTGCTGCTATAAGCAGATATATATGACCTGTCTGGAGAATCCCATTATCTTCCCAAGGTTGGACTACAGGTTGGCATTAATTTATAACAAGTTCCTTTTCTCCCCAAAAACTGTTTCCATTTCACTAGTTTATCTTTTTTTTTTTTTTTAGGTGAGCTACATACATTTAAAAGACCATGACAACTGGGATAAAAATGGCCCAGGTTAATTTCAAAATAGAGGAAGAAAAAGAAGAACTAGAGGGTCTAACAATAACTTATGTAAAATATTTTTAAATGCAACATTTTTTTTAAAATTGTTGAACTCAGGGCATTTTAAAACAAAGTTTAAAGCTTTATAAATAATAATCTTCAATTTATTTTTAAACATTCAAGTGGTTTATACCACTACACACCTACTAAAATGGTTATAATCAAAAACAGAAACTAACAAATGTTGAGAGGAATCAGAACCTTCATGTAGTGCTGGTGGGAATGTAAAACAGTGGAGCCACTGTAAGAAAGTACTGAGGTTCCTCAAAAAGCTTACCACAGAATTACTATATAACCAGAATTCCACACCTAGGTATATACTCAAAAGAATAGAAAGCACAGTCTCCAATAGATAACTGCACACCACTGTCCAAATGTTCATGTCCCCTCAATATTCACACATTGGCAGCCTGATGCCCACTGTGACGGTTTTAGATGGTGCCTCTGGGGGGTGACTAGGTCATAAGGGTGGAGTCCTGGTAAATGGGATTAGTGCTCCCTAGCTCCTTTCACCAGGTAAAGTGACACTGAGAAGTCTGCAAGGCAGAGGAGGGCCCTCACTTGACCACACCGGCACCCTGATCTTGGATTTACAGCTGTCAGAACTGTAATAAATCTCTGCTGTTTGTAAGTCACCCAGTCTGTGGCATTTTGGCACGCAGTCCAAATGGACTAAGACACTATAGTATTATTTATAACAGCCAAAGAGAAAGGAGCAACCCAAATGTCCATCAACAGATGACTGGATTAACAAAATGAGGTACATACTTACAAGGGATATTATCTAGCCATAAAAAGGAATGAAGTTCTGATACAAGCTACAACATGGATAAACCATGAAAATGCCGTACTAAGTGAAATAAGCCAGACACAGAAGGGCAAATATTTTATAATCCACTTACATGAAAGATTGAGAATGGGCAAACTCACAGACAGAAAGGAAATGAGAGGTTACTGGGGGTTGGGGTGTGGGTGAAATGGGGAGTTACTGCCTCATGGCTACAGAGTTTATGTTTGGGGTAACTGAAAAAGTTTTTGAAACAGACAGTGGTAATTGTACAACACAATGAATGCAATTAATGCTGCTGAATTTTAGACTTAAAATGGTTAAAAGAGCAAATTTTATTTTATATAAATATCACTACCAAAAGAAAGGTGAAGTAGTTTAATTTCAATTATTTGTTCCAAAATCTGACTGGAAACTGACTTGCTGATGTCAGTACTCTGATTTCATTTTAGCTGAGCCCTGAAATGATAAAGACTTGTCATATTGGTCCTGTTTTGTCTATGGTATTTATATGCTCACAAAGACAACCTGCTTATAGGAGACTAAGCAACAGTTTTAAACAAATTTAGTCAAATCAGCTGTGAAACAAAGTAACAAAAACTAGGTCACTAATCAGAAAACAAAAAGTACAAGAATGCTAGATAAGTAGAGTCTTGTTTCAAAGAGAAATTTTCTGATTTCATTTTCTCCCAATCTTATGACAAATAAACTGCCTAGTGGAGGCACATTAAATATAAACAGACTAGCAGGATACATCATATATCAGAATAATATCTCTGCCCATAATATTTATTTGCTGACCCATAATATGAATTTCCAGTTGTATACGGTCTTGCTTGCTTCTGGCACCCCTCAACATTCAAAACTTTGGGTACTTAAAAAATTGCTTTATACTCAAATTATATAATGAGGCTCCTACTACAGAGGAAATCTGTAATAAGCTGTACATCTGATATACTTTCCCACTTTACTAACTGATTCTACAATCTCTAACCTATTTTAAATGATGCACTCTCCTGATTTCCGACCTCAAAACTAAGTTCCTTGAAGGTGGCTATGACTCTGCCGTCATTCTTTGTAACCATAGCCTCTGGCATATACAGATTATATCAGTGTTAAGTGAAAGTTTATATGGGGGGGTGGGGAGAAGGTCATGCAAATCTATGAATCTAAAAATCCTTCTATCCTTAATAGACAAACTTGGTGTCTTAATATCATCAAGTCTCAACCAGGACTTCCAGTGTTTACACTACTAATTAAATTATCCCAATCATGTTACTCTTAGGGAACCATTTTCCTTTATTGCCCCACCTATAGCATGCAGAAGTTCCCGGGCCAGGGATTGAACCCATACCACAGTAGTGACAATGCCAGATCCTTAACCCTCTGTGCAACAATGGAACTCCTTAGAAAACCTTTCTGAAGGAAAATAGATCCATTTGGAAAAAAAAAAATTCTCACATGTCTTTAAATGACAGCAATACACTTGATAATGTAAAACAGCTCCATTCTCTAATCTAGACACTGCTTCTCCAAACCTCTCCCATCCGTGACAATACCAAAAATGACATGAGAACCCAAAAAACTCAATGAGCTTATGAACTATTATTTTGGAGGAGGGGGAGGAAGATCATTTCGGAATAGGAGTGGCTTCTAACAGCCTCAAGTGTAAAATTTAGCTCCTAGAAAATTGTTGGTTGCTTAATTAAAAATCCCAGGATTCTAACAATTAACACTACCTTGTTATAAAAACCCTAAGATGAACTTTTCAGTAACAAAAATCTTTCAGGTTTCTTAACATTATGGAGTAAAATGTTGGTGAGTTTAGCGGGTCTTTTTTTGGCTCTAAAAGATCATCATAACATATGTCATAAATCATCTTCTTGATAATAATGTGTCAACAGAATCACAACACAAGAAATCTGACAACGGCTGCATGCACTTAGCAGAGCGCCCAAGCCTCAGATGAGATCCCAGCCCTGGCTAACAGCTCAACTGTGGTCTGTGAAACCCTGGGGAGGGAACCCAGCCATACTGCTGGTCTAGAGAATTGCGGTATAATAAATATATGTTGTTTTAAGCCACTATGTTTGTGGTAATTTGTTACACAGCCACAAGAAACTAACATAGTCATCTAAAGCACCTCTAGATGTTCCCTAAGTGAATCCGACATTATATGGCACATTCTTGAGGTCATTCATTTTCAGAGCGAAAAATGTGAGATATTCTGCTCAAACGATCTTGACTATTATTTAAATGTCTGACCTCAGACCAGGGACTAGCTAAAACAACATATATTTTATACATATGCATGTGTATATACACATACATTACACACTTATACATAAATATATATACATTATACATACACATTTACTATGTATACTATATATAAACAAGCTCTTAAGCTTTCAGAAATCTTACACTATTTTCTGACACATGGCCTACATTTTACCTAGAAGGCATCATTCTCATTATCGAATGCCACTACCTGGACAAGCTGCAGAGAGGGTGCTGTGACCTGCCAGGCTCACAGGGCTAAGATTAGTGGAGTAAGAGTGGGCGCCCAGGTCCCCAGTGCACTGCAGAGCCTGTCAGGGGCCTCTTCCTAAAGCTACTGGTAGCTGGGCTGGACTGTAGACAGGGAGAGAGAAAGAGAATCTCCTTTCTTAGCGACTGCATTCAAATGCCTGCACATACAAACAAATACTGTGCGTTTTAGTAAACGGGTTTTTAAAGTAGATACTGGGAAAGATTCAAATAAAAGCAGCACTGGGGTTGTCAATGGTAACTAGAGCACGACTACTATATAATAATAATGTCTTTCTTATCTTTAAAGCAGTGGTTCTCCAACGGGGACAATTCTGCCCCCCAGGGGACAGTTGGCTCTCACTTCTGGGGGAGAAGGGAAAGTGTTTCTGGCATCTAGTTGGTAGAGGCCAGGGATGCAACTAAACATCCAACAAGGCAGAGGATGGCCTCCACATCACAGAATTGCCAGGCCCAAATGTCACCAGTGCCAGAGGTAAGGCCTGCTGGAAGGCATCACAGCTGTCCCTCTCCACCCTGGTGACCCCTCAGCACCGCAGCATGCCGACTGACCTCTTATACCATGTCCCAATTTTCTTTGGCTTGGGCTTTAACCATCTCCTTCTCTTTCAGCTGAAACACAGGCTCAAGTTTTTACCCCTTAGGTTCAGCAAGCTGCATCCTGCTCTGACAGCATAGACCCATCTGCACGGCTCAGTGTTCCTTTTTATAGGCAAAACCAAAACACTAGCATGTGTGCTTCATTTTAACACATGTGTTTTATACACTGGTCACAATCTGGTGATGTGCCAGTGAAGAACCAGTACGACCTGCACTAGCGGGTATGGCACAGAGCTGAGAACTGCTGCTTAGTCTAAACAAATACTACGTGGGCCACGAGTATCACAGAAATGGCTGATGTGAGGAAAGTGTCCCAACACTGGGAAGTGTAGCAGCTCTGGTGAAGAGGAGAGCAAGCCTCTGTCTAAAGAGAGAGCTGCTACTCAGCTCCAGCCAACTGCTGCCGGGCAGGAATGTGGGCTCCATACTGCCAGAAATTCTGACTTTGCAAGACCACTTGGATATCTGGAGTTGTGTTTGGAACCACTCAATCTTAACACATTGGCTTATACTTTTAAAATACTTGATGGGTCTAACATTTTGGCGCACCTCTTTGAAATGGATGGTCTGAGCAAATGAAGAGGCTCCAAACAGATGGAACTGACGGCATATTCAGGGCATGCTCCGGACATCAGATGGAAGGCTAGAAACACTCGGGGGTGAAGCTAGATGGTAAGGTTCCTGGGTGAGGCCAGCAAGTTCCAGAGCGACTCTGGTGATGACGATAGTAACATCACAACTATGACAATTAATCATGACCTCCTGCTGTACAGCACCGGGAACTGTATCTAGTCACTTGTGATGGAGCTTGATGGAGGATAATGTGAGAAAAAGAATGTATATATGCATGTATGACTGGGTCACTTTGCTGTATAGTAGAAAACTGACAGAACACTGTAAACCAACTATAATGGAAAAAACAAAAAGCATTTAAAAAATAAAATAAATAAATCATAACCAACTCTTCTTGAGGACTATATTTCAGGCACTGGTCCAGGCACCTCTGTAATGAACATAAGTAATTTTTCCAACAACCTTATGAGGTAGGTATTATTATTGTTATTATTATTATTGTTATTATTACTACCCTCATCATAAAGATGAAGAAAATGAAGTAAGTGAGATTAAACAACTGCCTAAGGACCCACGACAAGTGAGTAGTGGGGATGAGATCTGAACCCAGGGAGGCTCCCTTCAGAGGCCAACTCCCAAACACCACCCAGCCACCTCCCAATCGTCACCACTGTTCTCACGCTGACATGTACAGGCATTAAGTTCCATCTCTCTCCCTACCTATACCTACAGATAAAATATGCTTCATCAATCTAAGTTCTTATCTACCTGCCAACATTTAGATAAGAAAAAGCTGAAATAAGGCTCAGTGTACTTTGTCGGAACATGAATGGAAGTACAAACATTTTTTTTTTTTTAAGGAAAATGTTAACTCTCTGCTCTCTAGAAACTACACTATCCTAGCCAGATTCGGTCCTTCTTGTTAGTTGACCTTTAGTTTCCCAATGAAAGCTGGTGCTCTGCTTAACATAAGAATACTGACAATCAGCTGTAGATGTAACACTCTCTGGCATTTAAATCAAAAGGCATACAAGGATTAGTCGTGCTCTCTGACCAGAGTGAGAACAAGAGCAAACAGTTCCTTTTTTCCCCCCTTGTTTTTTTTTTAGGGCCGCTTGGCATGTGGAGGTTCCCAAGCTAGGGATCTAATCAGAGCTGCAGCTGCCAGCCTACACCAGAGCCACAGCAACGCCGGATCCTCAACCCACTGAGCAAGGCCACAGATCGAACCTGCAACCTCATGGTTCCTAGTCAGATTCGTTTCCGCTGCACCACGATGGGAACTCCAAGAGCAAACAGTTCTAAAACCACCAGAGATTTATGGCACAACCTTGCCCTATACAAGGCAATTGCACAGACATTACATGTGGCAGCATCATAACTAAAATTCCTTTAGCTGTATATATTTGAAGGCTGTAACAACTTAGTAAGCAAAATTACACTTCAAAGCAGCTAGTAGGTAAATTAACTCACATTTCACTTCTTTTTAAAATAAGAGCCCTCGCTGTAATAAATTTAGAGAAACTGACAATTTTGAGTGGGATTTTGAAAAAAAAGAAAATTCAGTTTTTACCTTGAATAGGAACTTTGTTCTTTGCTCCTCCTCACTAAGCCTATTTTCCATTTCAGAATCAAAAGCTCCAAGGAACAACTGAGATGTCATTTTATTCTTGCAGACCAAAAACGAGTCCAATATTATTAAAATGTATAGACTATTTAGAAATGAAAAGGAACTCAGGAGTTCCCGTTGTGACTCAGTGGTAATGAACTCAACTAGTATTCAGAAGGACACAAGTTTGACCCCTGGCCTCCCTCAGTGGGTTAAGGATTCTGAGTTGCCAGAGTTGTGAGCTGTGGTGTAGGTAGCAGATGTGACTCGGATCCTACGTTGCTGTGACTGTGGTGTAGGCTGGCAGCTCTAGCTCCGATTCAACCCATAGCCTGGGAACTTCCAAATGCCTCAGGTGCTGTCCTAAAAAGATCAAAAAAATAAAAAGGAACTTAAAGTATTTTAAATGCCATTACTTCCAATTCTGCTTAGAAATCCAAACAAAATCTTATTTCAAAACAGACAAATTTAAAATGTTGGGGAATACAACCCTATTCTGAAGCATAAATACAAATTAACACATAAATTTAATAGAACACTAACATGTAATATACATGTGATAGTAATCATTTTGAAGAAAGTGCTAAAAATATCAGTTTAGTCCACCTCCCTTTAGTAGGTGCTGCAGTCTAAAGACTTCTGTTTCCTACTCTCTCTCCAGTAAATGATACTGCTCAAACTTTTCGTTAATGAGCAAATAGGAAAAAAAAAATCTCTCTCAGAATACCAGGTAAACATGCATAAACCACAGTGATGCTCCCAGGAGGATATATTTAAATCCTCACTCAGTCTTGGATCTTCAAAACAAACATACAAACAAGCATTAGCAACAACAACAACAAAAAAAACCCAAAGGATTCAAGAACGTAGTTTTCAGAATTTAACTGTTCAGTGTTGAAGATGAACAGGAAAAGATCACCTGAAATACACACAAAGAAAATTTTGCTTGAGACTAATTCAGTATTTTCTTTAGAAAATAAAAGTTCAAATCATATTTACCAATGTCAACAAATCTGGACATTACAAAAGATCTCCCCAAATACAGTCAATGGCCCACTCACTTCTAGTAACATTGGTAATGGCTGAATTTCAGTATAACAACAACAAAAAATAATAACCTAGCCTAGAAGTCTACTGGAGTTCACTGTAACGGGATTTGAGCTATAATTAAATTTGATTAGTTTGGTTCAAACCTCAAGTTCAAAAGAATTATCAGCATGAATGGATGAAAAACCCTTTACACGGGCATTTTGAAAATATTTAACGGCTGACACAGCAAGCATCAAAGACTTTAAAAGCAATTGACCCTTCCCAGAGCAAAGGAGAAATGCTAACAGCTGAAACTCAGATGCTGCGTGCAAAGAAAATAAAGTTCCAGATGGTTCCAAAAGCGTGGTATTTTATTAAATATTAAATACTATTATTTTTAAGTGGATTTTGCCCAGGGATAGCCAAACATGTCATCTATAAAAGGTGAAAAAGAAGTCTGATTCTACCCACTGAAAAACTGAAGCAAATAAAATATCCCTTCAAAAATCACAAGCATGGGAGAAGCTTCACAAAGAGTTACGTGACATTCAAATAATCATGACGTTTAATTAATTTAAAAAAACCTATAACTTACAAAGCCAAACTATTTATCTAAAGAAAAGTAGGCTTTGCAGAATTTATATTAGTATTTGGAAATATTTAACTCTTACTCTATCGCAGAGGATGGTTACACACACATATATACATGTACACGTATACACACATTTTGTCCCCTTAAATTACATTATACTTTTAGTGCATTTTAAAAAAGCAGAAAATAAATATTCCTAAATTTTTAAAAAGGAAAGTAAAAACAACCAACATAATAAATTCGGCCCATAGAATTTTGCTAGTGACTGAGGGTTAACACAGATTTTAGCAGCAGTTAAACATTTTTAGAGGGAGTTCCCATCGTGGCTCAGTGGAAATGAAATTGACTAGTATCCAGAGGATGTGGGTATGGTCCCCGGCCTTGTTCAGTGGGCTAAGGATCCAGCTTTGCCATGAGCTGTGGTGCAGGTCACAGACGCAGCTCAGATATGGTGTTGCTGTAGCTGTGGTGTAGGCCAGCAGCTACAGCTCTGATTCAACCCCTAGCCTGGAAACCTCCATATGCTGTGGGTGTGGCCCAAAAAAGCCAAAAAAAAGAAATTATTAGAGGGTTAGATACATGAAAGTTTGTTGTATGCACTGTTTTAAATATATACACACATACGGAGATGTGTTTATACACATTCACACATATATCACACATGTATATATAAATGTGTGTATATAACATAGTTAAGTGTGTATATGTGTATGTTGTGTTACACACAAACATAAAACCAAAGGTCTCTTCTCAACAAAATGAAGTTATTTAATTCAGTTTATACACCTTGCATTTTTAGAAAGCACCCTTAAGTGAGTCTTTATCTTAAGAGTTTTCTCTTATTACCAAGCTATATCTATATCTATATACTTTGGGACTTGGAGGAGGGCAAAAGACTGTTTTTCATAAGATGGAAACAGTCTGTGCCAAATGAAGCAGGTGTGAGATATCTCAACGATGAAAGCAATTCTCCAAATAACAATGTCATCCTGTAATGCTTTCTTGACATGTTCAATTTTGCTATTCCTCTCTTTGAGATTTAATACAAAGCATTATGCTTGTGATCATTCTTAAGAGAGATGAGCAGTCTGATGGGTATTCTGAATTCCAGTGGTTTCTGGCATTGGGAAAAAAGTCAATTCAGCATGGATCTGACAAAATGTGTAAGAAAGCAGCCACAGCAGACAGGTGTACCCCTTAAGTGTGTGTGTGTGGGGGGGGGGGTTTAGGCATGTGCTTTACGAGCAAAAAAGATTGCTGTTCCAATCCTTTTATTCTGGAATCCGTTTACTTCAAATTGGTACCTTCAAAATAACTCAAAGTATTCCCCTAACAAAAAAAGGAAATTCTTTGAAAAATACCAGTCATATTGGTTACTTTATTTTTGTCCAACAACAACAAAAAAATTAAGCTGAATGTGACATGAACATACCTTTTAGGAGTTTCTCATTATATTAAAAATATTATATTGCAAAAAAGAACAAGAAAATCTTGCAACTGAAGCTGGTATCTGCTAGCCTACTGGTTCTCACACATCAGTGTGCATCAGAATCCCCCAGAAAGCTTGTAAAGCACAGGTTCCGGGTCCCCTCCCCAGAGTTCCTGATTCAGAAGGTTTGAGGTGGAGCCAGAAAATCTGCATTTCTCAACAGTTCCCTGGTGATGCTGATGCAGCTGGTCCAGGAATCACACTCTGAGAACACAATAATCTGGTCAATATTTTCTTTCTCTTGTTAAGAAGAAAAGTTGGTAATGGGAGAAAAAAACGATGAAACGTGGCACATAATCTGCTATATCTTTAATAGGAATAATAACTTCTGATTCTGAGAATTAAGAAGTAGACATAAAAGAAGTCAAAGATAGGCCTTAGAGATGGATCTAGTTCAAGATTCAGCAAACGTCTTCTGTAAAGAGAGTAAGTATTTTAAGCTCTGCAGGCCATACAGTCTCTGTCACCACTACTCTGCCACTGCAGTGGGAAAGCAGCCACAGGCAAGGCACACGCGAATGACCGTGGCTCTGTGCCATGAAGACTATATTCCAAGAACAGGGTGTGGTCTGGAACGGCTCACAAGTTTACCTAACATTTTAAAAATGAGAACGCCAATGCCCAGGGAGTTTAAACAACTTTAAGAGACACGCGATAGTAAGTGACACAATTATAACCAGAATTTGGGTATCCTAATACCTGAGGTTATAACGAACCTACTGTTAAAGTAGTATTTTGATAAAGAAAAGTCACACAAGAGAATGTTATGAACCCTCATGTGGTTTAATGACCAAAAAGAAAAAAATGACTTTACTAACTAAAGCGATATACTTAATGCTCTCTAATTAATGCAAGACATTATTGTTCGATATTTCCAAGATTATTTCTAAACAGGAGGCTTACACATAGAACACTGCCTCGTCCCTCTGCATTTACACTGGGCTGAAGCACGGCCTCTGACTAAGCCTCTCTTTTTTTGGTCTTTTTAGGGCTGTACTCATCGCATATGGAAGTTTCCAGGCTAGGGGTTGAATCAGTGCTGCAGCTGCCAGCCTACACTACAGCCACAGCAACATGAGATCTGAGCCGCATCTGCACCCTAAACCACAGCTCATGGCAATGCCAGATCCTTAACCAACTGAGCGGGCCAGGGATCAAACCCGTGACCTCATGGATACTAGTCAGGTTCATTACTGAGCCACAGCGGGAACTCCTGAGTGAGCCCTATGATTTGGGGCTGGGAAAATGGGGAGTCATGGGTTTCTCAGTTATTACCCTACTGGTCTTAAATATTTCTCATCCAATCCTCCATCTGTTCAGTGCCATTCCTTACAAAAGTTATTCCTGATGACACTAAGGTTTTCCCATATAAAAGCCAAAACAGGTACCAAATTATAAAACTTGAGTTAAAAACAATGTTCTGTGCAGACAACTAGGTTTGCTCTTAATTCTAGTTATTAGACAATTATTAGATTCTTTAGCTAGTAAAAATAAAGCCAATGTTATATTTTTTACCACGAAATTAAAAAGTATGTGATTATATGTATATACCTGTATAAACATAGGCAATTATACACCTATATGTATGTACACATATGCATACTCACACATACATACGTATACACACAGTCATTAGCTTTCATCATTGCCTAAGCTTTCGGTCTTAAAACTCACATTTGAATAAGTAAATATACTTTCGCAATTGATAAAGTAAATTTTATATGCTGCCTTATAACTATTTATGCCACTTTATAAAAAATGATAAGCCTGTGCATACATATTATGAAGAATAAAATATCCTGTGTTTTAACTATCGCACACAAATTCAAAAAAGCTTTTTCTAAAGTTGCTGAATAGTTACAAGTATATATATCCAATTCTGGATACAAATAATGAGAACTAAATCTGAGGCAAAGTTTGAGACATGTTTGATGTACCTGAACCATGCATGAAAAGCATCTGTTATTTACAGATCAAAGCAATCCTGAGTATCCTAAAACAACTAGAGTGAAAAATGCCCAAACCTAATTTCATCCCTGTCCACATGCTTCTTTGAACTAATAATTCAGAGAATTGGTCAGTATGTTGAACTAATTAGCATGCTTAATGCTTGCAAACTTAGATGGCTCCAATTCTGTATTTTAAAAACAGAATATTTTTAAAGGTTTTAAAAACACACACACACAAGCAAATTTGAGAAAGTGCAAAAGCTAGTCCAAGTTGACATGTGTTGGATAATGCCTCAAAAAGCCCCCAAATATGGGTGACACCTGTTTAATACTCTCTAAGCCACCGAATAGTTGTAAATGATTTGGAGGTTTTGATTTGCATGAAACGAACTCAACATTTTTTTTTCTGCATCCAGTCATTTTTTAATGAGATTCAGTATACACCTAACCTCATTTCAACATAAGAAATCACAGTAAAATGTTACTGATAAGAAGCTAACTTTTTTTCTTTTAATTGCACTGAGAATCACTTCACTCAAGATCTTTGAAGTGAAATCTCACACCTACCGTTAAGGGCAGAGTGAGCCTCAGGGACACATTTCCTACAAAGATCTTCATAACATTTCACTGGCAGTCATCAGCAAAAAACTCAAAGTAAATAGATTACTCAGTATTATGCAGAGTGTTAATTGGCTAATATTGCTATGATTCTGGGGTGCCTAGTACCAGATCCTTTTTTGGGGGGGAAGGTTCTTCTGTAACCCATTGCTATAATTTACGTGACATTATTAAGAGAGCCCTCCAGGCAAGTTTCATCTTGACTTGCGATTCAATTTTTCCCTTCTAACTTGAGGCAAGAAATAGGAATTAAAAAAAAAAAAGGTTACCAAAGGTCCCCAACCCCAAAAGGGAATTCAGTACGTGTGATTGCAAGCAGGACGTCCAAACTCAGTGTTTTAATACCACTTGAAGCATAAAAAATATTCTTTAAAAGGCAGCTAGCCCCAAATCAACAAATGGATTCTATCACTGTCCTCAACCTTCTATTTTGTAAAAGGATTACCTAAAATTCAATGCATCCAAAGATGAAGGCTTATTCCCTAAATGACTACTCATTCCTACACATGCCAGCACTTGGACTATTACTTTCAGATACTGATGAACTGCTTTACAAACGCATGCACGTGGCCCTCCACACACACACAGCAGAAGCTCTCTGAGGGTAGAATCTTTGACCTCTTCTGTCTTAGCCACACACTGCTAAGTCCATAGCTCTGAACTCTGCACACAATGAATATTCTCAAGTGGGTCCAAACCATGAGTCATCACCTCAGTAACGATATTGATCTCACGACCACGGGAACTTCTTTTAAACTGCAGGATACAAAGAAAATTTCCATAATCTGTCTTTTGCATTAAATATGTCATATTAATTTCACGGTTTGTAGACTCTCCATTGTAGGAAGGCAGCACTAGATTAAGAGTCAAAGAATATGGGTTCTCAGCTTATCTTCACCGCAGACTAACAGAGTGATCTTGGTACATCATTGCAGGTCTTGTATTTTATAGAACAGTGTGAAGAGGATAACTCTCAAAGCAAACGTGCTTCATGCTTGGATAAAGTAAAATACATAGCATCTTCTCCTTCATGTGAATGTCAGGACTAAACTATATGATGTGTATATGTTTATAATAACTGAATCACTTTGTTGTACAACAGAAATTATCACATTATAAATCAACTAGACTTCAATAAAGCTTTAAAAAATGGAAAAAAAAGACTATATTAAATGGCAGTATAAGAGCAATAACAACAAATGGGCGGTCCAAATTAAAAAAGGAAATACTACTGTCTGCTTAAGGTAAGATGAACTAAGCTTCTAACTCACTGATGTATGCATATTAAAGGTACAGTAATTCAAGAGAAAATAGGTCATTCTTATAAAAATGGAAGAAAAAAGGATAAAAAATACATTAAAATTTCAGAATGTTTTTAGTCAGTCCTTCCCATCAGTTTTTTTAAGAGGTGGTTTAGAAAGAAAAAAGGTAGAAAACCTAAGTTTTCCAGGTTTTTCAGACAACCATTCTTATCAGTTAAAATAAAGAAAAGAAAATGTCTCAGAAAATCAAAAAAACATCTTTCAATACTAGAATGGTCAAAAATATGAACACAAATAACTGAGTAGAAAGACAAACAAATGCACTGCTTGGCACCTAACAAGCGACCAATACAAATTTGTTCCAGATACAGATCCACACAGATTATAGCCAACTGATTTTTTACAAAGATGCAAAAGCATTTCAATGGAAAAAAGACAGTGTTTTCAACAAATGTTGTTGGGACAACTGAACATGTGCAAAAAACAAACCTTCATCTAAACTCCACCCCTTAAATAAAAACAACTCAAAATGGATCACAGATGTAGATGTCAAATATTAAGGGTACACAACTTTTAGAAGGAAACATGGGAGAAGACCTTAAAGACCTGGCGTTAGGCTGAGTTCTTGGACATGACACTCAAAGTACAATACACAAAAAGATGATAAACTGGACTTCGACAAAATTTGAAGATTTTACAAATAATATGCTTCAGAGAATGAAAATACAAGCTATACCTTATCAGGAAATATGTGCAAATCACACAAGTGACACAAGAACTAGCATCTCAAACACATAAAGAACTTTCGAAATACTACAGCCTAATTTAAAAACAGACAAGACACACTTCAAAGACTACCTAAGGATCACAAATCGACATGTTCAGTATCAATACCATTCAGGAAATGAAAATTAAAACCACTATGGGATATCATCACATACCTATTAGAATGGCTAAAATAATAATAATAAAAAAGAGGAGTTCTGCAGTTTCTTATAAGGTTACCATATACTTACCACATGACCCAGCAATTCCATTTATGCCTACCCTAGAAAAATGCAAATTTGTGTTTACACAAAAACCTGTACATGAATATTTACAACATTCTCTACTTAGTGGCCCCCAAAAGGAAAAGAATTCTAGTGCCCTTCAATGGGTGAATGTAGAAAGGTATATCCTTTCTACCTGTGCTATATCCAAACAACAGAATAAATCACAGGAACAAACCACTGAGACATGCAACAACTAGGATCAATCTCAGCAGCAGTATGGTAAATCACAGGAACTAGTCTTAGAAGGTTTTACGTAATGTGACTTCATACAAATGATGTACTCAAAAGGAAAAAACCATAGTGACGGAGAGCAGATCAGTCATTGCCAAGGATCAGAAGCATGGAAATGAGTATGACCACAAAGGGACAGTACAAGATGTTTGGGGGATAAGGATGTGAATATTCTGGACCCTGACTGTACTGCTGGTATACGTGTGTTACAGTGTACAGCTCTGCACACCAAAAAGAAGTCAAACTTACAATATGATAACAAAGAAACAAAATAAACACTAATTATTTGTTCTTGCCTGAGAGAAGTATAGGCAGATGAGAAGGAAGAACCGAAGCAATGTATTTAATTTTTAAAAGCTCTTTTGCTCAAAACAAACAAACAAACAAACAAACTCTCTGCTCAGTAAAAGAGCCCACAAGCAGTAAGGCACCTACAATCCAGATCTTAGTATCTATGCATTCCTATATACTCCCTCCTAAAATGAAGAAAGGGCTCCCTGGAGAGGGCACTGAAGACAGGGCTAGGAAAGCACAAAGTAAGCATGGGACAGCCTGTTACACCAACAAGGAAGCTCTCCAATACTAACAGAGAAGTGTGTAAGAACAGAAGGCTTGAAGAGGCTCCCATTGACCCAATTTGGAGCAGTTTGAGCCTCAAAAAGAATAATAATGGCTGGGTCCCCATTGTGGCTCAGCAGAAATGAATCTGACTAGTAACCATGAGGACACAGATTCAATCCCTGGCCTCGATCAGTGGGTTAAGGTGTTGCCGGGAGCTGTGCTGTAAGCCACACACATGGCTCGGATCTGGCATTGCTGTGCCTGTGGTGTAGGCTGGCAGCTCTGATTCAACCCCTAGGCTGGTGGCTACAACTCCAATTGGACTCCTAGCCTGGGAAACTCCATATGCCAAAGACGCGGTCCTAAAATTGACAAGATAAAAAAAAAAAGAGTAATGGCAAAGGATTATAATTATTAAATAAAAAACAATCCACGATTGTGGTCATGGTTGCACATGTCGGTGAACAGACTAAAATCCAATGAACGGTTACTTTAAATAAATGAACTATATGGCATGTGAATTATATTACAATGAAGCTGTTAAAGAAAAAGAGAGAGATTCTCTAAGTCCACAGGGGTATTAAAAAAAGGAGCTGGGTGGGGAGAGGACGGGGCGGAAAGTGAAGGAGGTAGTAAAGGAAGAACGCTCTCCTTTAATAGAGGAATGCCAGTTAATAAATTCAGAGAAAAGGGATAGTATTATTAGGAAAAATCACCATTTTGCAATCAACAATGTAATAAATGTTTCACGCAAGATGCATCCACAGATGTCAGAACTATTGGGTGAAAGATTATTGGGGAAAAGGATAATCACATGGTTGCATAATATTACCCCACAGATTACTTCTCAAAGACAAAGGAGAAATGAACCTCTGGAGAAGAGAAAGCTAGGGAATGCCAGCCTAATCAAATGATTAAACTTGGCTTCACCGAGTTTGGGACAATATGTGACCCCTGCATCATCCAGTCACACACAAAATTTAATATATAATCTCAAATAGAATCATAAAGAAATCAGACAATCCAGGTTATGGGACTGTTTGTAGACCAACTGCCCCGGACACTAAAGGATGTCAATGTCATACGGGCAGGTGCGGTCAGGGGGAGCAGTGCAGAGAGATGGTGGGGAAAACTTCACGACCAAATGCCATGTGTGATCCTTTAGATTCAGAAACAGAAAAAGTTATAAAGCTTTTATTATTGGGGCAATAGGAAAAATTATACACCTGATCATACATTAGATACTATGAATGCTATCGGTGTTAAGTTTCTTGGGAATGATAGTGGTATTGCAGTTATGATGGGAATTCTTAGGAGACATATGCTGGATATCTAGTGAGGAACTAGTCAGGGTGTGTGCCTCCTCTTAAAATATTTCAGGAAAAAACTATTTCAGAGAGAAAGACGGACAAAGCAGATAATGCAAAATGTTAACCAGTGAATTTTGGGGAAAAAATACATGTTTTAACTTTTCTGTAAATCTAAATTTTTCAAAATAAAAACCTAGAGAAAAAAAGAAGGTGCTACTATTCATTTTAAAACCTACTTACTCACACCCCCAGAGAAAAGGAAACATAATGCACTGATAAGACCATAAGAGTTCAGTCAAAGAATTCAGAGCCCAACTCTGCCCTCTATTAACTTGTTATTTCATGTAGATCAAATTACTGACACCACTGAATGTCAGTTTTCTCAGTGGTATTAAATAGGCAACTATCTGCTAGCTCATAAAGTGGTTTACAAGATGCACCAACATTACAAATTGGTTGGGAAACATGATTTGATATGCAGGGGATACACATTTTTCAAGCGTTCAGTTGACAATTATGATTTTTTATAGGACTGCTGTAAAGATGAAACGAAAAACATATGAAAAGTAACTAGTCAGGCAAGTAGCAGAGGCTGGATAAAGTCAATCTACTTCCTCCTTCGAATACAGAAAAACTAAGTGATGAGAACTTACTGAGGTTACTGTGTGCTAGACCCTTTATTTGGTGCCTTCACTTAAAACTAATCTAAAACTGGAGTTCCCGTCGTGATGGAGCAGAAACGAATCCAACTAGGAACCATGAGGTTGCGGGTTTGATCCCTGGACTTGCTCAGTGGGTTAAGGATATGGCGTTGCTGTGAGCTGTGGTGTAGGTCACAGATGTGACTTAGATCTGGCATGGCTGTGGCGTAGGCCAGCAACTGTAACTCTGATTAGACCCCTAGCCTGGGAAGCTCCATAGGCCACAGGTGCAGCCCTAGAAAGCAAACGAGCAAAAAACTAGTCTAAACCTTAATGAGTAAGATGTGTTATCTACACAACTTTTTCAGACTCTTATTAAACATCCATAAGGAAGAAGAAAGGATCTTTGTAAACAGTTGTGTGAACCAACAGATAAATCAGCAGAGTATAACTTCCACGGGATCTTGGTCGCTCAATATAAAACATACCACTGTCTCCCCTAAACATGGATATTCACTGATACCTTCTAACAGGCAAAGGACATACTTCATTTACCCTCTGAGGAAAACAAACTTCATCCCAGAGTGATTTTTTAACTTGGTCATCATGCCATTTTCCAGAACAGGAGTCTAGAATAATTCACGGATAAACAACACAGAGGACTCAACACATGTGGATCAGGATAAACTGATGGAACATTATAAATCAACTATAATAAAAAAAATTTTAATAAAAGCAAAAAAAAAAGATATAGGGGAGCTTTATTAGAAAACCTGGAATCAGCTTAAAAGACTCCACACAAATTCAATCGCTTATTTCCCAAATATAACTAGGATACACACTGAACTGATAAGATCAACATGCTTCTCTAAGAATCTAGCTTAACGTAATTCCTTCTTTTTTGTTATTATTATTACTAGTTTTAATTTTATGGCTGCTGCAGCAGCAACAGCATATGGAAGTTCCTAGGCCAGGGCTTTATCTGAGCCACAGATGCAAACCATGCTGCAGCTGCAGTAACACCAGATCCATTAACCGACTGCGCCGAGCTGAGGATCAAGCCCACACCTCCACGGCAATCAGAACTGCTGCAGTCAGATTCTTAATCCACTGTGCTATGGTGGGAACTACAACATAATTTCTTCTTGTATTAAAAAAAATAATTGGTGAAACACAGGTGAAGCCAAAGACTCATGAACAGCTATCATCAAGTGGCATTAGTAAGAATCTCTGAACGTTACATTAGGAACTAGAGAAAGATAATTACCTGACCAAAAAAATCAGGATAAAATAAAGACCTTCAAAGGAGCTCTATCCTGATATTTATTTTGCATTCCAGTGTTTCTGTCAGATGAGGACAGTAAGGAACCAGAGGTCTAAGACTGTCTGAGGCAGAGCTGTAGTCAAACCTAGGCTGTCTGGCTGCCAAGCCCATGGTCTGAACCACAGTGTTTTGAGGGCTCCAGGCAACAGTGAATCCAGCTTTTTAGGAAGGCAGTGAGGAGAAGTCCAGTTACATTGAAGGATCACAGAGGACAGAAGACAGAAGATTCCAAGATTCCCAAGGGAAGCCAGAACACAGAACTACGAAAACAGTATCATTTTGAGGTTGTCACACTTAAATATACAAAAAAGGCAAACGCACCCCAAAATGACAATTAGAAACTCCAAGCGGGGCAGGGGAGGGGGGAACATGAGAAAGTTCATGCTCTAAATGTTCAGCAAATTAAAATACAGGACAAATTTTAGCACATGATAGAATGCAAGATGGTCCATTTGATTTTGATGTTGGAAATATCTCCTGCAGGGAAAGGCGGGGACAAAGGAACACAAGCGGAAGCGCAACCCCAGCAGGCTACTAGTGATCGCGCACGAAGTCTCAAATGACACAAACACTAGTTTACTGGTGTTCAACTTTTAGAGTCAATCCAGAAAAGTCATGAAGGAAGTGGTTTTGAGTGAAGGACACAATGAAACTGTCAGCCATCTTGATGGTCTAAGATTAGCAAATATACGACTTAACGGTTTGTAAAATAATCACAGGAATGAGATTTATGTAACTGGGCTGCTAGGATGAGATAAGATTGGGAGGAGCACAAAGGGAGCTCAGTCACATCTTCCTTTCCAAAGACTTGAGAGGTTGTATCTAAAACTGACAAGTTAAGATACACGTGTAAACATATCATTTGGAAATATGGATGTAATAAGAACTAAAAATGGAAACAGTTAAAAGAGATTACCTCTAGAGAAGGGACTAGAAAGGAGGGACAAGGCAGGAGACTTGCTTTTCATCATAAAATCTTCTGTATTATTCAATTGTTATTACTTTGATTTAAGTATTTTAAAATTTAGAGTTCCCACTGTGGCTCAGCAGGTTAAGAACCTGACTAGTATCCATGAGGATGCGGGTTCGATCCCTGGCCTCGCTTACATGGCCTCAAGATGTAGATCACAGATGAAGCTCAGATCTGGTGTGGCCGGCAGCTGCAACTCCAATTTGGCCCCTAGGCTGGGAACTTCCATGTGCCACAACTACGGCCCTAGAAGACAGAAAAAAAATTTTTTTCAAATTAACTTGTAAGTTTAAATTGTCATTATTTTAGAAAATAATTTTCAGTATAAAGTATTTCACAGAATGTCCAAATCTGGCATTCTTTTTTGGCAGCTCTTTATTTTTAAAATCAATTAATAGACTATCATAAAGGTTGCTAAAATGATATAGGGAATTCACAAATACACTATACCTAGCTTCTCTAATGTTAAGAACTTACATAACCAGGGTAGGACTATGAAAATCAACTGCTGGTATTACAATACTAACAGTTAAATTACAGGCCTTATTTGATTTTCCCAATATTCTTTTCTCTTTCAACCAATATCCAACCCAGGATCCCTCACTGCATTTGCCTGTTTTGTCTCCTTGGTTTACTCCTGTGTGTAACAATTGTTATCTTTGTTTTTCATGACCTTGACAATTTTGTACCATGTCCCTCAATTTGGCTTTGTCAGATGTTTTCTCGTGATCAGTCAGAGATTACGTATTTTATTGGCAAGAAGAACTAAGAAGTGATATTGTGCATCATATTGGGGGCGTATGATGTCAAAAAATCTTATTACTGGTGATGTTAACCGTCATCACTTGAATAAAGTAGTATCTGCCAGCTCCTCCCACTGCAAAATTACTGTTTTTCCTTTTGTAACTGAAAAGTAGCTTGGAGGAAATACTTGAAGACTGTGATATTTCGTTTTGGTACGATAAATATCCTTACTGGTTCTTGTATTTTTGACATACATAATGAAGTATTTATAGATTAAATAAAACAGTATTATTCAGTAACCATGGATTGGAAAGCAGTATTTATTAAGCTTGGATTTTCTTTTTTTTTTTTTTTTTTTAAGTCAAACGACTTTTTTGAAAGTGTCAAGCAATCAGCTCAAGAGCTTCAGGGTTCAGGTATACTGGAGTTTCCGCCACCTGCATTTATTTTTTTTTTGCCTTTTGTCATTTTATGGCCGCGGGTTTATGGCCGCACCCACGGCATGTGGAGGTTCCCAGGCTAGGGGTCTAATCGGAGCTGTGGCCACTGGCCTGCGCCGCAGCCACAGCAACGCAG
>PVHT021183699.1:48984442-49020103 GCA_004024745.2 Catagonus wagneri | reverse complement strand
TTCGTTAACCACTGCGCCACGACGGGAACTCCCGCCACCTGCATTTAAAACACAGGTCTTGTGCGCCCTCTAGTGTGTATTTCTATAACACAACTTTTATACCAACAAATCCAGTAACAAGAAGCAAAGAATTTTCACAAAGGCAACGGAAAATCCCCTCTCAACAATTTCTGCTTCTCCACTAGTCAATAAATTATCTCTTATTTGGTTAAGTACCAAAACCATTTCAATGCCAAAGATTACCACCTTTTTCTAATCTACTGGGTTGTTTCTCAGAACATCTGCAAAAGCCCCGGGAAGAAAAGACGACAGAAGGCTAAAATCAGCCAAAGCATTTTTAAGCAAACTTAACAAAGGCCAGAGGAAAGAAGATGTTGCAATCAACATCACTGCCTAATTCAGAGGCACGGTTCATTGTGCTCTGCCTATACAAATGGCTTCATTTCTTTTAGTACCCTCTAACACTCAAAAATTGTGTTCTACTTCAAGTTAACAGATTTGGTCCAAGTCTCGCAAATATAATAAAATTTTATTTTCCCACGATTTACTGAAAAAAAATCTGAGAGCAACAAACAGTGAATTTATCTGCAAAACATGAACAGGAAACCAAGTGTAACCACAAATACAGGCTTTGGAATCAACACAGGCTAGGCCTCTGCTTACAGACTTGCCATATACTATTCATATTAGCTGTACTGTTTAACTTTTGCCAAGCCTCAGGCTACTGATAGGCTAAAAAATAAAAAGGTTACTACCTTACAGTCTAATCTGAAGATTAGAAAAACGTAAGTAAAGTACATGATCAGAATTCAAACTGTAACTATTATCATGATATGATCCCAGGGAAATCTGCTAGCAGGCAGTAAAACCCACAGGTAAACACTGCCGATAGTTCTTTAAAATGATTCCTTGCAACCACAATCCTTGACTTTACACATAGAAATTATTGATTTTACCTTCATATTTGGTTTTCTTAACACAGGTAGTTTCTTTCGTAATACCTCTTACAAGGTGCTGTGTGCTCAGACCGTAAGATGGTGTTTACTCTTAGGAACCTCAAAAGTAATTTTTACCCAATGTTCGTTGTACATAATTTGCACATATCTGACAAAAGATTTTCTTCACGAATAAACTGTTTGCTATTTTCATATGTCATTTCAAAAAGTGTTTTACATATATAAAATATTCATAGGAACAACCTCTAACAAGAAATGACAAAATTAAAATAAGGCTATGTGTGGAAGGCACAAGAATACCAGGAAATGTGACAAGAAAAGACAAGGACAAAATTATGCTCACTGACAGTGCAGAAAGTTGAGATGGCAGAAAAACACTAACAGGCCTGGGGATTAGGTGAGGACTCCATAATTCTTGCCAAATGCATCCTCGCCTGAGCATCCATGGGAGATTTTAAATATCCAAGTACTTAAAGCCGGTCTACTTCTGAAAAGTGGGATCAAGTACCTGGTTTGTTCACTAATTATCTTCTGAATGTGCTGTATGTCAAGGACTCTACCAGGTGCTGGATTAATAGCAGGAAAGAAAACATGCAAAGAGGCACTTGCCCTCAGCATGCAGATATTCTAGTGCAGGGAGGACGGCAGGAAAAAAAATGTAAACAAGAAATGAAGATGATTTCAGATCATCTTGGCACCTACTAGGGTACCAAGTGAGTGTGGGGGGTCTTGGCTAGAGGGGTCACAGTAGGCTTCTCAGAGAAGGGGCATATGCACTAACACCTGAAGGATGAGAATAAATCATGCAAATAAGTGGAATGATATGCATGTATTAAGTCATTGTTCTCCACGAATATCGTCACTGAAGCAGATTCTCTGTTTATGTCCTCGGATTAACTTTTTCTGTTTTCTTTTTCAGCTGCACTCATGGCATATGGGAGTTCCCAGGACAGGGATCGAATCTGAGCCACAGCTATAACTTAGCCATAGCTGCAGCAATGCCAGATCCTTAACTCACTGCGCTAGGCCAGGGATCAAACCAGCACTGCCACAGAGACACACCAGATCCTTAACCTGCTGTGCCACAGAGGGAACTCCTGGTGAACTTTTCTTTTAATGTCATATATATTTCTGGTTACTGAGAACTTATTTTCCCCAAACTCCTGGCACTAAGGTCTACTTAAAGATTTTTAAAAAAAGAAAGACAAAATATGGACTATTCATTTTAAATATATATACATATTTTTCTTCTCTGAAAAATTTGTCTGCATATAAAACGCAAAATGTGCAGCCCACCATGGGGGCTAATATCATGGGCTCTCAAGTTCTCGGTTTCCCCCTTTATTCAATGAACCACAGCCTTACTAAGACTCAGTTTCTATAAAGCATGGTCACTGTGAAGACTGTGTGAAATAATACAGGCTAAGAACTTAGCATAGTGACTGAAACATTGTAAATACTTGGAAAGCATCTGCTATTATTTCTATTACGTTTATGTATTTTTTAAGGAAAGGGTCTGCCTATGACAATATCCATAGAGATATTCTGAGATCTTAATTTTAAAATCAAAGCTATAAAAAAAAAGTAGCTCTGAAATAAACTGTTTTCAGAATAATAATTACAAAGAGAATGACAAGTATTTTTAAAAAGACCTCCCACACTGGTGCCCACAAAAACAAAAGTGGCAAGAAAAGAATAAGAACAGACATCACAATTTACAGAGAAGAATTGGATGTACAAAAAATTGTGGCCCAGACAAGGGCTCTGTATGTGAACAAGCAGGGCCGCAATGATAGTGAAGTCAAGGGGTGTATGAAATAACGTCCTTCCTGAAGGAATTGAGCTTGAAATTGAAGGACTTGAATAGAGAGAATACAGTATTCTGGTGGTGACTCAGAAAAAGTAGAGTCCCAAGCCCCTCTCTGCCTGCCTTCACCTACACCACACTGAAAAGCTACACACACACACTCAACTTCCCAACCCATGCAACTCTGGAGAGCCTTAGACACCTGGCCTAAGAAACCTTTTGTTTTCCAAGTAAACACAGTGACAGAGGATGCCTCCTGCCCTTCCCACTTCTCCACATTTGGAATGGGGCCATGAGGCTTAACGGTGAAGCAGCCACTTTGTCACCATGAGTAAATTACCCAAGAGTATTAAGGTTTGCCAAGCAGAATGAAATAGCCTGGATCCTCAATGTCCTCATTTAACCTACACCAGCGTTGAGAGTGACCAGCTCCAGATTTCCTGTTACAAAATGAGGAAAAAAAATTTAAAAAAAAAACATTTTTAGTTCAACTGCTGTCGTCAGATTTTGTCATTTACAGCCTTTATGCCATCTAAATGAACACACAAATATGAAGGAACAGAATACCTCACAGGAGATGAAAATCATAAACGAACATCACCGACAAAGCTACTTCAACATTATGGTTTGTGATGCTAACATTTAAAAAGATTTAAGAAAATCCCCCCCTTTACCCAATAGCTTTCCTTTATGTTTACACTGAAGACGCGCGGTATTGATTTACTTCCCAGTACACCCTATACACAGGAACCAGTACCCCTTCCAGACAACACAGAAAACATGCAACAACGGAAATATGTGGCCTTTTCAAAACTGTACAGTGCAAATGAAATCTGTCCAAAGAACAAAAAAAGTAAATAGCAGCTGGTTCCATGTAAACAAAACATGAGAAAATATGCACTAAAGGGCTAAAGTAATTTTTCTACACTAAGATAATTTTACTAAATTGTTCTTTCTAAAAATGCTTGTTTATTTAAGAGATGATGAAAACTGTAGGCTAAAATCCATATTTGAGGAGTAATAATTTTACGTTCTTTAAAGAATGAACTCAAAGACCATTCTACAGTAGATTTATAATAAAGTAAATCCAATTAGGTGACTCATTTTATAAACCGCTTGTGATTAAAGGCAATATTTCATTTTCATTTGTTTAATATTCCCATTAATAAGAATGTCTCGTTACACATTTACTGAAAGCCTGAACAATAAAACAATGGCCAAATTCCAAGAGCAAACGGACTTTTTTTTTTTCTTTTCCCATGAAGCTAACAGTATGGAATTTTAACAGATGTTCTATTTGGTCATAGTTAATAAAATGAATTACGTAGGATTAAAACAAGGTTCAATATGTTTGCATTGGATTTTAACTGAAAAACAATTTCACATTAAAAGCTGGGAAAGATTTATAATCACTTATTTTCAGCTTTACATTGAATTACTAAGATTTGGGGGGGTAAAAGTCAATTAACAAGTTTTCTAATGAAACTAGGCTTCTAAAAACTATTTGTTCAAGGTTTAGGAAGACCGAAATCTCAGCAAAGTATACACTCCTTGGTACTTCACTGCCTGTGTAACACAGAGTCTCACACTGTGGTCTATCAAAAGGAGAGCCACAATCCAGCATGATTCCAAGTGCCCTCAGAGCTCCCCAGCATCCTGAGATGGTCATAGAGTCTAGCAGCATCAGAACAAAAAACTGAAATGAATGAGAAATACAACCAATATTGACTGAGTGCTGACTCTGGGCAAGGAGTTAGGCCATAGTCTGTGCATATGACCAAAAGGTAAAAAGCCCGATTGGGTCTTCAAGGGGAACTTGCAAGCTGCCTGGGACAACAAGGCATAATTACCCTATGTAGCCAGCCAGAACTGCAATGGAAAGACAAACCAAAAGAGAAAGGAAGAGATAAAGCCAAGACAACAAGCTCATGCAAACGCACTCAGAGATACCCACAGTTCTGACACAAGGAGGAAAGTTCTCAATCAGAGAACACCTTGTTTTCTCTTCTTACAGTCATGAAAGCAGAAAAAAAAAAAAAAATACACAGACTTGAGAATAGTAAGTAAGTAGAAGTTACAGCTACAGCTGCCTGAAAACATTTTCAACGGAAAACATTCAAGTGTTGCAATCTTAGAAAGACAGCCTTCCTCTAAGTGGGTAATCTTATTTGGAGAAAAAATTCCAGTAAATTACCAACCTCCCTCCAAAAAGAATAATCATAAACATTTTCCAACCCACTTACTTCAGTGATTTTTGATCAGTTCAACCATCAACTAGGGCAACTGTATATTATTACAAGCAATATGCTGTTTTTCCTAGAGAAATAGCCAGTGAACATAAAATCAGTTTCAGGGTGTAATTTGTTAACTGAATAAACAATTCCATTCTACAAGACACTTGGATTAAAAAACTCTCCCACTGTAGCTGAGAAGTTTCATAAGCACTAAGAGCAAGCTGGCCTCTAGTTCAAACACACCTATTGCTACTCAGCACCATGAAATAGCACTCACATGTGTACATGCAGACAGATCAAGGCTGTATACCTGTTCAAGAACCTGACAGCCCAGAGGCAGGTTTCTTCATCTCTTGAGCCTCCCAGCAGGCAAGAACAATCTGTGCAAAGTGCCAAGCACAGATGAGCAAATGCAGGCTCAGAGAGGTTAAGTAACTTGCCAAGGGCAGTCAGCTAGCAAGAGACAGTGCCATTCCACACAGAGATGTCATTTCTTGCCAAAAGCCCTTTCAGTGACCAAGAATACTATTAATCACAGAGAACACTTTTTGAACACATAACCACGTGACAGGGTCTGAAGAAAGCACTTCATATGGGTCTCTTCATTTAATTCTCACCATCACTTCAATGTAATTCATCAGTTCACAGTAAAAGAATAAAATTGTTCTCAGCCACATGTCCACATGCGCTGGCTCAGTTAAAATTACAACTACAGTGAGGTCACTCTACACCTCTGAGATTGTCTGTACCATTGGTGAGGCAGAGGAGGAGAGAGAACTCCATATATTGTGGGCAAAAGGATTGACTGGTACTTAACAGGAAGGACAATTTGGCAATACGCATCAATTTTTCTGTTTGTTTGTTTGTTTGTTTTTGCTTTTTACGGCCGCACCCACAGCATACGTAGGTTCCCAGGCTAGGGGATGAATTGGAGCTAGAGCTGCCGGCCTACATCACAGTCACAGCAACACAAGATCTGAGCCACGTCTGCGATCTACATCACAGCTCACAGCAACACCAGATCCTTCATTAACCCACTGAGCGAGACCAGGGATCAAACACATAACCTCATGGTTCCTAGTGAGATTCGTTGCCACTGAGCCATGACAGGAACTCTATTATATGCATCAAAATTACAAACACCCATACATCTTAACCAAGAAATTCCACTCTTTAGCATGTAACCTATGAACACCCTCAGCCATGAAAGAAATGATATGGGGATACTACCATTCACTGCAGCACATCTGCACGCTCACCAAAGAGGAAGTAGTGGTACAAGGATTCGTTTATACAATGGAGTCCTACCCAATCATAAAAAAGAAAGCATGCTTCTTATAAAGTGATATAAAATGATCTCTAAAACATTTTGGTTAAAAAAAATTGCTGCACACCTACGATAGGGTGGCTCTGGAAAAACACACAAGAGACGGGTGTGTGTAACACAAAACCTGTTGAGGAAAAGGAACTGAGCAGGCAGACAACAGAGCTGGGAAGGTGGATCTGAAGGACAATCCTTAAGGCTTGATTCCTAAAGGCTTCTGTTTCCAGCCACTAGATTAGGGGAAATTCTCACTGCCTGAAATAGACAAAGGGGGAAACTAGGTTTGGACAGCTGCCACGTCTCCTCACCAGTGAACTTCGCAATGAGAGTGGGGAATTTTGCACCTAAAGGGACAGACTGAGAGCCTCGGGGAACTTACAGAACAGGATGACTGACTTGTTCTGGCCCGCCCGAGTGCTAGTGCTTGATTCTGACTGCATGTGCAACAGAATTGGGTGGGAGAATTGAGTTATTGAAGCCTGGGAGCGAAACTGGAGCAAGAGGGGGAGATAATCCTCAGCTATCTGAAATCTGTTTACCAGCTACACATATCTACCAAAAAGAGGCCAGGAGTTACTCATTACCAAAATGGCAGCATTGTGCATTGAGGCCGTGCTGATTCATGCAGATAATAGTCAAAAACCAGTAACTTATCCTCCAAACTCCAAGTGGACATATGTCAGGCTTTTCCACGGGCTCCCACGTGCCCACCCAGTCTCCCGGCAAACATGCAGCCTGATTGAGAAGTCCACCCCTTACTCCTGGCAAACAGCCCAGTGGGTTGAGTGATTTCTCGAAGCACCCTCAGCAGGCTTGAGGCAAAGGGAGACATTCCTGCCTTTTCTGAGTATGAAAACCCCAATTCTGCTTCAGTAAGCAAGGTACACACAACGTGGGTTCTTTCCCACCCTGGGGTCTTTGCTTGCGTTGTTACTTCTAACTGTCACTCCTTCAGGAATTAAGTTGAGACTAATTTTCATTAATGCAATGAATGCTAATTGAGTACCACACAAGCACTGCTTCTTCTGCAATCCTAGCTGCATCTTGTACAAACATGTCATGACAGCCCTGTTACATCGCACTGTCAAGTGTCTACTTGCCTGGTTGTTTCCCCACCAGAATGTGAATCCTTTAGGGCAAAAATGCCCCAACACAGAGCAGACGCCCTTAAAACGACTGTCGAATAGAATCTGTAGGGAAAATGCATTTGCTGAGCTTAACTTAGTCTTCTTCTTCTCATTATTATTGGGAAACAACTTGCCTTTCTCTGTTCTCTTTTGTTGTAGAAAGTCCTTTCTAATTCACATCCAAGGTCAGGAGGCTGCTCTTCATAGAACTTTCAGGACAATGGACCCTCTGAAATCAGCCTGGCTATGAAAGCAGCTGTGACCGTGCTCTCCATTTCCATCTTATTGAAATAACAGCACTGCACCACAATGCTTGGCCATGTCTACATCTAATTAGGCCTAGATCAGGAGGAAAATGAATACTGAAAGGGTGAGGTAAATAGTATAATCTGTTGACTTGCTTAGACTCTGTCTAAAATCCACAGTAACTAAAATAATTTAGGAGAACAGAAGGGATAAGCATGCAATCTCCACAAACATCAAATGTAGTAAAAACCATGTGACAGCATTCACAAAGTCTAAAGCATACACATAATCTATCTTATAATGCATGGATTCAAACTTCAATCTCACTCTAATGGGCTACTGCGTGGGAGATAAAACTATTTTAAAGAAGAAAATTGTACAGAGAATAAACGTGTAAGTTTCCTGGTGATTCTCACTAAGGCTTTGATGTATTTTCTTATTGAAACAATCAAACAAGCTCTTGGTGAAAAGACTTGATATTGGTGTCAGAACGATGCAAGATTTCAAACTATGTATAATGCAAAAAATTTGTTTAAAGCAGATACATCACTTCTTATTTTTCTCATTTTGAAAAGCAGCTATGTTTCATTCAGCAATAACTCTTCTCTCATTCTCTCCGAGAATCTGTACAAAAGCAGTATTTCAACTAAAATCGGTTCTGAAGGATCTTTTATGAAAATGCATAATGCAGAAGACCCCAATTAAATTTCCAACAAAACACTGCCATTTTGAGTATACAAAGTCATCTCAGTAGGGTCACACTTTTTGCAGGAACTGCAACCTAGAAATTAATTACCAGTGTGACATATGTCAAAACAAATTTTTGAAAGAATAGAATGCAGTTGTAACCATGTTTGTATGCACAACCAGTATTCTCTGGCATGTAAATACATTCATTTATTCAGCCTCTCTCAGAAAAACAAAAAAGGGTTTATTGCCCCCTGCCTTTTTCTTGCACCCAGGTGAAATCTGAGTAAATAACACATTAGTAAGTCAGAAAATAAGTACTGAATGAAGATACAGTGCGGGTGATATTTCTGAAAGCAGAAGTCATCATCACACAAATAACTAATTTTTAAACATTCGCTCTGCCTTCAAAAGAAGTTTTTCAAAGATATACATCAACTATACTACACTAAAGGTTATTACTTTGTGGAAAAAACAAAACTTTCAATAACATGTGGCAAGTGCTGGTGATTCATAAAATAGATTGTAATCTAGTAAGAAAAACAAAACAAAATAAAATAATGAGACTACCTGGGAATAAAATTCTATTCCAAAGAATCTCCATATTCTAATTGTGACAATATACTTATCTAAATGAAGCACATTTTTATAAATGAAAATGTTTTAGCATCCAAGGGAATCCTAAGTAGAAAACAAGGATTCAGAGCAGAGCTGTGCAGATTCTCTTTTGCATTTTCTTTAAAAAGAAAATCATGTCCTAATCCTTTTCACAATGTCTACCTATATCAAATCATCACAATGTACACTTCAAATGCCTCATAATCTTGACAATTTTATCTCAAAAAGCTAAAAAAAAAAAAAACTAAAAAACCCAAGCCCTAGGATTTAAACTCACAAAAAAAGTTACACATCAAACCAAAGACTCCTCCTATATCTCACATATCTATAAAAAACTTCTGAACTTCAACACACCCTCTTTTATATGAGGCAAAAAAATTTAAAACATGCTTCCTGCAGTAACATACGTACTAAAATCACATTTTTTTCCAACAACAACAAAAAAAACATTGAACCACAGAATTTGGGAGAGGAAGACACAGGGCGGGGAGGTGGCTCTGGGACACACTGCAGGGCGAGTCATGGGAGGGCCAGCACTACAGTCCAGACTGAACTTCCAAATCCACATACTTTATTATCAGGAAGACAAGAGTTAACTGCATGGCTTTTCACATCAAAACAGACTTTTGAGACACTTGTCTCCTATCTTCACTAAGTTTCTGTATTACAGTAATTAACTTGATATCTTTCCCTTAGTAGTTACTTTTTTTTTTCTTTTTTAGAATGGATAAATGACTGGTGATATATTTAAACAAACAAATACTAATATAAGGAAAAAAGAATGAAACATAGCTGCAGGCAACAAAATAAACCTCACACATCATGCCAAATAAATAACGCCGTACATGAAATCATATACTACATATTTTTCTACTCTTTCATAAAGGTTACATATAATGTTTAGGAATGAATGCCCACATGATAAAATCACAAACAAAAGCAAGGAGGTGATCACTATAAGGGAACTTCTGCTAAGGAGGGCAGCAATTGCAATGGGCACAGTGGGGTCTCTAGGTGCTTGCTGACAAGGGTCAAGTTCTCCCAACTGAGATGGCTATTACATGGATGATCACATTGTCATAATTCATCCATGTTTTGTGCATTTTCCTACTTGAGTATTACATTTCACAAAAAAAAATTAAAGTATCATTTCTGAGAATGACCAAATATCAAAAAATAAGAAGAAAAACTACTTTGCTAGGACAGAATTCATCCTACAAATGTCCCCTCACATACACTGCTTTCCATAGCAAAAGATTACAAGTTACCTAAATGCCCATCAACTTACACCAGTAAAAATAAGTCGACCAACATCTATATACTCGACTATTATTTAGCATTATTGGTATTACTAAATGGTTTATTTTTATATGTCCTGATATGGAATAATCTCCAAGATAAAATTAGGGTTAAAATAAACAGATCAATGCATGAAATATGTTGCCACATATTAAAATAAATATACATATGCTTAAGTTAAAAATGTGGAGATATAAACATTTCTTTGGATATTTTAGCATCTTGTGGTGCCAAAAAATGAGGAAGTGGATTTTTAAAGGGATGTATACCTACTGAAAGGACATACCATAGGAGCCGACCTAGAAGAACTCTATCTCTTCCAAAATATTTAGTAATTACAAAGAGGAAAATAGTAAGGTTACAGTGAAGAACTGAGGCAAATGACTTCTTATCCAAGCGATCAAAGTTCCCATCATCAGTGGTTACTTCTTAATATTTCAGCTATCACAGACATGGAGACACCTTAGATAAGAATGAAGCTGTGGATGGGCCACTCTGACCACTGATGCTGCTCTTTCAGCAGAACATCTACCCACTCATTAGATGTAAGAACCAACATTAACACTCAACAGTGTTTTATAAAGTGATCATAATTTCCCTTTGTAACTTTTTAAACTAATTTCTCCAAATAAATTTACGGAACAAAGCTGATCAGTCTTTGACACCTCCATATTGGAAATTAAGTTGGTTACCTCTCTTAAAACAGTGCTTTTGTAGCCTCGATATAATCCCTGGATGCCCTGAAACAAACAAAAGGCCAGAAAGTTAGAATAACAGAGACTTCTAAATGACATTCTGCATAAAGCAGATGTACTTTTTTGGAAGCTTGACATTTAAAATACTCACAATGACCACAGCTCTATAAGAGGTAAAGATTTTAAACTGGCCTAAGCTATATAGAGCTCGGGTCAGCTCTCTTTAAAATGGGAACTTCTGTAAAAATAAAGCTGACTCTAGGAGTTCCCACTGTGGCACAACAGGTTGAGGATCTTGTATTGTCGCAGCTTTGGCACAGGTAGGTCACAGCCGCCGCTCGTATTCAGTCCCTGGCCTGGGAACTTCCATATGCCGTAGATGTGACAAAAAAAAGAAAAAAAAAAGCAGACTACATACTAATTAATTAAGCTTTGCTAGTTTCAACATTTCTTCCCTTGGAAAAAAAAAATATTGAGGAACTTTAAAGAAACATATTTTCAAAAGCAAATGCACACAGAATGCCAATTACCTCTTCATATAAAAACATAACTATATCTAATAGTTTCAATCATATCACAAATTCATGACTAATCTCAATAGGGATCGACACCTCTGGACAAACCTGATTTAACCATCCACATGACTCAACAGGGATCATTTACTGGATTGATCTCACTCATAGGATTAAATAACCAATGTCTCCTCCACCCGGGTAACAGAGGGATCATGAAGAATAACTTTTCTAGGACTTCCCTGGTGGCTCACTGGGTTAAGGATCCAGCACTGTCACTGCTATGACTTGGGTTCAATCCTTGGTCTGGAACTTATGAATGCCACAGGCACAGCCAATTTAAAAAAAAGAATAACTGTTCTAATACCTAGACTCACTGAAATTTTTGTGTGATAGATTTCTGTTAAAAAAAAAAAAAAAGACTTCTGTACAAACCAGAAAGAAAATCTGCTCAGTAGTCCCTGGTTACATAGACAAGAGGCATGATTTGTGACCCACAGCTTAAATGAACCAGTACAAGAGGAATTAATTTTCTTTATTTATTTATTTTCTTTCTCTTTTTTTTTTGGGGGGGGGGGTCTTTTGAGGGCCGAACCCGCGGCATATGGAAGTTGCCAGACTAGGGGTCAAATCAGAGCTGTGGTCGCTGGCCTATACCGAGCCACGTCTGTGACCTACACCAAGCTCACGGCAACACCAGATCCTTAGCCCACTGAGCAAGGCCAGGGATTGAATCCACGTCCTCACCGATACCAGTCGGGTTCGTTAACCCCTGAGCCACAATGGGAATTTCCTAATTTTCATATAAACATTATGATGTGGGTCACTAGTATCAGCCCATTACCACAGGTCTCTTCCATGGGTCCTCAAATTCTATAGCAATGTCTTAACATATTACCTTTTTTTTTTTTTTTGCCTCACTCACAGCACATGGAAATTCCTGGGTGAGAGACTGAATCTGAGGTACAGAAGAGACAACGCTGGATCCTTAACCACTAGGTCACCAGGGAATCTCTAATGTATAATCTTCCTTCACTTCATATATTCACTTTTTATTCCATATCTGATTCCAAAAGAATAGAAGGATGACTGCAATGTAGGACACATACTTAGTAGCGGCACCAGTGTGTGTCTTCAGAAATTTGAAAAAGAAGTAAAAATGAAACTAAAGATTTGGAAACAATGGAATGGTAAAGTTGCTATAATTGGACAATAAATTTAGGCTTAAGGTCTCTTCTTTTTTTGCTTTTTAGGACTGTACTTGCGCCATATGGAAACTCACAGGCTAAGGGTTGAGTAGGAGCTACAGCTGCAGGCCTACACCAAAGCCAGAGCAACTCGGGATCTGAGCTCCATCTATACCCTACACCACATCTCACAGCAACGCCAGATTCCTGACCCACTCAGCGAGGACAGGAATCGAACCCACCTTTTCATGGATACTAGTCATATTCATTTCCACTACGCCACAGCAGAAAACTGCCTTAATCTTTTGAGGCTCCTGGGATGAGGGCCACAGTGTTCAAATTAGCTACCATAATGTCTTTCTCAATAAATAAAAGAGAGCTTAATGACAGCCTCACCTCTTGATATAAGATGTTAGAGAAAATGTGAAATGTTCCTGAAGAAGCAGACACCTGTGCCCTCTGCTTAACCACTTCAGAAGGAACTCGAATCAGGCAGGCAACCTAAAACAAAAAAATTTAACTGCATATTAAAAGAGAAGTAATTGCTATGAAAACGGAAATTTTTTCATAAGCAAACATTATAATTTTAAAAAACGCGTAAGGTTACAGGTTCAGTGTAAGACATCAAAAGGTTTTATTTTTTAACCTAAAACACTTAGAGTGCCAATGGACATGCACTCTGTTATCAGCCCAGAACCTTTCCTCCCTGGTCCCATCCAGAGCCTCCCACCTCCTGCCTCACGCTCCAGGCACGTGTCTAGAAGTCTCTTGATGGGAAGAAGCACCTTTACTCATTCTGAACTCCCAGCTCCTGGGGCAGCGTATGGCATACACAAGACAGCCATTTCAAAAATGTGGTCAATAGATGGGCCAAAAGGGCCCTAGCTTTACAGGAGCAACACACACGCTGGTAGACGCAAGACTGAAAACCAGCTAGTGACCCCAAACCTTCCATGCCACACCACCCCCAGCCTCAACCACCACCCAACCCCAGCTTCATGCAACCTCCCCACTACCCAACAGTTGAGGAGTAACCACAGGCATCCTGGATCCTGCTCCAGCATTAGGACGGACGTAGGCCCTGACTGGCCTGTACTCACACCTGACCAGTCAACAATTAACTGTAACATCACCCTTGCTGATAGGCCAGGCTCAGTGATGTGTCACCTCACACTCACTCTTCCAGGATTCTGCCTTCAATAGCCTAATCTTCAGAAATAGGAACAAATAAAAATTAAAAACTAAGAAATTTTTACAAAGAGAGTTCCCACTGTGGCACTGTGGGTTAAGAGACTTGGCTTGCTGTGGAGGTGCAGGCTTGCTCCCTGGCCTGGTGTAGCAGGCTAAAGGATCTGGCATTGCCACAGCTACGGTGGAGGTCACAGCTGCAGCTCGGAATCAGTCCCTGGCCTTGGAACTTCCATATGCCGAGGTGCAGCCATTAAGAAAAAAGGAAGAAGAAATAGTAACAGTAGGGAACTGGTTAAACCAGAAGGGTCTCTGCCCACGAAGGACAGAAGACAGGGAAAAGGTGGCAGGGAACAAGGAGGGAGACATACAAACTGATGCCTTAAACGGCTTCAGTGCAAGTCCTATATTTAAGCTTCTCCACACAAAGCTGCCTGTCGAGGATACAAAACTTTTCTCCAACCTGGAATTCACACACTCGACTCTGATGTTCAATGTTTTGTATATGGTTCAGATTAATTTTAAAACTTTTAGAATATATATATTTCATATATAAACGTATGTGTTTGAGGCACAGTAAAAGGTGGACAATCTTTCAATGACACACGAAGCAAAATGGAAAGCACAGCAAGAGATTTAACAAAGCCATCCTATCAAGCAGGGTACAGAAACTCAAAAGATGTTTGTCCTTCTCAATATGTACTCGCCGAATTCCTAATTTGAGATGACTACCCAATGCGGATATTATTTAAGGCTTTGTCTTTCTAACATTAAGTAGCTCTAAGGTAAAAATTAGCAAAGCTTTTTTTTTTTTTTTGATCTTTTTAGGGCCGCACCTGAGCATATGGAAGTTTCCAGACTAGAAGTCAAATCAGATCTATTACCACCAGCCTATGCCACAGCCACAGCAACTCGGGATCCAAACCGTGTCTGTGACACGGCAACACCAGATCTTTAACCCACTGAACAAGGCCAGGGATCAAACCCATGTCCTCATGGATACTAGTCAGGATCATTATCACAGAGATGACATGTGATGTGGTTCAAGAAGTCATGGGGTCAGCTAACATGGACATTATCACCTCTGAAAGATGGCACTCCAACTGATATGGTCAGGATAACAAAGGATATCTTAACCTGAAGTTATTTTGCCCCCAAAACTAGTAAGACTTACGAAATGACAGACTAATTTCTATTTATTCATTCATCAAACGTTTACATATTTTTTGTGTGCAAAGATATCTGCAAATTGCGTTAATATATCTTTCCACCCACAGTCTCCCTTCAAAGTTACCTGATTCAGTCTGGAATCTAATATACTGCACAAATGAACCTTTCTACAGAAAAGAAAATCCCGAACTTGGAGAACAGACTTGTGGTTGCCAAGAGGGTAGGCGAGGGAGTGGGATGGGATGGGAGTCTGGGGTTAACAGTTGTAGACTATTGCCTTTGGGATTGAAAAGCAAGGAGATCCTGCTGTATAGCACCGGGAACTACGTCTAATCACTTGTGACGAATATGTGTAACCGGGTCACCATGCTGTGCAGTTGGAAAATTGACAGAAATCTGTAAACCAGCTATAATGGAAAAATTAAAAGAAAAAAGGTTACATGATTCAGTTCAACAAAAACAGATGGAGCCACACTTGTGATGCAACATAATGGAAGATAATAAGAGAAAAAAGAATATTTATATTTATATATATTTATATATATATATATATATACACACACACATATACATATATATATATATGCATGGGTGTGTTTGTGTATACACTGGGTCACTTCGCTATACAGCAGAAATTCACAGAATATTGTAAATCAACAGTTTAAAAAAATTAATTAAAAAAAAATATGGCACCAGATAGCACAAAAATCTGCAGGGTCAAGAACAGTAAGACGGTGCCTTGACCTTAAAGAGCCCACAGCCACACAGGAATAGTTTCAATAATACATGACAAAAACAGATTAAGTTAAAAACAGGCAAAGACAAGTACCATAACAAATGGATAGGAGGGGTACTTGGTCCAACCTCTAGACACATGGAGAACTGACAGAAATTAGGCCTTCACAGAATCTTCCAAATGAGTCAGAATTAGCTGGCAAGAAAGGTGAAGAGGGCATGATGGGGACAATAAGAAGAAAAGCAAAATCAGGATGATGACAGAGCCATCCTGTATGAAGACAGCACTCCACAGTCGGTACTCACCCACGCCATCCATTCCACATCACCAAAACCTCAGGTTTAAGGTCAGGAGTAATGGGAAGTAAGGCCGGACAGGCAGTCAAGGAGGCCCTGCATGCCATGCAAGGAGCTTGGACATCACTGCAGAGTCAATGGTGCAGAGTCAAGGGTGGCAAATGAACCATTTTAGGCAGAGGATATGTGGCAACGTGGATGGACTTGGAGGGCAGGATGCTGACTGAAATAAGTCAGATAGAGAAGGACAAATACTGTATGACATCACTTAGACGTAGAATCTAGGAAATACAACAATCTAGTGACTCTAACAAAAACGACGGAGACTCACAGACACAGAGAACATACTAGGTTACCTGTGGGGAGGGGGAAGCAGGAGGGGTAACCTCAGAGCAGGGGTTTCCATTTGACCACAGCTGTGTGACACGGCCACCCCTTCTTAGGAAGGTTGAGAAAACGAAGATCGAACAAAGGGTCAGGGACAGTGCCACCCCAACCAAATCAAGGGAGGAAGGGAAAGTAACTTAACAGCGTCTGTCCGCTTTCCAAAAGAGAATCCATAGGTTGGCCAAAGTCAATTGCAGCTGCAAGCAACCGAGAATGCTACCTGATGTGCAAGTGGACCAGAAGTCTCAGACAGAGATCTGCAGAGCAATGAGTCTCAACCAACGCACACGAGAGGGTTAGTGGAAGGCACAAGAACTGTTTCAGCAGGGGGCTGGCCAGGAGACCCATGACAGGGCATTCTTAAGTGACTTAGAGACAGAGACGGGCAAGTGCAGACAATTACTACAGGAAGCTGGCAGAGACGTTAGGAGAGATGGGTTATGGCTAAAGGCAGTTATTTATCATGTTTTACTCAGGATGGTAAGTATGTACACACAGGATGGGAGAAAGTGGTAAGAGCGAGGCAGAGGTTGACAATTTAGGAAAGAAATGGGTTAACACACGAAGACTCCAGAGGCTGTGAGAAAACGTAGAGTCGGGAGCCCTAGCACTACACCGCCAGGACGACCTCCCTTTGGCTGTGCTGCCGCTCGGCACAGGGTGCCACCCTGCAGCTAGCCTGGGCTTTTCACTCAGAGCCCAACTCCAGGAGGGAACGAGCAGTGGTCTGATTGAGGGTCTTCAGACCCACAGAGGAGCCCCCGCCATGTAAGTGAACACTGAAGCACTCCCATTGCATCCCTGCCTCTCACGTCTCTTATATGACTTGGACGAGAAATCTTTACGGTGCTCTTTTAGGTTCTGATTTCTACCATTCTTTCTTTTTTTTTTTTAACCTTTTTTGGCTGCACCCGCAGCACACACAAGTCCCCAGACCAGGGCTCGAACCGGCACCACAGCAGCAACTGGAGCTGCTGCAGTGATAACAGTGGATCCTTAACCTACTGAACCACCAGGGAACTCCTGATTTCTATAATTCTTAATTTTCTCCCATCATACCCTCTCTTCTTTATTTCTAAAGACTGTCTCTTTATTCTCCAAATAAACTACCTCAACATTATTCTTATTTTCAAAAAAAAACACTACCTCACCTCAAATTTTTTGCTTATTAACTTACACCATATAGCTTTTAAAATATATTACTTTCTCTTCTACTAAACATAAATACTGTGAGGGCAAAAAGAAAACATGCATTAATTTCACTGATCAACTGGAATCAACTGGGTGGAGGGTACAGGAACGGCTCTAGTATGTTTTTCACAAGCTTTATTTAGATTTAACTGACAAAACTGTATCTATTTTGTATTATTTTATGTAGAAAGTAAATAAAATCACCAAAGAGGAGAGGACATGCCAAAAATTAACCATTTCCACAGAAATACCTTACCAATACTCCAGGATTTTTAAAACGTATTTTTTCTCTAAACTGAATAGACTATCCTTATATAACTATGTATATATACAGTTATATAAAGATGAGAAAAAAATAGAGTAGAATTACAGGTGATGTTTCTCCCTCTCTATTCACTTGTATTTTCTAAATTCTTTACAATGAACATACATTATTACTTCCTAAGTTTCTTTAACATAACTTCAAAGGGCAAAAACATTTGCTATGGACCAAAGATTCCAAGTGAGGGAGAAAATAAAATTAAGGAACTGATTTAAAATACGCTTTTAGATGCTGTCCCACTTATTAGTCTTGACAAAAACTACATTCAGTTTCAATTTAGTGACAATAATACACGTGCACAAAGATTAAACAGTTTACCACTAAGGCCTAAAACTGGGTAGAAGTTATGTTACTTTTGCTAAAAGCATAAACTTCTAAATCCATTCGTATAAAGCAGGATAGAAAATAAAGTCTACTGAAACTTCCATGAACCTGTAACAAGTCAGCTCCCAGCACCTAAAACTCATTAAAGAAATTAAAATAAAGAAAGAGAAAGAAAAGGGTACACCGGCTACTTGTACTTTTCAACTCAGGAGGTCAAGTCAGAAATATGACCCCAATATGTCAAGAAAATAGGAATTGTCCACTTTTGTGGCTTGGCATAAATATTTATGGAACTTCATGCTTCACCCTCCATGTTCTTACATTAAGTTTTTATTTCTTAAAAATACAGCAGCCAAAGAGAAATTTTGAAAAGGTTGTCAGATGAAAAGCAATCTAACTAAGAGAAGAGGTACAAAGCACGCAGCATGGCTTCCTGACTTCCTCAGCATGGACGAGCCAGGCCACAAAGTAATGCCTCTATTTTCTTCGGCAGCTCCCCTGCCTTCCATTTGGTTTTCTATTAACTCTGATCTTTCCTAGATTTGAAATTCAGCTACAAAAGAGTATTTCACTGCACAAGAACAAACACACATTACAGTCTCATGTTTCTATGAAAGGAAATAAAGATAATGTCATCTGTGGCTCTCAGGGTAAATCCATTCTTCAGAGCATCTTTTCCTTGGACATATGGGGTTCAGCATTAATCCAGGACACAGGAAAGGTGACATGTTCATTAAACCCCAAAATGTTGTATATGTTAAAGTTGTGTAAAAAAAAATTAAACAAATAAGGCTTTCCATAAAGAAAATGCATGTCCCCAACTTTTTATCAATACTAAAATACAATACTGACCACAGTGGGATTGAATATACCAAAATCCTGATGAATTTTAGATTAAGAATGATTACAATATTAAAGGTGCTACAAAGATTTTTCTTTCTTTGACATAACTAAAAACTTTTTGAATGTTTAATTTTTGGAACAGAGTGGAATGTCTCCTTTATTATTTATTGAACATCAAGATGCAAAACTACAAGTCCTAAGGCTAAGTGTATGAAAGGAAAAAAAATTACAGTGAACATTAGCCTCTAATTAGGTGAAATGAATACAGGCTGAGAGAAGGAGAGAGAGAGATGGTGCTAAACTCTCTGGCTCTCTCATTGCCACAGCTAAACTCCACACCCTCCCTGCATCCTCTGCCAATGTTTCACAGTCTCACTTCCACCCCCTCACTGGGAAATGCTCTTCAAAGTCGCTGGACACCACCCATAGTAACTAACCCGTATTAACACTGTATCTTTTACTCAACTATTTCCACAGTTTACAAAAAATTACCTAAGTCCACGGAGTTCCCGTTGTGGCTCAGTGGTTAACGAATCCAACTAGGAACCATGAGGTTGCGGGTTCGATCCCTGGCCTTGCTCAGTGGGTTAAGGATCCGACGTTGCCGTGAACTGTGGTGTAGGTTGCAGACGCGGCTCGGATCCCGCGTTGCTGTGGCTGTGGCGAAGGCCGGCAGCTACAGCTCCTGTTAGATCCCTAGCCTGGGAACCTCCATATGCCACGAGTGCGGCTCTAGATAAAAGCAAAAAGACAAAAAAAAAAAAAAAAATTACCTAAGTCTTCTCCCTAAGAAACTTAATCAACAGCCTATAAATACTCTTCTCATATTAGAAGCCAATTATGTAATATATTAATCAATCTGAGGAGTTCCTGGTATGGCGCAGGGGGTTAAGAATCCAGCTGCAGTGGCCTGGATCACTGCAAAGGCTCAGGTTCGACCCCCAGCCTCGTGCAGTGAATTAAAACATCTGGTGTCGCCACAGCTGCTGCACTGGTTACAGCTATGGCTCAGGGTCAGTCCTTGGCCTGGTAACTTACATAAGCTGCAGGTTTGGCCATTAACAAAATAATAATAATCGATCTGAGACAGAAGTTACTGAAGGTCAGGGTTAGGGTTAGGAGGCAAGGGTAAAACCTAAAACTTTCGATTATCATCTCCAGATTTTTTTAATTGTAGCTGATTTACAATGTTGTGCTGGCTTCTGATGCACAGCAATGTGATTCAGTGATGCACATACACACATTTTCAGATTCTTTTTCATTACACTTTATTACAAGATATTGAATTTAATTCCCTGTGCTATATATAGTAGGACCTTGTTGTTTATCTATTTTATATATAGTAGTTTGTATCTGATAATCTCAATCTCCTAATCTATCCCTCCTCCACTCCTTCTCCATTGGTAAACATAAATTCATTTACTATGTCTGAGTCTGTTTCTGTTTTGTAAGGAATCTCATTTGTGTCATTTTTAGATTTCACATATAAGTGATATCCTATGGTATTTGTCTTTTTCTGACTTACTTCACTTAGTATGATCATCTCTAGCTCCATACATGTTGTTGCAAATGGTATTACTGCATCCTTTTTATAGCTGAGTAATATTCTACTGTATACATAATGCACATTTTCTTTATCCATTCCCCTGTCGTTGGACATTTAGGCTGCTTCCATGTCTTGGCTATTTTAAGTAGTGCTGCAATGAACACTGGGGCATATGTATCTTTTCAAATTATGGTTTTCTCTGGATAGATGCTCAGGAATGGGATTGCTGTATGCATATGGTAGTGCTATTTTTCAATTTTTAAGGAACACCCATACTGTCTGTCTTCTACAGTAGCTGCACCAATCTGCATTTCTACCTATAGTTTAGGAGGGTTCACTTTTCTCCACACCCTCTCCAGCATTTACTGTTTATAGGCTTTTTGATGGTAGACATTATGACTGGTGTGAGGTGAAATCTCCTTGTGGTTTTGATTTGCATTTCTCTAATCAGTAGTGATGCCGAGCATCTTTTCATATGCCTATTTGACATCTGCATGTCTTCTTTGGAGAAATGTCTATTTAGGCCTCTTGCCCATCTTCTGATTGTGGGGTTTTGTTGTTGTTATTGAGCTGTATGAGCTGTTGATATATTTTGGAAATTAAGCTTTTGTCAGTTACATCATTTGCAGACATTTTCTTCCAGTCTATAGATTGTCTTTTTATGTTTCCTTTGCTGTGCAAGAGCTTATAGGTTTGATTAGGTCCCATTTGTTTAATTTTGTTTTTATTTCTATTGCCTTGGAAGACTTATCCAGAATTACTTTTCATCAAAAGTGTATGATATTTATACCCAGCTAATGAACCTTCCAGGACCCAGGTTTAATTATCAGCTAATTCCTCATGTTTAAGCCAGCAACTCTATAATCAGTTCAAGAGAAACTTAAATAAGGTGAATAGAGCCAATCAAAGTTTAATCACATTCAAAGTAAAAGCAGTTTTAGACATTGTGGAGTAAACTCCAGGCGGCAAATTAATGAAAGAGAGGCAGACAAAAAGAATAAGAATTCAGAGCACTCTAAAGATTTTTAACATGCAGATTACACACTCGTATTTTATTCCATATTCTTTATGTAATTCCCAAAATTTTTTCTAGAAAGGTTTCCAAAATAAAAATACCTAACATATCTTTCTACACCGCGATTTAAATTCAAACCGCTACAACCAAACAGTTCATCCGTTTGTCAAGTCTGCCATCTTCTGGCTATAAATGGAATCGCAGCTGCTGATAATATAAACAGCAATTGATAAATCATAAATTACCTTCCTTAGGGTTTAAATTTTACCCACTGATATTGAGGCATAAGCTCACCATACCTTTCTTCCTTATAAGACTCTTTCCATATATACAAATAGCCAATAGGCATAGAAAGAAAATTTTTTATTTTTTTGAAGTATAGGTCTCTTCCTTAACAAAACTAACATCGTTGATAATACAGACTCTAGACACAAAGTTAACAGTCTTTTCACCAAAAATAATTATCTCTTTTAGGCTTTGTGTCTACAAGTTGTTTACAGAGTTTTACACACCCCAGAGGTAAGCCCCAAATGGCTTTCTGACTTTTCTAACTTTCCATAAAAGAATGGAGCTGGGATTGCACATTTGATGCTAAATGTCTCAACCAATCTAAAATCTGAAAATGAAGGATCCATTTCTAGATCTCAACCAATATAAAATCTGAAAATGGAGGCATATGTAACTGTATTAGTTTCCTATTTCTGCTCTAACAAATTACCACATTATTAGTGACTTAAAACAACACCAATCTGAGTTCCCGTTGTGGTTCAGTGGAAATGAATCTGACTACCATCCATGAGGATGCAGGTTCAATCGCTAGCCTCGCTCAGTGGGTTAAGGATCCGGTGTTGCCGTGACCTGTGGTGTAGGCCAGAGATGTGGTTTGGATCCTGCATTGCTGTGCTGTGGCGAAGCACAGGCCAGAAGCTACAGCTCCAATTCGAACCCTAGCCTGGGAACCTCCACAAGCCGCAAGTGTAGCCCTAAAAAGACAAAAAAAAAAAAAAAAAACCCACAAATCTATTCTCATAATTGTGGAGTTCACAAGTCCAAAATGGGTCTGAGCTAAAATACAGGGGTCAGCCAAGCAGCACTCCTTCTGGGGATTTTAAGGGAGAATCTATATCTTGGTTTCTAGAAGTTACCTGCAGTCCTTGGTCTGTGATATGCCAGCAGCATAACATCCTAACATCTCTCAGACTCTGCCACTTCCCTCTTATAAGAATACTTGCGGTTACACTGAGCTTACCTGAATGACGCAGAAAAATTACCATCTTAAAATCTTTAACTTCCTCACCCCTGCAAAGCCCTTTTGCCATGTTAGGTAATGAGGCCACAGGCTACAGGGACTAGAACATCTTTGGACCGTTATTTTGGGGACCATCATAACCAAAGGCAAACTTTAGAACACTGACCTTGTCTTAGTTTAAGAAACCCAGAGTGATCTGAGTTCCTGACATAACCCAAGCAGTACACTTCCCATCTCCAGGTCTGCCATTTTCAAAAGATGACATAAAAAGGAGAAAACGAAGGTCTAATTTTTATCTCACTTTTCACTCTGCAATGGTGTCTTATTGTCTGCAGCACCTGCGGAACCTTCAATGTACCACTCAACTTCTTTGAATTTAAATTTCTTCATCTTCTGAAATGATAGACTTCCTGAAACTGTTAAGTTCTAAAATGTGCTCTGAACTGCAATCTGTGTAACATGGGACCAGAACCAACATTTAATGGCTATTTTATATGTAAAATGCTAGGCTGAGCACTTCAGAAGCATGGTATCATTTAATCTTTACAAGAATTGTGACTGGGGTAGCATGAACCCAATATTTCAAGAGCAGCTCAGTGGGCCTGAGTAAACAGTCTACAGACACAGAGCAACACACAGACAAGTCACAATTCCAACTTTGATCTGTGTAACCTGACAGCTCATGATTCACATGCTACCTCCTCACAGAGACCCCCTCAAACATTCTCTACTTATTTAATAAATGGATCCAACTTCTTTATACATTCTTCAAGGACATGGGTCAAAATTTCTTATTCTATGTTTCTGAGCAGCAATCACAATGATAGATACATAAAAGGCACTCAGGCATCTCAAAGTATAAAATTACAAACCAAAGCAAACTTGTGACAATGGCATTTAAGTCATTATGCTACCAAGAACCCTACTCTTAAGAAAATGTGTTTAAAAAGAAATAAAGGTTTGTCCCTCACAAAGTGCAGACCCCCCCTAAGACGGAGCTACTCTTAACTTTAATAGCTTGGTCCTTGGAGAGAAGTCTCTGGTTTTCCACTGGCAATGGAGCGGTAGTACTGGCCAAAGAACACTCTTTTGGCTTAAAATAGTTTCTCCGACTTCATCCATTTTCCTATATGAAAATCGAATCCATTGTTTCTATAAAGCTGAACTTAAATCTGGCATTACTCTTAAATAAAAAGCCAACACAGAGCTCCCCTTCCCTCCTGTCTACTAATAACCACATAAGATCGTCACTGACACGCACTGGCCAAAGTCAGAGTCGTCATCACCTGAACAAATGCCGCTACCACATTAGGGAAAAGAAAAGTCCAGACAACAGAGGACAGTCTGAAAAGTGCTGGAGAAGGTAAGCCAGCAGGGAAGGGGGAGTGGGGGGCAAGCTGTTCCTTAACAAGAGCCTCCCTGGAAAATCTCAGTACGTTCATGCCGCAACTCCAAACAAATAACTACCAGCAGGATCATGCCCACCCGAGGGTCATGCCAGGCCCTGCCCTCCCTCTCCTTCCTCTCCTTTCTGAGGTCAGGTCGGCCCAGAGAGCTGGGCCAGCTGGAGGACTGGGGTGTGCTTAGCAAGCCGAGCCCAGGAGCTGATGGAGAGCTCAAGCAAGTGCACGATGAATAAAAAGAAAGGCACCATGAAACAGGCCATAAAGGAAGGAAGAAGGCTGCTGGAAAGGCTTTGAAAAGAACCCCCACCTTCAGGCCAGTTCTCGTGAACTTGATTTCACCTTCCCCCTCTGCAAGCCCCAGCCCTGCCTCAAAGTCGTCCCTCTCTCTCCGTCAATTTCTAGAACACTCTCCTCACCTCCATTCACACACCACGTCCACCTCCACACAGCTGCCAGAGGATGTTCTTAAAATACCAACCAGGGGTGTTCTGTCCAGCCCTTCAAAGAGTAACAGCCAAAACCTCCTTGCCATAGCAGGCAGGGCCTCCATGACCACCTGGCTATGTCTGTTCCAGGCGGAACTTGAAAATGTCTAACAAGGGGTCTGCATAACTTCAGTACCTTCCTTGCACCTGTTCACTTAACACTCATACTCTGAAATGCAGCTCGAGGACTAGCTATTCCACAAGGTCTTTCCTGAGTCAACGCCCATCCACTTACTCCAGCTCATTCCCCATCAGGCTCTCAATGCACCTAGTCCTCACTGTCCTAAAATAACCGTACCCCTTACACTCTTACACGTCCATCTACGCCTCTAGACTGCAAGCCCCTGAAGGCAGTATTTTGTCATTTTCTCCTCAGTGCTGAGAACACATTAAGATCTAAACCCACACTGCCAGGTGAAGACAACAAACGTGGAAGAGGAAACTAAGAGCTTCTGAATAAAAGCAGCTGATACAAAAGGAATCCCTGAGATTAGCAGGTACGCACTCCTATACATAAAACAGGTAAACAACACAGCCCTACTGTACAGCACAAGGAACTATACTCAATATCCTGTAGTCAACCGTAATGCAAAAGAGGATGAAAAAGAGTATGTATATATAACATAACTGAATCACTTTGCTGTACTCCAGAAATGAACACAAAGTAAATTATCTTTCAATTTAAAAAATAAAATACCCCAAGTAAAAGAGGTCCAAATAAAGAAAGGATAGAAAAAGAAGTATTTAATGACAGCAATGGAAAAGGAGACTATTTTTTATATTCTGGAGATTAAGCTTTTTTTTTTTTTTCAGGGCCACACACGCAGCATATGGAAGTTCCCAGGCTAGGGGTTGAAACAGAGCTGCAGCCGCTGGCCAACTGTACAGCCACAGCAATGCCAGACCTGAACCACGTCTGAAACCTACACCACAACTCATGGCAACACTGGATCCTTAACCCAATGAGGCAGGCCAAGGATCAAACCTTCATCCACATGGATACTAGTCAGGTTTATAACCCACTGAGCCACAATGGAATTCCCTGGAGATTAACGTTTGTGTGATTCTTACAGTTTTGCATTCCTACGAAGAAGTCACCAAGTCCATCTGCCCTATGTACGTAATGTCCTAAGGTGAAAAAAGGTTCCAGGCACAATGGAAATCGAACAGACAGGAGAACAGGGCAAGAGGCCCCCTTGGCAAAGGCCTGTGATTGGATGGATCGCAAGGCCAAGTGCCTGTGTGAGTGTGGTGGGGAATCTGATTGCTCGGTTTCAGCTCCTAATTAAAGTACAGATTTCCTAGCACTATCTGTACATTCCTGCCTGCAGACATTGTGATGTACACAAGCATTTTCATCTGTGGCATGACTGCCAGCTTCCTTCTGACCTGACAGCAATCCTGCACTTCGGTGACACCCAACTTATTTTTCACTTGGCTTATCTCCCATGACTGCACTGTGCAACTGCACCAGAGTCTGACGGACTATGACCACAACTGTAAACAGAGAGCTCATTTCTATTCATGTATGGGTATTTCAAAACCCACCAAGATCACTTCAAAAGCAAAAACACATTTCAAAAGTTGTCACCCTTTTTTCTGTTGTCTTGCTTACTGGTTCTTCCTAGAAAAGTGCAGTTAAAGTCATGAAGAACATTATACCCACACTCTAGAACATGATATTAGGAACATAACAGAAAATAGCTTAATCCCCATTAGGGAAAACACAATGATAGTAACACACGCGTCGCACTGTGTAGCTGATAACACTCCTGACAACAACACATCTAATCCTTCAAGCAGTCAGTTCAGTGAGGAAGCCGAATAAAAATGATGTGCTCACCCCATATTCTGATACTTAACAAGGCCCTGAGTGTCCACAGTACAAAGTAGATCCATGGACCATGTTAGGTGCTAGAGTAGCTGAATCATAGTCTAAGTTGCTTTCATTTTCGAGGCTCTTCAATGGCACTGACCTTGAAGAAAACAATCAGAGCTGGATATGCGAGGCTCACCCTAACTTCAAAATCCAAATCTGTGTGTCTGAGCACACTGCCACCCTCCAAACTAACCAGTTCATCAACGAGGGTTTTTTAGTAGGCCTAAAAGTATGTCATTCTGAGGAAGACAAAAGGAATTACATTTTCTACCACAGTGTTCCACAGCTATGAAAACACTCTTCGGCATGCAACTTCTAAGTCAGTCTGGTAAAAATATTTATTACTGGGGTATAAATGAACATTTTTGATAATCCTTTCGTGGTGCTTAACTATCACTAAACACCAGAACTATCCAGGAATCTTGTTTAAAATGCAAGGCCCCCAAGAGTCATTTCCAAAAAGTTTTGTTTATAACCTGCTGCCCAGGCAATTGCTTGTAAAGCAGGTGATCTGTGGGCCACACTGGCATGTGGGGAAGTACTGTTAGAAGCTGTCAGAAAAGCATTTACAAAACATGGTAGCTTTTCATTCCTAGCTTTCTCAATCCCAAGTTAGAATGGGCCTGAAAAGAAAAACCTGCCACCGTTTATTTATGTGAAGACATGCACCCAGGAGCACGTTAAATTCACAGGGGCCGTTTTTAATGGCAAAGAAATTTCAGTGTTCTTTTATTTCTGAAAACCATGTTAACTAAGGCCATAAGTAGGGAAAGTCAAATCCTCAAGCCTTACAAAAAAAAAAAGGAGAAAAAGAAAAAAACTTTCCACAGCTACATTACAGCATCTGTTATATTAAAGTACACCTGCCCCAACCCTTCTGATCTAATTACAGATTCCACTTCTCACAGGGCTTGTTCTGTGCCTGATGAAAACTGAGCCATAAAATAATTGAGGTAGGGATTTAGAGATTTGGTATAGCAAACTTCCTAATAAAAATGGCACAAACGGGACTCTTCTTACTGTTGTTACATATTAAATCTTATTTGATCGATTTTACTGTATTCCAAATTACAAACATACGGTAGAAGGCTGTAATTATAGTTTTATTGATTTGTCATTAACTTTTAATCAAGCTGCTGCTACAGGGAATGGTTATCGCGGCAGTATTCTTTTGTTTCTAAGTTTCACACACTTACCACTACAACAAGGTAACTGTGGACACATACCAACAAAATGTATTACGGTTTCTAAGGAATCCATCTGCATCATAACTATTTTATATCAAGCCAAATGTGTTCTACAACAATGACTGCGCTAAACTGTATCTGATTTTCTCTAGGTGTCATACTTTTTTGACCACTGACAACTATACATGTTTTTGTCTTCTATTTCTTTTTATTTTACCTATTTGTTTCTCCTAAATTCACCAGTTTCTTTCTCTTACTTACAACAGCCACACTTGGATGAATCTGAAACCAAAAGTTTGTGCTTTACAAAACTGAAGCATGTCACTGAAGTCTTTTGTTTTGTTTTACCACTGCATCCACAGCATATGGTTTGCAGGCTAGGGGTCAAATCATAGCCACAGCTGCAAGCCTACATCACAGCCACAGCAACATGGGATCCGAGCTGCATCCAAGCCGTGTCTGCAACCTACACCGCAGTTCATAGCAATGCCGGATCCTTAACGCACTGAGTGAGGCCAGGGATTGAACATTCATCCTCATGGGTATGAGTCAGATTCTTAACATGCTGAGCCACAACAGGAACTCCCATTGAGAAGTTTTCTGAAGAAGTTCAAAGATTACTGAAGCACCAGAACTAACATTTTCACCAACTTCATAAATGTGGTAAACTTTAGCATACTAAACAGTAACTGGATTTAAAATCAAGAGATGTTGCACTGGTCAAGTCCTCAATCTATGTACCTAACGCTGAACAATTCTCCTCTTAAGGTTCTCCATGTATCAAAGAAACTATATACAGGGACGGCAGCAAGACGGCGGAGGAATAAGAGGTAGCGCTCACCCTCTCGCATAAATACTTCAAAAAACACATCTAAATATAAAACAACTTGGAGAAAACATCATCTGAATGTTGATTAATTTAAATCTCACAAACTGCAAGAAATTATTGAAATAGTAACTGAGTAGAACAACAGAAAAAAAAAAAAAGAGAGAGAGAGAGAGAAGAGGAATCAGGATGGCATCCAGCACCCCAGGGAGGGAGCTGTGAAAAAGAAAAGGAACCCACACCCTGGGAAGCCACCTAACCGATGATCAGCGGAGCCAGAGGGACCTCAAAGCCTGAGAAAAATGCAGCAGCTGGATTGAAAATGGAAAAGCGGAGTTAGAGACTCACACAGACAACTGAATACCAGCACAGACACCACAGCCTGAGGCGCTGGGCGGTACCTGGGAGCTGAGACATAGGCTCCTGAGGTTAGTCCCTGGGAGAGGACTGAGGTCGGTGGCGGTTGTGGAGAGAGGCTAGGGAACAGTGCACGGGAGGGAGGGCGATACTCTATGGACTGTGGAGTATACAGTCAGGACAGAGGGAACCTGGAAAGCCTGGTCCCGCAGGGGAGGCAAGCCTCCATTGTCACAGGGGAGGGGCTGACCGCCATAGGAAGCACCTTGAACTAGCGCAGAGGGCAGGACGACAGAGCCCATGCCACAGAGACAGCAGCGACAGTGGGGCAGAGCCAGTGGAGGCAGCAGCGGTGGGGGCGGAGCCCGTGCCTTGAAGCCCATGGAGTCAGCACTGACGGTCGGGCAGAGCCCTGCAACAGGTCATGGAGCCAGGACCCCACACCAACCAGCATCGGCGGGGCGGGGGGGGGGGGCTGTGCCAGTCTATGGAGCTAGGAGCCTAGGCAGGCCCACAGAGTTAGCATCTCTGGTAACTCGGAGCCAGCATTGGCAGAGGGGCGGAGCCAGTGCCGGCCCCACAGAGACAGGCTCTGCACGGGGCAGAGCACTGAGTGAGCCAATGGAGCCAGGAGCCTGTGCCAACCCATGAGCAAGCATCAGCGGAGGGGTGGAGCCAATGCCAGACTGCTGAACCAGCCTCTGACAGGTAACCCCTGTGGTTCCAATCACCTCAAAGACAACTTTGCAATCAAACACTAGCTTTTTGTGGCTCTCACTTCCCTGGGAAATCATACTTCCTGCTGCTGCTACTGCCAAATGCTCTGTACACCTGGTAGATTTGCCTAGAGCTCATTACCACTTCCCAGCGCCTGACAACTAGGAGTAGCCACTGCCACCTTCCTGCAATTGAGAGCCCAGAGACTAGGCACCAACTGTTGACCTTAGCCATTTCTTCATTCTCCCACAGAACACTCAGTACCATTGAGATAACAGCCTGCTCACTCCAAAGAAAAAGACACCAAATATTCGAACTCCCACAATAAAAATAAATAGTAACCCCACCAAAAAAATACAAAGGGGTGCTCCTGCCTAGAAGTAGCCTTAGAAGACTACAGTGTGACTTCCCCAAACTCACAGAAAAAGATAACCACAAGCAAGATGAAGAAGCTCAAAACCCATTCCCAGTTACAAGAACAGGACAAGTCATTTAAAGCAGCCAACAATGAAACAGACCTCTGCAGTCTGACAGAAATGGAGTTCAGAAGGGAGATAATGAAAATATTTGAAGAATTAAGGCTGAATATCCAGGAATTAAGAGAAGATGCAAACAGCAATGCAGAGTCCCTTAGAAAGGAACTAGAAATCATAAGGAGGAGCCAAGAAAAGCCAGAAAACTCATTTGCAGAGATGCACACTGAGCTAAAGGCAAAAAAGAGCAGTTTGAATAATGCAGAGGAAAGAATTAGTGATGTAGAAGACAGAATAATGGAAATCACACAATCAGGACAGCAGACAGAAAATCAAATGAAAAAGCATGAAAGCAATATAAGAGATCTATGGGATAACATAAAGCAGCCCAATTTACACATAATAGGAATTCCAGAAGGAGTAGAAAAAGAAAAGGGCATTGAAAAAATACTTGAAATTATGTCTGAAAACTTTCCAAATCTGAAGGAATCTGACATCAAGATACAGGATGCACAGAGGGCCCCAAACAAACTGAACCCAAACAGACCCAAACCAAGGCATATTATATTAAAAATGGCAAGAATTAAAGATAAAGAGAGGATCCTAAAGGCAGCAAGAGAAAAGCAAAGCATTAATTATAAGGGATCCCCCATAAGGCTGTCAGCTGATTTCTCTATAGAAACATTACAGGCTAGCGAATGGCAAGATATATTTAAAGTGCTGAAAGGAAAAAGTCTGCAACCTAGAATACTCTACCAAGCAACAATATCATTTAAAATAGAAGGGGACATAAAGAATTTCCCCAACAAACAAAAGCTAAAAGAGTACAGCAATACTAAACCCTTTCTAAAAGAAATGCTGAAAAGGTTCCTATAAAAAAAGAAAGGAAAGAAAAGAAAAGAAAAAGAAAGAAAAGTAAAAATAAACATTAGAATGGAGGAAACCACAATTGGAAAGGAATCATTCAAATAAGCCAGCATACAGATCTAAACATGAAGATGCTAAAATAAATTAATTAATTAAATTAAATTAAATTACAAAAAAAGAGAGACAACATTGTGGGGAGGGAAAGTAGGAAAACGTAGACTATTTCTTTTTTTCTGTTTTTTTTAACTTAAGACTTTTTTTTCTTTATTCTTTTTTTCTTTTCTTTTCTTAATGATGTGTTTAAGCCTATATGGTTATCAGGCCACAGCAAGCAGATATAAGAAGGTGTTAACATACTTAAAAAACAGGGCAACCATAAACCAAAATGGGACATCTAATCCACAAATACTGAAAAGAAAAGAATTCAAGTATAAAATAATTGGAAACCATCCATCCAAAAAAAGAAAAGAATAAAAGAGAGACATAGAATCAACTGGAAACAAGATCTAAAATGGCAATAAATACATATCTATCAATAATCACCTTAAATGTCAATGGTCTGAATGCTCCAATCAAAAGACACAGAGTGGCAGAATGGATAAATAAGCAAAATCCTACAATCTGCTCACTACAGGAGACTCGCCTTAGAGCAAAGGACATAGATTGGAAGTGAGGGGATGGGGAAAGACATTTCATGCCAACGGACAAGAAAGGAAAGCAGGAGTGGCAATACTCATATCAGACAAAATAGACTTTAAGATGAAAGCCATAAAGAGAGACAAAGAAGGACACTACTTAATGGTTAAAGGATCCATTCAATAAAAGGATATTACAATTGTCAATACATATGCCCCTCATATAGGAGCACCCAAGTACCTACAACAAGTACTATCAGATATAAAAGGAGAAATAGATGGCAATACAATAACTGTAGGAGACTTTTAACACTTCACTCACATCAATGGACAGATGCTCTAGGCAGAAAATCAGTAAGGCAACAGAGATCCTAAATGAACAATAGAAAAGTTAGACCTAACTGACATTTTCAGGACATTACATCCAAAAAAATCAGAATATACATTCTTCTCAAGTGCACATGGAACATTCTCAAGGATAGATCACATAATGGGACACAGAGCTAACCTCAACAAATTTAAGAGTATAGACATTATTTCAAGTATCTCCTCTGACCACAAAGGCATGAAACTAGAAATCAACCACAGGGAAAGGAAATGAGAAAAACATACTACATGGAGACTAAACAACATGCTACTAAAAAACGAGTGGGTCAATGAGGAAATCAAGAAAGGAAGAAAAAAACACCTTGAGATAAATGAGAACGAACACACAACAACTCCAAATCTATGGGATGCCGCAAAAGCAGTGTTCAGAGGGAAGTTCATAGCATTACAGGCCTTCCTCAAAAAAGAAGAAAAATCTCAAATCAACAACCTAACCCATCACCTAAATGAATTAGAAAAAGAATAACAAAACACCCTAAAGTCAGCAGAAGGAAGGAAATCATTAAGATCGGAGAAGAAATAAAAACAAGAGATTCAAAAAACAATAGAAAAAAATCAATAAATCCAAGAGCTGGTTCTTTGAAAAGGTAAACAAGATTGACAAACCTCTGGCTAGACTCACCAAGAAGAGGAGAGAAAAAACCCAAATAAACAAAATAAGAAATGAAAAAGGAGAAATCATAACAGATATTACAGAAATACAAAAAAACATGAGAGAATACTATGAACAATTGTATGCCAACAAATTTGACAACCTAGAAGAAATGGACAACCTTTTAGAGACTTACATCCTCCCAAAACTGAATCAAGAAGAAATAAGTCAACTGAACAGACCAGCCACTAGAAACAAAATTGAGTATGTCATCAAAACACTCCCTACAAATAAAAGTCCAGAACCAGACGGCTTCACAGGTGAATTCTACCAAACATGCAAAGAGGAACTCATACCCATCCTCCTTAAGCTTTTCCAAATGGTTGAAGAAGGAACACTCCCCAAGACATTCTATGATGCCAACATCACCTTAATTCCAAAAACAGACAAAGATACCACAAAAAAAGAGAAGGCCAATATCTCTGATGAATACAGATGCAAAAATTCTCAACAAAATTTTAGCCAACCGAATCCAACAGCGTATCAAAAAGATCATACGCCATGACCAGGTGGGATTCATCCCAGCTGCACAAGGATGGTTCAACGTATGCAAATCAATCAACATCATACACCACATTAACAAAAGAAAAGTAAAAAACCACATGATCATCTCAATAGATGCAGAAAAAGCATTTGACAAAGTCCAACATCCATTCATGACCAAAACTCTTACCAAAGTGGGAATACAGGGAACATTCCTTAACATAATAAAGGCCATATATGAAAAACCCACGGCAAGCATAACACTCAATGGAGAAAAGCTGAAAGCCTTCCCACTAAAATCTGGAACAAGACAAGGATGCCCACTCTCGCCACTATTATTCAACATAGTATTGGAAGTCCTAGCTACAGAAATCAGACAAACAGAAGAAATAAAAGGCATCCAAATAGGAAGAGAAGAGGTAAAACTGTCACTGTATGCACATGACATGATACTATATATAGAAAACCCCGAAGACTCAAACCCAAAATTACTTGATCAACAAATTCAGCAAAGTAGCAGGATATAAGGTTAATCTTCAGAAATCAATCACATTTCTGTATATTAAAGATGAAATATTAGAAAAAGAATACCAAAATATTTTACCTTTTAAAATAGCACCCCAGAGTTCCCATCGTGGTACAGTGGTTAACAAATCCGACTAGGAACCATGAGGTTGCCGGTTTGATCCCTGGCCTCGCTCAATGGATTAACGATCCAGCATTGCCGTGAGCTGCAGTGTAGGTCGCAGACGTGGCTCAGATCTTGCGTTGCTGTGGCTGCAGCATACGCCAGTGGCTACAGCTCCAATTAGACCCCTAGCCTGGGAACCACCACATGCCGCGGGTGCGGCCCTAAAATGACAAAAAGGCAAAAAAATTTTTTTTTAATTTAAATAAATAAATAAATAGCACCCCAAAAAATCAAATACCTGGGAATAAACCTGACCAAGGAGGTGAAAGACTTATATGCAGAGAACTACAAAACATTAATGAAGGAGATCAAAGAAGATACAAAGAAATGGAAAGATAGTCCATGCTCATGGGCCAGAAAAATTAATATTGTAAAAACGGCGATACTACCCAAAGCAATCTACAGATTCAATGCAATCCCTATCAAATTACCCATGACATTCTTCACAGAACTAGAACAAACTATCCAAAAATTTATATGGAACTACAAGAGACCCAGAATTGCCAAAGTAACCCTTAGGAACAAAAACCAAGCAGGAGGGGTAACTCTCCCAGACTTCAGGCAATATGACAGGGCCACAGTAATCAAGACAGTGTGGTACTGGTACCAAAACTGACATACGGACCAATGCAACAGAATAGAAAACCCAGAAATAAACCCAGACACCTACAGCCAAATGATCTTTGACAAAGGAGGCAAAAACTTAAAATGGAAAAAAGACAGTCTTTTCAGTAAGCATTGCTGGGAAACTTGCTGCATGCAAATCAATGAAACTAGAACACACTCTCACACCATGCACAAAAATAAACTCTAATGGCTTAAAGACTTAAATATAAGACAAGACACTATTAAACTCCTGGAAGAAAACATTGGCAAGACATTCTCTGACATCAACCTTACAAATGTTTTCTCAGGTCAGTCTCCCAAAGCAACAGAAATCAGAGCAAAGATAAACCAATGGGACCTAATCAAGCTGACAAGCTTTTACACAGCAAAGGAAACCAAAAAGAAAATGAAAAGACAACTTACAGAATGGGAGAAAATTGTTTCAAATGATGCAACTGACAAGGGCTTCATCTCTAAATATACAAACAATTGATGCAGCTCAACCCAAAAAAAGCCAACGACCCCATTGAAAAATGGGCAAAGGACCTGAATAGACATTTCTCCTCCAAAGAAGATATGCAGATGGCCAACAAGCACATGAAAAAATGCTCAACATCATTGATGATTAGAGAAATGCAAATCAAAACTACTACAAGATACCACCTCACACCAGTCAGAATGGCCATCGTTAATAAGTCCACAAACAACAATTGCTGGAGGGGGTGTGGAGAAAAGGGAACCCTCCTGCACTGTTGGTGGGAATGTAAGATGGTACAACCACTATGGAAAACAGTGTGGAGGTATCTTAGAAAACTATACATAGAACTACCATATGACCCAGCAATCCCACTCTTGGGCATATATCCAGACAAAAATTTCCTTGAAAAAGACACTTGCACATGCATGTTCACTGTAGCACTATTCACAATAGCCAAGACATGGAAACAACCCAAATGTCCATCAACAGATGATTGGACTAGGAAGATGTGCTCTGTGTGTGTGTGTGTGTGTGTGTGTGTGTGTGTGTGTGTGTGTGTGTGTGTGATGGAAT
>PVHT021183699.1:48935964-48975933 GCA_004024745.2 Catagonus wagneri | reverse complement strand
GCCCCAACCAAAAGACATAGACTAGCTGAATGGATACAAAAACAAGAAAACAACCAATGGATCACTGAAGAAATCAAAGAGGAAATTAAAAAATACCTAGAAGCAAATGGCAACAAAGACACAACACTCCAAAACCTCTGGGATTCAGCAAAAGCAGCGCTAAGAGGAAAGTATATAGCAATACAAGCCAACCTCAGGAAACAAGAAAAAGCTCAAATAAACAACCTAACTTTACATCCAAAGCAGCTAGAGAGGGAAGAAGCCAGGTCATGGAAACAGCCTAAATGCCCATCGACAGAGGAGTGGATAGGGAAGATATGGTACATACACATAATGGAATATTACTCAGCCATTAAAAGGAACGGAATAACATTTATAGCAACATGGATGAGCCTAGAAATTATCATTCGAAGTGGAACCAGTCAGACAATTAGACGGCAACACCCAATGCTACCGCTTACATGTGGAAACTAAAGAGACACAATGAACTTCTTTGAAGAACAGACAATGACTCACAGATTTTGGAAAACCTTGATTTTTCAAATAAGACAATCTGGGGGGTGGGGGGATGCACTGTGGGTTTGGGACACAAAATCTATCGTATTGACTTATGATCTTTGTACACCTATAACCGAAATAAAATTCATAGTTAATATGAAAAAAAAATGGATTAAAGACCTAGATATAAGATCAGACACTATAAAACTCTTAGAGGAAAACATAGGCCAAACACTCTCTGACATAAATGATAGCAACATCTTCTCAGATCCATGTGTCAGAGTAAGGACAATAAAAGAGAAATAAACAAATGGGACTTAATTAAACTTCAAAGTTTCTGCACAGCTAAGGAAACCCTAAACAAAACGAAAAGACAACCCACAGAATGGAAGAAAATATTTGCAAATGAATCGACGGACAAGGATTAATCTCCAAAATTTAAAAACACCTCCTACAGTTCAATACCAAAAAAAACCAAACAACCCCATCAAAAAATGGGCAGAATATCTAAACAGACAATTCTCCAAAGAAAACACAGAGATGGCCAAAAAACACATGAAAAGATGGTCAACATCACTCGTTATTACAGAAATGCCAATCAAAACCACTATGAGGTACCACCTTACAACAGCCAGAATGGCCATTATCAAGAAGTCTACAAACAACAAGTGCTGGAGAGGGTGTGGAGAAAAAGGAACCCTATTACACTGTTGGTGGGGATGTAAATTAGTGCAACCACTATGGAAAAGAGTACGGAGATTCCTTAGAAAACTAAAAACAGAACTACCATTTGATCCAGCAATCCCACTCCTGGGCATCTATCCAGAGAAATCCATGACTCAAAAAAAAACACATGTACTCCAATGTTCATTGCAGCACTCTACAACAGCCAAGTCATGGAAACAACCTAAATGTCCATCGACAGAGGAATGAATAGGGAAGATTTGGTACATATACACAATGGAATATTACTCTGCCATTAAAAGAAACGAAATAACAGCATTTATAGCAACATGGATGGACCTAGAAATTATCATGCAAAGTGAAACCAAACAGACAATGAGACACCAACATCAAATGTGGATTCTAAAAAAAGGATTCAGTGAACTTCTTTGCAGAACAGATACTGATGCACAGACTTTGGAAAACTTATGGTTTCCAAATGAGACAAGTTGGGGGGTCGGGGGATGCACTGAGGGTTTGGGATGGAAATGCTATAAAATTTGGTTGTGATGATTTTTGTACACCTATAATTGTAATAAAGTTCATTAAGCAATTAAAAAAATAAAAGAATAAAAAAAAAGTCCTAGAAAGTTCCCATTATGACTCAGTGGTAATGAGCCCAGCTAGTATCCATGGGGATGTAGGTTCAGTCTCTGGCCTCACTCAGTGGATTAAGGATCCCGAGGTGCCATGAGCTCTGGTGCAGGTCACAGATGAGGCTCGGACCCAGTGTTGCTATTGCTGTGGCATAAAACTGCAGATGCAGCTCTGATTCGACCTCTAGCCTGGGAACCTTGATATGATGCAGGTATGGCCCTAAAAAATGGCAAAAGGGGGACAGTTCTAGAATTATTTATTTATTTCCAGTGTTACGGATACCTATTACCTATACTTATGTCCTAACACTTAATTCTACCTACCACATCTTCTATGCCCAACAGTTCACACACAGAATACTACGTTTACTTACTCTTTTTTTTTTTTTTTGCATTTTCTAAAGCCACACCCACGGCATGTGGAGATTCCTAGCCTAGGGGTCTAATCAGAGCTGTAGCCGTGGGCCTACGCCACAGCAACGCGGGATCCAAGCCGCATCTGCAACCTACACCACAGCTCGTGGCAACGCCGGATCCTTAACCCACTGAGCGAAGCCAGGGATCGAACCTGCAACCTCATGGTTGCTAGTCGGGTTTGTTAACCACTGAGCCACGATGGGAACTCCCAGAATACTATGTTTAAAAATCTGCAATTTTTAAAAAATATCTGTTACACATACTAACATGTTAGAGTACACAGTATTTTACACAAATGAAAAGTTGTATGGTTAATATAAGTGATGTAACAATTATCCTTTGACCTACTTTATAATATCACTTTTTATATTCTTGGTCCATCTAAGACACAGAAATTTCATAATTTGAAGAAAGTCTATCCTCCAACATGGCAACAGCTTTCAGGCAGGATGGCCCTGTGTGAAATGAAAAAAAGTGGCCAAGTTCTTTTTGCTGTTTGCTCTCAGTAACATACTAATGTAAACCAAGTGTTGAATTTATGAGGATATATTTAAACTTAAAGCAACAGGCAATTCTAAAACAGAGGCAAGAGCAGTCATAAGGACAGAAGCTTTGCAACCTGAGACAGTGAAACTCACACACCATTGGTTATTCTTCAGTACATAAACTCAAAAATAATTACATTGCAATGAGGTTCTAATGTCAGAACACAATCACAAAAACACAATCTAAACCGAGGGTAACAGGTTAAAAGATTATTTTAAATTAAACACAAATTGCTTTTAAATCATAGACTAAAGTGATCTGCAGGTAGAATTCAAGCACCGGAGTCCTTATTTTGGGTAAGAGTAGAGGGAATGGAAATCTCTAGAAATCATAGGCAAACTGTTCATATGCTCACTTTATTGAGGAGACAACAACCGGTATCATCGGATGCCCAAAGGGTTCTCTAGCTCATAAAAGGAACTACTAAGTTATGCTCTTTGCTACTCAGGAATTAATATATTGTTAGTCCCATCATGCTTTTAAGTGTAGTAAATTATTAAAGCAAATTTTTAAAATCCACAATTAGCTTGGATTCTGCAAAACCATTTTTAAACCAATATCAAAAAGGTTTTACAGAAAACACTTCAGTGAATCTCATGTCTCTCAAGCTAATTTCTTTCAACATTCTCTTCAAGGAACCATCCAAAAGATTTCCTAAATCAAGAAATTTGCTGTATAGTACTGGAAAAATATAAAACCATATATACTGCCAGACATAAATAAATAAATGCAAAAATACCAAAGAGGACCAGATGTCATCTTTTTTCCCCATACCAAACATCATAACCTCAACAATTCAAATTTTCACATGAACAGGGAGACCCTTGCTTTTCTTTAGAACTAAGATTATTTTCTCCATAATTCCTTTTCTCCTGATACGTTTTTACATCAACCAAAATGATACAATAAACATGACTTTTTTCTTTACAATAACTTACAAAGAAATTATCTTAACACTTTCCAACTCATTCTATGAGGCCAGTTTTACCAACACTAGTAAAGATAAAGAAAAGATAACTACAGACCAGTATCTCTTATGAATAAAGAAGTCAAGTCCTCCTCTGGGAGTTCCTGTCATGGCTCAGTAAACAAATATGACTAGGAAACATGAGGTTGCAGGTTCGATCCCTGGCCTCGCTCAGTGGGTTAAGGATCTGGCATTGCCATCAGCTGTGGTGTAGGTTGCAGATGCAGCTTGGATCCCGCACTGCTGTGGCTGAGATGTAGGCTGGCAGCAGTAGCTCCGATTAGACCCCTAGCCTGGGAACCTCCATATGCCTCGGGTTTGGCCCTGAAAAGCAAAAAAAAAAAAAAAGAATAAGCAAAGTCCTCGATACTAGTAAATAAACCTAGCATTATATAAACAGTATTATATACCATGATCAAGCGAGATTTAATATTTGGCTTGCAAATCAAAGAGTGGTTTAGCATTTGAAAATCAATTAATACAATACACAGTATCAGTAAAATAAAGAAAATCACATGATTATCTCAACAGATGAATAAAAAGCATTGACAAAAGCATTGACAAAATTTTCATTCATAATAGAAAAAAAATTCACTTAACAGACTAGGCACAGAAACATAATACTTAACTGAAACACTAAATACTTTCTTCCTAAAATCAGTAACGAGATAAGGACATCCATTCTGAACACTCTTATTCAACACTATACTAGAGCTTCCAACCATGTCAATTAGGCAAGAAAATAAAAGACATATAGGTTGTACAGAAAGAAGTAAAACTATCTCTATGTGCAGATGATACGATCTTGTCTGTAGATAATCTTAAAGAATCCACTAAACTTTACAATTAATTGAGTTCAACAATGCCAAAGGATATAAGATCAGTATACAAATATCAATTTGTTTCTATACATTAGCAATAAACTAACTGAAAATAAAATTAACAAAAAAATTCAATCTACAATAGCATCAAAAAGAATAAATTACTTAGGAACAAATCTAACAAAAGAAACATAAATGTATACTAGGCAACTATAACACACTGTTAAAAGAAATTAAATTAAACAGAGCTTATGTTTATGGATTGGAAAATCTAATACTGTTACAATGATGATGCTCCCCCCAATTAATCTGCAGATTCAGTGCAATCCCTACCAAAATCTCAGCTGCCTTTTTTGCAGAAACTGACAAGCAGATTCTAAAATTCACACAGAAATGCAAAAGATTCAGAAGATGTAAAAACAATCCTGATAAAAAAGAACAAATTTGGAGGACTCACTTCTGATTTCAAAACCTATTACAAAGCTGCAATTATCAAGGTTGCATGGTACTAGCCTAAGGAGAGACATAAAGAGCAACAGAATAGGATACAGAGTCCACAAATAAACCCTGAGTTTATGGTCTAGAGTTCCAAGGCCATTCAATGGGTAAAGAAGAGTACTTAACAAATGGTGCTAGGTCAACTGGATAAACACATGCAAATAATCAAGTTAGACCAGGTACAAAAATTAACTCAAAACAGGTCAAAGACCTAAACAGAAGAGTTAAAATTATAAAACTCTTGGAAGGAAACATAGGTATAAACATCTTCATGATCTCAGGTTAAGTAATGGTTTCTTAGCTATGACATCAAAGCACAAGCAATGTAAGATAAAACAGATAAACTGGACATCATCAAAACTGAAAACATGTTTCAAAGGACGACATTAAGAAAGTGAAAAAACACAGAATTGGACAGAAATTTTGGAGACCTAGAATATTTAAAGAACTTCTACAACTTACTAGCAAATATACAACTTAAAGAATGAGCAAAGGAGATGTCACAGACATTTCCCCAAAGAAGATATGCAAATAACCAATAAGCACGTGAAAAGAGGCTCAAAATCACTAGTTCTCAGGGAAATGCAAGTCAAAATCAAAGTAAGATGCTCATGAATATATATTTGTTGGCTATAATTAAAAAGACAAGTAATACGAAGAGGCTGACAAGGATGTGCAGTAGAAATTGGAGCCTGTGGAGTTCTCTTTTGGTGCAGCAGATTAAGGATCTGGTGTTGCAGTTGCTTGGGTTGCTGCTGTGGCTCAGGTTCGATCTCTGGCCCAGGAACTTCCACATGAACACTTACACATTGCTGGAGGGAATGTAAAATGACTCAACCACTATGGAAAGCAGCCTGGCCAGTTCCTCAAAGGGTAAAGTCATATGACCAATATTTCCACTCCTAGGTATACACCCAAGAAAACAGAAAATATAGGCAACTTATGCGTGAATAAACAAAATGTGATACAGCCATATCACATGGATTATTATTTGGCAATAAAATGGAATGACGTTCTGGAGTTCCTTTCGTGTCTCCACAGTTAACGAATCCAACTACCATTCATGAGGACACAGGTTGGATCCCTGGCACTCGCTCAGTGGGTTAAGGATCTGGCGTTGCCGTGATGTGGTGTAGGTCGCAGACGCAGCTCAGATCTTGTGCTGCTGTGGCTCTGGAACAGGCCAGTGGCTACAGCTCCGATTCTACTCTTAGCCTGGGAACCTCCATATGCTGCCGGTGCGGCCCTAAAAGACAGGAAAAAAAAGGAATGAAGTTCCGATACACGTTACAACATGGATGAAATCTTGAAAATATTATGCTAAGTGAAAGAAGTCAGTCACAAGACACCAAAGATTGTAGAATTTCATTTATATGAAATGTCCAGAATAGGCAAATCTACAGAGACAAAGAGTAGACTAGTGGTTGCCTAGGGTAACACAGATTAGATAGACAGATTAGATAGCTAGACAGATACAAACATAAATACATACATACAAGACTATGTAATTTGAAAATAACAACAGAAAAGAGCAATTCCTAGATGGATACACAAAAATAATTTTAATAAAGATTATCCTTTAATATTGGGCAGGAAGGGCCTGGAGAAAGCTGAGTGGGTGAGGGGAGAAGGGAAGCTTATCTTGGTATTATATACTCTTCTCCATGTTAGTTTACAAAAAATATATAGCCGTTTTTATGTATTTTTTATTTTGTATTTTTTTGCTTTTTTAGGGCCGCACCCACAGCATACAGAAGTTCCCAGGCTAGGGGTCTAATCAGAGCTGTAGCCGCCGGCCTACGCCAGTCACAGCAATGCCAGATCCTAGCTGCGTCTGAGATCCATACCACAGTTTAAAGCAACGCCGGATCCTCAGCCCACTGACCAAGGCCAGGGATCGAACCTGCAACCTCACAGTTCCTCGTCGGATTTGTTAACCACTGAGCCACAATGGGAACGCCCAGCCCTGTATTTTTTAATTACAAATATTTTATCACCTAAGTTATGATTTTTTTTGGCTCATGAATTATTTACAAAAAAGAGTTAGATGTTTTTTTAACCCATGGGAGGGATGGACTGCCTATGTTTTTGTCACTGCTTTCCAATTTCACTTCATTATAATCAGACACCAAATGATCTAGAGGACATGTTCTCCACACCATTCGCTGAAACTTGCTTTGTAAACTACTGGATCATAAACTTTCATTCATGTTCCAGGTATTCTTGGAAAAAAAGGAATAATCTGTAACAGGTGCAGAACTCCATACACATCCATTAGACCATTCTTGCCATCGTGTTGTTCAAATCTTCTATGGTCTTAACACGTTACACCAGCCTAGTCTTAAGACTTTTACAGATAGGTGTTAATACCTCCAATGAAGATAATATTCATTTCTCATTGTTAATTGTGGCAATCTTTTGCTTTATATTCTGAGATCATGCTAGTTAGTCCGAGTTCAGGTTTATTACATCTCCCAGGAAAACTGTTCCTTGTATCATTATACAATTGTCTGTTATTTGCTTTCAATCTTTCAACTAGCACTTCTGAATCAAGGCTGATCAGAGAAGCAGAACCATGAAGAATGATAAGAATAAGGAGCTTAAGAAGGGATATGAGTAGTAATTGTCAGAGCTGGTTAAGCAATTTATGTAGAACTGTTGCTTATGCACCTAGTGCTGGGACAGAAATTTAGAGGCAGGCCATCAGGAAGAAACAGTGAATGTGAAATGGGGAAGAGCAAGGACCAACTGGAACTCACATTCTCCCTCACCACTCTGATGGTGTGACCTACAGTATAAATGCCCACACATCTGACTCAAAATTGAGAGAAGCTGAAGGAGAAGATGTAGTGGGAACTAAGATTGCTGGAGGCCCGGCTGCTGCCTAAAGCCAAGAGCTCAGTGATAAGGGGTATGAACTGCAACAGTGCCTGACCCCACACCAACCTTCTGATTACAAATTCAACTGCTGTTTCATTTTCGCCTTACAAATCTTGAGCGAACTTCTCCTGTAGCCAGACTAGCCTGGAACCCTCCCAGAAAGGGAGTTTTAGAAAACAGAGTTCCCACTCAATTACACCACCACAATTTGCACAGCTATTTTCTCCCATTTCTTTAATGTTATTCTTTCTGTATAATTATGTTTGAGGAATGTCACTTGTAAATAGTATATAGCTGGATTTTTCTTCCATCCTATTTAGACCATCTTTCAACTAGTACTTTTTTTTTGTAAGCTTTTTTTTTTCATGCTTTTTAGGGCCACAACTGCAGCATATAAAAGTTCCTAGGCTAGGGGGTCAAACAGGAGCTGTAGCTGCTGGCAGAACGTAGGATCCGAGCTGCTCTGTGACCTACACCACTGCTCATAGCAACTGGATCCTTAACCCAGTGGGGAGGTCAGGGTTTGAATCCATCTCCTCATGGATACCAGTCAGTCTCATTACAGCTGAGCCACGACAGGAACTCTCAACTAGTATGTTTAATCCACGAACATTTATTTGGATTTATGATATTTGTGAGTTTTCACAATTTAAAAATGAAGTAATATCTGTACCGAAGATATACACATGCTTTGCATTTCTGAGGTATTTTATATACATAACATTACCTACCACTTCTCCAGCGGAGGCAGCCAACATATGCTTCACAGGCATCAAATACGAAGATGAATCAGAGTGCAAAAACCATTTCACATATTCATAGGTGATAAAAAAGGCAGCAGCTGAAATTTAAAACAAGCCAGTCTTTCACAAACTTTAAACATGTATGCAAACTGTTACAAAATGTTTCTCAAAAAAATTACAATTCTAATTATTAAATTATGAGATAACTGTTAAATAGTTAAATATGTACTCTTCCTCTCAAACTCCTTTACTCTTACAGATTTGACTAAGCCCATGATACATGCCTGACCCTGGACTTACAAAAGTGCAGGAGACAGGATTCCTGCCCTGTGGAAGCCTAACAGCTAACCTGGTATTTACCAGTTTGTACTGGCAAGTCAATACCTTTTAGTAAGCTTTTTATAAAAGGATATGGAACCTCCCCCGTGGTACAATAGGTTAAGATCCAGTGTTGCCGCAGCTGCAATGCAGGTAGGTCCCAACTGCAGCACAGGTTCAGTCCCTGGCCCAGGAACTTCCACATGCCATGCGTATGGCCAAAAAAAAAGGATATGAATTTCTGTGATCCAAACTATCTTTAAATATGGTCATAAAACAATCATCTACACTGATTTATAGAAAGATTAAAATTGCAAACATATACCTTAACTAAATAAAACATCTATTCCATAACGTTTTATTGATAGTTACTCAAAATAACCATGGCTACTTTTTACAACATCAACTCACCTTTACGTCAAAGAAACAATCAACCATTTAATTAAACCTGGAAATCAAAATCTCCAAAAAGCTACCCCTATCACCATGAACTAATCTCAACTGCACAAGGCTTTACAGCTTGCCATGAATAGTTAATCAAGTGATGTTTATCACTCACATAAAAGATGAGGCATGAAAGACAAATAAATAGCAAAGTGATCTTCTGAAGGACATTTGAACATGTCAAGATAGAGTCTGAAACACTCAGGAAAAGGAGCTGCTGTCGTGGCTCAGTGGAAATGAACCTGACGAGCATCTGTGAGGACACAGGTTTGATCCCTGGACTCACCCAGTGTATTAAGGATCTGGTGTTGCTGTGGCTCTGGTGTAGGCCAGCGGCTACATCTCCGATTTGACCCCTAGCCTGGGAAACTTCATATGCCATGAGTGTGCCCCTAAAAAGACCAAAAAAAAGAAAGATTCAGGAAAAGAAGAACTTGATAGTAAAAATCAGTTCTCCACAGTTAAGGTCAACAAGCCTGTAAACACCCCTCAGGTGCTAAGAAATAAACAGAAAGCCCAATGAGGAGGCACACTGTCCCTGGAAGAGTAATGACCATGCAAGCATTTTTATATAGTCAACAAGGGTCCCTGTTCCCACTTGTGATTCTTAATGAGGCTCTCCCTACCCTGGCCCACTCACTAAATGTATAGCTAGAATATCTGCAATTGCATTCACCTCTAAGTCCCACCCACTACACACTCCATCCTCCCAAAGGAAACCCGCAGGAGTGAGAACAAAACTATAGTTTTTCTAATTCCCTTCTAAATATGGAGTGAGGATCTTTAATACACGTCTTTTCGTCTCTTCTTCCAACCTTTAGTTCCTCCCATCCCCCCTGTAGAATATGTTCTCAAAACATCTACAGCCACCAAATGTTAGACTGTGTCTTGTACTCGGACTCAAACCTTAACCGAAAGCAAAAGAAAAAAAAAAAAGTGTCACACAGCAAGTTTCCATCCACTAAAAAGTTGCAGGGGGAAAAAAAAAAAAGGCCATTTCTGAAACCCTGGCACTTTGACTCTTGACCCAGCATCCCCATTCAAAGGTGTTGTGGACAGTGAAAAAGAAAAGCAGGGCAAGACCACCACATAGTCATTACACACACAAAAATTCAAACTCCTACTGACGCTCTAAACCAACCCTGTGAGCTTAATGTAGCACCAGGTACCCTATAGACGCCCACTAATGCTTCAGCTTATCAACAATTCCTATGTGTGGAGTTCCTGTTGTGACTCAGAAAGTTAAGAACCCAGCTATTCATGAGGATACAGGGTCGACCCTGGCCTCGCTCGGTGGTTTAAGGATCAGGCGTTGCCATGAGCTGCAGAGTAGGTCACAGACACAGCTCAGATGTGGCATGACTGTGGCTGCGGTAGAGGCTTCAGCTACTGTTCTGATTTGACCCCTAGCCCAGGAACTTCCACATGCTACAAGTCCAGCCCTAAAAAAAAAAAAAAATTCCTATGTGTGCCATGTAAAAGGAAAAAAATACTTACAAGGATGAGGAAGACATCCTAAGAACTAATGATCAAGAGACAGGGACTTAGTAACATCTTCCTTGGTGGTTCCAAGGCTCCCTTGGGGTCAGAGGATCCCAAACTTGTCTGCATATTAAAATCACTGGGGATTTTTTTTTTTCCTTTTAACCCTCCAAAACTCAGGTCACACCTCAATTACATCCCAGTCTCTGAGAATGGGACACAGGCAGCAGAACTTTTTAAAAAATAGTCTTCAAAATAAAAAAAAAAAAATCTCTTCTGGTGACCAGATGATGGCAATGTGCACAAAGTCAGGAACCAAGGCCCATCTCCTTCATATAAAGCTGAACTTGGCATGGAGGGTGTGCTCAACAGCCACTTGTTCTAATCAATTCCTGAAAATTAAGACACGCAAAAAGGCAAGGATAACCTCAAAACCACTAACTGTTCTAAGGATGGCTCGGTAAGAGGGAAGGGAGAAACTAAAGGACAAAAAAGATATGCACTACAGATCTTTATGTGAATGCTCTGCTCACAGGTGAACAAGACACTTTAATGTCAAGTGAATAAGCAAGAATTTCTAGTGAAATATACTGAGAAAAAAGAAATTGACCCCCAGAATTTAAGAATCGTCTAGAGCAGTGGTTTGTGACAGTGTATGTGTGTGTTTGATAGTGATGGTTTTCTGTCTGCTCAGTCTGCTTTTGAGAGCCAGTCAAAACAAAGCATCAGTAAACAAATATTAACATAAGTGTCTGAAAACAGTATACCAACAGGTGGCTTAAGTAAAACAGATTAAATTTATCATAGAATAAGAGGGCCATAAATCACACGTGACGTAAAAACAAGTTAGCGGGAATGGGTTACATCATTTAAGAACAATTTAGTCAAGACAAAGATTTAACGTTTCTTAGGTTCATCTGCTCCACAAGAACATCCAAGGCAGTTTTATTAATCTCAGCTTCATATCTGAATCACTTGGGGAGCTGCTACAACTCCTGATACCCAGGCAAAGCCCAGACCAATTAAACTTCTGGTGGAGACACAGGGATCAGTATCCTGGATTTGTTTTGGGTCTGTATCATTTTTTCGCTTTTTCAAGTTTTACTGAAGCATAGAGTTGATTTACAATGAGACATCAGTATCTTGCAAAGCTTCCCAAGAGATTCCACTGTGCAGGCGAAGTTGAGAGTGACAGCTCTAGGGCACCACAATCAAGATTGGAGTAAAACTTTAAGATTCTAAGTAGCAGTTTTAACAAGAACCAGTGTAAAAAAGATTGCTCTCTTGTGTTCTTTTTTTTCCAAATATACTAGGATGACTAGCATTAGCTCAGTCAAAAATAACGGATTAATGAACAGAACAAATCCAGAAGATAAACTACATCAAACATATATGGAATTCTACATAGGGTCAGACCACATATCATTCTGAAAATAAACCCCATTATCTTGGCTTTATATAATGTAGTGATAACAGTATCGATATAATTTTTACCATTAGGAAAGGATCCGATAGCAGTAGAAGGAACGCCAGCATATATTCCACGAAAACCACCAGCCTTATTGAATCCTTGGGGACTCTGCAGCCTGGTTTTAACAGTATCCAGAGGAAATAATATCAAATCAACAGACACACCTGCTACCCCACCAGCCTTTAAAATAAAAAAATAAAGGGGGGGGAGAAAAAGAAAAAAGATTATGATAAAATAAAATCTCTTTTATTTCTTTCAAGCATGGTTCTAAAATATACCACAGACTTACTACGATATAGTCAAAAGCCCTACTGAAATCTACAGATTGTCCTGGAAAATAACCATTATTGTGCTGTATTTTCAAATTGTAAATTTTATACTACACATTGTTTTAAACAAACTTTTCATGATTTTTAATAAATTTATCTTGAAATAAATTTTAAGGTCCTTTGTAGTGATTTCATAGGGTTCAAAAAAGTAGCCAAACAAAGCTCAGAAAAGTAAAGAGTTCAAAGTCTCCTACCCTGTCCCTAAAACCTCAAGTAACCACTTTTATTGGTTTCTTATTGTATCCTTCCAAAGTTAACTGAGGCAAATACAAGCAAATACGAATAGTTTATTTTACCTTTTTTTAAAAAGTAAGACAGTATGCTGCACCCTGTTTTTATATTTGACCACTTACCTTAGTGATCTCTCCATATCAGACCAAATATTATATTTTTGTCTTTTTAATAAGTAGTGAATCTGCATTTAAAAGAATTTTTTTTTTTTACACTTCCATTCTAAACAATTAATGTTCCACATGAATCTAGATCCATATTTTAAGAACCACTTATCTGGAGTTTCGGTTGTGTCTTAGTGGGTTACAAACCCAACTAGGATCCCTGAGGATGTGGGTTTGATCCCGGCCTCACTCAATGGGTTAAGGATCTGGCCTTGCCATGAGCTGTGGTATAGGTTGCAGATGCAGCTGTGGCTGGGTTATAGGCCGGCAGATGCAGCTTTGATTCAACCCCTAGGCGTGGGAACTTTGCATATGCCTCCAGTGTGGCCCTAAAAAGACAGAAAAAGAAAAAAGAATCACTTATCTAAGGATTCCTATAGCATTCTCTCTACTTTGTGTGTATTTGAAGATTCCTTGATAATTTTTAATTTAAGCAAATAAAAAAGAAAAAAAAGCTGAATTCCAAAAGGACATTAAACCGTGGCCCAAACCAGTCATCTCCTAAGAGATGCCATATTGCTTTGGAGAAGCTGCACTTTAAAAACTGATTACAAACTAAGTTAGCACCTCGTGATTATAGTAAAGCACATGTAGAATATTTCAAAAGCTGGTTAGGGAGTTCCCTTCGTGGCTCAGTGGTTAACGAATCCGACTTAGAACCATGAGGTTGGTTCGATCCCTGGCATCGCTCAGTGGGTTAAGGATCCGGCGTTGCCGTGAGCTGTGGTGAAGGTTGCAGACGCGGCTCGGATCCCGCGTTGCTGTGGCTGTGGCGAAGGCCGGCGGCTACAGCTCCTGTTAGACCCCTAGCCTGGGAACCTCCATGTGCCGCGGGTGCGGCTCTACATAAAAGGCAAAAAGACAAAAGAAAAAAAAATAGCTTGGTCAAAACAAAAACAAATTCAGAAAAATATGAATTCAGAGACAGTATCAAAGAAAGGTCAATATACAACCTCTAAAGGCACCATTCAAAGACAGGAATCAACACCACTTCACAGTAAGCACATAGAAGAATTACAAAGCAAACTCTTAATGTGGTTCCTACATAGCAATTTTTAAAGTGAATTGCTAACCATGCAACTATATTAGCTATTTAAAAAGTAAAAGTAGACATTAAAATCTATGTGTTCCATAACAGAGAAAAAGAACTGGTACTATTAAAACATATAGCCAGAGTTCAAAATGGGCCGTTTCCACCCTTTAGGTTTACAAAATGCTCAGGTGGACAAGTGTTAGTGCCTAACACTTTCTGCTCTACTTACTACTAACCATGAAACCACTGTAAAGTTCATTGGGCAAAATGAAAATGACTCTGATGAGAAATGCAATAATGTCTATTTTTCAACTAGCCAGCATAGGTCAATTATTAAAAATCACTGTACACTAGAAAAGTACATTATTATAAACATTAATACTATATGATCAGTCTGAAAGGCATGACAGAACCCCAAAGGCCATGCAGGTGTACTCTGCAAATGACCTAAAAAGTTGTCACCAAAAGAACAGAGAGATATGCCGGTAGAGAATCACAAATGGAAATAAAAGAATGATAACACAGGATTTCTTTCTGGATATAAAGATGTCCTTCAATAAGTCAAGCGGCATAATGTAGCAAAGTCAAAAAAAAAAACCAAACTTTTTCAACATTCTTGTCACTTGTATTTTAAGGGTCTTATAAAATTCAGTATGTAATAAAATATTTTGCTGGGCTCTTCATTTTCTCAGAGCATGAAGTGAACTAAAATCTTGGTGAAAACGTCTGACACGACCGGTTTCTTTAAATACATGCTGCACTTCAGAGTTACCACTGTGGCTCAGCGGTAACAAACCCGACTAGTAACCATGAGGATTCGGGTTCGATCCTGGCATCGCCCAGTAGGTTAAGGATTCAGCACTGCCCTGAGCTACAGTGTAGGTTGCAGACGCAGCTCGGATCCCATGTTGCTGTGGCTGTGGTGTAGGTCGGCAGCTGCAGCTTTGATTCAGCCCCTAGTCTGGGAACTTCCATATGCCACGGCTTCGGCCCTAAAAACGGAAAAAAAAAACGATGCACTTCATTCTAATTTTCTCTTTAATCTCAGAGAGGGTTCAGAGAGATACTTGTTATCTACTGCTAAATTTTAATCAATAAGTTAATTACTCTTTTAATCTATTTGGTTACTTTGCATGCATTGATTCTTTAACTTCTTTCATCAGAATCTTACCATCTGAAAATAAAATGACTAGATTCAATCCACTTATCTAGTAAACCATGAACCAAGAGTTACTAATTGCTTCCGTGGATTTCAAACTGTTTACCACAAATATCATTTAAATTCAAGAGACTGGAAAAAAAATACAGTCAACAGAAATAAGATTAAGAATACCTATAAATATTTAGTCACATATCAACATATTTAGGATTTAGACAAAAATTTAAGGAATGCTTATAATTTTACATCAAGCCAGCATCAAGTGAATTACAAGGTAAGCTACCAAATTCTTTTTCCTTTTTCCTTTAGCTTGAGATTTGTTGTATTTATGATCTTTTACCAAAAAGCTATCAGGAGAAGTATTAGTTTCAGTATTTATAATAACTTACACTGAAAACCCTAAGTACAAGGCAAAATCCAAAGAAAGAGAACATAACCCAGAACAAGCAGCCTCAACACAGCATAACAATTTATTGAAACCTTGACATCATATAGAGAAAATCCAAGTTTTGACCTTAGTTTAAAAATATAAAAACTGTAGTTCCCATTGTGGCTCAGTGGAAACGAATCTGACTAGCATCCATGAGGATGCAGGTTCCATCCCTGGCCTTGCTCTGTGGGTTAAGGATCTGGTGTTGCCATGAGCTGTGGTGTAGGTCGCAGATACAGCTCGGATCTGACATTGCTATGGCTGTGGCGTAAGCCAGCAGCTTCAGCTGATTTGACCCCTAGCCTGGGAACATCCATATATCACAGGTGCGGCACTAAAAAGACAAAAGCAAAAATAAAAATATATATAAATATAAATATAAAAAGTGCTGACAGGCTATAGAGAAGAAGTGCCTAATTAGTGCCCTGAAATTCCTCTGGGAGGTGAAAAAAATCAAGCTTACAGGCTACAAAACCTTTATTTCTCCAAAGAAGGCCTGCAAAAACAGAGCAAAAGGGAGGGCGGGGAGCAGAGCGGAATGTCACTGCTGCTCAGCAACAGGACAAAACCAAAACACCTGCCTAGTTTTAGAAAATCACCGTAGGCCCCGGCCTAAACCACAACTAAGAAGTAGGCAGAATATTAACATGGCTTCTCAGGGAACATTCCTCCCTGACCTACTGGGTTTTCTCTACAACAAAGTGGCCACCAGTGACTCTAACTACATCACTGCAGAGTGGCTTCTGCCTCCCGTGATACTTGCCTTCTTCCCTAGCCACCATTCACCTTCCCAGCAGTGCTCCTTGTCCCTCTACACTAATGGCAGGGCTGACTTGGTAAAATACACATTTCAATTTCATCCTGCTAGTCTGCGAACATTCCCAAAACCCTTAGGATGAAAAGCAAAACCACAAAAGAGCCTACAAGGCTCTAGAAGTTCCGACCCCCCATTTACTTCTCCATTCTTAACTCTACCATTAGCGCTTTGCTGGGTACCTTCTTGCCACCTTGATCTCTCCGTTCCTTCAAGTCATCTGATCTTCCTCATTTCTAGCACTTATATAGATGCTCCCTAATCCCCCAGTCTAGGTTTAGACCCTCATGTTTCCACATACTGATCAGAATTTTAATTCTGTCAATAAGCATTTGACCATTTCTTCAAAGACTGTATGTCCCATGGGATTCTAAGATCCATGCCTGTTTTGTTCACTGATACGTTCTCAGCTCCAGTACATAGCAGTACATGGTTAACTACAGTAACTATTTGAAGAATACATAAACTAATGACTATTACAAACGGTTACTAATCATATTTTAGAAGGTCCTACAAAGCAGCCTAAAAAAGGCATATCAAATGTTTTAAATATTGCAAAATACAGGAATTCCTGTTGTGGCTCATCAGGTTAAGAATCCGACTAGTATCCATGAGGATGTGGGTTCAGTCCTTGGCCTTGCTCAGTGGGTTAAGGATCTGGTATTGCCATGAGCTGCAGTGTAAATCATGGACGCAGCTAAGATCTGATTTTGTCATAGCTGTGGTGTAGGCCAGGAGCTACAGCTCCAACTCGATCCCTCACCTGGGAACTTCCAAAAAAAAAAAAAAAAATGCAAAACACTGGACCAACCAATTCCCAAAAGAAAAAGATAAACAGACAAAAAATTATGAAATATCCTTCCCCATCATCAATGATCAAATAAAAACATATTTTAAAATTTATTTTAAAATTAGAACATTTTCAGAGTTTCCTGGTGGCTCAGCAGATTAAGGATTTGGTGTTGTCACTGCATGGCTCTGGTTACCACTGTGGTGCAGGTTCAATCCCTGGCCCAGGAACTTTCACATGCCATGATCACAACCAAAAAATAAATAAAATAAAAGAACACTCTCTAACACCATACACAAAAATAAACTCAAAATGAATTAAAGAACTAAATGTAAGACAGGATACTTTATTTTATAGGAAAATATAGGCAGAACACTCCTTGATACAAAGCACAGCAATATCTTTTTGGATCCACCTCCTAGGGTAATGAAAATAAAAACAAAAATAAACAAATCAGACTTAATTGAACTTAAAAGTTTTTGCACAACAACAGAAACCATAAACAAAACAAAAAGTCAGCCCAGAGAACAGGAGAAAACATCTGCAAATGAAGCAACCAATAAGGGATTAATCTCCAAAACAGAAAGACAGTTCATGCAGCTTGATATAAAAAAAAAAAACTCAGTAAAAAAATGGGCAGAAACTCTAAAGACCCATTTCTCTAAAAAAGACATAAAAAAAGGCCAAAAAGCATGTGAAAAGATGCTCAACATCATTAGTTACTAGAGAAACGCAAATCCAAACTACAGTGAGTTATCACCTTATACCAGTCATAATGGCCACAATCAAAATTCTACAAACAACCTATCCTCCCAGTCAGAATTTAAGGCTACTTCCTCTACTTTCCCATATAACTCTGTTCACATTTCACTTCTATACCACGTCTGACCTTAAGATCTTTCAGAGTAGAAGCCAGTACAGTCATTTGGTCCTCCTAAGGATCAAACCCCAGTGCCTGGGTTGAAACAGGGCTGCTGCACTTATTATTGGTTTGAATCACACGGGAATGTGAAGAAACGATGAGAGAACACTTTATGAAAAGATCCAACATTCAGAAAAAAAACATAGGAAATCACTCTTTGGTTGTCCCTGCTGCAGTGTGCCACAGCACTGTGACACGTGAAAGCCAGTGCTGTCTGCTGCTATACTTCCTGGCATTCCACAGCTCCACTCACAGCTCTGAAGTATAGTCAGGGTAACTTCTCCAGAAATTCTCTGCCTATCATCACCTCCTGAGAGAAGAGGCTGTGTAGAATAAGTTTTGTTTAGTGAGGCTATTCTCAGGAATGCAATAATGGTTTCAGAATTTGATTTCCATTTCTCCAGATGGTCTTTCAGATTGAATGTTCCTTAAGACTATAGCTTTGATATCAGACACACAGACCTGGCTTCAATCTCAACTGGGTCTCCCCAGGAAAGCTATTTACCCTTGGTAAGCCCCCATTTCTTCATGCATGAAATAGGGAAAATAATAGTGCTTATACGTAACAGAGTTTTTGAGAACCAAGTGGCATTAAATGAGAACTAGATACAATTACATGAGCCTGTTATATGCTTAGCAAAATGTCTGTCCTTAATCCATTATTAATAAATGAGTTATTATTTTCAGTATTACATTACTATCAATATCCTTCAAGTTTCCTGATGCCCTGACGGCCAATATTAATAATCATAAAAATGGAGTTCCTGTTGTGACTCAGCAGGTTAAGAACCCAACAAATAGTGTCCATAAGGATGCAGGTTGGATCCCTGGTCTCGTTCAGTGGGTTAAGGATCTGGCCTTGCCATGAGCTGTGATGCAGGTCACAGACACAGCTCAGGATCTGTGCTGCAGCTCCAATTCAACCCCTAGCCTGGGAACTTCCATATGCCACGAATGTGGCCCTAAAAAGAAGCTAAAAAAATAAACAAGAAACTTATTTTTAAAAATAAAGTAATATCTATAAAATCAAGTCTTTGCTTAGCAATGATGAATGAAAAGTTCTCTGCAAATTCTGCTGCCTAACAAGAATCACCCACAAATTCACTCAACAGAAAGCCAAATCATGCGATGTGTAGCAGGAATGATTCGACATCAATCTCAAAAACCTGAGAAATACTACTGTTCAAATTTCTTTGTAACAGTCAGATGTGAATTTATGGGTTAAATTTTTTTTTTTTTGGCCTTTTGTCTTTTTAGGGCCGCAACCACGGCATATGAAGGTTCCCAGGCTAGGGGTCTAATTGGAGCTGTAGCCGCTGGCCTACGCCAGAGCCAGAGCCACACCAGATCTGAGCCATGTCTGGGACCTACACCACAGCTCACGGCAACGCAGGATCCTTAACCCACTGTGCGAGACCAGGGATCGAACCCACAACCTCATGGTTCCTAGTCGGATTTGGTTTTGCTGTGCCATGACGGGAACTCCTATGGGTTAAGTTTTTAAAAGCAGAATACAAGGGGAAAAAAAAGCAGAAGACAAAAGTGTAACCATGATTTCTGCTCTGAAAAAAACTGGGCAAAAACAGGATATAGTACTCAGTAAATGGTTACTTTTTATCACCATTTGCAACTACATAGTTAATTTTTGTTTTATTTTTTATTAAATATTTGCTCCTACTTGACTGCACACCCTTGAGGGCAGGGACCATACTTTGAGGCACTCTTCCCAAGTACCAAAGCAAAGGCTCACACATACGTCTGGTTAAACATGTAAAGAATGCTTGATTTGTGGATGTGGAAAAATTGTGGGTGCAACTTTTATCTTCCCTCTATCTGGCATTTTGTTTTTGTTTTTCTTTTTTCTATCAGCCCTGGACATGCAGTTATTCGCATTCTGACGGGAAGGGTAATTTATTTATAAATGTATTTGTCTTTTTGCCTTATCTGGGGCCACATGCACGGCACATGGAGGTTCCCAGGCTAGGGGTCTAACAGGAGCTGTAGCTGCTGGCCTTTGCCACAGCCACAGCAACGCAGGATCCGAGCCGCGTCTGCAACCTACACCACAGCTCACGGCAACGCCAGATCCTTAACCCACTGAGCAAGGCCAGGGATCGAACCCGCAACCTCATGGTTCTTAGTCAGATTTGTTAACCACTGAGCCACAACGGGAACTCCTGGCATTTTGTTAATGTTACTCAAACTCTGTATCACCTAGCCACAGCAATTGGACAACAAAAGAAATAAAAGGTATCCAAATTGGAAGAGAAGTGGTAAAATTGTCACTGTATGTAGATGACATGATACTATACATAGAAAACCCTAAGGACTCCACACAAAAACTACTCAAACTGATCGACAAATTCATGAAGTAGCAGAACACAAGATTAACATTCAGAAATCGGTTGCATTTCTGTATACTAACAATGAAACATTAGAAAAGTAATACGAAAATACAATACCTTTTAAAATCGCACCCCAAAAAATTAAATACCTGGGAATAAACCTGTCCAAGAAGATGAAAGACTTATATATGTTGAGAACTATAAAGCACTGATCAAGGAAATTAAAGAGGATTCAAAGAAATGGAAAGATATTCCATGCTTCTGGGGTGGAAAAATTAATATTGTAAAAATGGCCATACTACCCAAAGCAATCTACAGATTCAATGCAAGCCCTATCAAGTTACCCAGGGCATTTTCCACAGAACTAGAACAAACAATCCAAAAATTTATACAAAAGACCCAGAACTGGCAGACTCCACGCAATATTACAAAGCCACAGTAATCAAGACAGTGTGGTACTGGTACCAAAACAGACAGACAGATCAATGGAACGGAATAGAGAACCCAGAAATAAACCCAGACACCTATGGTCAATGAATCATCAACAAAGGAGGCAAGAACATAAAATGGGGAAAAAAAACAGTCTTTTCAGCAAGTGGTGCTGGGAAAACTAGACAGCTACATGTAAACCAATGAAACTGGAACACACCCTCACACCATGCACAAAAATAAACTCAAAATGGCTTAAAGACTTAAATGTAAGACAAGACACCATCAAACCCCTAGAAGAGAAATAGGCAAAACATTCTCTGACATCAACTTTACAGATATTTTCTTAGGTCAGTCTCCCAAGACAACAGAAATAAAAGCAAAAATAAACCAATGGGCCTTAATCAAACTGACAAGCTTTTGCACAGCAAAGGAAACCATTAAAAAAAAGAAAAACAAGTCAATCTACCGAATGGGAGAAAACAGTTTCAAACCATGCAACTGACAAGGGCTTAATCTCTAAAAGATACAAATTTACAGAATGCAACATTAAAAAACCAACAACCCAAATGAAAAATGGGCAAAAGACCTGAAAAGACATTTCTCCAAAGATATACAGATGGCCAACAAGCACATGTAAAAATGCTCAACATCACTGATTATTAGAGAAATGAAAATCAAAACTACTATGAGGTACCACCTCACACCAGTCAGAATGGCCATCATTAACAAGTCCACAAACAACAAGTGCTGGAGAGGGTGTGGAGAAAAGAGAACCCTCCAGCCCTGCTGGTGGGAATGTAAATTGATACAACCACTATGGAAAACAGTATGGAGGCAGCTCAGTAAACAAAATATAGAACTACCATATGACCCAGCAACTCCACTCCCAGGTGTATATCCAGACAAAACTTTCCTTGAAAAAGATAACGCACCTGTATGTTCAATGCAGCACTACTCACAATAGCCAAGACATGGAAACAACCTAAATGTCTATGGACAGATGAATGGATTAAGATGTGGTACAATGGAATACTACTCAGCCATAAGAAAGAACAAAATAATGCCATTTGCAGCATGGATGGAACTAGAGACTCTCATACTAAGTGAAGTAAGTCAGAAAAAGAAAGACAAATACCATATTATATCATTTATATCTGGAATCTAATACACAGCACAAATGAACCTTTCCACAGAAAAGAAACTCATGGACTTGAAGAACAGACTTGTGGTTTCCAAGTGGGAGGGGGTGGAAGAGGGATGGGCTGGTAATCTGAGGTTAACAGATGCAAACTATTACCTTTGGAATGGATAAGCAATGAGATCCTGCTGTATAGCACTGGGAACTACAGCTAGTTACTTACGATGGAGCATGATAATGTGAGAAAAAAGAATGCATATATGTATGTGTGACTGGGTCACCTTGCTGTACAGGACAAATATGTCCCAGAGGAGGTTGTGCTACAAAAATCTCCACATTAAAGACTGTAAACCATCTATAATGGAAAAAAATAAAAATCATTTAAAATTTTAAAAAAGGAATCAAAAACAAGTTTCTGTCAAAAAATAAAAAAAGAAAATAACATGAGATAAAGAACGTATATATGTATGTAAGACCAGTCACTTTGCTATACAGCAGAAATTGACACAACATTGTAAACCAACTATACCTTAATAAAACAATTTTTTAATAAAAATAAAACTTATATTTGAACACACAGCATTTGGTTTGGAACTGATAACAAAATCATATTAACAAGTCATTTACAGCTAAACTATTAGTTGCTAAAACGTTCTCAGGATCCACTCTTATACTGAAAGAAAAATGAAAAAGAAAAGTAGTCCCATCTACTGGTACTTGGGATGCAAAAGAAATGCCTCCATCACAGCAGCAGCTCTCAACTGTGATCCCAGATGATCTGTGGTCCCCAAGGGTGACATCCATGTTCCAGACTGATCCAAATTGAGAGTATACCTGGCTGGGTGACTGCCTGCTCAATGCAAAAACAAGCAAAAAAGGAAGACCTGCCCACTCTGACCTAAATGACAAAAAGAAACAAGTCACACAAAGCAAGTTTGAGAACATGAAGCACAATTCCCAACCCTTTATAGTTTTGGAAACAATGCTTCATCATCAAATGCTAACTTCCTTGGACTCCAGAAAGGAGACTAGGAGACTACCCTAGAGTAAGTAAAAGCATGGGGCAAAAAACACTGCAACAGACCTTAAACTGGTCATTCTTTTCTTGTTTTCTCCCTCCATCTAAGAAGCTCTAGCAATATAACCCATGCCAGTGCCCTCAAGTCCCTTTCTGCCAGTGGTTCTCAGCAGAAATGCAGGTCTGGTGAGAAGACATGCATATCGCAAAGAAGCTTTTTCAGGACCCTCTCACTAAAAGACAACCAACACAAACGACAATAAACAAACATTGCAAGCAGTCCCTGCTTTGCACAGCACAGATGGGGACGAATCACAGTTACCCCCAAGGAACCCAAGTCCCCTTATACTGCAGCTGAATCACAGTGATCACAGTGACATTTCACAAAAACGGATCTCTGAAGGAGGGAACTGGCCAACAAAGATGAAAGTGCAGCAAATAAATGACAAGTGGTTAACACTGAGAGTGAAATTCACAAAGGATTTAGAAAAGAACTCGCTGGCCACTGGAACATTGATGCTGCTGTCCTTCAAGAGAATCTTAGTTATGCAGCAGAGGAAATGAGTCAAGGCAAACTCGTCACCATACACGAGGAAAGCGGCTGTGACGACCAGGATGAAGATGTCCCAGAGTAGGCTGTGCTGCAAAAATCTCCACATTAAAGGAACTGAGAAGGATTTCACAACATTGAAGGCAGACAGGATAACATGTGGAAAGGTGATCCAATCTTAGAACGCAGTATGATAACACCAAGGTATTAAAAAAGACATTTGTCCCGTACCTTAACTTCCATGACTTACAAATTGCTTCCGATTTTTTTTAACAAAAAAATACAATCTTAATGTTTTAAATTACAATGTTCTAAATGTTAGTTTCACTATTTTTGTTTGTTTCACAATACATTTACGCTCAACAGTAAGAGAGTTCTTGGGGTTCCCAGCATGGTGCAGTGAGTTAAGAAGCTGAATGCAGCAGCTTGGGTCGTTGTGGAGACAGAGGTTCAATCCCCCATCAGTGTCATGGGCTGAGGATCCAGCATTGCTGCAACTGTGGTGTAGGTCACAGCTGTGGCTCAAACTCAATCCCTGGTCTGTGAACTTCAATATGCCGCAGGTGCAGCCATTAAAAAAAAAAAAAAAAAAAAACAGTAAGAGAGTCCAAAACATTGATAATAATTTTTAAAGGTCACTAAGTAATCATAAGTTTTCATATCAATTATTAAGACCGCTTTGCATGATTTCCACTTGGACGTTCATTTTTACAACACCCCATCATACGCAAAGACTGCCTGTACTTTACACTGCAGAGCACTGACACTTGCCAAAGTTCTTTCACTTACAACCTAGGACTGGTGAAAAGTAACTGAGACAGGGATGCTTTTGGTTTCATTCAGGTAACAAGCCATGAATGACAAGGTCAATGAAATATTAAGTACTGAAGGGGAGAAAAGAGGCAGGAAGGAAAAATAGATAAAGGGTAAAGAGTGGTTTGGAGGGGGGAGTTGGTGGTATTGTTGCTTTGCATTGAAAAAAAAGAAAAAAAAGGCTACCATCAAAATTATTTTGTATAATCTTGAAGATTTTCAATACAGACTTTATTTATTTATTTTAGGGCTGCACCCGCGGCATATGGAGGTCCCCAGGCTAGGGTGCGAATTGGAGCTACAACCGCCGGCCTACACCACAGCCTCGCCAGATCCAAGCCGGGTTTGCGACCCACACCACAGCTCACAGTAATGCCAGATCGTTAACCCACTGAGCAAGGCCAGGGATCAAACCCGCAACCTCATGGTTCCTAGTGGATTCGTTAACCGCTGCACCACAACAGGAACTCCCAGACCTTTTTTTTTTTTTTTTTTAGTGAATGAGATAACGCCAGCCTTGGTACCCTGGGGTTCTGCATCCTTGGATTCAAACCCCCACAGAATGAAAATATTTGCAGGAGTTCCCACTGTGGCTCAATGGGTTAAAAACTTGACTAGTATCCATGAGGATGAAGGTTTGATCCCTGGCCTCCTTCAGTGTGTTAACGATCTGGTGCTACTTACCTCAAGCTGCAGCCTAAGTAGCAGATGTGGATTGGATCCAGCATTGCTGCAGCTCCAATTCACCCCCTAGCCCAGGAACTTCCATATGCTGTGGGTGAGGCCCTAAAAAGGAAAGAAGAAAAGAAAAAAAGAGGAAGAGAAAGGGAGAAAGAGAGAGAGGAAGGAAGGAAGGAAGGGAGGGAGGGAGGGAGAAAGAAAATGTTTGCAAAAAAAAACCCAGGAAGTCCCTAAAAGCAAAACTTCCATTTGCTGGATGAAAGGAATTACATGTAACATTTACACTGTATGTACAAATATTTACATAGTATTTACATTGTATTAGGTATGATCTAGAAATGAATTACAGCCTATAGGAGAATGTACAAAGGTATGTGCAGATACTACACCATTTTATGAAAGGAACTTGAGCATGGGTGGATTTTGGTACCCACAGGGTCCTGGTACCAATCCCTTCCTTGGACACCCAGGGATGAATGTAATATTTCTATGTAGTTTTTGGTTTGTTTGTTTTTGTCTTTTTAGGGCCACACGCATAACATATGGAGGTTCCCAGGCTAGGAGTTGAATCAGAGCTACGACTCACAGCCTACGCCACAGCCACAGCATCTCCAGATCTGAGCCACGCCTATGACCTACACCACAGCTCACAACAATGCCAGATCCTTAACCCACTAAGCAATTGAACCCAAGGATTGCTAAGTCACAATGGGAACTCCTGTATAGTTTTAATTAGGCATGAACAGATGTATTTACATAGAGTATTGTATTTTTTCTACTCTCATAAGCATTTTCGATGCTATAGCACACACATTACAAGCACTACTGCCAATGGCCCCTGGAAGGTCCATGAAATTCATCTAATCATCATTACCTAGCCCTTCCTCTTTTATTTCACGTTGAAGTGGCTTCCTAGTATATTCACTGAGTTAAATGTTATGAACACCTTTAGGTCGCTAATACTTATTTCCAAGCTGCTCTCCTAAAGCAAGCACAGTCAATATACTCTTTGAAGGTTCTTTTAAAATTTTTTTATTATAGTTGACTTAAAACTATAATAAAGTTATATAGTTTTTATAGTTGTGTCAATTTCTGCTGTTCAGCAAAGTAACCCAGTCATTCATCTGTATACACTCTCTCATATTGTCTTCCATCATGTTCCATCACAAGTGATTGGACGTAGTTCCGTTGGACCTCATAGTCTATCCAATCTAAAGTAACAGTCTGCATCTATTAACTCCTGAAGGTTACTTTCTTAATAGCCTTCTCTGTGCTCCAAATGAAAACTCCCATACCAGAGGCTCGCCCCACATTCACGTAGGCCTTCAACTCCCCTCTAGAAACTTCAGGAAGGAAACAGTTAAATATCTGTACATGCCAGACTCAGTACTCCGTATCTGAGGTTATCTCGCTTAATCCTGAGAAGTTTCTAGACTTCAGCCTAATCATTCGTTCATCCAACAAGCTGCACTGACCTGACTGCAAAGTGTCAGGCACTGGTCACACAGTGGCAAGCAAAACAGAACTCCCTCCAGGAAGCTCAACCTGCCTCAAAGAAGCCCCCAACCTTAAAAGGGGGGGGGGGGCACTTCATCCTGGAATACTTTCATAAGAAAACCTTCTAATGGCTTTCACTATGCTTCAGATAAAATCCAAACTCCTTTCCACAGCCCACCAAGGCTCACCTCAGCTGACTTTCTCTACCTCTCCAACAGCATATCCCCCGCTACTTACCCTTCCCCACTACGCCTCAAGCAAGTTCACATTCTGAACTCTTTCCACCTGAGGATTTTCTCACCTGCTGCTGCCTCTGAACTTTCCCCTCTGCTCATCAAAATCTCCTGCCCCACATCTTTTAAGTCTTAGCTTAAACATCAGCACCTCAGGGCCTTCCGTAGTCATTCAATCTAAAACAGGTTCTCAAGATTATTCTCTCTTTAACCCACCTAGTACCCTACTACTTGTCATACAGGTTTGGCTTGTTTGCCATCAAATCCCCAAGGGCAATCACACTTTCCAACGGGCAGAATACATGACAGATAAACTGCATGCTAAATGAAGAAAATGATTTGTCTTTAGATGAAGTGATCTAACTTCCTTGAAACGTCTACCCATCTATCCTAATTTGATCCTCTGTAACTATGTTGAAAAAAAGAAATATGCATGTGTATCATTCTTTTTTGTCTTTTTTTTTTCTTTTTGGCCACACCCATGGGATGTGGAAGTTCTGGGGCCAGAGACAGAACCTGCACCACTACAGTGACAATCTGCTGTGCCACAAGAGAACCATTTACTTTCAATTTTTTTTTTCTTTTTAGGGCCACGTGTTCAGCATATGTAAGTTCCCAGGCTAGGGCTCAAATCAGAGCTCCAGCTGCCAGCCTATGCCATTGCCACGCAGGATCCGAGCCTCCCCTGCGACCTACACCGCAGCTCACAGCAATGCCAGATGCTTAACCCACTGAGCCAGGCCAGGGATTGAACCCTAGTCCTTATGGATACTAATAGGATTCATTACCGCAGAGCCACCACAAAAGGAACGCCAACAAAATAAACTTTAAATAAAATTTAAAACCACTGTTCTTTTGTTAACTCTGACACTTACCTGTATTAAACAACTGCTAGACAGTTGCAACTAGCAGTAAAGGGCATGGAATCCCATGTTATACTGCCTGAGCTCCAACACTTACACACACCAAATGGATCTTACTTGTGTGACTTTGAACAAATTAACTCACATACTATTTCTCAGTCTCCTCATTTAGAAAACTAGGATAAGATTTCAATGGTTTGTCAGAGTTAAATGAAATGTAAAGCGCTTACCCCGGTTCCCAGCAGCGCAACTGTCACAATTACTACCAGCTGGAAAGGAAAATGCCTTCAGAGTGGTGCACTTCTAAACCTAGTTTATGCAAATCCAGATTTAAAACCATCATTCCACAAGCCTGGGTAAGATACCCCTTCCACATCTTTCCCTAACACTCTGAAACTAACCCTCAAATCATTTATAGTACCAATCATTTCACAATTCTGCCTCCATCTCCTGACCCATGTGGGCAGATCTATTTTGGTCACCACGTTATCTCCAACACCTGCAAATACACTTGATAATTAAATGAATAAATTCCTCGAGGCCTCCATTTCTCAGAAAAAAAGTTTTTGAAAAGCTATTTGTCCACTGTCTGCCTCTGCCCACTCCCCTCTAATGCAAACACAGGCGGCCAATCTCTGGTTCACTTCTGTGTCCAGTATATCCTACTGGACCTGCTGTAAGAACGGTTTCAAAATATCAAAGGATTTCTTTTTGGGTTTTGATGTTAAGACACGCTGAATCTCGTTGTTTTCTACGGAATTAAACACCACTGACGTGCTGTCTCCAGAGCACAGCTATTTGTGCTTATCAGTATACCCAAAGCCTAGAAGAACGCTTGGACGTAGAGTAAGTACATTAATTATGTACTCGATGAATGGATATGTCATTATCCGAAAATGAAAAAAGATACAGCGAAGTGTACCTACCCCTACCCCACCCCTGACCCACCTCTGTCTCTTTCTGGAATACAGATAGGAAAATATAGAACCGGGACACGAGGCCCAGCGTGGCCCAGGAGCCCCGTGCTTCCTCCCACACCCGGGGACCCGGGAACGATTCAGCGCGCAAAACCGGAAGGTGTTAGGGCAGAGCAGCCACCACGGGCTCCAGTGCAGGACTCCGGCATTCTGAGTGCCCCTTCCTACCGCCCCGTACTCACCACCAGCGAGGCTGTGAACCCAGGCTGATCCATGGCCCCATGAACTCACTCAGGCCTGTAATTCAAAGCTGAGCAGAAACAGGTCCCGGCTTGCGGCACCGGGAGCCGCCATGTTGGGGGCGGAGCGCGTAACGCAAGCACGTCAGTGGTCACGTGAAGTAGAACCACAACAATTACACGTGCAGCTGGGGAAGCTGGGCCAGGAGGAGAGCCAGGAAGGAGGCGCGGAGCTCCGAAAGTGTGGTCGAGTCAAGTCTCGCGACTCTTCTCTGCCTCCGTTTCCTAACGCTTCTGGGTAGATTACATAGAGGAACTCTCGCGAGCCAATGAGCGTGGGCACGGCACACGGAGTCGTCCAGTGGGAGCAGAGTGAAGCCAAAGCATAAACCCGAAAGAGGCGTGGCCATAGCGGAAGGCAGTGTTGTGCAGCCGCAGGACTAGTTTTAAGTGAAAAGCCAATTTATTTTGGCTATACTTCTTGGTTTAGTCTGTAGAAATTTTGTCTGAATTGCCACTAAACAGACTTGTTATCAGAAAATTATAGAAAAACGTTTCAAAAGTTTACTTGCACAGCTAAAAATTATCCTCTACTTTTTAAGAGCAGTTTTTGTACTTATTATTATTATTTACTTTGAGCTGTTTACTTGTTCGTCTTGCTAGCTGTGGTACCGGTTGCACACCTCGAAGACCGCTTTATTTAAATACTTAATAACAGCTTCTTGAAGTGGACCTACATTTACCTTTATTAAATACTTTCTAGGTTTCCTTATATTAAGGGCCGCTTACGTCTCAGATATGATGCTTTAATACAACCACTTTATAAGATGAGCATCATTGCCATCTTATTTTACAGAAGGTCTAATGCTCCAAAGAGGTTCAGTAGCCGACACAGACTTGAAGTTTTACCTAGTACCCTCATCATCTTTCCTCAAAACACTTGCAACTGCCCTAGCAAGCTCTTGGTCTGCCTTTCTTCAATCTGTTTTTCATGCCACTGCTAGAGTCTTTATTCTCTTCTAGTTAAGAGGATCAAGAAGTGATGAGCAGAATACTTTTACGGTTTCAAATTCTAAACCCCAAGGAATCCAGGAGTGGCTTACCTGAATGGTTCTAGTACTGACTAGGATTTATAGATTTTTTTAAATCAAGAGAAATTGGTAAGAGGCCAGACAAGAAACTCAGTCCAGGCTTTATTGGGTGTCCTTGCTTGCTGGAGAAGGTGGGGTGGAGCTGACTCCTTATGTGGGGTGAGGGTACGGGCAGATCCAGGGGTTAATCCTGAGAGATGGCTTGGTAGTTTGCCTACCCCCTTGGTGGTGTGTGCAGGGTTCATGGGCAGTACCAAGCTTTTGCTCCTGACTCCTAAGAAGTGGCAGTTGGGTTTTTGGTCATCTTGAATCTTGTTGGATTTGCCACAGCTGCCCATGCGTGCAGTTATTTTTAGTCCCTTATGGTTTCTTTGTATGTTGTTACTCTAGAAGAGGTTTGTCCATGTGCAACCACTGCAGCAAAGTGTCCCAAGTCCCAACCTGTCTCAGTTCAGTCTCAGGATTTCTCTGATGAGGTTGCAATCAAAGCATTAGCTGTCGGGCTTTATCTAAAGATGTGCTTGGGTCTGGAAGATCAACCTCCCAAATGGCTTATTTCCATGGCTGCCAAATTAGTGCTAACTATTGGCAGGTGGCCTCCCTTATTCACCACAGAGACCCCTCCACAGGGCAGCCTGAGTGACCTCATTGTATGGCAGCTGGTTTCCCCAGAGTAAGTGATATAAGAGAGAACAAGACGGAAATGTTATGTTCCATTGTACAAAGGTAAAATCTTCATCAGGTATTTCATGATGCCACTGGAAACCCTTTAGGAAATACAGATATTACAAACATAACCTGGGACCTCCTTTTCATGAAATGCCAGTGGAAAGATCCATTATCGTTTGTTCATGCCTTCTAAATGGATTACTTCAAAGCATTCTCATCACCACATTGCAGACGTAGTAAATATTCACAAATCTTCTATTGTAAAAGATATAGAAAATGAGGTATGTACTAGTTTGCACTAGATGTGTGAAATTATACTAATATTGTCTTCCTCAATTAAATCTACCACTGTAAGCCAAGTTTACTTTTAAACAAATTCTGAAATATTAGTAGTATTTATAAAAATTAGCAGGAGGTCAAAAACAATACATCAAAACCCAAATTAGTTTCAGATTAGGGAAAATAAACGACATATTCTTCAACCAGAACTAGATCCAAGCTCCAAGTTCCTGTTACTGATCTAATTGAAAAATAAATAGAATTATTTTCAATTAAAATATTCATCGAAGTATTTTAACCCATGTTCAAATGACAGCAAATTATATAACAGAAATATATAATAAAAAGCAAATTTTATAATAGAAATGTAAAATCCCTTTTTTTTTTTTTTAGGGCTGCACCTGCAACATATGGAAGTTCCCAGACTAGGGGTTGAATCAGAGCTGCAGCTGCCGGCCTACACCGCAGCCACAGCAACGCCAGATAGGAGCTGCGTCTGTAATCTACACCAGAGCTCATAGCAACACTGGATCCTTAGCCCACTGAATGAGGCCAGGGAACGAACTGACATCCTCATGGATACTAGTCCAGTTTGTTACCACTGAGCCGCAACGGGAACTCCTAAAAGTCCTGTTTTAATGGACTTTCTTCTTTTAAGTAATAAAAATCAAGACGATACTTGTCATGTGGATTTGTGTTTCCATTTCAAATCAGTGAGGAAAAAAAAAAAGGCTGTCCTTTCAATAAGTGGCTTTGAGACAGATAACTAAAAGAAAACCATGATTCATCCTTGTCTCTCACTTTACCTCCCCAAACAGTTCCAAATGGATTAATATTCTCACTTGACATAATTCAACATTAAAATACTAGGAGAAAAGGGTAAATGTTTTATATTCTTGAGGTAAATAAAAGGTTTATGAAATTTTTTAAACCAGAAAAAAATTTGCAGCACATATGAAAAAATGAGTTTTAATACTAAATAGCTCATAAATTAAAAAGACCAATACCAATGGGAAAAGTCAAAAAGGAAGAAAAATAAGTAGCTAATGAACATGTGAAAATATTTTAAATAATTTGGTAACATCAAGATGAGAATTAAGGAGTTCCCATTGTGGTGCAGCAGAAACAAATCTGACTAGTATCCATGAGGATGCAGGTTCAATTCCTGGCCTCGTTAGGTGGGTTGGGAATAGGAGCGTTGCCGTGAGCTTTTGGTGTAGGTCACAGACACAGCTTGATCCTGAGTTGCTGTGGTACAGGACAGCAGCTGCAGCTCCAATTTGACCCCAGTGCTGGGAACTTCCATATGCCGTGGGTGCAGCTCTAAAAAGAAAGAAAAAAGAAAGAAGAAAATTAAGACAACAAAAGAACGTATATATGTGTATAACTAAGACATTCTGCTCTACAGCAGAAATTAGCACAACATTGTAAATCAGCTATACTTTTTTTGGCCACAGCTGCAGCATGCAGAAGTTCCTGGGCCAGGGACAGAACCCTTACCACTTCAGGGACCTGAGTCACAGTAGCGACAATGCCAGATCCTTTAACTGCTAGGCCACCAGGGGAACTCTGTAAATCAACCATAATTAAAAAAAAAAAATTCTAGGAGTTCCCACTGTGGCTCAGTGGTAACAAACCTACTAGTATTCAAGAGGATGTGGGTTCAATTCCTGGCCCTGCTCAGTGGGATACGGATTGTCCTGAGCTTCGGTATAGATTGCAGACAGGGTATAGGCTGGCAGCTGCAGCTCCAATTTGACTCCCGGCCTGAGAACTCCCATATGTCTCAGGTGTAGCCCTGAAAAGCAAACAAACACCATTCAGCATTTTTAAAAACTTAGCAAATAGAAAAAGATTTTTCTAGGGGTGGTGTCAAAGCAACTTTTCTGGTGAGTAATAGGAAAGATGTATCAAAACCCTAAAAAATATTTTTCCTCAATTGTTAAACTTACTGCATTATACTCTAAGGAACTATTTTTTTAAGTCCATAGAAATATAACTATAAGGATATTCATTTCATTGTTTCCCATAGGGAAAGGAAAATTTTCGTATGACTAAAATTGTTCATCATTGCATGACTGATAATTTGGGTGTAGTACCCGTATGTAGCTATTTAAAACTATGATGTAGAAGTTTCCTTGTTGAACAGCGGGTTAAGGATCCAGTGTTGTCACTGCAGCAGCCCACTGCTGTGGCACGAGTTCAGTCCCTGGCCCGGGTATTTTCATATGCCCTAGGCGCAGCCCAAAAAAAAAAACATGATTAGAAGAATCTTTAATTATGTATAAAGATGATGAACAGAAAAACAGTTGCACCAGAGTATTTACATATGCTGGTTTTTGTCTTTATTTTCTACTTTCTCTCCTTTGTTCTCTGTTCTTGGGAGCTGACACCCCAGTTTCCAATTGCGTTTGGCCAATGAAAGCCATAGGCAGTTCGGAAGATGGCAGGAGAAAGAGGTCAGGGCATTTCTTCTCTGCTTCCTTCCTCCCTCTATCTGGTTCTGGCAGGTGTTAAGCCCTGCACAGTACTGCTTCTATGAAAGAGCTTCCCCTCTTTGGCTCCCTTTCTCTTTCCAGTCTAGGGAGGATAATGGCTTCCTACTATTATATGCCCTGGCTGCCTCTTCATACCTTATTGATTTTCCTAACATTGCCTGTGGTTCTCTTCCAGATCTCAGTTGAATGCCCTCTATTTGCTGTTAGGACTCTAACAAAATACACTATCATCCAGTTTTTGTAAACATTTACACGTGAGTTATCTATTGCTGCATAACAAACTACTCTAACACTTAGCAGCTTAAAGCAACAAACACTTACTGTCTCAGAGTTTCTCTGGCTCCAAAATCTGGAACCGGCCTACCTAAGCATGACTGGCTCAAAGTCTCTCATGAAACTGCAGTCATAGTTCAAAGAGAAATCCACCTCCAAGCTAATTCATGTGGTTCCACATAGGATGCTGGAGTGAAGGGCTCGATTTCTCAATGTCCGTGGACTGAAGGCCTCCCTCAATTCCTTGCCACATGGGCTTCTCCATATGGGAGCTTGCAACATGGCCCTTGGCTTCGATCAGAGAGAGAACATCTAAGATAGAAACCTAAATCTTTCATAACCTAATTACACTTGAGGGGAAGGGATTACACAAAGGCATGAATATAAGGCAGCAGGAATCAATGCAGACAATCTTAGAGGTAATGTATGACTTACAAATAAATAGAAAAAAATCTGTATGATGACTGGTTATCTTTGGGTACATTAAAAATGATCTCTGGGGAGTTCCCGTCATGGCTCAGTGGTTAACGAATCCGACTAAGAACCATGAGGTTGCGGGTTTGATCCCTGGCCTTGCTCAGTGGGTTAAGGATCCGGCGTTGCCGTGAGCTGTGGTGTAGGTTGCAGGCGTGGCTCGGATCCTGTGTTGCTGTGGCTGTGGCGAAGGCCGGCAGCTACAGCTCCTGTTAGACCCCTAGCCTGGGAACCTCCATATGCCACGGATGCGGCCCTAGATGAGGCAGAAAGACAAAAAAAAAAAAAAGCAATAATAAAATAAAAATTATCTCTGTCTTCTTGTGTTACCATTTCTAATGAGTAAATACTACTGCTGCAATGATTACCGTAGTATATCGTTGCTGACCTATCCCCAGCTTACAGTCAGGGTCTCCGGCACAATGGATAGCACTTTGGACTTCTATCTCCAGCTGACAGCCATCCATATGATATTGCCTAATTTCTTAGCTTTTTCCATGAGCAAGTTGATATAAACCTGCCTAGATTTTGCAAAGCATAAACCAGTTGTCCCCCATAATTGGGTTTTGTTCAATAGTTGACCCAAGATGAAGCTCTGGCTAGGTTTCCAAAGCATATATAAAAATAATCAGGAAGGGAGTTCCCGTCGTGGCTCAGTGGTTAACGAATCTGACTAGGAACCATGAAGTTGCGGGTTCGATCCCTGGCCTTGCTTAGTGGGTTAAGGATCCAGCGTTGCCATGAGCTGTGGTGTAGGTTGCAGACGCGGCTCGGATCCCGCGTTGCTGTGGCTGTGGCGAAGGCCAGCAGCTACAGCTCCGATTAGACCCCTAGCCTGAGAACCTCCATATGCCGCAGGTGCAGCCCTAGAAAAGGCAAAAAAAAAAAGACCAAAAAAAAAAGATAATAATAATCAGGATGAAATTTACTTGGCTGCTTTTCAACAATCTCTGGCAAAGATCTCCACACTATTGGAGGTGGAAACTAACCTAAAGCCTTGTTCCTTGTGCATTTACTGCCCATCTGTTTGGTAAGCCTGTCACACTGAAATCTGAAAAGTGCCCTTGCTGTAATTGCTCCCCTCGGTTGAAGTGGCAACTGATTATTATAGGTCACCCTTGTGACACTTACCTAACACAGATGACGACAGTAAATATTTTTTCTCAACCTCTAACTATTGTTATATTCAAGGGCAAATTGAGATTTTTTTTTCTCTGCAGCAGAGGAAATACTGGGAAAAGATAACTGCGGTTCATGATCCTGTCATTATAGAAATTTTAAACAAAAATGTCCACCATTAAGCCACAGTCTTCCAGCTAATCACAAATAAGAACTTGTGTTATCCTTCAAATTAATTCCATCAGCAAGTGCTAACCACTTATTGTGTGTCCATAATGGCCTTTTCTCTATCTAAACATCTAACTCTCCCAACTTCTTTTTTTATCATAGTTCCATGATTCTTGCAATTTGCTAGGTTAAGAAGCCTCTCTCTTGTTCAATTTCTTTTTTACCTTTGATGTCCAAACCATTACCTAATTCTTCAGAGGAACTCCTCCTCTCCTTTCTGCAAAACACCTTGGTTTAGGCTTTCAAAAATCATAACTTAATGATGGAACCAGTCATAAAACCTTCTCCTGACTCCGTATCTCCAGTTCATCTGCACAGTGCTGCATGAGTGAATTTATTTATTTATTCATTCATTTATTTTTGTCTTTTTAGAACCGCGCCCACGGCATATGGAAATTTCCAGGCTAGGGGTCAAATCAGAGCTGCAACTGCTGGGCTATGCCACAGCCACAGCACTACCAGATCCTTAACCCACAAAGCGAAGCCAGGAATTGAACCTGCGTCCTCATGGATACTGGTCAGATGCATTTCTGCTGAGCCACAATGGGAACACTTGCCTGAGTTTAAAAAAAAAAAGGAAACCTAGCGGACCTATGGAGATGACTGACTATTTCCCTATTTATTTTCTCACTTAATCCAAAAGGCCACTCTGTGACTTAAGCATTATAGTCAAGACTGGACTCCTGGTTTCTGAAAGGAAAACAGCAAAACCCAAAAGGAGGTCATTGATGCTATGAAAAACAGTTTGTCAGTTTCTTACAAAGCTAAACATTGTCTTAACAAATGATCTCGGAATCATGTTCCTTGGTATTTGCTCAAATTAGCTGAAAACTTAGTCCACACACAAACTTGCACGTGGATGTTTATAGCAGCCTTCAGCAGAATGTGGAAGCAACCAAGAAGACATTGTTTGGTAAGTGAATGGATAAATAAACTGTGGTATAGCCAGACAATGGAATAGTATTCAGTCTTAAAAAGAAATGAGCTATCAAGCCGTGAAAAGACACATTGGGTCCTTCAACACATAGTACTAGGTGAAAAAAGCCATTCTGAAAATGCTGTATACTGTATGATCACAACATTCTGGAAAAGGCAAAACTATGGAGACAGTATAAAGATCAGTGATTACCAAGGGTTAAGGAGAGGAAGGGATGAATAGATGGAGCACAGGTAAAGTTTAGGGCATTGGAACTATTCTATGTGATGCTATAACATGTATACATTATACATTTGTCAAAACCAACAGAACAGAAATACTGAGAGATGTACCTAATGTAAACTTGGATTTGGGGTGATAGTGATGTTTCTTTCTTTTGTTTTTCTTTTTCCTTTTAGGACCACCCCTGTGGTGTATGGGAGTTCCCAGACCAGGGGTCAGATCAGAGCTGCAGCTACCAGCCTACGCCATGGGCACAGCAACATCAGATCCAAGCTGCAACTGCAACCTACACTGCAGCTTGTGGCAATGCTGGATCCTTAATCCACTGAACAAGGCCAGGGACTGAAGCCACATCCTCATGGAGACCACATGATGTTCTTAACCTGCTGAGCCAGGATGGCCACTCTGATCGTGATGTTTCAGTGTAGGTATCAGTTGTAACAAACATGCCATGCTGGTGAGGGATGTCGATAGTGGGGGAGGCTGTGGCGTTGGGTGCGGGGGAACCGGGGAGTACACGGGAACTCTCACCAAGGACTCCAAACTGGGTACGTTCTGCTCAGTCTTGCTGTGAATCTAAAACTGCCCTGAAGGATAAATTCCGTTCTAATTTTCAAAAGGAAATCATTGTGCTATACTCTGAGGACTCCCAATGATGACAAATTTCAGTCAAACTCTATCCTCCTTTTACAGGGGCTAGGGTGGGAGAGGAAGGGGAGAAGGGAGAGAGGGAGGGAGAAAGTAAGGGAGGGAGGAAGGGAGGGATGAAGGAAGGAAGGAAAAGAGAAAGAGGGTGTAGTGTAGTGGGTTAAGGATCCGGCATTGTCTCTGCAGTGGTTCTGGGTGCTGCTGGGGCATGGGTTCCACCGCTGGCCCTGAGAAGTGGGTTAAGGATCCAGTGTTTCCGAAGCAGTGGTGTAGGTTGCAGCTGTGGCTCAGATTTGATCCCTAGCCCAGAACTTCCATATGCGGCCATAAAAAAAAAAAAAAAAGGAGGGGAGGAGTAAGACAATATAAGAAAAGAAAATATATTTTTCTGCTCCATGAATTGGAGATAACTTTTTCTCCAATTCAAATATCCATTGACAGATGAATGGATAAACAAAATGTTGTATATACATAAAACGGAGTATTATTCAGCCTTAAAAAGTAAAGAAATTCATTACATGCTACAACATTGCCAAGTAAGGTAAGCTGATCACTAAAGGACAAATACTGTAGGATTCTGCTCATAGAGGTACCCAGGAGCCTCAAATTCACAGAGACCAAGTAGAATGGTGGTTGCCAGGAGCTGGAGGAGGGGAAATGGTTAGAATATTAAGGGTACAAAATTTTAGTTGAGGAAAATGAAAAAGTTCTGGGAATGGATGGTGGTAGCGGTTGGACAATGAGAATGTACTGAGTCCCACTGGACTATACAATTAACATGGCTTAAATGTTCTTTTCTTTTTTTTTTCTTTTTAGGGCCACACCTGTGGCATATGGAAGTTCCCAGGCTAGGGGTCCAATAGGAGCAGCAGCTGCCGGCCTATGCCACAACCACAGCAATGCCAGATCCGAGCCACATCTACAACCTACACCAAAGCTTGCAGCAATGCCAGATGCTTAACTCTCTGAGCAAGGCTGGGGAACACTCTGAGCAAGGCTAGTGCTCGAAGGAACACTGTATTGGGTTCTTACCCCACTGAGCCACAATGGGAACTGCTAAAATGGTCACTTTTATCTTAGGTATATTTCACCACCATAAACAAAACACACTTTTTCTTCATAGAAGGTAAAGTGCAATTATGTATTTCATTTCAAAGATGAAATGTTTCACGGTCTCACCAAAAAGCTGATGCACGACATCCTTTAATCAATCTATACTCAAAGCTCTCCCTGACCCTTCCATGCCATTTCCCTTCCTAGGTCAGAGCAGTTGGAAGGAAGGCCGGGTGGGGAGGCGGCAGTGGGTGAAGAGCGATATTACACTAGACCGGTCCCTGGAAAACTCACCGCTACAGAAAACATTTCAGGAGTTCCCGTCGTGGCTCAGTGGTTAACAAATCTGACTAGGAACAATGAGGTTGCAGGTTCGATCCCTGGCCTTGCTCAGTGGGTTAAGGATCCGGCGTTGCCATGAGCTGTGGTGTAGGTTGCAGACGCGGCTCGGATCCCGCGTCGCTGTGGCTGTGGCGAAGGCCGGCAGCTACAGCTCCTGTTAGACCCCTAGCTTGGGAACCTCCATATGCCGCTGGTGCGGTCCTAGATAAGGCAAAAAGACAAAAAAAAAAAGAAAAAAGAAAACATTTCAAGGATGAAAGATATTACTTTGAGTTTCCACTCACGGACTCCCTCATCATTAGGTCCCTCTCCGTGCTCAGGGCTCAGTTTGTCATTTGAAACCTTCCTCTTCCTGGTTGCAAACCTTCCCCAGGGCTCTCTGGCACTGCGCTCTTTTTATTTATTACCTTCCGTCAAACAAACAGCAGTCCTCCATTCAAAAGGGCACAACCTTTCACTCCTCTGAGCTGCCAGCCTGGGTCCTAAATGAACACTTCAGGCTTTGTGCTACCGGGTGGACATTAATCTTCTTCATCTGTCCCCAGGTGAACCCCGTAGAGCTCAAAGAATCGCTTGCAAGAGGCGAGCTAATACCTTTGTTTTGTCATTCTCAGGCCCAGCGCTACCAACATTGCAAAACGGCCACCGTTCCCCCACATAATTATGGCAGAACATGTTATCCTCAACGTGTCACTCAGGTGCAGTCCCATGCACTCTGTTTTTAATTTTCTTCCTCTTGCAGGTTCTGTTTTTCAATAGACAGTTTATATTTTCACCTGAGTCATCAGGCCCCAGGCTATTGCTTCAAACCCACGCCCGCCAGTCACCTTTCTCTGCTCCTGGTCCCCCAGGGGAATTGAGTTTCTCCATTCCTGCTGTCTCGGGCTAGTGCACATGCCTGACCCCCCACTTCCCTCATTCCTCCTTCTTCTTTTTTTTTTTTTGCCTTTTGTCGTTTTATGGCCGCGGGTTTATGGCCGCACCCGCGGCATGTGGAGGTTCCCAGGCTAGGGGTCTAATCGGAGCTGTGGCCACCGGCCTTCGCCGCAGCCACAGCAACGCAGGATCCGAGCCGCGTCTGCAACCTACACCACAGCTCACGGCAACGCCGGATCGTTAACCCACTGAGCAAGG
>PVHT021183699.1:48908182-48934964 GCA_004024745.2 Catagonus wagneri | reverse complement strand
GTCTGCAACCTACACCACAGCTCACGGCAACGCCGGATCGTTAACCCACTGAGCAAGGGCAGGGATCGAACCCGCAACCTCATGGTTCCTAGTCGGATTCGTTAACCACTGCGCCACGACGGGAACTCCTCATTCCTCCTTCTTACTTGACCTTCACTGAGGGCTCCTCAGTGGTTGCCGTCTCCTTCATATCACCCTTCTTCCACCAGATTTCTCCAATAGTATATTTTTTTCCCCAGCACTTACCATAACTGGCAATTCTGTGTTTGTGTGTTCCTTTGTTTAACATCAGTCTCTACCACTAGATTATAATTTTTGGAGTTCCCGTCGTGGCTCAGTGGTTAACGAATCCGACTAGGAACCATGAGGTTGCGGGTTCGATCCCTGGCCTCGCTCAGTGGGTTAAGGATCCGGCATTGCCGTGAGCTGTGGTGTAGGTTGCAGACGCAGCTCGGATCCCGCGTTGCTGTGGCTGTGGCGAAGGCCGGCAGCTACAGCTCCTGTTAGACCCCTAGCCTGGGAACCTCCATATGCCGCGGGTGTGGCCCTAGATAAGGCAAAAAGACAAAAATAAAAAAAAAATAAAATAAATAAAAAAATAAATAAACTTTTTTTGTTTTGTTTTTTTCAGCTGCCCCCCGTAGCATATGGAAGTTCCCAGGCCAGGATCAAATCCGAGCCAGAGCTGTGACCTATGCCACAACTGCAGCAATGCCAGATACTTAACTCACTGCACCAGGCCAGGCATCAAGCCAGCACCTCCACAGAGACAATCTGGATCTGTAACTCAATGCACCACAGTGGGAACTCCTCCACCACTAGATTATAAATTCCATGAAGACAAGGGCAATACCTATCAAGTTCAGCACTCTGCTCAGCGCCAGACATATAATAAGGGTTCAATTGTAGGAATGAAGAAAAGAAGAGAGAGGAGAGAAGACGGGAGCAAGGGAAAGAGGAGGCCACAGGACACATGGCATCTTCGGTCCTGTAGCAAAGGTGATGTGCATTGAAAAGGTGCATTAGGCATCCAAGATTTCTGGAGACCAATATTAGAGGGTCTGTAATGCTATGCAAATCTTCCTCTGGAAAACTATTCCTCCTCTGTTTTTGAGAGTTGGAAAACAAAGGATGTCAATTCGCAGTATGTATTTCAGGCAAAAGAATATATGGAATCAGTATGGCAATCCCTATCCTAATTTCTCTGATCCTTTCCCCTCTCAGAGTTCACTGCCACTGGCCTGCCTTGGTATCCCACCAAGAAATGAACTCTCTCAGAAGCACAGCTGAGCCCAGACCACGGCAATGGGAAATCAGTTCTGTTGTGACCCAGTTGGCAATAGTTTGGCTATTTCACAAAAGCAGGGAATGGTCTCTCTTTTAAAAAGTCATTGTGGGAGTTACCTTCGTGGCTCAGTGGTTAACGAATCCAACTAAGAACCGTGAGGTTGCGGGTTCGATCCCTGGCCTTGCTCAGTGGGTTAAGGATCTGGCGTTGCCGTGAGCTGTGGTGTAGGTCACAGATGCGGCTCAGATCCCGCATTGCTGTGGCTGTGGCGAAGGCCGGCAGCTACAGCTCCTGTTAGACCCCTAGCCTGCGAACTTACATATGCCGCGGGTGCGACTCTACGTAAAGGCAAAAAAGACAAAAAAAAAAGTCATTGTATGGAGTTCCCGTCATGATGCGGCTTAACGAATCCGACTAGGAACCATGAGGTTGCAGGATCGATCCCTGGCCTTGCTCAGTGGGTTAAGGATCCGGCATTGCTGTGAGCTGTGGTGTAGGTCACAGATGCGGCTTGGATCTGGCATTGCTGTGACTGTGGTGGAGGCGGGCAGCTACAGCTCTGATTAGACCTCTAGCCTGGGAACCTCCATATGCAGCGGGTGTGACCCTAAAAAGCAAAAACAATAATAATAATAATAAATGAATAAATAAATAAAAAGTCACTGTGATGATCAATGAGACTATTGTTTGCAGATTTGAAAGGAGATCAAAGAAGAACCTAGATTTTTTAAGTTAGTAAAGCTGGAGAAAGAATAAAAGTAAGTTTCAAAAATGGGAGAAAACAGCTGACTAATCCCTCAGAAAAAAGTAATTTTTCTATAGTGTTTCTGTAAAGTCTTTTCCTATGCAGCATGTAATTTACCCTCAGTAGGTACTCAGAGTACTCTGCTTACACAAGTACCACAGTATGATTACCTTATGGTTGTGTATAATGAATTTTTCATTTATGAGAAACAGGCAGAACTACTGTCTTGTTGATAAACTGTTTCAACCATTATTCCATAGCAATAATAACTTATCTATTATGTTGCCTTTCTTTCCTACCTGTATTTCTCTTTAACTTCTAAAACAGTCCTCTGAAAGAAAACTTATATGGACAATTGAGACAGAACTTACGATCATGATTTAAAATTAAGGCAAGAAATAGATTTCTAAAATGTATAGGGTGGCCTATCTTCTTTCCCAAATATTTTACAATTAACAATAAGACTTGGCATTCCCATAGTGGCTCAGAGGAAATCGATCTGACTAGTATCCATGAGGACGCAGGTTTGATTCCTGGCCTCGCTCAGTGGGTTAAGGATCCAGCATTGCCATCAGCTGTGGTGTAGGTCGCAGACGCGGCTCAGATCTGGTGTTGCTGTGGCTGTGGTGTAGGCTGGCAACTACAGCTCCGATTCGACCCCTAGCCTGGGAACCTCCATATGCCTCAGGTACGGCCCTAAAAAGACAAAAAAGAAAGAAAGAAAGAAAGAAAGAAAGAAAGAAAGAAAGAAAGAAAGAAAGAAAGAAAGAAAGAAAGAAAGAAAAAGAAACGAGACATTTGTAATTTTAAAAAATCCATTGCTTTAACTATGCATTTATTTGTATGAAGGTTTGTGACATTTGTTGATTGCTTTGGTCAGGAATTTGGAGATGAGGGCTACTGTTTTAAATGTGTTGTATTGTTATTCAACAAAGAATCATGCATAATAATGTAAGTAAGTCATGTAGAATATTGCACACAAATCATGTAGAATATTGCACACAAATCATGTAGAATATTGCATTGGGCCCTGGGCTGAACCTAACCTTTGAAACAAATTCAGAGTCTGCCTTCTTATAATTCTGTCTCATTGGAAATGACAAATTAAGATACATGTGGAAGGTTGTATCTGCCTTGTTTGCTGTAAAACCTCAAATTATTGGGACCACACTGGACTAGAATGGTCTAAAGGATTGTTTGGAAACTGAGGCTGCAAATTCTCTGAGCTAATATGCACATTAGCAGTGGCTACCTGTGTCCTGTGTGGGTGAGGAAGGCCAAAGAGCTGGGAATTTGGGTAGCAGTTGGGCCTCCCGGTGAGGTACAGATGCTGTGTGCCTGGCTTGTATCCACCTAGAAAGGTAAGAAAAAGAGTTCCCTGGTGGCATAGTGGGTTAATGATCTGGCATTGTCACTGCTGTGGATCAGGTGCCAAGGAACTCCTGCATGCCATAGCTGCAGCCAAATATATATATGTGTGTATATATATATATATATACACACATATTTATATATATTGTTTATAAATATATATTTTATACATTTTTATAAATATATAATATTTATATATAAGATATTTATATATATATATATATATATAATAAATGTTTTAAAAGCTAAGAAAAGATGGTAACACCATCTTTTAATAGGCAGAGCCCTCTGGATCTCCTGAGTCTGATTGCCATTTAGAACCTATAACTATCACTGGACTGATACAAATATATTAACTGTAGTTCCTTTTTTCTGAAATGTCCTCTGTCTAATGCCTTATAATAATTTATTCACTCTTCCCCAAATAACACCTACCCTTCATAAGAGGATTTTTTTTCAGTAAGAGAGACAGTGCAAACATCTTTGCAGATTCTACACGGCCTGACGCCAAAGAGTGCCAGTCACAATGCAGTTCATGTGACGATTTCATGGAGTTCTCTGGGGAACAGAAATTCCATTGCATCCTATGTAAGTGGCAATGCTTGGAGTGGTACAGTGCATAACCTGCACAGCCTCATATAGCGCCCCTCCATCTACTGCAGTCTGCAATTTATTGGCTTCAAAATGGACCGCCCTCTCCCCACTTGGAGTGGAGAAAGCAAAGAGCCTTGGATCTCCTTGGTTCTCCCGCGGCTATGGTAAACATCCCCTGGCACACGGATAGCATCTCAACTCACTAATCAGTGTCTCTCATCCTCTACCTGACTGCTCTCTCCTGCACTGGGAGCTTTGCCGGCACCATCAAGATGTGTGGGTACGTCAATACCCTAGCCTTCACTCTATCAGGGAGAGTTTATACATGGTCCACATTGTTTCTCAGAGGTTGCCCAGGAGAACTGAGCCCTAGTTGCCTACAGCACTAAGCTGCTGTTTTATATACACTTTGTCATCTTTTCCCCCTTTCCTGTCTCACTTTTTCCACTTTATTTGTTGTGCTTCCAGGAACTGTGTCTCCTCAAAAAACTACTGCACCCAAGTCTTTGTCTCAGAGTCTATTTTAGAGGAAACTCAAATTAAGACAGATGCCCTTAGTGGTTTTGCAACCTGAGGGCCGGTCCAGGGCTAAATACTTGTTGAACAAATGAATGAATTATTCTTGCCAGGGTGATGGGCTGCCACCACGGGTCAGGAAGGTGGGAAGTAAGAAGAATGAATTAGGCAGTGATTTTTCATGCCTCAAACTGCACTGTGACAACATGACAGAAAACTCCATGCCTCTCACACATGCAACAAAGCAGGCTCCATTCCAGATGCAAATGACTGCTGCTTTATCCAGCACTGATTTGGTTCACATGGTAATTTTGAGTGGGGAGAAGTATAAGACCCTTTGTATTTATGCTATAAAAGGTCTCTCTCTATCCCTCAAATTCTCTTCAAGCTCTTAACAAGATACCTGCAAACACCTCCATTCTGATGTTGGACACAAAGCCTTGAGATAATCTAGCTTTGGAAAAATGATGAATGCATCTGCTTCCTAACCAGAGAAAGATGTAAGACTCTGGGGACGGGGAATTATAAATCCATTTCTTTGTTCTTTAAAGTCATTCCTTTATCTCTGAGCCTCAACAATGCCTTTTTTTCCCCTCTCTAATTCAAGGAGGAATACATGTGCAAAGAGTGTGAAATTAACAGAGTACACGCACAATCTCAATAAATAAACATGAAAACCTTTTCGTTGCACATCGCTACCTTTATTCAATTAGTGAAATGTTAAAACACTGTTGTATTGCATAACCTAACCTTTTAATTTGTGGAAAAACCACATAAAACATCTCAAAAAAAACCTAGTGAATAAAAAGGCTTGAAATTCTCCTGACTCCACCAAAATCCTCAGCCAGACATGGAAGGAGCAGAGTCTGGTTTCCAGAATTCTCATTTCCATCTCAGAGTCCCTTTGGTCTTCCCAATCAATAAACTCCCCCCCCCCCAAGTGCCACAGTCTTCCTCTTCGGAGTTAGCTAACTGTCCAAAATATTAGCTGACAGCTAAGACAAGAAGGATGGTTGAATGCATTCATGGCAAACGTATTGCAAAAGCCCTCACTGTCATATTGTGCAAATGGCAGTCACTGCTAATCTATTTCAGAAACAGCATCACACTCCTCAACAAACTGCTGCCAGCAGACAGCAGCAGTCAGTCAGAGTTGGTACATGAAAGTCATTCCTTCAGCTAATCTTTACTGAACTCTTACCATGTTCCAGTCACTGATCTCACTCAAGGAATACAGCAATGAAAAAACAACGTCCTTGATGACGATATAGTGGTGAACAAAACAGACAATATGTTCCTGGGGCACCAGCATTGTAAGAAGTGCTTTTGAAAATGGAAAACTCTGAACATCTAAAAGAATGAACCTGCAGAAATAAACGGTAAGGGTGTTTTGGACTGTATACTACATCAAATAACTAGCCTTGATATTTTCTTTAAAGGTTCCAGGTATACAGCCAGTAATTCTAGCATTATATCATAAGGTCAATTATCTTATTAATGATAAAAGTTCAGACATAAGGAAAAAAGGCACATAAATTGGAGTATTCCTTTTTTTTACTTCTTTCTAATACATGACTACTATGTGCCAGGTGCTAAACTAGGTATGGAGATGTGAAGATGATGAAGTTTCATTCTCTGACATTGTAATGCTCACAGTGTAACAGGGAATATGGAATCATAAACACGTAAACTCAAAGTCATACTGTGGATACTAGGGCCTGAGCTCACAGTATCAGCTGAATAAGTTGACTCTATAACATAATCAACTCACTGTAGAACTGCCACAGGAAATACTCTGAATGTAGTACATACTTTTATGAATTACACCACAAATAATTACCATCTTTAAAGTAATCAATCCTTACTTTTTTCTCTAGACATAGCAGATACCCAGAGGAAAGAAAGTTAAAACCTGTCCTGGTAAATTTTTATGAGCGTATATCTCATTATTATTATTATTATTATCATCATCATCATCATCATTTGTCTTTTTGAGGGCCACACCCATGGCACATGGATGTTCCCAGGCTAGGGGTAAAATCTGAACTGCAGCTGCTAGCTTATGCCACAGCCACAGCAATGCCAGATCTGAGCCATGTCTGTGACCTACACCACAGTTCATGGCAATTCCAGATCCTTAACCCACTGAAGCAAGGCCAGGCATCAAACCTGTGTCCTCATGGATTCTAGTCAGGTTCATTACCACTGAGTCACAATGGGAACTCCCTCCTATTATTTTTAAAGTTTCAATAGGGAAAAGCAAACATATATAAACTATAGTCTAAAGGCATTTTCACTTTTATTAATCTACTAATATTTTAAGAAATAAAGGTAAACTGGAGTGCCTGCTGTGGTGCAACAGTTTAAGGATCCAGTGCTGTCTCTGTGGTGGTACAGGTTTGATCCCCCACCCTGTGCAGTGGGTTAAGGATCTGGTATTGACATAGCTATGGTGTAGGTTGCAGCTGTGGTTCAGATTCGATCCCTGGCTTGGGAACTTCCATATGCTGTGGGTGCAGCCATAAAATTTTATGTGAGAAAAAGAATGTATATATGTATGTGTGGCTGGGTCACCTTGCTGTACAGTAGAAAACTGACAGAACAACTGTAAACCAGCTATGATGGAAAAAATAAAAATCATTTAAAATAAATAAGTACAAATAAAAAAGAACGGTAAACTAAAATTATATTTAATCATCAGTTTTTGCTGCCGGCTGACCTGCCCCACCCAGCACTTTCCAAGGAAAAGGTAGCGAAGACCACGAGCACTGGATGAGGGCTTCCTAGCCAGAGGGTGAGTGTCACAGTGAGTATAAGGGTGAGAATGAGAGAAGAATCAAGGTAAGGGTCAGTGTCAACATGTGCCAGAATCAAGGTCAGGCTCACAGTAAGAATGAGGGTTAGCCCCTAGTCTGGGAACTTCCATATGCTGTGGGTGCAGTCATAAAAATAAATAAATAAATAAATAAATGTATATATGTTTGTATGTATGTACATATGTCAGGGTCAGATTCTGAATTGGGGTCAACTTCAGTGAGGGTGAAAATCAAGTTGAGGGTCAAAGTAAGGATTAGTGTCTAAGTGAATGTCAGTATCAGGCCAACACAAAGGTCAGGGTTATGTTCAGGGCGAACTTCAAGGTCAGAATCAGGAAGGACCTGGGGCAGGGTCACCATAAGAGTCAGGATCAGAGTGGGTGGCAGGTGATCAACAGTGTCAGGTAAGCTTCAGAGTCCATGTCAGCTTAAGGATAAGGCTAAGAGCTGGGATCAGTGACAAGATGAACATCAGAGTCAGGTACACATGAAGACAAGGTTCAGACTACGGTGAGGATCAGGATCAAGTGCAGGGTAAAGGAGGTCGTCTGGGTGAAGGTGACAGTGAGCGTCATCGTCTGGGTAAGGGTCAACATCATGTTTATGGTGACAGGTAAGTTATGAAGTTGAAGGTCAAGGTCAAGGGTCAGATGCATAGCTATTTTGAGATGAGGGGTGTTTTCTTGTTTGGTGTTCATGTGTGTGTAAAGATCAAGGCTGTAGACATTTACACTCTGATTTTATCAAGATTCCTTGTAACTCTCGATAAAAATGTATTTTTAGGAGTTCCCATCATGGTGCAGTGGAAACGAATCCGACTGGGAACCATGAGGTTGTGGGTTCGATCCCTGGCATCGCTCAGTGGGTTAATGATCCGGTGTTGCTGTGAGCTGTGGTGTAGGTTGAAGACGCGGCACGGATCTGGGGTTGTTGTGGCTGTGGCATAGGCTGGCAGCAACAGCTCTGATTAGACCCCTAGCCTGGGAATGGACCTCTGTATGCCACAGGTGCGGCCCTAAAAAGACAAAAAAAAGTCTTTTTTTGGAACAGTGTGGAACAGTGTGGAACAGTGGGTTAAAGATCCAGCGTTGCTACAGCTGCAGTGTAGGTCTGCAGTGGCAGCTCAGGTTTGATCCCTGACCCAAGAACTTCCATATGCCATGCGTGGGACCATAAAAAAAAAAAAAGGAGGTACTCTTGAGAACTATGTGTACTTTTGATCTTGCTTACATTTGCACTGCATGCTTTCATCTATGCTGCTTTGATTTGCGTAAATATGGTCTGCCTCAAAGTAAGAGCAGTTGAAAAGAACATATGGTTCTCATTGATTTGCCTCAGAGCATGGGTTCAACTCTGCTAATTCTAACAGTCTTTAAGAATTTTCTTTTGAGATGAACGTTTGATTCTGAGCTTGCTTCTTTACAGCTTATCTGTACACATATATACAACTTTCACCTATGTTTGCTTTAACTTGCAATGTGGAGTTACTGTTGCGAACGATGTGTAAGTACCAGCTCGCTTTCATACACACAGCTTAGGCTACTTTTACCCTGTTCTAAATCACAGAAAGAAAGAGCAGTTGAGAGGCAGGGCATTTGAGTTTTGTTTTTATTTTTTCTCATGTAAATCTTACCTGTGCCTCAGTCTGGGGCAAACAAGGAGTAGCACTGAAAACAATTTATACTAGTGCAAATCCACTCAGCCTCAGATGTTCCTTTTATAAGAAAGACCTTATTGCTCCTTAAGGTAAACTGAGATAAACCTAAGGACAGCAAAACACATTCATTTCAAAGGTACAGTCTTAAAGAAAAAAACTGATATAAAACACTGTTTACAACACTGCTATAAACAAAATTGTCAAGTAACAAGGACCTACGCATAGCATAGGGAAAGCTAATCAAAACTCTGTGACAGCCTGCCTATGTGGGAAAAGAATCTGAAAAAGAATGGATATACATATCCATAAACATTATTACATACATATTATATATATAATTGATTAATTTTGCTGTATACCTGAAATTAACAAAACATTGGAAATCAACTATATTCTAATAAAACTAAAAAAAACTGCTATAAGCATTTAAAAAAGATTATTTTAATTGACTTCTTAGTTCTCAATTATCAGTGATTTAAGTATGAAAATGTCTTTGGATGATTATACATATATACTTGTATTTGCCTTCTCAACATTTTTAATTAATATGAGATAATGCTCACACAAAAACTTACATGGATGGTTTTTAACTTTCTGTCCTCTAGGTGTCACTTATGCCTACAGAAAAAGAAAGAATGAGCACTTCAATTAAAGATAAAAATTAATATAGATGGTTGACTATACTGGGTACAAGAATTACATAGTTTCTGCTTGACTTTCTATTTGTTTACTTTAAAAAAATTTGCAGTTCACTCACATAATACATTTAATATGATCTATATGTTTTATTTAATAAACTGACAATTACATTTTAGTTCTTTATTTAGTCTTTTTAGGACTGTATCCGTGGCATACGGAAGTTCCCAGGCTAGGGTTCGAATGCGGGCTATACCCACCAGCCTACTCCACAGGCACAGCAACACCAGATCTGAGCTGCGTCTGCGAACTACACCACAGCTCAGGGCAGTGCCAGATCCTTAACCCACTGAGTGAGGCCAGGGATTGAACCTGCATCCTCATGGATTCTAGTCAGATTCATTTCCACTGAGGCACGACGGGAACTCTCTAAATTATATTTTAAAGCTATAGGTATAAACTGGAATTCTCGTCGTGGCCCGGTGGTTAACAAATCCAACTAGGAACTGTGAGGTTGAGGGTTCGATCCCTGATCCCGCTCAGTGGGTTAAGGATCCAGCGTTGCCATGAGCTGTGGTGTAGGTCACAGATGTGACTCAGATCTGGCGTTGCTGTGGCTGTGGCATCATAGGCTGGCAGCTGTAGCTCTGATTAGATCCCTAGCCTGGGAACCTCTACATGCCGTGGGTGCGGCCCTAGAAAAGGCAAAAAAACTGTAGTTATAAACTTTAAATCATTACCTAATTATGTTAATGTATCCACCAAAAAACCCATTCATAGATTCTGGCCCCACTTTCTAATGACACACAATCTAGAGCAAACCCTTCACTTCCTTAGACCTTCCCCAAATCACCCAACAAAAGATCAATTCTATAAAAGTTATTTTCTAACGGTCTCTTACTGAGAAAATCCCTGGCAGACCAGTGCTGTGCACTCTCCCAGTGCAATCAATAATAGCCCAATTTACTCAGTCACAGGTATGTTCCAGGCGTCAAGGGCAGGGCAAATCAAGGGCACCGACAAATCAAATGCCTGTGGAGGACCTGTGGAGTCAGCTTGGCCAGGGTTAGAGTACCTTGCGGTTTTTTGCAATTTCAAAATGTTAAAATAATATGAGAAAAATACTTACTATTTAAAAAAAAAAAGCCGAATGGTTTTAAACTTTCTCCTCTGTGTATCTTTTATGTCTATAGAAAAAAAAAAGGAAAGGGTTTCTTACTATATTTAAAGATACTAATATAAATGTTGTTTATACTAGGTACAAGGATTTCACAGATATACAGGTCTATATGCAGGATAATTGTATTTTAAAGCTGTTGTGAGAAACTTTAAATTGCCACCTATCTATATGTTTGCATATCTATGTGTGATTAAATTCATACAAATAAGTGTATGTCAATAGACCCTTTACTAAAATTCGTTATATAAATAATATTTCAAAGGAATAAATGAAAATTTAGGTTTTTCATGCAAAAATTATTATTTTGTACCCTGATCAAGAGATTCCTTTTGTCACCAAATTATTGCTAATTCTCACTGCTTTATTAATACTCTTCAACTACTCTTTGGAGATTCCCTTGGATAGTCTTGATCTAATTTTGTTAAATGTTTTTTAAAGCCATCGCACACTTCAGTTCACCCCTAAAACATGGGCCACTGTACCAGCAGGTGGAGACACCGCGCCCGGGCGAGTCCGGAGGCAAAGCTTCATCCTTTGATTTGTGCCCGGGGGGCTTGCCCAGAGCAAAGGCACGTTCTTGAAGGAACTGGTGGTCGCAGTCGGAGGTTTATCTGAGCCGCTTCCCTGCCTCCTGTGTCGTTCTTTCTTTTGACAAAAGAGGACGATGCAACAAATCTCTCCGTCAAACCCTGTCCCCGCGGGGTCTCCGCAGCAGGCGCTCCGAAGGGCTACAGAGGGCTCCCTCGCACTTGAACTTGGAGAAGAGCAATTTGGCAGCCACACAGTCCGAAAGGGGACTTTTCCTCAAAGGTCAGTCACCGGCGGGGTCAAGGGGATTGCAGCGGGCATTTCCCAGCACGATGAGTCCTGACTTTCCCCGGGTTCTGAGTAAAGCGTCCAGGGGCCGAGGCTTCTCTTTGCAAACTGGACCGGTAACCACAGTCCTACTTGCCTCTGAGTATGCGCATGTGTTGAAAAGCAGTGGGCAGGTGACTTAGGCCAGAAGAATAAAGTTACAGAAGGATACCAGGTAATGTAAAAACCTGCAGTTCTTCACTGGATCAAGGGTAAAGCAAGAGAGGTCTGTGGCAGCTCTCTCCCTCCCCCCTCCCCTACCCGAGGGGTGAAAGCCTTAAAGGCAGGGGTGGGACCCCAGCTAGACCATGGGATCCAACCATTTGTCCTTTTAAGAAAGTGTCACCCTTGCAGAATTAGGACAAACACGAGGTTTCAAGAAAGCTTACAGATTTAACCGTATCTAGGGTGGTGGTGTTTCAAGAGTTTGTGAGAGCTTTGTTCATTTTATATATTTTTTATTTTTATTTATTTATTTTTCTTTCTTTTTAGGACCACACCCCCTGGCATATGGCGGTTCCCAGGCTAGAGGGTTCCAATGAGAGCTGCAGCTGAGGCCTGCACCACAGCCACAGCAACGGGAGATCCTAGGAGTGTGTACGACCTACACCACAGCTCACGGCAACACTGGATCCTTAACCCACTGAGCAAGGCCAGGGATCGAACCCACAACCTCATGGTTCCTAGTCGGATCTGTTACCGTTGAGCTGCAATGGGAACACTGAGCTTTGTTCATTTTAGTTTAAAAATCCACTAGTTCTCTGGATTGTTCTTGATGACTTATAGGTGATGAGGAAAGCGGAGTTTCTGTGTAAGAGTACTTAGAGTAATAGCAAATTGAGTGGCTCAGTCATTAGAAGAGTAAGTGGGGATTCCCTTGGTGGGAAAACAAAACCAAGCCCCCTCCTCCAAGTAAGGGCATAACTCTCCAGCAAGGAAAACTTATGTGTACCCTGATAATCAATACACAATAGATGGAACAAATTTCCAATCACTGCAAAACGTATTTGGAAGAAGTCCATTCGGAGGTATTTAAATAAGTCTAGGGTCCTTGGTTCCTGCCCATGACTCACCTTGACAGTTTCATCAGGATTGTGTGGCTGGCAGGTAAGACTTGCTTTGGAAACATCCCTGGTGTCTTCATCTTAAAATTAGGCCACTAGTGCTGGTTTAATATTGGTGCTGATGGGCAATGGGCAATGTCATGAAGAATTGTTGTTAAACTCCATTTGCAAGTGCTTTGGCATAATCAGCCATCTGGAAACGTAATGTAATGAGCATCCTAAGTCAAATTAGGGACTTGTTTCTGACATTCTTTGAATTTCTCCAAGACTTTTCTTTTCTGTATGATTATGACAGTATTTACCTAGGTTAACATTTTTTAACATAGTAGTGGTAAGCTGAAGGATTACTGTGAGATTCTAAGTCTTTGCCTTTGACCTTTTATTTCTTGTTACAGCTTTTTTCTTAGGTAACAAAAAAGCATCAGATCTTACGGAGTTCCTGTGCTGGCTCAGCGGTTAATGAACCTGACTAGCATCCATGAAGATGCAGGTTCAATCCCTGGCCTCGCTCAGTGGGTTAAGGATCCAGCGTTGCCGTAAACTGTGGTGTAGGTCATAGATGTGTCTCAGATCCTGAGTTGCTGTGGCTCTGGTGTAGGCTCGTGGCCACAGCTCCAATTGTACCCCTAGCCTGGGGACCTCCATATGCCACTGGTGTGGCCCTAAAAAGACAAAAAAAGAAAAAGAAATCAGATCCTTAATGTATTGTCCAGTTTACTTTGGTTTTTCAAGGTTTCTCAAACACTTTTGTTTCTAAATGATTTTGAATTTGTGAATTACACTGAGAGCACATTTGCTACGGTATAAATATTTGCACTTTCATTTTTTGTGAGCTGTCAAACCCGAGTGAGGACAATTATGCTAGCCAACTGAACTGACTTAATTCCTGAAAGTTGTCTGTGTAAAGTATGACTTTACCTCTGTGATAGAATTTTTATTTTTATTTAAAAGGTTTCTTTTTTCCTTTTTATGGCTACATTTGTGGCATATGGAAGCTCCCAGACCAGGGGTGGAATTGGACCTGTAGCTGTGACCTATGCCACAGCCATGGCAACAGTGGATCCAAGGTGCATCTGTAACCTACGCTGCAGCTTGTGGCAATGCCAGATCCTTAACCCACTAAGCGAGGCCAGGAATCAAACCCACATCCTCACAGACACTATGTTGGGTTCTTAACCCAGTGAGCCACAACAGGAACTCCTTTTTTTTTTTTTAAATCCATGGACACTTTAAGAAAAAATGGTCAACTTAAAATTGTATAGCAAAGAGTATATTTTTATCTTTTTTCTTTTTTTTACTCTGAAAACTATAAGACACTGATGAAAGAAATCAAGGATGACATGAACAAATGGAAAGACATACCATGCTCTTGGATTGGAAGAGTCAATATGATCAAAATGACTATACTACCCAAGGCAATCTACACATTCAATGCAATCCCTATCAAATTACCAAGGACCTTTTTCACAGAACTAGAACAAAATAGTTTAAAGTTTGTTTGGAAGCACAAAAGACCAGGATAGCCAAAGACATCCTGAAAAAGAAAAAGGAGCTGGAAGAATCAGGCTCTCTGACTTCAGACTATACTACAAAGCTATAGTCATCAAAACCGTATGGTACTGGCACAAAGACAGAAATAGAGATCAGTGCAACAGGATAGAAAGCCCAGAATTAAATCCACGCATCTATAGTCAACTAATCAATGACAAAGGAGGCAAGAATATACATTGGACAAAAGGCAGCCTCTTCAATAAGTGGTGCTGGGAAAACTGGACAGCTACATGTAAAAAAATGAAACTAGAACACTTCCTAACACCATGCACAAAAATAAACTCAAAATGGATTAAAGAGCTAGATATAAGAGCAGATACTATAAAACTCTTTGAGGAAAACATAGGCCAAACACTCTCTGACATAAAGGATAGCAACATCTTCTCAGATCCATGTGTCAGAGTAAGGACAATAAAAAGAGAAATAAACAAATGGGACTTCATTAAACTTCAAAGTTTCTGCACAGCAAAGGAAACCCTAAACAAAACGAAAAGACAACCCACTGAATGGGAGAAAATATTTGCAAAGGAATCGACTGACAAGGGATTAATCTCCAAAATTTACAAACACCTCCTACAGCTCAATACCAAAAAAACAAACAACCCCATCAAACAAATGGGCGGAGGATCTAGGCAGACAGTTCTCCAAAGAAGACATGCAGATGGCAAATAAACACATGAAAAGATGTTCAACACCGCTCCTCATTAGGGAAATGCAATTCAGAACCACTATGAGGTACCACCTTACACTGGCAGAATGGCCATCATCAAAAAGTCTACAAACAATAAGTGCTGGAGAAGGTGTGGAGAAAAAGGATCCCTATTACACTGTTGGTGGGAATGCAAGTTGGTGCAACCACTGTGGAAAACAGTATGGAGATTCCTCAGAAAACTGAAAATAGAATTACCATTTGATCCAGCAATCCCACTCCTGGGCATCTATCCAGAGAAAACCATGACTCGAAAAGACACATGTACTCCAGTGTTCGTTGCAGCACTCTATGCAATAGCCAGGTCATGGAAACAACCTAAATGCCCATCGACAGAGGAGTGGATAGGAAAGATATGGTACATACACACAATGGAATATTACTTAGCCATTAAAAGGAACAAAATACCAACATTTATAGCAACATGGATGGACCTAGAAATTATCATGTGAAGAGAAACCAGTCAGACAATTAGACAGCAACACCCAATGCTGCCGCTTACATGTGGAAACTAAAAAGACACAATGAACTTTGCAGAACAGACAATGACTCACAGACTTTGGAAAACCTTGATTTTTCAAATAAGACAGTCTGGGGGTGGGGGGATGCACTGTGGGTTTGGGACACAAAATCTAGCAAATTGACTTGTGATGATTTTTGTACACCTATAACTGAAACAAAATTCATTAAGTTATATATATATATATAAAAAAAAGACAGCCTGTTCAATAAGTGGTGCTGGGAAAACTGGACAGCCACATGTGAAAAAATGAAATTAGAACACTTCCTAACACCATGCACAAAAATAAACTCAAAATGGATTAAAGATCTAGATATAAGACCAGATACTATAAAACTCTTAGAGGAAAACATAGCCCAAACACTCTCTGACATAAATGACAGCAACGTCTTCTCAGATCTACCTCTTAGAGTAATGACAATAAAAAGAAAAATAAACAAATGGGACGTGCTTAAACTTAAAAGTTTCTGCACAGCAAAGGAAACCCTCAACAAAATGAAAAGACAATCCACTGAATGGGAGAAAATATTTGCAAATGAATTGCCTGACAAAGGATTAATCTTCAAAATTTACAAACACAGGTCAATAAGAAAAAAACAAACAACCCCATCCAAAAATGGGCAGAAGATCTAAACAGACAATTCTCCAAAGAAGACATACAGATGGCCAAAAAACACATGAAAAGATGTTCAACATCATTCGTTATTAGAGAAATGCAAATCAAAACCACTATGAGGTACCACCTTACACCAGCCAGAATTGCCGTCATCAAAAAGTCTACAAACAGTAAGTGCTGGAGAGGGTGTGGAGAAAAGGATCCCTATTACGCTGTTGGTGGGAAAGCCCCAATTTGCTTTCCCACCAACAGCATGGAGATTCCTTAGAAAACTGAAATGGAGATTCCTTAGAAAACTGAAATGGAGATTCCTTAGAAAACTGAAAATAGAATTACCACTTGATCCAGCAATCCCACTCCTGGGCATCTATCCAGAGGAAACCATGACTCGAAAAGACACATGTACTCCAGTGTTCATTGCAGCACTCTATGCAATAGCCAGGTCATGGAAACAACCTAAATGCCCATCGACAGAGGAGTGGATAGGGAGGATATGGTACCTACACACAATGGAATATTACTCAGCCATTAAAAGGAACGAAATACCAACATTTATAGCAACATGGATGGACCTAGAAATTATCATGTGAAGTGAAGTCAGACAATGAGACAGCAACACCCAATGCTACCGCTTACATGTAGAAACTAAAAAAAGGACACAATGAACTTCTTGCAGAACAGATACTGACTCACAGACTTTAGAAAACTTATGGTTTCCAAATGAGACAAGTTGTGGGGTGGGGAGATACACTGAGGGTTTGAGATGGGAATGCTATAAAATTTGGTTGTGATGATTTTTGTACACTTATAATTGTAATAAAATTCATTAAGTAATGGGGAAAAAAAGAGTTGCCTTTCAAAGCGTTTTGTTGTCCTAATGTTTATTTTGCTTTACTCTGAAAAGCAATGCAGAGTTATTTTTGAGAAGAATGTCTAAGACTGAGCTTGTTTATACTAATACTGGTCTAAGTCATAGTCAGAGGCAGTGAAAGTCAGGGTGAATGTAAGGATATGTATGAGATATGGAGTGAGGGTCAAGGTCTGGCTCTGGGTACAGTTTAGGGACATAGTAAAGGTCAATGACATTGTCATGGTTAGGGTCAGCATGATAATTAGGTTCAAGGTAAGGTTCAGCTAGGACCAGGTCAATGTTAAGATCAATATGAAAGACGCAGATAAGCTTCAGGTTCAGATTTAGGGTGAAGTTCAGGTTAAACATCAGGTTAAGTTTCAGTACTAAAGTCAGGATGAAGAACAGAGTCACACACGGTTAACAAAAAAATCAGAATCACAGCTGGTATAGAAAGCAGTATGGTAGTTTCTCATAAAACTAAAAATTACTGGAGTTCCTGTTGTGGCTCAGTGAAAACGAATCTGACTAGCATCCATGAGGACGCAGTTTCGATCCCTGGCCTCATTTAGTGGGTTAAAGGTCTGGCATTGCCATGGGCTGTGGTGTAGGTCACAGATGCGGCTCGGATCTGGTGTTGCTGTGGCTATGGTGTAGGCCAGCGACCACAGCTCTGATTCAACCCCTAGTCTGGGAACCTCCATATGGTGCAGGTGCGGCCCTAAAAAAAAAAAAAAAAAACTAAATACTACCTTATGATCCAGCAATCTCACTTCTGGGTATATACCCAAAAGAATTGAAAATAGGGTCTCAAAGAGATTTTATAAGTCCATGTTCATAACATTATTCACAATAGCCAAGTGATAGAAGCAACCCAAATGTTCATTGACAGAGGAATGGACAAAGAAAATGTAGTGTAGAATATTATTCAGCCTTAAAAAAAGAAAGAAACCCTGTAATATGCTAGAAGAGACAAACCTTGACAGTATTACACTCAGTGAAATAAGCCAGTCACAAAAAGACAAATTCTCTATGTCTTTGACTCTGTGATTTGGCTTACATGAAGTACCTGGAGTAGTCAAATTAATGGGGACCAAAGTTATAAGGGTGGTTGCCAGAGGCTGGGGGAGGAGAGAATGGGGAATTATTGTTTATTGGTTGCAGAGTTTCCATTCTGTAAAATGAAGAGTTCGGGAAATTGGTCACACAACAACAGGAATGCACCTAACATAACTGAACCGCACACTTACAAATGACTAAGATGACGAATGTTATGTGTGCGCCACTATATTTTAAAGTCAGGTCAGGGCAGAGTTAGGTTGATGGTCAGTGTGAACGTAGATGTCTCTGTGAGAGCTGCAGTCATTGTCAAGTTGAGGGTCCAGATCAGGATCAAGGTCCAGAGGTTGATCAGAGTCATAACCAGGGTTTTAGTGTAAATCAGGGCATGTTGAAATTCAAGGTCAGTGTAACTTCTTAGGGGTAGGGAGGTCAGAATCAATGTCAGGTGATAATCTGAGTCAAAGATAGTTTTAGGGTCACGATGAAGATGAGAGTCAGGGCAAGGGGGAGGAGTCGAGTGGGAGCCAATTTCAGGGGGCGAGAATAAAAGTCAGATTCAGAGCGAGGGCTTAGTTGAGGGTATAATAAATTCAAAGTGAGAACTGGGAGGGTGAGGCAAGGTCTTGGTGAAGTTAAGCATCTAGCTCAGTGAAAGTGTAATGGTCAGGATCATGATGGAGTGAGGTTCATGGTAAGGATCAGATTAAGGGTCAGTGTTAAGGTCAGGGTGAAGGACAGGGTCAGGGAAGGTTCAGAATAAAGATTAGGGTCGCATTGAAGGTGCAATCAGTTGAGGTCACCACCAATGCCAGGGTCTTTCTGAGAGTAGGAGCAGGGTTATGATAAGAGTGAAGATAATCATGAACAGGATAAGGATGAATGTCAGGACTCAGGAGATTCTCAGGGTGAGAATGAACTTCGGGTCAGTAAGATAGGGTGATCGTCTGGGTCAAGATCAAGTCTGTCGTGGCAGGGTGATGGTCACGGTTAGGGTCTGCGTCGTACATTCATCACGTTATGGTCAGGGTCATGGTGAGGGTGGGATAATCTAAGTGTCAGAGTTAGGAGAAGTTTCAGTGTCAGGGTCGGCTTTAGTGTTAGGGACAAAGTGCAGGTGAGAGTAAGGGTCGGAGGAAGCATCAGATCGTGGTGAGACTGAGGATGAGGATCAGATTCATTACGAGCATTAGATTCAGAGTTTTGGTCATGACCAGCGTGTTTGTCAGGATCTTGTGAGGGTAAAGCTCAGGGTGAGGCTCAGAATCAATGTTAGAGTCAAAGTGAGGGTAAGTGTCAGCATCAAGATAAGAGTCTGTGTAGAGTGCAAGCAGAGGTCAGGAACAAGATCTGATGAATGTCAGGTTCAAAGTAAGGTTTAGGAGTTCTCCTGTGGCTCAGTAGGTTAAGGATCCAGTGATGTCACTGCTATGGCTTGTATTCCTGCTATGGTGTGGTTCAATCCCTGTATATCATGAGCATGGCCAAACTTCCCCCTCCCCCCAAAGTCCCCCCAAAAAAACAAAGTAAGGTTTAGGAGAAAGACAAATATGCATGATATCACTTATATGTTGACTCTAAAGAACAACAACAAATTGAACTTACAAATTCAGAGTACAGAGTGGTGGTTGCCAAAGGTGAGGGTTGAGGGTGGATGAAATGGGTAAAAGGGGTGAAAAGGTATGCATTTCCTGTCACAAAATAAATAAGTCGTGGGAATATAATGTACAGCCTGGTGACTGTATTGTGATAATATCTGAAAGTGGTTAAAAGAGTAGATCTTAAAAGTTCTCATCGTGAGAAAATAAAATGTTTGTAACCATGTTTGGTGTTAACCAGACTTATCGTAGTGATCATTTCACGGTATATACAAATATTGAATCATTCTATTGTATACCTGAAACTAACATTATATGTCAGTTATACCTCAATTTTTAAAATTGTAACCATAAAATAAAAGCAAGTTTCAGGAACAGAGTGAGGTTGTGTCAGATAAAGGTCAAAGTGACAGGATGAATTCACAGTTGGGATGAGAGTCAGGTTCACAATCAGACCCAAGGTTATGATGAGGGTCAGCGTGAGATCCAAGTTAAAGGTCAGAGTTCAATCAGGAAAAGATTTGCATTGAGTGTCTAGGTCAAGATCAGGGTCAGGGGAGTTCCTGTCATGGCTCAATGGTAATGAACCCAAGTAGCATCCACGAGGACTCAGATTCGATCCCTGATCTCACTCAGTGGGTTGTGGATCTGGCATTGCCATGAGCTGTGGTATAGATCACAGACTTGGCTTGGACCCCATGTTGCTGTGGTTGTGGTGTAGGCTGGCAGCTGCAGCTCCAATTTAGCTCCTAGCCTGAGACATTCCATATGCCGCAGGTGCAACCACCCTCAAAAAAAAAAAAGAAAAAAGATCAGGGTCAGGATTTTGGTGAGGGTCAGGATCTGAGTTTTTGTGACCCTGAGGATTAGGGTCAGATTCAGAGGAAATGTGAGGAGAGATTTAGGGTCATTATCAGGATAGGGTCAGGATCAGTATAAGGGTTACAGTCAGGCTGAGGGACACAGTAAGGATCGGGGTTAGAATAAGATTCAAGACCATGGTCAGGGAGGAGATGGGGGTCAAGTAAGTTTCAGGGTCCAGATTAGGATCAGATTCAAGGTGAAGGTTGGGTCAGCCTCAGGGTCAAGGCCAGTGTATAGGACAAGTCCAATGTGAGGGTGAAGGTGAGAATCAGTCAGTGTAAGGTCAGGATTAGGATCAGAGTCTGGGTCAGAGTCAGGCTCAGACATGGTGAAGATCAGAGGCAGGCTTAGGTGAAGGATCAGGGAAGGGATTCAGTTCAACTTCAAGCTAAAGGTCAGGTGAAGGTCAGGGTGTGGATCTGAGTCAACGGAGGTATGAAGGTAAGGGTCACCATTGTTTTGGGGTGGTTGATTGTCCGGGATAAGAACTCTGTCCCTTAGAGGGACATTATTTACGCACAGAAAGCCAACAACTACATCATGAGCCGCTGCATCCTTTACTGTCCAATCTCCTATTTCAGGTCTTTGGAAAGACCTACCTGAAGAACTGTGGACTCTTAGAACCCACCTAGAACAGCAAGAAGGATTTGCTTTTGTGTTCCTATAGCCTTTCATTGCAATGGCTTCCTTTAATGCCTTAGGATGAGTCCCAACCTCCCCAAGCATGTTTTACTTCCCTATATTAGAATTAAAGCATGGCTGCTTGGGAGTGCCCTGGTCTTTCTCCAATACCCCCCACCTTCAGGGCAAACCAAGTGGGGGGTAACCACCAGCCCTGCAGCCAGAGATGTCTTCCTGTGCCTTAGTTGCCTCATCTATGAAATAGGGGATTTGGATTTGATGGTCTTTTCGAAATCCACGGAGGCCTTTCAGGCACTGACTCCTAACTTTCAGGGCCTGCTTCTCTTAACTGAAGACTCTACAGAATAATACTCCCCAGCTTTTAAAATTAGTGTCCCAGATGGCCCCAAATGCCAGGTAGTGAGCTCACCTCACAGTTGAGAGCCTGCCTCCTATACACAGCTTCAGGGGTCACAGAGATTCTGTGGCGCTTTAACTTCTATAGTTTGTGCTATGAGAATGAGAGATATTTTTGACATTCTCTCCAAAGTGTGATATGAAATCTGCTTTTTCAAAGGACACCCTATCCCTCACTGTCTTAGAAGAGCCTAGCAAGCTTTCTCAGGCTGTCATTTTCGGATCTCTTTTCACCTCCCTTTTGGGAATCTCTGCTCTCATATCATTTAAAGATATTGATTATCTGCTCTACCACTACCCTGTTCTCTTTCTTTTTGTCCTGGTTGCCTGTGTTTGGTGTCAGTTTTCAGATAAGAAGAGAGAGTCTTGTTAAGGCTCTATTTATAATATGTCCTTGAAAGCTGAGTGCTGACTTCTTAGAGCTAAAAAAACTGGCAGGTGAGAGGGAGCGACACAAGGCAGAGGGTCCCCCCCCCCCAAGAAGAGGATGGCACGGGCTGCACCAGTGTGGGCACAAAGGCGTGTCCCCGGGCAGGCTTGTGCATGCGCGCGCGCGCACAGCCCCCACTTCACATTCAGGTCAAAATGAATAAAGCTAAAAGAAACACAGGGCCAGGGAAAGATGGGAAATGTCAGCAACATAATAGAAACTCAATACATGTTTGGTGAAAAGAAGACCAGAGAAGAGGGAATGTGGGCGGAGGGAGGAATTCAGAGATCGCAAATTTAGTTCAGAACGCATGGAACTAGGAGTCAGGGGACCTTCATTTGAAGCCTGGCTCTGCTTGATTTATTAGATGTATTAGAAATTCGAGCTTGGGAAAGTTTCTTGGCTTCTCTGAATTTGAGTTTTCGCTTCCCTTGAGTGGGTGTAACATTTCCTTTTCAACTAATCTCATAAGATGGCTATAAATATCCAATGTAATCACGGTTATGGAAGTTCTTTGTAAACTGAAAATACTGTCAATACACAGGGCTCTCAGCCACCTCGTCAGAGCGAGCATTTTGTAGTGCTGTTTGCCAGCCACAGTGACACGCTCTGCACACAGTAACGAGTTGAACCTCACAACAATCTTGTAGCTATAAACTATTATTATTCCTTTTCTACAGATGAGGAAGTGGTACAGCGGGATGGTCATTTGCCAGAGGTCACACACCTAGGAAGCGTGGGAAGCGTGGGTTGAGTGGGATTTGAGCAAGGATTGCCTCCATCCAACAACCAATTCTCTTAATGATGCTGCCACCTCTCAGATCTCAGTGTGTATCCAGAGTCATTTAACGTACCCCAGTGAGATGAAATCCACCTCCCAGTGTTAAGCAACATCGAACAAATCAGCTCAGGCTACCACCACAGAAGACCAGAGGCCAGGTGGCTTAAACGACAGAAGTGTATTCTCTCCCAGTGCTGGGGTTGGAGGTCCAAGATCAAGGTGCTGGGAGGGTTGGTTTCTGGTGGGAGTTCACTTCCTAGCTTGCAGAGAGCCAGCTTGTTTCTGGGTCTTCACAGGGCCTTTTTTTTTTTTTTTGGTCTTTTTGCCTTATCTAGGGCTGTACCCGTGGCATATGGAGGTTCCCAGGCTAGGGGTCTAACAGGAGCTGTAGCTGCCGGCCTTCGCCACAGCCACAGCAACGCGGGATCCAAGCTGCATCTGCAACCTACACCACAGCTCACGGCAACGCCGGATCCTTAACCCACTGAGCGAGGCCAGGGATAGAACCAGCAACCTCACAGTTCCTAGTCAGATTCGTTAACCACTGAGCCACGACGGGAACTCCGTCACAGAGCCTTTTCTCTGCATATGTGGAAAGAGAGTGGGCTCTCGGGTGGCTCTCCTCTTCTTACAAGGACACCAGTCCCTTAGGATCAGGGACCCACCCTTAGCACCTCAGTTAACACTTAGCACCTCTGTAAAGTCCCTGTCTCCAAATACAGGCATAGAGGGGGTCACGATTTCAACATACAAATTTGGGGAGGACATAATGCAGTCCATAATAGGCATGTCATAGACACACACTCAAATAAATAAATAAATAAATAAATAAATAAATAAACAAACTCTGTTGACTTGTTCTCCCCAAGGAGTAATTTTCTGAAATCCCATAAGATCAGTGACAGCCACTGCAGAATTCCTCAGCTTTGAGTCCTGCCCAGATAACTGCTCTCCCACAATGCCAAGCAGCTCCGCTGGGAAGAGAGTGCAGCCGGTTTCCTGCAAAATATGTAAAACGTTCCGGCAGTTTCCCTCCGTCCAGCTCAAGAGCATTCTGAAGAAGTGAAAGGTCCGTCCCTTGTTCCCCACTTGCCAGGCGTTGCTATTTATAGTTTCTGCTTCTGGTGAGTCTGAAGGAGTCGAGAGTTTCCAGAGCATGTCCATGGCTTTGCAGCCTGCCTTCCCACCCTCCTTCTTCTGAGCCATTAGGAAGTATTATTCCTGGTTCCCATGGGGGTGGGGGAGAGGGGAGAAGGGGAAAAACAAGAAAGAAATATTTGCAGTATGTGAAGCTGCAAGTCCTTTAAAAAAAAAAAAATTCCTTGGAGGAAGAGACCATGAGGTTTTAACTCTGAAGCATTTTCTCTTTTAGGCCTGGTCATAACCAAGCCCTCCCTGTCTGTTCCTTAAAACTTAGAGAACAAGTCTTCTCGTTGGGCACTTCATCCTTGAATCCTGCTTCAGAGAGATGCTGATGAGTCCGAAGGCAATGAGAGAAAGGCCAGAAAGGTTTGTTGCCTGGATGCCAGAAGCCATTAGTGGGTTTTATGATTCATCTCCCTACTCCTGGCGGCACATGATAAATTACCAGCATCTATCTATCTAACAGGATCGGGCTTCAGAACTTGTGAGCCATATGTTCACGTCAATGCTTTGTGCAAATAGATACTCGCAGTATGCGACGATCTGGCACATTTCATGAGTATTTATCAAAATGTTCTCTTGTCTCCCAACACACAGATTAATAAAAAAAAAAAAAAGCTGAATAATTCTAAGTTGCAGCCAGGCAGGCGATTCCAAACTGTAAGTTCAGTTCGCACATTTAATGAAGGTTATTTGTAATTATAAGAAGAAGAAAAAAAAATAGCCTGGTAATCAGGGGTGCTTATGGAAGATAGAGTAAAGCTTATATGTTACAGTTTTTATAGGTGAATGATAGAGGAAGGATAGAAATAGGGTTGAATTTGATTTCTTTCCAGTAAAAATCATGGATTAGATGTTTAGGCACCGGGGACAAGAACAAACATTCTTTACTCCAGGAACTTTGTCCATGAATAAGTCACACCCCATCTTCACTCTCATAGTGCTAATCTCACATTTTCTGGAAAATAAGTTAATACCTATATATTTTGTCTTTTTAGGGCTGCACCACAGCGTATGGAAGTTCCCAGGCTAGGGGTCGAATCAGAGCTGTAGCTGCTGGTCTACACCACAGCCACAGCCACAGCATCTCGGGATCCGAGCTGTGTCTGTGACCTACACCGCAGCTCACAGCAACACTAGATCCTTAACCCATTGAGTGAGGCCAGGGATAGAACTCGAATCCTCGTGGATACTAATTGGATTCTTAACCCGCTGAACTGCAGGGGGAACTCCAAAATTACTTTATTTTTAGAATTTCTCTGTTACCAGTGCTTCCTCCCTGGTTACTATAGTCAACAAGAGAAGTTCTGAGCTTCTAAGGAAAGCAAGACTAATAGCTGTATTTCACATCAACAAGTTGTAAATTAGAAAATCTGGAGGAATATATATCAAATTGGCAATACTGGTTGTTGCTTCGAGCTGAGTTTAAGTAGGTCATCTTAACTCTTTTTTAAAGCTTTGAATTCACTGACTTATTAGAAAATATTTAAAACTGCTTTAACTTTTTAATTTGTAAAAAATTTTAAATATGTAATATAGAAAAATAGAATAAATGTGTGTATACTTTCCAAACAAAATGAACGAATGTTAACTTTTTTTTTTTAATCCGAGCTGTAGCTGTGACCTATGTCTCAGCTATGGCAATGCCAGATCCTTAACACAGTACACTGGGCCGGGAACTGAACCTGTACCTCCACAGAGACAACGCTGAATCCTTAAACCACTGTGCCACAGCAGGAACTCCCAAGATTTTGTTAGTTTTTCACAATGTTTTTTTTTTTAAATACATGACCAGGAGCTCCTGTTGTGGCTCGGCAGGTTACAAACCCAACTAGTATCCATGAAGATGCAGGTTCAGTCCCTGGCTTTGTGGATCTGGCATTGCCGTGGCTGTGGTATACTCTGGCAGATGCAACTCCAGTTCAACACCTAGACCGGGAATCTCCATATGCCACAGGTGTAGCCTTAAAAAAAAAAAAAAAAAAGGAGTTCCCATCGTGGCTCAGCAGAAATGAATCTGACTAGGATCCATGAGGATGCAGGTTCAATCCATGGCCTCGCTCAGTGGTTTAAGGATCTGGCATTGCAGCAAACTGCAGCATAGGTTGTAGACAAAGCTCAGATCTGGTATTGTTGTGGCTGTGGTATAGGCCTCAGCTGCAGCTCCAATTAGAACCCTAGCTTGGGAACTCTTTGAGAGAATAGGCTGCTTCCTCAAATTCAACACCTGTCAGGAAAAGCAAGTTTTCTAATTCTCAAGAGCAGTCTCAGCCAGAAAATTCCAAACATGAGGTCGCCATCTTTGAAGTCACTCGTCTCATAGCCCAAAAAAGCCAAGCCCCCCAAATCAATTCTGTTTAGTCCACTCATCTTACCAGCTGCTTTCCTATAAGTGGCATGAAAGAACAGTTGCCTGACAGTATGAGAAAGTCAACAATATCTTCCTCACAGGCCTGACCTAGACTAGAGTTAAAGGGAATGAACCACAACTGTTTCTAAAACTCCAGCACATAGTAGATGCTCAGTAAATGTCTCTGAACCGTTGACACCACCTTGGGCCTAAAAAGCCATCTTTACTCAGCAGGACTCATCAAGGGATTAAGTGTATAACCTGAGGGTTTCCTACGCCATCCAGGTCACCCATTGAACTCCTGCTTCCCATCTCCTGGGCAATCATATGACGGAGAAATAAAGGGGTCCGTAGCGTTAGTTTTAACGTAGGTCGAAAGGCATCAGTGGGTATTCAGCATAAGATGGAGGGGAGAGGAGATGCTGGCTACGAAGGGTCAGTAGCTCAAAGGGTAAGAGGGTTGTGAATTCTTGATGAAAAACTTTTCTGTGTCTTCACAGCTTTGCTCGGGGTATTCCCCTTTTGTCAAGGGCAATTTATTCGAGTGGTTT
>PVHT021183699.1:48884969-48907182 GCA_004024745.2 Catagonus wagneri | reverse complement strand
AGCGTTAGTTTTAACGTAGGTCGAAAGGCATCAGTGGGTATTCAGCATAAGATGGAGGGGAGAGGAGATGCTGGCTACGAAGGGTCAGTAGCTCAAAGGGTAAGAGGGTTGTGAATTCTTGATGAAAAACTTTTCTGTGTCTTCACAGCTTTGCTCGGGGTATTCCCCTTTTGTCAAGGGCAATTTATTCGAGTGGTTTTTGGAATAACTTCTCTGTTCAGAGCCTTCTTGTTCCTTGTCATCACTAAGAGTGTCCAAACCTGTAAGACAGTCTACTGGGTTCAGTTCTGTAAACGCTTCCAAAATTCTGAAGGCAGAGATCACATCAGCTGACCTGCACTGCGGTACCAGCGTGCATGCCCTTCTCAGCAGACCTAGCTAGCCGTCCATTCAAGACGGCTTCCTCAATCAAGAGGGCCAGTCTTTTGATTAATCATGCCAGGCTTCCAGTGCCAAAGGGAAGCCGAGGACTACAGGAATTATCTGGATGACTCACGCCATTATCTCACTTTTGCTTAAGTGTGATCCTTACCTTAATGGCCTTACCTTAATAGCTAGAGGGAGACTTTGGAATTACAAAATTATAGGGCTAGAAAGAGATCTAAGAAGACCATTAATCATCAAGATAATAAGCTCAATTATCTGGGACAAAAAGATATAGGACGCCTCTTTCTTTTCATGCTTTGTGAATGGGGGAAGTGGGTTTCTCAGGATCCTCCCCCAGCTCCATCTTTTGCCACCTTTCACTGCTTCCCCATTTGAAGCAGCCAAAGATGAAATCCTCATCAGATCCTACAAATTATGGGGGGGGGGTCTTTTAGGAAAAAAGGACAGGGCAGGTGGGGGGATAGGCAAAGGAAGTGAAGAGGATTAAGAAATAAAAACGTCCAGCTGTAAAATAAATAAGTCATAGGGATGTGATGCACAATAAGGGAGCAAAGTCACTAATGTGACAACGCTGTATAGTGACAGATGGTAACTAGCCTTTCATCGTGATCACTTCCTAATGTATAAAAATATAAAATCACTACGGGGTGCACCTGAAAATAATATGATATTGTGTGTCAGTGATAATTCAATTTAAAAAAAAAAGAAAAAGGACAATATCAGATGTCCTTTGATTCCTGTCCGCAGGAATTTTTATTTTATTGGTTAGATATAATGTGTTATTAGACTTGGAAATGGTGAGTTAAGTAAATACAAAATTCTGAGACCTTCTGAACTCTAACATCCTGTGTTTGGCTGGTGTTTTTTCCTCAGTAACTTCAAATTTCAGGCAATATCCTGTAACTGCAAATAAGGTTTCAGGAGAAGACTGATTTGATTTTTTTATTTAATCAATAAGTTTCAAATCTATTTTTGATTTACTAAGCTCCAAGGCATCCTCTGAATTTATATTAGAGCAGTGTATTACAGGCACAAGGACCGTCACTTGTAAAGGATGCCACCAAACGCCAGCTCCCTCCATGCTTCCCCCTTCTGGCTGTAACAACGTTCATCATTCTTAGTTTTTTATGCTTATATAACACCTCACCACTTTTCTCAGGTTTGATGGAAGACGCCAGAATATTTGCTCCAGTTTTTTCCTTAAAGAACTCTGTACTCTATGTAAGCACGGATGGCTTTTCAAAACCAGTACTTGGAGGCTTAACAAACCACAGACTAAATGCCTGATGAAATAACTACCTGTGCAATTTGTTAGGGCATCTCTTTCAATATGGAAACAAAATTATCCAGGTGTGGCTTTCAAAGATTCCATTCATTTAAATACCATGTTCAAGCCAAAGAATCAAGGGCACTTATGGTTTTCTAATTACTAAAGGAAAGAGTTGCCTTTTTTTTTTTTTTTAACTTCACAGTGGCTGCTCAGGCTAGGGGTCAAATCGGCCTGAGCTGTGGGGTCAAACCACAGCCACAGCAATGAAGGATCTGAGCCATGTCTGTGACCTACACCATAGCTCATGGCAATGCCAGATCCTTAGCCCACTAAGCAAGGTCAGGGATCGAACCCACAACCTCATGGTTCCTAGTCGGATTGCTTTCCACTGCACCATGACAGGAACTCCAGTGGTTGCCACGTTTGCTGAGTGCTTTCCTTAGACAGATGCTAAGGATCTGTCTAAGCATAGGCTGTGATTTCAAAGGTTGACTTATTTAATCCTCAAAATGACCTTAAGAACCAAGTGTATTTATGTCCATATTGTAGATGAGGAAACTGATGCTTGGAGCAGTTCAGTAACTTGCCCAGAGAGTAAAAGGGCTGGGGCTGGGATGAGAACTAGATCTGTTCTGATTCAAAAGCCAGGGCCGGGTTTGCAGATGGAAGCTGTGTGCTCAGTGTATCAATCAGTTTCATTTAACATAGAAACCCCCATGCAATTCAATTTACTTTCTGAATTGACCAAAGTAGGATGCTAGGTAAACTGAAGTGTACTGACTGTATCTTTAAAACTTGAGTGGCATGTTCTGCATAGCAATATTTGGTGACTTTTTCATAATGCATTTTTATAAGGCTGACAACATCATCTCATTTTGGTTTTCATTTAGAAATAACGATGAATATTAATAACTGCTCAAGGCATAATGTCTTCTCTTATGAGAGCCTTGTCACAGGGCTCTCATAACTTCTAGAAAGTTTGGTTCAAGATGGAAATGAGGATATAAATGCTAAAGTGTGGAGTCATGGGTGCCCTGGGATCCATAACTTAAGTGTTACTTCCTGAACTGCTCCCTATTTCTGGTGTGGGGTTTGGGGAGAACTTGAGTTTTCTGGGGAGAGTCATTCAGCCAAGAATTTGTCCTAGAAGAATTGCATAAGTCTCATTGTGTAGACTAGTGAATAGCAGCACCCTGTTTGTCCTCTGCTACTTGATATTTCAAGCAGTCTTATTCCAAAAACTGCCAACAAAACACCAGAAGCTAAGAGAAAGGAAAAAACCAGGCTCTCCTTCACAGCGTCAAAAGGAACCAACCCTGCCCACCCCTTGATCTTGGACTTCTAGCACGCAAGACTGCAACAATAATTATCTGTTGTTTAACCTAAATGTCCATCAACAGAGGAATGGATAAAGAAGAAGTGAGACATAAATTACATCAGCCATAAAAAAGATGGAATATTACTCAGCCATAAAAAAGATGGACTATTACTCAGCCATAAAAAAGAATGAAATAATGTCATTTGCAGAACATGGTGGACCTAGAGATTATCACAGTAAGTGAAGTGAATCAGAAAGAGGAAGACAAATACCATATTTGGAATCTCAGGTGTGGCACAAATGAACTCATCCACCAAAGAGAAACCGATTCACAGATGTAGAGAACAGGTTGCCAAGGGGGAGGAAAGGTGGCAGAGAGAGAGACTGGGAGTTTGGGATTAGCAGATACAAACTGGAGTATATAGGATGGATAAACAACAAGGTCCTACTGTATAGCACAGGGAACAATATTCAGTATGCCATGATAAACCATAATGAAGAAGAATATGAAGAAGATTAAATATATATATATATATATATCCCAAATATATTTACTATTCAGCTATGTGTGTGTGTGTGTGTGTGTGTGTGTGTGTATGTGTGTGTATGAATCTTTTTTCTCTATAGCAGAAATTTACCTAACATTGTAAATCAACTATACTTCAGTAAAGTAACTAAAATATTATCTGTTTAAAGCCACCCAGTAGGGAGTACATTGTTCGGGCTGCCCTAGCACACTAATACAGAGCCACTGACCAGTCTTGCCTAAAATTGACCCACCCTAGAATTTTCAGTGTCCGGAATCAATATTTTCTTTTTACTCAATCTAGTATGATTGTGTTTTGAGCACTTGCTACTTAAGATTCCTCTCAAATACTCCATCAACTTCTTAGAGCATTAGAAGAGGGGGACCAGGATGGTGAAGGAACTAAAACTGTGTCAGCTAGCAAAGGGTGAAGGAGCTGGAGCTGTTTAACCAGCAGAATGGCTATTTATAGGGAGGAAGTAAAGGAGGACAAAGGCTATTTCATATAGGCTCCATGAGAGCAGGAATGTTTTCTGTGTGCTTCATGCTGCATTTCCAGCGCCTGTCACATAGGAGTTGCTCTGTAAATATGTCATGAGTAAATGAAATGAGAATCTCAGAGTCTTAGTTGCAAGCAGTAGTATGTGTTCAACAAAAACAAGGGTCTATTAAAGGGATACTGGACAAACCAAATAACTGCTGGGATGACTAGAGAATCTGACCAAAGTAAGCAGGCAGGACCATAATCAAAATCATGCCACAAAACTAGAAGTGAGGACTCTGCTACTACTGGGGCTGAGGACAGAGAGAAAATTTTACTTTGCAGTCCAGGCTTGGTTTACCTGTACTCCAACCTGGTCCACAAAAGTGAAATATTCACAGTGTCTTCAGGAATTGGGCTGCATTTGGGGTAGCTCTGCTGCCAGTTATTCCAACAAGATTGCTTTCGGTCAAACAGTAGCATCTATTCAATGCTTGCTCTGTGCTGGGCTCCCCGTACTATGTTCACCCTCCCATTTAGTCACTCCAGCAATGTCAGAGGCCATGCGATGTGCCCACCGTGTGTCAGACACTGTGAATTTGTACATGTATGGAGAAGCATACAGGGTTTGAATACTATGAGGATGTTTAATAGCTGTGTGTCCCTGGTCAGGTTACTTAACTCATCTGTGCCTCAATCTTCCGTTCTGTACAGTGGCAATGTGTTTTAAATGCTCTCTCTCTTCTTCTTATGAAGATTATATTATGAGGATTCTTATGAGAATTAAATTATGTTATGTTACCAAGTTTAATATCTAAAGTAGCTAAAACAGTGCTTGGTATATTGTACCACCTGATCCTCATCACAATCCTACAAGGCTAGTGCATCATTTTGGGATGCTGAAACTGAGGTCCAGTGAGAGGAGTCTGTGCTTGGTGATGCAAAAGTTGCATCAGTTGAATTTGCACAGTTGAATTTGCACAGACATCCATATGACTTCAGTGCCTAAAGTCTCAGACATACTTAAGGTTGACAGTAGAAGCAATGGTTGAAATGCTTGAGTCATACCTGAGGTGCATGGAGGGTGCATGGGGAAACAAAGAAATAACCAAATTTTTCAAAATATACTTTCTGTTCTATGTTTGCATATCCTTATGCAAATTTTTTGTGAACTTCAGTAGTTTTAAAAATTTCTCTTTCATATACAATTAAAAAAAAAAGCCCACAAAGGCAGAGTTCCCACTGTGGCTCAATGGTAACAAACCCGACTAGTATCCATGAGGATGCGGGTTTAATCCCTTGCCCCACTTGGTGGGTTAAGGATCTGGCCTTGCTGTGAGCTATGGTGTAGGTTGCAGACGTGGCTTAGATCCCACATTGCTATGGCTATGGCGAAGGCCGACAGCTGTAGCTCTGATCCGAGTCCTAGCTTGGGAACTTGCTGTGCTGTGGGTATGGCCCGAAGAAGAAAAAAAGAAAGAAAGAAAGCACAAAGGCAAATAATAGGACTTAATTGGTAGTTTGCCTGGAGCCTGAAGCAGGGTGCCCAGGCTGGAAGGCAGAGATACTGGCTGCCCTGGTGTGTGCTTGGAGCTGCAGCATTGTGTTGGTCTGGTCTAGATTTGCAGCAATTTGGCTTCAGCCAGTGCTGCCCATCCCACTAGGAACACAAGAAGAACCTTATTGCCCTTCTTCCCCCGAAAAGACGCGTAAAATTTGAGGGTTCGTGTTCCTCTCAAACCCATCTATGAATTCCAGGTGAAGACCTTTCTTGATTAGTATCTCTAGAGCTTTTTTTGTTTGTTTTCTTTTTTCTTTTTTTGCCTTATCTAGGGCCGCACCTGTGGCATATGGAGGTTCCCAGGCTAGGGGTCTAACAGGAGCTGCAGCCGCCGGCCTTCGCCACAGCCACAGCAACGCGGGATCCGAGCCGCGTCTGCAACCTACACCACAGCTCACGGCAATGCCGGATCCTTAACCCACTGAGCAAGGCCAGGGATCGAACCCGCAACCGCATGGTTCTTAGTCGGATTTGTTAACCACTGAGCCACGACGGGAACTCCAGTAACTCTAGATCTTTGTTTAGCCTGCAATCATTTTTTAGAGCAGCCCAAACCATCATAGCACACCCAGGCCACCTACTCCCAGTGACCAGTAGGAATCTAACATCTGCACACCAGTGTGTAGAGTTGTGTGGAAACCAGGTTTTTCTCATCCAGCTAATATGTACTGAGTGCCTATCATGTATCTGACATAATTTCTAGAGGCTGGTGATAAAGATGAGAAGGAATCGAATAAGGCCCTTGTCCTCATGGAGCTGAAACTCCAGGGGAAAGATTGACAATAAACATAAAAAGCAACGAATAGAACAAAACAGGACACAATAGCCAAGGGTGACTGGGGGTGTGTGTGTGGCTATTTTAATGGGGTAGGCAGGGAAGGTACTTAGGTGTCATTTGAGTTGATACCTAAGTGGCACAGTGGAGCCAAATGTTTGAAGAACTAAGATTAACTGCACTCCAAGGCAAAGGAAATAACAAGTGAAGGCGATTCACTGCCTAGACAATGAATGTGGTCTTATTGACCAATAGAGATGGGACCAGAGTAGGTGGCATATAGTAAATTGACACTAAATTTGAAGCCTTGGCAACTCTAGTAGTGCAATAAGCTTAGTTTCTGGATATCAAATTTGAATAAGCATTAATGACTACTTAGTAACTATTCAATAGGTTTTTAGGAATAGATCTGTGTGTAATAATGAAAATCTAGGAAACAAAGTCTTTGTAAAAATTCAAAAAAGGACCAGCATTTTTTCAGTGATTAAATACCGTATCAGGAAGACTTCTGGGCTAAAGATCAATTTTTAGAAATTACTGAACCGGATGACTTCTTAAGGTCTCCAAACCACCTCTATCAGCTGGAAGCTCAGATCCACCAAATTTTTTAGATCCCACAGCAGGCACTGCTTTCACTTCAACCATCAGATCTTCAGCATCTCTAACTTAGACTCCAAAATGTTCTACTTTTAGAGAAAAGACAAAATCTTGTATTTCCAGCAGAGATATTTTAAGTTTGGAGAAAAAAAAATAAGACGAATTACAATTCTGACTACAAGTCAAGGCTCCAGAAGGACCTTCCTAAAAATGCTTTAGAAATGCAAGTTTTTCTAAAGAGCATACCCCCTTCCAAAAGAAGCTAATTTGAGAAAACATCTGCAAAAGCTTTTGCCCTGCCTCAGAATTTCAGGAATGCCACTGTAACAGATTCATCCCAGTGCAGAAGAACTCAGGGGCAGTGAGGGGTGGAGTGTTCCGTCACCCAAAATGGCAGCCATTTCACAGCAATTTCGGCAAAACATCAAGAGATCAGTGGTTTCCTTAAGGTTCTTGTTATAAAGTAATGCAAAAAGCTGTTTGCACTTAACTCTGGGTAGCTATGCATTTTTAACCCATATGGAAAGACCACAGAGATCTTTCAGGTTATTATTTAGTTCATTGAGAAATTTAATATGTGAAACACATTAGGTTAATATCACAGGAAGGAGAAACTGAACATTTTTGCCATCATTAGGACTTGAAGGCTGCAGGACCGAGCTGAAGGAACAGTATTTATTACGCACTTAAGGACATATGAAGCAATTAAAGGATTAGCTCCAGAGGGCATTACTGCAGTTTTTATACTTTGTGTTTGACAAAAGGCTTTCAAATATTTTTCTTGGTCCTCGTAATAGCTCTTAGAGTAGGCATGTTAGTCAGGATTCTTTGAGGATGTAAGTGAAAAATACATCTTAAGCGTAAGAGAGAATGTATTGGCATAGATAAAATGTGCTTACATTCAGGCCTGACTAGATCCAGAGGCCAAACCACCTCTCCCTCTCCTTCTCTCTCTCTCATTATTCTCTCTCAGTTGCTCTTACTCCTTCCCTCTCTGTACCTTGGCTTCATTCTTCTTTAGTGCATTAGTGTTATCTCCTCTGTCTGTAGATGGCTTCCTACAGGCAGCTAAAGCTTACCTCATCTTTGCAAATGAAGCAGAAATAAGATCGTGTGGAGGGATCCTAAGTGACCCTGCTTCTCCATGTACACATCCCGTGCGCCACCTTCTATGAGCAATGGAGCAGCTTACCACTGTTGGCTGGGCTCAAGTCTGTGGCCACTACAGTGACCTGACAGTGGGTGTGATTGACAGTCTAGCCATAGCCATGTGGAGTTAGAGCTGAGGCACTGTTGCTGCCACGGAAAGGGGAGTGATGGGCTGACAAAAGTTACAAATAGGCAGAGCCCAAATCCTTAGCCCCATTTTGCCCATTAACAAATCTAAACAGTGGACTTGACCAAATTAAAAAATGTCTGTTAAGCATTAACCTTCACTCCCTAAGATGGAGGAGGTTTAAAGTACATAGTGACGCAGTAAATTAAACTTACATGAAAGTAAGAAGTCTATAAAGTCCTTGTCTGAGAATCAGTCCTATGTAGGGAGACAAGTACAGTGTACATATGAGGAGGAAGGAGAGACACGGTAAAGACAGTTATCTGAGTCCTTGTCACTTCCCGTCTAGACTGCAGAGTTTCTGAGGAATCTGTGACGTCCCTCCTTTATCCCCTGCAGGGCTTGGCAAGTGAGGGCAAACAGCAGTAAATGTGAGCCAGAGAAAGAGAAATAAATTAGCACCCTTGGCTTCTTTTCCTTGGTAAGTTGATGCAAGTGAAGTACACCACGCCCCATGCCATGTCCATCCAATAGACAGGGCTCACCTTCTGCATCGGCAGAAACTGAAGGTGTTTGACAGGGATTTGAGAGCAGTGCAAATAAGCCAGAAGCATGAGTTTACAGATTAGAGCTGAGTTTTAAATAGCATATGATTCAGCTCCTCTAATTTTATATATCACAGAATGGGTGCCAGAAAATGCATATCAAGCCCCAAATTTTCTGTGGGGCAAAATGGCAAAGGTACGTAGGCTACTGTCCTTGGTTCTGAACAGTGTTGACTTGCTTTCTCTGATGTAGGACCCTTGGGTTCCTGTGCAACCTCTCCTGGTTCTAGGGGTGTTTCTGTAATTTTGTTTTCAAGATGCATGGGTTGGGGGGAAGATAAGTTATTTATGAACTCAGAGAAAAGAAATGAAACTTGTATCACAATATATAGGTTAATCTACAAACTTCTGATAGTTCTTTAATTTTTCTGATAGTTATTACCCTCTCCTTACCAGGATGTGCTTGTGCCATCCACAGTGAATAAATTTGTATGGAGCCTTCAGGGAGCAGGCCCTACGCCCAAAGCCTCTGCTTTAGCTCCTCTCTGAAGTATAATGTGTATCTTGTTGGAGGTTTACAGGAACATTGTGACCTGACCTAGGTGGACAGCTATAAGAACAAAGGATTTCTGCACCGAGAAGTCTGCACAACCAACCACGCCCCTTCCTCACCTTGCCTTTAAAAATGCTTTGCAGAGTTCGCATCGTCGCGCGGTGGTTAATGAATCCGACTGGGAACCATGAGGTTGCAGGTTCAATCCCTGGCCTCGCTCAGTGGGCTAAGGATCCGGCGTTGCCGTGAGCTGTGGTGTAGGTTGCAGATGCGGCTCGGATCCCGCGTTGCTGTGGCTGTGGCGAAGGCCAGCGGCTACAGCTCCTGTTAGACCCCTAGCCTGGGAACCTCCATATGCCGCGGGTGTGGCCCTAAAACGACAAAAAGGGAAAAAAAATTATAAATAAAAAATAAAAATGCTTTGCAAGTTTTGTTCCCAGAGTTTGGGATATTGGGGAGCACAACTACCCTTCTCCTCACATGGCCCTGCAATAAACCTTTCTCTGCTCCAAATTCCGACATTTCAGTTTGTTTGGCCTCACTGTGCATCAGGTACATATATGGACTTGTGCGAATAAATTTGCCCCAAGTGCACAAATGAATTAGAGGTCCCGGATCTCCCGAATCCTTCCTCGGCTGTTGGGTTTCCACACCCATCACGAATACCACCACCATACCTGACTGGGTCACTTATATTTGAAAATTCCACTCCAAACGTTTTAAGACTAAGGAATTGCCACACACACCCCCTTAGGCTCCTGTGTTATCTATGACTGAGTACCTAACCACCTTGAAGCCAAGGGACTTCAAATAATACATATTATTTTCCAGTTCCTGTGGGTCAGGACTTCAGAGCACCTTAGCTGAGAAGTTCTGGCTAAGGATCTCTCAGTGAGATTACAGTCAAACATCAGCCGGAGGACCTGTTGAACGAAAGCTTGTCTGGGGTTGAAGGAGCTGCTTCCGAAGAAGTCCTTCACGTGGCTGACGGGCTGGAGCTGGTCGTGGGTGGAAGCCTCAGCCCCTCACTATGGGGACCTCTCAACAGTTTATTTACATTGTTCTCACAACATAGCACCTGGTTCCACCAGAATGGGCACTTCAAAACAATGAGGTAGGAGTGGCATGTCTTTAATGATCTAGCCTCTAAAGTCACATCCTGTCACTTTCATTAGTCCAAAAAAACCAGCCTAATATAAGGGTGTCAGGACCAGGAGGCATGGATCAATGGGGGCTGTCTTGGAGGCTGGCGAATGGCCACAGCCTTTTACATGTTCTTATTGTAGCATTTGTTGTCTCAATGTGTTATAATTACCTTCTACCTGCAGACCTTCTATGACAGACACAGTTGTCTGCCTACCAAGAGTCATTGTCCCCATTCTCCTTGACAACATAACCCCAGTGAGCTAAGAATAGTTTTGACATTTTAAAGGTTATAAAAATTAAAAGAAGAAGAAAGTGCAACGTAGATCGTACATTCCATACAAAGCCTACAATATTTTCTGCATGGCCCTTTACAGAGAAAGTCTGCCAATTCCTGGTCTAAGTCACCGATGGTAATCTCATTCCCAACTTTCCTTGAAGCATTTAAGAACAGGAAAGCGTCTCAATTCTGGCATGCGGGATAACAAGAAAGAATACTGGACTTGAGAGCTTTTGGACATTTTTTTCTCCTTCCTAAGGAAAAAAAATGGATACATCAGAGGAAATCCCATATACCTTTCATCTACCCTGTCTTGGCGGTTGTGACACCAGAGCTGTGGCAGCCATTTTGTAACCAGGAGGAGAAAACCAAAAATATTCTGGAGAAGCTAACCCATACCTGTCACTGTTGAATTGCTCAGCTAAACAATCATAAGACAACTTACTTCCATCTTTTGGTTGCATGAGAAAATTAAGACTATCTTTAAGCCAATCTTTGGGAATCTTGTTACTTGCAGCTACAAACATGCTAAATTATATATATGTACATATATACCCCTCTAGACAGTGAACTCTTAGAGGGCAAAAATGCATGTTATCTCAGAAACCCTTATTTCTACAATAAGGCGCAGGCATAGAATACAGTGCTGAGCATCAGCTGTCAAAATCACGGTTTCTTAACCTCAGCACTAACAACAATTGGAGTCAGAATAATTCTTTGTTGTGGGGGCTGTCCCATGGACTGTAGGATGTTTAGCTGCATCCTTGGCCTCCGCCCATTAGATTTTACTAACACCCCTTCCCTTAAGTTATGACAGACATTTCCAAATGTCCCCTGGGGGACAAAGTCACTCCTGACTTAGAACCACTGATCTTATGGGATGATTCTCAGGATGCTCATTTCTAGCATAAATGATTCATTATGCAAAACTTTCGATTAAATGGGGGGTTCAGTCAGACTCTGGTCAAGGCAGAGAGGGCTTGGAGACAATGGGTATGTTGCGAGGGCAAGAGGGAACCATAAAGACAGAAGAAGAAGAAGGTAAGCACTGCAGAAATTTGGCTGTGTCCCCAGCTGGCAGAGCACAGAGAGATCCTTTCTGTTGTATGGGAGTTATTGGAGCATAATAAGAAATTTCTTATGGGTCTGGGTCTTAGATAAAACACTCCTGGGGACCATGAAAGTTCTGATGACAAAGACGAAAAGAAAGAAATATGATCTTTCCTTTAAGGAGAGTTGGGAATGAGATTCCCAGGGTGCAGGGAAGCTGGAGCCCCCTGGCACAAAGGGTCTGATAAAGGGGCTTGGGTTAAGGGGGAAAGTAGGAGGTAGCACATACAACTGCTTAAAAAATCACCACCCTGTAATGAGAAAGAATCATTGTATCACAGTGGTTCCCTGCAACACGCCTATCTCTTTTGAAAATACAGCAGAAGAGTTTCCATCAAACTGTTTTCTGTCAAATGCTGGCCCCTGACAGATTGTGGCAGATGGAGTGTGGTTTGTCTTTTAAGTCATTGGGGTTTTCTCACTCAGCGTCACCAAATGGCGGCTGTAATTATGGCAGTAAATGCCTCTCAAATGACAGCTTTCTTTCTTCCTTAAAAGGGTGAACATTTTAACAAGGCTGTCGAGTAGACCACAAAGAAATATGCGCTGCAAGACTTTTTGGAAGGGAGGCCAAAGACTGTTGTTTGCCCACTGAGAAAGGAGGCTGATTTCCTAGAAAGAGCCTGGGGACAAGAGGTGAGAGGTTGGAGTTCCAATCGAGGCTCCCCACAAGCTGGCTTTGTGACCTTCGTCAGGTAAGCTCTTCCATCTCTCTGAGCCTTGGTTTTCTCAGCTGTGAATTTGGAGAATTGAACAAAAAATATCTACATGAAAGGGCTTCTTTAACTGCACCTACATATGCAAGGAGGATTATTATCCTCACTGTCTCTACAACTTACGTCCTTCTAGGAACAGCCTCAAGACTGCTTGTGCAAGGCTTGTGCTCTGTGCCCATGCTCCCATCCCTCTAGATAATGAATTAATATAAAGCGGGTCCTCAGTCTTTTGCTTAAAACTCCTCCCATGTACTCCATTGTCCCAACCTTAGCTTGGACGGCAAGGACCTCCCCATTCCAGTCCTTCTCAGGCTCCAGCCTCAGATCTTACTGCCTTCCATGGCATATCGAGGTGCTAGTCACCTCAAAGTACAAACGTCTTGAAACATCTTCCACTTTCTCTCACTTGCCTTGACCAATAGATACGTGGGTACATTTGGCACAGAACATTCTCCCCCCGACCCAGTTCTTTTTTTTTTTTTCTTGTCTTTCTAGGGCCGCACCCGCAGCATATGGAGGTTCCCAGGCTAGGGGTCTAATCGGAGCTGTAGCCGCCAGCCTTCGCCACAGCCACAGCAACGCGGGATCCGAGCCGCGTCTGCGACCTACACCACAGCTCACGGCAACGCCAGATCCTTAACCCACTGAGCAAGGCCAGGGATCGAACCCGCAACCTCATGGTTCCTAGGCAGATTCGTTAACTACTGCGCCACGATGGGAGCTCCCAGACCCAGTTCTTCACCTGACTAAATCCTACTTTTTTTTTCCCCAAGCCCCAATTGAAAAGTCACTTCCCCTGTGTGATGAGCTGAACAGTGTTTCCCCTCAAATTCACATGCTGAAGCCCTAACTCCCAGTACTCAGAATGTGCATTTTGGTGATAGGGCCTTAACAGTGGTATTCAAGATGGAATGAGGTCATGTGGGCGGACCCTGATCCAAAATGGCTAATGTCCTGTAAGACCAGATTAGGACACAGATGTACACAGAGGGAACCCCATGTGAAGACAGCTCTCTGCAAGCCAAGGAGACACTGACCCCGATGACACCTTGATTTTGGACTTCTGGCCTGTAGAACTATGATGAGATTAATTTCTGCTGTTTAAGCCACCCAGTCTGTGGTGCTTTGTTATGGCAGCTTCAGCAAATGAATATACCCTAGGAAGCTTCCATGAATTCCATGTTACCATCTTTGATTTTCCTTTTCCAAACATCTATCCTGTTGAATTATCTCCTTTTTATACTCTGTCTCCTTCTTAGTGTGTGAGTGTGTGGGGGTTGATGGGTCAGCTTGAAGGGTGGATGACCGAAGGCCTTGAGGTCAGAGACTATGTGTTTTTGTATCATGAAGACCTACCTAGGGGAGTTCCCATTGTGGCTCAGTGGGTTAAGAACTCAGCATAGTCTCCATAAGGATGTGGGTTTGGTCCCTGGCCTTGCTCAGTGGGTTAAGGATCTGCCATCGCCGCAAGCTTCAGTGTAGGTCACAGATGTGGCTCAGATCCAGTGTCACTATGGCTATGGGGTAGGCCAGCAGCTGCAGCTCCCATTTGACCCCAGCCCAGGAACTTCCATATGCCACAGGTAAGGCCCAAAGAAGAAAGAAAGAAAGAAAAAGAGAGAGAGAGAGAGAGAGAGAGAGACCTGCCTGAATGCCTGCAGGCATATAGATGGATGTTTTCCATAGATGGATGGATGGATATGAATGAAAAAATTCATGTTATCCAGATAATTTAAGTAAACAAAAAAACTCATTGAAGAAAAGACATGGAGTAGCATTTTCCTGGTCAGTTTACCTAAATTCACTAATTTCTATTAAAAGTATCCATACCTCTTAGATCTATCAAGTGATACATTTCCAGTGTTCCCTGATCTGGTCCTAGAGTCACTGGTAGTCAAAGACAACTTTCTGGTGGATTTTCCATTATTTATCTTGGTTCTGTGTCTCGACATCTGTTTCACCTATATTCCCCATAGGAGACAAGGTCAGTGATGAGGGCAGAAGATGGAAGAGAAAAGATGTTCTTGGCACATTAGGAATCCACAGTCTAGAAACTGTTGAGTATCTCCTGAGTGTCAACCTGGACACCTCCTTCTGGGGCCTAAATCCATTTATACTGATTCCACAGGAAAGCAGTTGGCCTCCGCTTTCCATGTAACCACCAATCATAGCATGGAATGATAAAGAGCTTAAAGGAATAAAGCCAAGATTAGAGAAGTTCTTTAGAAAATAAAATCCCAATTTGTGTTTTTGGTAATTGAAATCACCCAATAATACCCAGACTAGATCAGCCTTCCTGATATTTAGATAATGAACAATTGAAAGCCACGACAGCCAGAGGGAGCAATTAGGAGAAAAAAGAAAATTAAGAACTTGCAAATACATTCCTTTCTGTCAACTCTGTCAGAGAAGTATTCCCTTTAATTATTATTGATTTTCATAATAGTTTATTAACCCAATATGTCAATTCAAGATTGTCACAGACCACTGTGCATGAGGAGTAATGCATTTTCTGTGGTCTTGGAGGGGAGGGGAGGCCGAGTGTAAGGGGAATAAGTGCATCTCCCTTACATGTAAGTGTCTGATTTTTAAAAATCATTTTGCTTGGGCAGAACTTTATTTTGTTTTAACTGAATGGATTTGTCACCCTGACAGTGTTTTGGCTCCCAGCACTGGCTTCTTAAGCGCTCTATTTACACACTGGCTTTGAGGGGCAGGGAGAGGGGGAGAAATGGGAGCCAGAACTGATTTGACAAGTTAAGTCAATAAAACCACCTTACAAGTTTCATTATTAGTATCTGATAAATGTGGCACAAAGCTTGTGTAGAATTGAGAGAATCAGAGTCAAGACATTTTTTTTGCCACTGAAGACCCTTTTTTTTTTCTTTTTAGGACCGCACCTGCAGCATATGGAAGTTCCTAGGCTAGGGGTGGAATCAGAGCTGCAGCTGCAGGCCTGTACCACAGTCATGGTGACACCAGATCCAAGCAGCATCTGTGAACTACGCTGCAGCTTGCAGCAACATTGGATCCTTAACCCACTGAGTGAGACCAGGGATCAAACCCACATCCTCACAGAGACTATGTTGCGTTCTTAACCTGCTGAGCCACAATGGGAACTCCTGAAGATCCTTCTGAAGCCTCAGTTTCCTCATGAGTTAAAATGGGGGTTGATGATACCTACCCATTCTACTTTCCTGAGCACACAGGGCCCATATCAGATCACGAAGGAGGCTTCTTGAAAGTAAAGCAAAGTAATATTTAGATCTTACAGGCTCCCTTGTTTGCTGCAAGGTATCATTAACTTAGAAACGCTGAAGGACATGGCAGACTCTCAGGGTAAAGGCTTGGAACCAGAAGCTCCCAAGATTTACCAATCTTGGCTAATAAAATAGAAATTAAACACCAATTACCAAAGGAGGGAAATCAGATTAATGTGATGGAGTTTTATCTGAATATTAATTATGAATTAGGAGATTCCTTCATGAGGCTCAGGCAGGGCATGCTTTATTAGTTCATCAATAAGGATCTCATTCTAATGGATAGCGTAAAACTCGCTCTGATGACTCAGCCCTGGCTTTCCCACCGGAGACTATTAACTCAAAATAATTTATACAGCACAAAGTCTTTTCTCTTCTAGTCTGTAAAATACTTATGGTGTTGAGAAACAGCAGGCTTTGTAGAAACGTGAGGATATAAAAGGTCATGGATGCTCCCGTCTTTCCTTTTTTTTATGAGGGTCAAGGCTACGTATACTTGTCAGGCCTCGAATCCCCTGAAAGGCAAAAAGTAACAACCCAGATTTGCACAGGGCCTTTGAGGCAGGGTCACAGGGACATGGTCTGTGGTTGCCAACCTGGGGGTCAAATATTCATTCCCAAATTGGCCTGACTCATAAAGCCGGACTTGTAACAGTATGTCCTCGCATCCTGGCCTCCTCACATCCTGGACTGCCCACCAGCTCATGTCCCTTAGCCCCTCCCCACTGCTCCTCATTCCAGCATCAATATAGGGAGAAGGTCCCATGTTGAACTTGGTCCCTTAGATCCCAAAGCATCCTGATGTTGTACAGAGTTTTACCAGGTATTTTAGGAACTTCTTAGTCCCCTACCTATCTCCTCTCTATTCTGAGACTCGAGACAATTCACTAGACAAAGTTAGATGGCAAAACTCTCCATCATCCCTACATCTCCCTCTGCCCCTGCCACTTCACATATAAAGAGAGAAATAAATCCTCACTTTGCTTTAGCCAATAAAATAAAATCCACCTGATATAACAATTGGTGAACAAATTACCTATAAGAATCAACAGACAATAGCCAAAAAGAGGAACAATACCATCGAGGTTCATACTCAAGGGAATTAAAAACAAACATGCAGGAGTTCCTGCCATGGCTCAGCAGAAATGAATCTGACTAGTATCCGTGAAAACGAAGCTTTGATCCCTGGCCTCGCTCAGTGGGTTAAGGATCCAGCGTTGCTGTGAGCTGTGGTATAGATTGAAGATGTGCTTTGGTTCCTGTGTTGCTGTGGCTATGGTGTAGGCCGGAGGCTACAGCTCCAATTTCACCCCTAGCCTGGGAACCTCCATATACCTCAGGAATGGCCGTAAAAAAAGACCAAAAAAAAAATCCAATCCACACAAATACTTATACCTACATGTTGGAAGCAATATTATTCATGACAGTCAAAAAATGTCAATCAATTGATGAATGGGTAAATAAAATGCAACAGAATAACATTACGCCACAGAAAGTAATGAGGTGTAGATACATATTACAGCATGGATGAATCTTAAACTTATGTTAAATGAAAGAAGCCAAACATAAAAACCACATACTGTCTGATTCCATTTGTAACAAGTGTCCAGAATAGACAAATACAGACAGACAGAAAGTTGACTGGTAGTTGAGGGGAGGGGGGAATGGGGAGTAACTGCTAATGGCTATCTTTTTTGGAGTGAAGAGAATGTTCTAGAATTAGATAGTAGTGAAGGTTGTTCAATTATGTGAAATACTAGACCTTAAAAGTTCAACTTTACAGTAATCTAATTGCAATTTAAAAAAATTTTTAAGTGAGAAACGGGGGGACAATGTTTCCAGTTCTTTCTAGCAAAATCAGACTTGGACTCAACTGATCAATTCCACCATATTTACCAAGGATTGCAGTTAGGTTAGAAGCATCAAAAGGCTGCCTGCCTACAAATACTTCCCTGGCTACTCACTGGTGCCCGAAACTCTACTGTGGTTAAATTTTAGTCAGAGTATTTTAATACTTCACTCTTACTCTCCACACCCGTGGTACAATCTCTGGGTTCCATCTTACCTCTACATGAAGACAGGTATATTACAATAATTTCTTCCCTCAACTGGTTTCAGACTATAGTAGTTTGATGGAAAAGTTGTAAAAAAAAAAATTGTTCTGCAGTGATAGCCATGACTTTTTCACTCTCCTTTCTGTATTTGAATAGGAGCTTTGAAAGATATTGGATATGCATATGGCACTTATTTAGTAGAAAATTCAATGGAGACAGTATGCTTGATGCAGTCATTTAGTTGTTTAAAACTTACTTTGAGGTAAGCCAGAGACCAGGGTCAGAGTCAGCTGGGACCAGATGTTATTCATAAGAATCATGGATTTGGGAGCTGGAATGCCTAGATTTGAAGTCTAATTCTACTACATGACTTTGACCAAGTTATCTAAGCTATCTGTGCCTTGATCTCCTCAACTGTAAAACGGAGGCTAATAATAGTATCTAGCTCATAGTCTAATTGTAGAAATTAAGTTAACATAGGTAGAGGTTTTGGCACATAGCTGTGATATTGTGATTTATACTAAGACATACATTTGGTCTTCATCTCTATTTCTGGCACAGAGCTCTTCAAACTCCTGGAATTTCCTAAGTGATAAGAGTGACAAAGGTGTCTTTTGCATATTAATGAAGTTGTGGGATTGAGCCCTTAACCTTTGGAAGCTGGTGCTCTTTCTCGGTAAAGAGGGTCAGGACTGAGCTGAATTGCAGCACATCCAGCTGGTGTCTGAATCACTTGGTGGTGCGGGGTACCCTCCCTCACTCTGAAACTGGTGACCAGAATGCTTAATTGCCTCTCAGGTGTTAAGCATTCAGTAAACCTTAGCTGTTGTTATTTCTGAGGATGGCTAGAGAACAGATCCCATCCTTTCTGTGGAAGACTTGGAAAAAGTCCAAGTGGCTTGAAATTGAGACAAACAGATGAATAGCCCTCCCACGCCATCAACCTCTACTTCCCCTGAAGCCTGCACCAGGAGGGCTACCAAATCGAGCAGAGGCAGGTGGCTCTTGGCACGTGGTACACCCCGAGTCACTCAGAGCTGTGTTATAGCTCCCAAAAGAGGGTTAGAGAGGCTGACTCCCAGGCCCGGTTGTCCCTAACCCAAAGCTTGATGCTTTACCCTAACTGTGCCTCATATCATGACAGGCACGGGGAGAACCGCCTGGAACTTTCTGGACTCCTACTTCCTTCTTTGTAAATAGAACAAATGGATCTTGGCACTATTATTTTGGGAATCCGGGCCAGTAGTTCAGAATAGAACACTCTAAATGGCAACTGAAAATAACCTTCCCACCCTTTGCCCCATCACCCTAAATCATATCGCCAGTTCCTCCAGGCACTCACCACCACCTGAAGTCATTCTGCTCCCGTTCGTGTTTGCTCTGAGGCACCGTCGTTTGTCTCGTAGAATGAGGGTTCCAGGAAGGCGAAGTTCTTGTCTGTCTCCCTTGTCACTGCTGGATCCCCAGCGCCTGGAACAGTGACCATGACGTAGTAGGCCTCCGGTGACTCTTTCCGGAATGAATGACTGGTCCTTCCCCAGCGCTCAGCACGGTGTCTGTGTTCTAGACAGGCCTCTACCAATAATCACTGCTCAGCCTCCACTCCCTGCTTCCCTCTGTGCCCCTGATTCTGGGGCCCCTCCACAGGGGGCCTCCCCCACCACACGCACGGCCTGGGCCATGGTGGCTGACTAGACCTGGGGCGGTCTCCCTCTCTAAGCTGAGACACTCCTAATTTTGCTCTGGGAAGTTAGGGTTTGGCACTCCGCGATTCTGATTAATAAAAGGTGGTGCTTAAAATGAGAGGCTGGAGTGGTCTGGTCTCCAGTCCGATCAAAGCAGAAGGAGCCAGAGAGTTCCCGTTGTGGCTCAGTGGTAATGAACACGAACAGTATCCATGAGGATGCGGGTTCCAACCCTGGCCCCGCTCAGTGAGTTAAGGATCCAGCGTTGCCATGAGCTGTGGTGTAGGTAGGCAGCTGCAGCTCCTATTCAACCCCTAGCCTGGGGAACCTGCATATGCCACAGGGGCGGCCTTAAAAAGAAAAAAAAAAAAGGAGAAGGAGCCAGTCTGAAGGTAGAGAGAATAAAACACACAGCAGAGAGGGAGTGAGGAGAGGGTGGAGAGACAGTCTGGGCAAGTGAACTTGCTGATTTTCCAGTTTTTCACCTAGTCCCTCAAGACCTGGCTTTAATTCCAGGCTTGGTTATTTCTTTGAGGTCACATTAGTTTGGTTGCATTTCTCTTCCTTGCCCACATGAATTCCTGACCATCAAACCCTAGCCCATGTGAGGCGTCCTCAAAAACTTTGTAGACTTGACCTCGTTTTTCATTCACTCATTCATTTCTTCACTTCCTTGACAGATATTTATTGAGCTGAGCTCTAGCCTAGAAAGTAAAGGTGAACAGGAGTTCCCGTCGTGGCTCAGTGGTTAACGAATCTGACTAAGAACCATGAGGTTGCGGGTTCGATCCCTGGCCTTGCTCAGTGGGTTAAGGATCCGGCGTTGCCGTGAGCTGTGGTATAGGTTGCAGACGCGGCTCGGATCCCACGTTGCTGTGGCTGTGGCGAAGGCCGGCGGCTACAGCTCCTGTTAGACCCCTAGCCTGGGAACCTCCATATGCCGCGGGTGCGGCTCTACATAAAGGCAAACAGACAAAAAAAAAAAAAGTATAGGTGAACAGCCAAAAGTTAGACAATGTCCCTGCCTTGGTGGAATTCTGGTGGGGAGACAGCCATTAACCAAATAAAGAAAAGAGAAATAGTGAATTTAACTATGCATCACACATCGGCTAGTATGTGCCAGGAATGGCATCGGGCTGTACAGCGACACTTAAGTCATCATCAGTGTTAAGGCGACCACAGTCCACTCAGAATGGGGACCCCTAATGTGGCTCTTTACCAAAGAGCTTATACCCATTTCATCTGATTTGATCCTTGGACTGAGTCCACAAGATTGGTCTTACAGGATGCTCATTTTATAGGTTATGTTTGTAAAAGTGAGCCACGGTTATGGGGGGGGGTCAAAGTCAGAAAGGCTGGACAGAAAACTTAACTGCTGTCTTTGGTTTCCAAAACCCAGTGGTTTGGCGGGTTTTTTCGTTTTTGGGTTGTTGTTGTTTTGTTTTTCCCTCTTCCTACAAAATGTTGCTCTTCCATGAGGTGGTAAGTGTGGAAGAACCCTACACACTGTACAAGCCTGTGGAAACTTCAGGCAGAAGATACTCGGGCAGGACTCGGCTATGCTATTTTTTTTGTGTGTGTGCTATTTTTAGGATAAATGCTGCCACAACAGTGCAGGCAGCCAAGGGAAGAGGCATCCTGTCAGCTGTCTCTGCCAAAGCAGCAGGTCTGTCCCCAGTGCTGGGTCTCTGATAGGAGCCCGGAGCCCCCCAGGAGACCGGGCGGATGGCTGAAGTTTGTCAGGCCCTCTGTCTCTTCCCCAGATCTCCCGGGAAGCCAGGATCTGGTACCCGGGTTTCACTTTCAAGCACCGCAGTGTGAGACGATAAACACAGCCTGGCCACGGACCTTCCAGACCAGGCTCATCACAATTACATGAAAGGATCTGGATCAACTGTCCACTCCTGGAGCAGGGGGCAGGGGGAGAATCTCGTTTTCCTTCCAACTTATCTCGTAACAGTCACAGAAAGGATAGAAATAACCTCCGTAGAGCTCTGAAAACGAATATCAGGAAACCCCGAGAGCTTTCTCGCTGCGTTGGAAGCAGTGTCCCTGTCTGCAGACGATCTTTCCTCCAAGAAAGAGGAGATCGTGAACTGACTGGGGATTTCATTTGACTTTGCGAGCCCAAGCCCAGCCAAGAACAGCAAGGGGCACTGCCAGGGCCTCAGCAGCTCCAGAGATCTCCCCATCTGCTTGTGGACACCGGCTCTTCCACTGGCAGGCGGGCATTCCTGGTTCCAGACGCCACCTTTCCTGAGGCTATTTCTGGGCTCAGCCTGGGTTCATACCTCACTGAACAACATGAGATGTAGGTGGGCATGTTCTGTTACTGTTTCTCAAGGTGCGCTCTGCGGAACACCTGCATCTAAATCAACTCTGTTACGGGAGTTCCCATCGTGGCTCAGTGGTTAACGAATCCGACTAGGAACCATGAGGTTGAGGGTTCGATCCCTGGCCTTGCTCAGTGGGTTAAGGATCCGGCGTTGCTGTGAGCTGTGGTGTAGGTTGCAGACGTGGCTCGGATCCCGCGTTGCTGTGGCTGTGGCGAAGGCCGGCGGCTACAGCTCCTGTTAGACCCCTAGCATGGGAACCTCCATATGCTGCGAATGCGGCACTAGAAAAAGCAAAAAAAAAAAAAAAAAACTCTATTAAGAGTTCTGTTGTGGCTCAGCG
>PVHT021183699.1:48839047-48869857 GCA_004024745.2 Catagonus wagneri | reverse complement strand
AAAAAAAAAAAAAAAAAAAAAAAAAAAAAAAAAAAAAAAAAAAAAAAAAACGAACAAACAAAAAAGAAAAGGAAAAAAAAAGAAAGAAAAGAAGGCAAGCAAAGAAAAAGAAGTCATACTTAGATACAGGCTGAAGTCACCAGGCTCCAGCCACACCAGCCTTATTTTGTTACTTTCATCCTTAGCTAATGGAGAACATTCATACCTTGGGGGCTTTGTTCATTCTGTTCCCTCTGCTTGAATGCTCCACCCCTAGACCTTGATAAGCTGTTTCCTTTTCATCATCCAGGTCTCAGCTTGAACATGACCTTCTCACAGAGGCCTTTCTCCCCTCCTGTCCAAAGTAGCTCACACCTTCCCAGTTGTTCTTATCATGTGACACTATTTTGTGTACTTGTGGGTGCTCAGCACCTGAAATTACTGTATTTATGGCTTTATTGTCAGGGTCAGCTTCAGGGTGAGTGACATGTGAAGTATCTCAGGGCCCCATATTTAGAAAGGTCCCCCATGTAGTTTAATGCTCTGCTGTTACTGTCTTGAAATTCTGTGTGTGTGTGTGTGTGTGTGTGTGTCTGTCTGTCTGTCTGTCTGTCTGTCTGTCTTTTTAGGGCCATACCAGCAGCATTTGGAAGTTCCCAGGCTGGAGTCGGAATGGAGCTAAAGCTAACGGCCTATACCACAGCCACAGCAATGAGGGATCGTTGCTGTGTCTGCAACCTACACCATAGCTGACAGCAACGCCAGATCCTTTAACCCACTGAGCAAGCACAGAGATCGAATCCACATTCTAATGGATACAAGTCAGGTTCTTTACCGCTGAGCCACAACAGGAACTCTGCAGTTTGAAATTATTAATAATTTTTTTCCAAGAAGACCTGCATGTTCATTTTGTACTACAAGTTATGTACCTCTCCTGCTTACCGTTTTTGGTCTTCGCCAGCACAGGAGGGACTTGATCTCTTTGGTTCACTATTGTGTTGTCAGCACTTAGAATACTACAGGGAATACTGTAGTGATTCGATAAACATTTGGTAAGTTTAACTGAGGATTTGTACGTGACCCAGGAATTTCACTCCTAGGTAAATACCCAAAAGCACTGAAAGCAGATGTTCAAGCAAATACTTGTATACACATGTTATAGTGGCCCTAGTCACAGTAACCCAGAGCGGAAGTAGCCCAAATGTCCATCGGCTGTTGAATGGATAAACCGTGTGCTATATTAATACAACAGAATATTATTCAACCAGGAAAAAGAATGACATACTGACACATGCCACAACATGGATGAATATTTTCCTTAACAAAACATTATGCTAAGCTAAAGAAATCAGATACAAAAGTTCTCGCATTTATAATTCCATCTTTTTTTTTTTTTTGCCTTTTGTCATTTTAGGGCCGTACCTGCGGCATATGGAGGTTCCCAGGCTAGGAGTCTAATTGGAGCTGTAGCTCCCGGCCTTCACCACAGCCACAGCAACGTGGGATCCGAGCCACATCTGCAACCTTCACCACAGCTCACGGCAACGCTGGATCCTTAACCCACTGAGCGAGGCCAGGGATTGAATCCGCAATCTCATGGTTCCTAGTTGGATTCGTTAACCACTGCACCACGATGGGAACTCCTATAATTCCATCTTATGAAATATCCACAAACAGATCTATAGAGACAGGAAGCAGATTGGTGGCTGCCAGAGGCTGGGGGGTGGGGGCAGAGGAGGGAGGGGAGATGGAATGTAAGTGCTAAGTGTTTTGGTGTAATAAAAAATGGTTGGAAATGGATAGGGATGGTGATTGCACAGTGCTATAGAACTGTTTGCTTCAAAACAGCTGATTTTGTTTTAAAATGATTAATTTTACATTATATGAATTTAACTGAAATTATTATTTTTTTTTAGAAATGCACTTGTGGCATACAGAAGTTCCCAGGCTAGGGGTTGAATCGGAGCTGTAGCTGCCGGCCTACACCACAGCTACACAACAAGGGATCCACACCACATGTGTGACCTACACCACAGCTTGTGGCAATGCCAGATCCTTATCCCACTGAGCAAGGCTAGGGATCCAACCCACATCCTCATGGATACTAGCTGGGTTCTTAACCCTCTGAGCCACAATGTGAACTCCCTTACTGCAATTTAAGAAAGAGAGAAAGAAAGAAAGAAAGAAAGAAAGAAAGAAAGAAAGAAAGAAAGAAAGAAAGGAAGAAAGAAAGGAAGAAAGAAAGGAGAGAAACTGAAATAAATATTTGTTGAGTGAATACATATTTATAGAACTTGTGCCAGAACTCTTTCCACAACTAAGTCCATCGTATTCTTTGGCCAGCCTAGGGCTTCAACAATTTCAGTCCAAAGCTTTACAGGCTGCACGAAGATAAGAACACATTCACACCATTATTTGGAAAAACATTTCACATATTTACTTCATCAAGACAACACAGTATCTTGTTATCATCATAACGCCAGCCCTTCACTATTTTTTTTTTTGGTTGTTGTTTTTGTTTGTTGGTATTATTTTGATTTTTAAAAGTCTTTGTAAAATAAAATTTTAAGATGGTTGTAGATGCATATGCAGTTATAAAGAAATTATATAGAGAGATCCTGTGTTCCTTCCCCCCACTTTCCCCCAATAGTAACATCCTACAAATGTAGACAGTATCACCAGGAAACCAGGAAATTGACATTAATACAATCCATCTCATTCAGAGTCAGGGGTTTTCTATGTGGTCGCGTGTGTATGTGTGTTGTGTGTGTATGTGTGTGTTGTGTGTGTCCTGTTTCTACACTGAAAAGCAACAACAGTTCCTCTTAGTGTTATTATAGTCTGTTGACTAGGAAGACATTCCAGAGAGATTGTGGCACCACCAGAATAACCACAAGTAAATGGCCCCAAGAACAAGTTAAAAGAAAGAAACATTTCTAAAGTAGTAACAGGAGCTTAGCAGTCTGGCTCCTGTTAGTTCAATCATGCCTTATTTACACTCGCTTGACCCTTTCAGCACTAGGATTCTCAGAAGGGCTGCCCCACATTTTGGTCAATCCAACAGACTGAGGGATGGGGTCCAGTAAGCCGTTCTTCTTTCATTTGTGAAAATGGAAAACTTAAAAAGTTGGCAAACCCCGAGTGGCAGCACAGAAAAGATGCCTGTAAGGCTGTTTTTACTTATGCTTGCTAATAAATGTACCCTTGGAACTGGAACCTCAGGCAAACAAACAGACTTGAGGACATTTTCCAGTATTGATGGTAGGGTCTATTCTGTGTGTTAACTGAATTTGCTGGAAAGTTCTAGCGAGTGTTCCTTTCTACGTTGCCTTGATTGAAGGATTAGCCATTTCCTTTTCCTAGTTGACATCCCTCCCATCACCATCTGCCAAGAGCATGTAGATCTTCCCATTGAGGGGCCACTCACCTCCTCCCCTAGTCTAGTTCTTTTGGTGGTACTGTGCACAAACACCCTTTATCTCATGGTGCACACCTGCCCCCCACTCCCTGATCCTGGCTTGCTGGAAGGAGTCCATCATAGCGTTCTACTCTTCTAAACACAATGACTGGTTCAGAAAATTCAGGCATTCAAAACATATTCAAAATACGTCAAAGAGATATAATCCATAATCTCTTCCTATAATGATTAGGACAAAGAACCTCTCTCTCTCTTTTTTTTAGGGCCGCACCTAGGGCACATGGAAGTCCCCAGACTAGGGGTCGAATCAGAGCTGCAGCTGCCAGCCCACACCACAGCCACAGGAACCGGGATCCCAGCCACGTCTGCGACCTACACCACAGCTCACGACAACACCGGATCTTTAACCCACTGAGCAAGGCCAGAGATCGAACACACATTCTCATGGATAATAGTTGGGTTCATTATTGCTGAGCCATAACGGAAACTCCAAGAATCTCTTTCCACAGATTTGGAGGAGTTGATACACAGGCCTAGAGCATCAGAGAACACCAGCAATGGTACCGTACTTGAAATGAAGCCAACATGGAAGGCAGCAGTCTTGACAACCTTACCTGAGGGTCTAGAACCAGCTATACCTGAAGCTCTGAGCATAATTACATGAACTCATATGATAATAAATTACCTTTCTAGGTGTACTTAAATTTTTTTGAGGTTTAGTTTTTTTGTTTTTGTTTTTTTGGTCACTTGCAACTCAGCAAGAAGGACAGGCAAATAACATTTATGAGGCTAAGCTTGGGGCTATAAATCCTTAAGCTAATTTAGTGTTTGTCCTCTCATCATTCAACAATTCCCTTATCTTCTCATCTGTCTGCATTACTGCTTGCAACAATTTGCCTGACCCAGTCTTTGGTGCTTAGCGTAAAAGAAGTAACCCAAGTAGAGTAAACGAAGAGTGCTGGGAGCTTCTGACCCTACGATGTCCTCTTTTAAATAGGTTATGCGTGTGTAATGCTGCAGTTGGCCATCTGTACTGATTATTTAAGTTCTGTAATGAAATGTTCGGGGCCCACATTGTTTATTTATGTGATGCAGGCAGCCACTCTCTAAATCCTAATTCAATCTTCAGTCACTGTTTTGGAGGCTAGGAGCGCTAATGACTGCAAAAGACATGTTGGCTGCTTCAGACGGTGCTATTAAAAGAAAATCGTTCCCAAAGAAATTCTTATCTCCTGATGGGGGGGAGCTAAATCACTATAAATTATGGAGAAGGAAATTGGCAACATGTCTTGCTTTCTCTTTATTGGAGGCATTGTTTTAGCACAACCGCCAAGGAGAGCGCACACCTATTTTGAAAAGCTTTTTACAGCTTTTGAATTAAGCACAAATAGAGAAATAAGAGGTGGCACAATTAGAGCAGCTAACTGAGTTCTGCTCTGCAAGGCAAAGGCAGGGCTTTATCATTACTTTTTCATTTACAAATGGCACCAGAAAGGAGGCGGGGCGGGGCAGGGGGAAGGAAAAAAGCCCAGAAAAGCGGCAGCAAAATACAGTTAAGAGAAACAACCAAAAAGATCACCGGAGACCTGGCAGGAGAATACTAAGGATCTTGGAAAGAAAAGGGGAGACCTTTAGAATTCCACTATCCTGGGGAGGAGGCGGGAGGGGTGACCAAGTCCAACTTGTTTCAAATGAATTAAGCACAATCAATCAGTCCATCAGTGTTGATGTAAACTTTGATCTTATAAAAATTGCCCAAGATCGGGTGGCCCTTTCTCCTCGGTCCCTCAGGGGTGATTTTAATGGACTCCGCTCCTCTGTGGTCCCCACTCATGTTCAGCAGGCGGTGAATCAGGTGGCGAATGTGTTCAGCGACGCCAGCAGAGGGAGCGCAAGAGTAATGGGTGGTTCCAAGCTTCGCTATGGCCACCACCATGTCCCTTCTGCAGGGCCTCCCAGTCCAGTTTGTGCACGTGACCGTGTCTCCCACGCCTTCTTTTCTACCCACCTTCCCCCATCTCCCCGCTTTCTCCACCCTGCCTCCAAAACAGCTCTGCCCTCCCCACCCAGAGCATTTGGAAAATATTCTACCAAAGAGTTCCCAGGCTGACACTCTGCCGGCAGGTCCCACGGTGGAGAAAGGAAGGCCCCACTGCGTGTCAAACATTAAATATCACACCAGGAGTTCTCCTCGTGGCTCAGTGGTTAACGAACCCGACTAGGAACCATGAGGACGCAGGTTCGATCCCTGGCCTCCCTCAGTGGGTTAAGGATCCTGCGTTGCGCTGAGCTGCAGTGCAGGTCGCAGACGCGGCTTGGATCCCATTGCTGTGGCTGTGTAGGTGTAGGCCGGCAGCTGTAGTTTCAATTCGACCGCTATACTGGGAACCTCCATAGGCTGTGGGTGCAGCCAGAAACAAAGGACAAAAAAAGAAAAAAGAAAAAAAACACCGAATAAAAGAATTCTGAACACTGAATAAAAAGGTTTATGATCTGACATTAAGTGAAAATAACAGGTTATAAAGCTGTGTTTATAGCGGTATCTCAAGTATATAAATTTTTTTAATTATAGAAAAAAATAGAAGTTTGTCACGTTAAGACCAGTTGACTTTGAGGGGTGATGTGTAAGTATCACAATGTGGGGTTTAAGAAAGGACTTATTTTTTTCCTTGCTTTATAATCTATTCCTATATTTCAAATGTATATTCCGGGTGCAGTCAGTGTTTACAGTGTATACACACTGGCCGTATGCAGTTTTGATAATCACAGGGAAAAATAAAAGATTGGAATTGCTTGGGCATATTTCGTGTGCTCATAAGTAATGACCTGCTTTATAATATGTAATCACACTAAGTAGCACCAAAGAAGGAAAGAAGAAAATGAGCTCTGAGTCTTATGCGCTAAGGACTGTATCGCAAGCTGAAGGATTAAAAGTTGAAGTACATACACTCTGTAGACTCTGTGACCTTGGGAAGCTTATACTCACCTTTATCATCTTATTCCCTTGTCGCAAGGTCTCTGTGAGGTGGGCAGTAATGTTCTCAGTTTGATGGCTAGGTTAGTATAGGTAAGTGACCCAGGGCTAATTAGGACACAGCTGACTGGAACAGTCCTGGATTTTCACCTCCAAAGACTCTCCTCCATCTCAAATTTGAGGCCTCATATTTTTTGCCATCTCCTAGCTCATAACTATCATCCTCACTTAATTTTTCTTTTGCTTTCTTTTTTTTTTTTTTTTGGTTGTTAGGGCCGCATGTGAGGCACATGAAAGTTCCCAGGCTAGGGATCAAATAGGAGCTACAGCTGCCAGTCTACACCAAGGCCACAGCAACCTAGGATCTGAGCTTCCTCTGTGACCTACATCACAGCTCATGGCAATGCCAGATCCTTAACCCACTGAGCAAGGCCAGGGATCGAACCTGCACCCTCATGGATACAACCCTCATGGGTTCATTTCCGCCGAGCCATATCGGGAACTCCTTCACTTAATTTTTTACCAGCACTCTATTCTAAAAGAAGCTTTATGCTAGGAATGTAAATGCAAAATAGAATGATTTTCCATAAATAAAAGATAACCATTAAATAAGCACGGTAAAGACAAACAAAAGCAAATTATATACTGACTCTGCCTGGGGGGCTCTGAGGCTCTCTCTTGGTTGTGAGGAGGAGCGAGGCAAGAATGAGAGATGCTAACAGGCACACGGCCACCTCACTGAGGCTTTCTTCTCCACATAATCAAAAGGCCTGAGCAAGCACGGAGTGGGAGTAGCTATGTACGCAATTTACTGCATACCTTCGGTGAGACCAACCGAGGCTTTGAGAAATATGGTATTACTTGATGCAAAGCCAAGAAAAATATCCCCGCCAAAGCAGGACAGAGAAACCTAGCAGTTAGAAAGACAAAGCAACAAAGCTGAAGTCTAAGACGACAATATAAATCAAATTTTACTACCACGGAATCTCAAGATTATGAGAATATCCCCCCCCTTTTTTCTGGATAACAAGTAATTACTTCGAATACCAGCCTTAATTGGAACATGAAAAAAAAAAAAGCAGTTTTTAGAGCATACAAGTATATTTCGCAATGAGAAGACAGTGCTGTGAGATGGAGAGAACCTTAGTTTAGAAACTGACAGATGTGGATTCAAATCCAGCTCAGCAGTTTATTACATATATTTGAGTTATGCATATATATGTGTGCACTTTCTACATATGTATCAGTATATATGTATACCGAGCTTCTGTGAGCCTCAGTGCCTTTATCTGTAATTCCAGGGAGACGGATAAGTGGTGTTCTACGATGCAACGGCCATTTGTATAGAACCTTAGACTAAAGGATAATTTCTCAAAAAGGTAAAGTCAAGGCTCTCGTACAAATATAAAGCAAATACCCGCTAGATATTTTATTTATCACATTATCAGTGAGAATCGCTGAAGTGTGACAGCCCATTCAAAGAAGTCAAAGAGGAAAAGCAATGCAGAGATGGGAAGCCTAGATATACCCTGCTTACAAATGGACACAAAGCTGTCTGCTTCCACAATGGAAGAAGGAAATCAATTGATCATCCACAGGACAGAATTTCTTTGCCTGTCTATGGACAAGAGTTATTTGCATTACTTCAGTTTTCTCATCAACTTCCAAATTTTCCTGGTCAATACAGAGATTGATAGTCATACGCTATCAGGTTTTCAGGTTGGTTTTTATCTCAACAGATCTGTAAAACAGCTTAGTCACAAAGCTGTCTGTTTCTGCGGGAGTGCGTGATCCCCAGAGACTTCAGCATTCTGCCGAAAGACTATTCAGTCAGCCCTATCCTTTATCCCAGTCTTAAATTTTTCCTTACACTTATGTCCAGACCTGATCTGTAGAATTAATACCACTTTTGAAAGTGGCAGATGTAGAACACAAAATCGATGAAGTAGGGGAAAAACACTGTTCATCTTTAAAATATCACCAATATTAATGACTCTATAGGAATCACCTAACTAATGGGAAAGATGGAGTAGAAAAGCCCCCTTCCAAATCTAAAATTTCAGGGGCCCTATCATTTACCAGTTCACAATGTTTACCGAAATTTTACAAGAGCTAAGTTTCAAAAAGCTTAGGCAGAAACTGAAAATCAACCTGATGGAGGCACTGTGGAAAACAGTATGGAGGTTACTCAAAAAAGTAAAAACAGAGCTACTGTATGATCCAGAAATTCCACTCCTGGGTATAAATCCAAAAAAAGTAAAAGAAAGAAAACACTAATTTGAAAAGATACGCAGACCCCTATGTTCACTGCAGCATTAATTACAATAGCCAAGATGCAGAAGCAACCTAAATGTCCCTCAACCAATGAACAGATGAAGATGCAGAACATATGTACAATGGAATACTACTCAGCCACAAAAAAGAAAAAAATTTTGCAATTTGCAGCAACATGGATGACTTGGAGAGCATGATGCTAAGTGAAGTGAATCAGACAAAGACAAATACTGCATGATGTCATGTATATGTGGAATCTCAAAAAATACAACAAACTAGTGAATAAAACAAAAAAGAAACAGACACAGACATAAAGGACAAAGTAGTGGTTACAGTGGGGAGAGGGAGGGCAGGAGCAATATAGGAATAAGTGAGAGTGAAAGGCACGAATTATTTGGGTATAAGGCTACAAGGATGTAACACAAAACATGGGGAATATAACCAACATTTTGTAAATGGAGTATGACCTTTAAAAATTGTATTAAAAAAAGGTGATAAACACTTCAGTGTACTATGTCACCAAATTCATATATAAAAAAGAACATCAACCTGAAATAAAAATATTTCCTGAAATTAAAATATGTCAAGAAAAAACTGAGTTGATAGAAAAACAAAATTAAAACAACTTTCAATAAAATCTGAATTATACAATCCCAGGCTTTTCTTTATTTAAGAAATACTGACAAAGGAGTTCCAGAGGAACTCAAAGGAAATGAATCTAGTATCCCTGAGGACAGAGGTTCAATCCCTGGCCTTGCTCAGTGGGTTAAGGATCTGGCATAGCTGAGAGCTGTGGTGTAGGCCATCAGTTACAGCTCGGATTCAGCCTCTAGCCTGGGAACCTCCATATGCCATGGGTGCAGCCGAAAGAAAGAAAGGAAGAAAGGAAGGAAGGAAGGAGGGAAGGAAGGAAGGAAGAAAAAGACAGACACTAGCAAAAATGACAGATGACAAAAGCTCTAACTCAAAGTCCTGATCAATACAGAAATTTATGGTAAAACAATTTCCAATACTTTCTTCAAAATAACCTATAATAATTTTTAACGCATTCCTTTGCAAGTTCTCAAACACTGTTTGAATTACAAAGAGTGTCGTTTTACACAGTATAAAAGGTAACTCAAGCTGCATTTTCTAAGCAATTAAGGTAGCTTGAGAGTATTTGGAAGCTGATTTCTCAATTTTATTAATTCCTTAATTTCACCGACAACTCAGATTTCCAAGGAAACACTGTCAGTCTCGTAACATATCGCCACGGCCCCCAAGTTGGCTGGTTCTATGGTCAATGCAGGGGCGGTTCTCAGTGACAGAGCAACAACTCAATGATTCTTTCTTAGTCATTTAAGCCACCCAGGCCCTCAAATAAATTTAGGGAACAAAGCAGGGGAGTCCAAATGACATTTCCTTCTATTCAGAAAAACTTCAACTTTTATGTTCAGTAATTAATGGCACTGTTTAACCAGGAATGACATTAGAAAATGGGAGCAGTTGTTATTTACCGTAGCCGTGTAATAAAGTGTCAAAGGTTATCACAACAGGATATCTGTGTTTAAATGGCAAGAGATAAAGAGACAAAGTCAAGGGAGTTATCCCTGCTATGTTTTCCAAGTGGAGGGAAGTCTGCTAAAATAGACTTCTAAATACCTACAGCTGCCACCCCAGCTCCAATGGTAATTTTAATGTTCCAGCCCTTCTCTACTTCCAATGGGGGCCCGAGGGGGGACGGGTGGGGCTGGGGGTTGGGGGACAGACAGGAGCAAACATTAGCATATAGCAATTCTAGGAGATCCTGTGTTGGCTCAGTGGTAACAAACCCAGCTAGTAACCATGAGAACACAGATTTGATCCCTGGCCTTGCTCAGTGGGTTAAGGATCCGGTGTGGCCAAGAGCTGTGGTGTAGGTCGCAGATGAGTCTCAGATCCCATGTTGCCGTGCCTGTGGCTATGTACACCATAGCCTGCAGCTGCAGCTCTGATTCGTCCCCTAGCCTGGGAAATTCCATATGCTGCAGGTGCGGTGCTAAAAAAAATACCTGCGATGTTACTGTCTTACTGGCATCTTCTCACTAGCTGTGTGGAGTGTGCATTTTCACTCTGCAAACAGTGACAGCGAGCCTGTGCTGACGGTGGCCTGGGACCATGGACGTCACCAGGCCTTCGTGTTGAGCACCTTCTCTATGCCTCATCTCGTGTTCGTGCTCTCTGACAGATTCCTCTACCATCTTCTTATCAGGAATCTAACAACTATCATTTCAACCCTCCAGCTTTATATTTATTGAAAAAGACATGGCTTTGAAGAACCATTCATCCTCTCCCAGGCTTACCGAGAAAAAAGGTTGAAGCTTAGAGGTTTAGGCTGCATATGCAATAAATGGTCAGTTGGATTTGAACCCACATCTATTAAGTTCCTAAAATGACATTCTTTCTCCTTCATGCATTGCCTCATCGCTAAAAAATAAGTTGGTAATCCTTTTACAATTGCTTTTACCTGTTCCTTATGAAAATAATTTGACGCAAAAAAAAAGCAAAATAAGGAAGTGAAAATTACTCAGACTCCCACTATACGATGGTTAATACATAAATATTTTGTTCCCCAGTTTTTTCTGCATCTTACAAGAATGGGATGATCTGGTGACTACATTATTTTATTCAATATGCTATTAGCATTGCTTTCTGATTAATATTTCAAGAACATGGTTGCCAATCATTGCAAACAACTCCTTTGTATTAAGGTACCATTTCATTTAAACCATTCAAATAATGCGTTAAAATCACTTTGGTTATCAAAATCTTTCACCTTAGATGTTTATTCTGTAAGTGCAATTAGCACATGAAGAAGCTATGGAATTCAGAAACTAAGAGCATAGGGTTTTGTTATCAGCGGTTGCAAGTACAACGGAAAGACAGCAGGGACTTCCTATAAAGAGAAGATCATTACCCCCCAAAAGTAATGCGTGCTAAAAATATTAACAGGTCTGGATCCACTATAGCACAGATTTCTCACAATTAAAAAGAAAAACTTGTCATTTAGACAGCATTTACACAGTGCCGAAATATCCACATAAAGAATGAAAAATCAGGAGCTCCCGTCATGGCTCAGTGGTTAATGAATCCAACTAGGAACCATGAGGTTGCGGGGTCAATCCCTGGCCTTGCTTAGTGGGTTAAGGATCCGGCGTTGCAGTGAGCTGTGGTGTAGGTGGCAGACGTGGCTCGGATCCCGCGTTGCTGTGGCTGTGGCGAAGGCCAGCAGCTACAGCTCCTGTTAGACCCCTAGCCTGGGAACCTCCATATGCCACAGGTGCAGCTCTAGATAAGGCAAAAACACACACAAAAAATTAACAAAAATAAACTGGAAAATAAACCAAAAAAAAAAAGAATGAAAAATCATCTAGATGTGGCAGTTTTGTAGAGGTGCTGAATCATCTGGGCAATCTTGGGAAAATCTGGGGTAAAAGAGTACAAGACACAGCCCAACAAAACTGCAACCTAAACATGAAATGCGACAGAAAACGTTTTAAACTTTTCAATACGAAGGATCAAGAGTCACTGGTAAATGTAAGGAAGGTAGTATGTTATTGCCATGTTATAGCCTCAGTGTTCGTGGACATTTTCCCTCCCTTCTCTCTGTTGATGCTCTTGAAAGTGGACTTGAACTCACCTGCTGATCTGGGTCAGGTGAGGAGTCTTAGGTGCTATAGTTGTCAACATGCACAAAGGTGCAATTATAGCGTAAAAGGATTGGGAGAAAAAAACTGGCTGCAAGAGCCCATACATCCGTAGAGTCTCGGGGAAAAAAATAAATCCAGTAACATTTCAATCCATTATTATGGCCAGCAGATCTTCCAGACGTACAAATCACATTTCTACATAACAACTGTCTTACCACACATGAGCCCTGGAGAACATTTCTAAGGCTGTGTGTGATTTAGAATCTAACCCAAAGGACAGTTTCACCCAGTATCACAGGCTCTTCCAGCTAAAACATGGAGCTCTCAAAATACATCTTCTTTAGTGTTACTTACACTCACCAGACTGACTTACAAGTTGAGCAGAATTTCTTTAGAATTACAAATTACTCCCACTCTTATAAATCGCCCACATAGGGCTTGTTTTCTGGAATTTTTTCTTTCTGGCATTACTCTTTATCGGACTTTAACAAAACTGAAAACAAACAAAACAAAATAAACAAACAAAAATCTCGCTTCGATTCTCCACTTCATGATCATTTACCAATATAGTCAAGAACAGCAGCATTTTTGCCCCGGTAACAGAGAGGAGAAAAGAGAGAAGGAAAAAAAACAAAACATTGAAAAGGAGGAAGGGACTCATTACAGCCTTGAGAGAATGTTTAGGAAAAATAGTGTTGATTTATCCCACATCTTGAAAGCTGGATCTTACAGGACTAGGCAGACGTGGTTATAGCTTTCTTGTCCTAGATTAAATTATAACCAACAAAGGATTAGTAAAATTGCAACTGATCTTGGCAAGGTTGCCTCTGTTTCATCATTCAGAGTTCAGCTGCAATGTCACCTCTTGGGAGAGCTGCTTCCCTGACTTTGGGGTACAGTGTAGACTCTGAATCACTCTGAGTTACGACTTTGCACGACACTTGTGGCTATTCGGCTTTTTTTTTTTTTGCTAGTGGGTATGTACATATTAGTGGGTGTGTTTACCCTCTGGTTTTCTGTTCACCTGCACAACAGTGACGGCTGCAAGAGAGCGTGGTTCTTACAAGTTTCGGGACACCAGGTAATTGCTGTCCGCTTAATCAAGGATACATTTAATCAAGGATGCATTTACCTTGCTTCCCCAATGCCATATACAGAAGCAAGTAGCCCACCCAAAAAAACAAACAAAACCAAATTAAACAAAACTCTGCGTTCCTCAGCTCCCTTGCTGCTAGTGGCCAAGAGATGGTTAAGAAGAGGCAAGCCGGGATGGTGCAGCGGAACTTTTCAGGAAGGGATGACCTTAGCGTGAGGAATCTTCTGGAATACCCACTCTTCTTTTCCCATTCCCCTCTTCCCGCCTGGAATGCAGACACTGCCAGAGTCAGAGCAGCCAAGCTGGGACAATGAGGAGAAGGTGAAAGCAGAGATGGTTCACTGATGGCCCCTTGGAGCGGCTGTTGGAGCCCTGTACTGCCTATGTCTAGACTTTTAATTACACGAGCAATTGGTTTAAGCCATTGCTTTTGGTGTTCCTGCCCCTTCCTGCCAACAGCCATCCTAGCTGCTGTACAGCGGTATTCCTAGTCCTTTAAATGGTGCCTGGGACCTAGAAAACGGTCGATATTTTTGAAATCCAGGACGTGAGGGCTATTTAAGGCCATTCCTTGTCAGGTCCTCACAAGTATACAGTGGTGTTTGTAGATGCCAATTGGTTGCATTTTCCCATCTCTGGAGATTACAAGTCAATTGACAAATAGACACAAGAGACAAATAGATACATTTTAAAGTGACATATCCCTCATTTATTTAATATTTACTGGATACCTCCTATTATACCAGTGCCCACGCTAAGTACTGGAGATAAAACTGCAAATGGAGCTGATCAAAATCCTGCCCTCGGGGTGCCTCTGTGTAGAGGCGGAAGGAAGGCCATGAACAGGAAATGTGTGTGTTAGAAGTTGGGTGACAATTTAAAGAAGGTGATCAGGAGTTCCCATCGTGGCGCAGCAGAAACAAATCCGACTAGGAAACATGAGGTTGTGGGATTGATCCCTCGCCTCGCTCAGTGTGTTAAGGATGTGGCGTTGGCGTGAGCTGTGGTGTAGGTTGCAGACGTGGCTTGGATCCCACGTTGCTGTGCCTGTGGTGTAGACCAGCAGCTCTAGCTCCTGTTAGACCCCTAGCCTGGGAACCTCCATGTGCCACGGGTGCGGCCCTAAAAAGACAAAAGACAGGAGTTCCCTTCGTGGCTCAGTGGTTAACGAATCCAACTAAGAACCATGAGGTTACGGGTTCGATCCCTGGCCTTGCTCAGTGGGTTAAGGATCCGGCGTTGCCGTGAGCTGTGGTGTAGGTTGCAGACGCGGCTCAGATCCCGCGTTGCTGTGACTGTGGCGAAGGCCGGAGGCTACAGCTCCTGTTAGACCCCTAGCCTGGGAACCTCCACGTGCCACGGGTGCGGCTCTACATAAAGGCAAAAAGACAAAAAAATAAAAAAGACAAAAGACCAAAAAAAAGGAAAAAAAAGCTCACTCGTGCTCCTGTGTTGAGAACAGACTGTAGGAAGAGCTAATATTGGAAGCGGGGAGACTGAGCAGGGAATTATTACAACTCGTGCAGGTAACAGGTAATGACAGCGAGGACCAGAGTGTGAGCTTTATGGCTGTTAAGGCTGCAGTGAAGAATACCACCTAGACACGGAGCCAAAGTAATCTTCCTGTCCCTCCGCATCTCAGACGGATTTATCCTCCAAGCAGAGCAGCTGGAAAACTGCAGACCTCCCGGCACTGGGCAGAGTCAGCATTCAGTAAGCCCCGCATGCCTGGGTTGGAGTCCTGGCTCCCTCACATACTACCACTGCAGCTTTGCCCAAGGTGCCTGATTTCTCTAGGGCTGAAAATATTACCTACCACATAGGGCTGCTGGGAGCATCGAATTAAAGGAGAGGATGTTTGAAAACTCCCAAGTGCAATTGCTTGGACCAGTAAGTTACAGCTTTAATCTTATCATTCTAATTATCAGATTTCATCAAAATATAAGACACCACTGTTAGTAAATGCATTGTTATTTATCTGCCTCCAAGAAAGAGTGAGAGCTTGCCAAGTAAATGGTGACACAAGGCCTCAATGACAGTCCCAAATGACACCGGGACATGATATGTTAGTTTCTTCCTGCAGTGAAATTACTTTTGTCTCTTTCAAAGAAGCTGGCAACTTCTCCTTCCTTCAGCAGCGTGGCTTGATGTAAGATGCGCAACGCTTTTGCATACGTCTGCGAAACATCCTGAACTTGAGTGTGATTGACAGCTTCACCTCGTCGCGGGACCTGTCTTCTTGGGTTCCTTTGACAAATACTTAGAACTGATGTAATCCTCCCTGCATGCCTATTTGTTTCAGCCACATCATTTTTCACCCTGCTACTGTGTTCCTGTATCCACAAAAACTGTGAATAGAGTAACTCTCCCTTTTTAATGCTGAACCATGATGTGCTCTTTTGTGCATAAGCATATCGAATGTCAATGAAGCCCAACGGGTGTAGTTCCAGCAATGCACAAAATGTTGTTGGGGCAACAGTGTTGAACAGATAGGACCACGTTAACAGATTCCAGATAAGAACACCTACATCATGACCCAAAAGAACTGCATACATGTGTGTACCCAAAAATCAGGTACCAAAACATCTGCAGTAACCCTCTTCCTACGAGCCTCAAGCTAGAAACCTCTGAAATACCCATCAGTGGTGGAATGGATAAGTTTCAGTATGTGCCTACTATGAAATACACAGGAATCAATAAGTATGAATAAACCACTACCAGCAGTGATAAATATAATGACAGACATAACATGGAGAAAAAGAAGGTGGACACAAAATATAATTTTATTTATATGAAGATCAAGAACAAGCAAACCTCCCCTATGCTGTCAGAAGACAGGAGAGTTACCTTTTTTTTTTTGTCGTTTTAGGGCCACACCCGCAGCATGTGGAGGTTCCCAGGCTAGGGGTCCAGTCGGAGCTACAGCCACCGGTGTACACCAGAGCCACAGCAACGTGGGATCCGAGCCACATCTGCAACCTACACCACAGCTCACGGCAACGCCGGATCCTTAACCCACTGAGCAAGGCCAGGGATCGAACCAGCAACCTCACGGTTCCTAGTCAGATTCGTTTCCTCTGAGCCACGACGGGAACTCCAGGAGAGTTACTTCTTGAGGAAGGGATGTCGGTGGTGGATAACTGGCTTCAGGCACAATAGGAGTATTCAGCATGCTAGAAAAGTTTTGTTTCTGGAGCTAGGTGCTACCTACCTGGGTGTGAAGTGTTTATAAGAATGAAAAATCAGGAGTTCCATGGGGCACAGTGGGTTAAGGATCCAGCTGTCACTACAGCAGCTTGGGTCACTGGCCACAGCGTGTGTTCAGTCCCTGTCTTGGGAATTTGCATATGCTGCGGGAGCAGCCAAAAGAAAAAAAAAAAAGGGAAAGAAAAGAAAATGAAAATTCACAGAAATGTATACTTAGAAATTCTGGACTCTTCCATAAGTATATTACAGACCAGAAAAGTTTAAAATATTGAAGCTCTAAAACATTATAGACACATACACAGGTGTGCAAATACACGTGCAAAAATCTTTTTTTTGTATTTGGCTGGAAAAGTGGCACTTGGGTAAAGGATGACTTGTCTTGCCTTTTTAAATGTTATTACTTTTTTTTAGAAGTTCCCGTCGTGGCTCAGTGGTTAACGAATCCGACTAGGAACCATGAGGTTGGGGGTTCGATCCCTGGCCTTGCTCAGTGGGTTAAGGATCCGGCGTTGCCGTGAGCTGTGGTGTAGGTCGCAGACGCGGCTCGGATCCCGCGTTGCTGTGGCTGTGGCGAAGGCCGGCGGCTACAGCTCCTGTTAGACCCCTAGCCTGGGAACCTCCATATGCCGTAGGTGGGACCCTCAAAAGACAAAAAAATAAAAATAAATAAATAAAAGAAAATATGTGGAATTTGGGGAGAAACTGAGAAACTTACTAGTCATGTGGATATAGGATAAGACAATGGAAATGAACCTTAGAGAGCCACTGGGACAAACCTTTAAGCTTTGATGATATGAAAGCTCAGCCCTTGGTCCTTCTCTAAATACTCACTCCCTGGGTGATTTCTTTCGGTCTCATGCCTTTAAATATTACCTATATGCCAATAACTCCCAAATTCTATCTCTAGCTCAGATCTTTTCTTTCCTTTTTTTTTTCCTTTTTCTTTTTTAAGGCTGCACCTATGACATGTGGCAGTTCTCAGGCTAGGGGTCGAACTGGACTTACAGCTGCCAGCCTACACCACAGCCACAGCAACACCAGATCCAAGCCACATCTGCGACCTATACCATAGCTCAAGGCAACACTGGATGCTTTAACCCACTGAGCGAGGCCAGGGATGGAACCCACATCATCATGGATACTAGTTGGGTTCATTACCACTGAGCCACGACAGCAATTCTCACTCAGATCTTTTTCCTAAAGTCCAGACTCAATTTTCTACTGCTGCTCAGTTTTTCCACTTGGACACCTAAGGACTGCTGAAATACACAGACCTGACTCTGGTTCCTCCACCCCACCGCCGACTTGTTCCCTACGCAGTCTTCCGTATCAGCAAATGTCCTCTTCCTCTATCCATTTGCTCTGGCCAGAAGCCCTGGATTCATCCTTGTCTGAGATCTTTGTCTCATCCATAAGCCATCCACCAGGAAATCCTCTTGGCTCCACCATCAAAATGTATCCCCAGCCTGTGTTCTTTTATGAAACGGTCAGTCAGGCATGGTCCCAAGAATAGACATAGGAGAGGCTCGGGAAGACAGGGTTTAATATTCTCACAGTTCTGACAAACAGGCGGCAGGGCGGGGGCCTGGGAGGAGTGCTGGGTTTGAGACACGGGGAAGAAGACAGGAAGAAGGGCAAATCTGGGCCTGAGCCTTAAATGAGGTTTCTCCAGGACAGCACAGGACAACCAGTTTAGGACTGGCTACTTTGAATAATTTCTCCAGACTTTAAGCTATAACGATGGCCTGTAGTTGCCTGGCGTCTAGCTTTGGGATGATTAAGGCAGAGGAATATTGCCTCCTAGGAAGCAGGCAGGGCCCACAGAGAGGAGGTCAGGCTCTGGATTGGTTAATGTGCCTATCAAAGACATGCTGAGCCCTTTACTCCAAGAATTTGGTAAGCCATGGGAGGTCCCTCTTTCCCCAACCAGAAAACATTTTTTTTTTTTTTTTTGGTCTTTCTAGGGCCGCACCTGCAACATATGGAAGTTCCCAGGCTAGGGGTCAAATAAGAGCTGTAGCCGCCAGCCTACACCACAGCCACGGCAGTGCGGGATCCGAGCTGCATCTGCGACCCACACCACAGCTCACTGCAACATCAGATCCTTAACCCACTGAGCGAGGCCAGGGATCGAACCCACGTCCTCGTGGATACTAGCTGGGTTCATTACCACTAAGCTACGATGGGAACTCCCCAGAAAGGTTTTTATTTTATTTTTATTTTTATTTTTATTTTTATTTTTTTGCTTTTTAGGGCCACACCCATGGCATATGTAGGTTCTCAGGCTAGGGGTCTAATCGGAGTTACAGCTGCTGGCCTACACCACAGCCACAGAAACACCAGATCCAAGCCGCGTCTGTGACCTACACCACAGCTCACAGCAATGCTGGATCGTTAACCCACTGAGCAAGGCCAGGGATCGAACCCACAACCTCATGGTTCCTAGTCGGATTCTTTAACCGTTATGCCACGACGGGAACTCCCAGAAAGGTTTTTAAAAGATGTCAAAACATCATAACATACAGAGAACTTAAAGAGAGAAACAATTCGATCCAGAATCTGATCCCATCTAACACCCTGTAGTTGTCTACTGACAACACCCTGGTCCAAGTCATCATCTTCCCTCACTCAGATGAAGCCAATGCCTGCAGCCGTGGGAAGACAGTCGCCCCTCCAGGCAAAGGGGATGTGGGCAGGGCCCCAACAGCACAGACTACAGGGACGTCGCACAGAGCTGTACCTATGAGCCAAGGCATCTGGCTGTCTGTATTAGAGCTCTTGTTTGCCTTCCAGCACAGACACATATTCATTCAACAAGCATATCAGGAATGCTCGCTTCTCCTTCCAGCACAGACATGTATTCATTCAACAAACATCACAAACACCTACTTCATATGAGGCACTTTTCCAGGCACTGTGAACACAGGAGTGAGCAAGGCAGGCAAGTTTTACGGAGCTCATAAATCTGCTCCCTGATGTTCTAGAGGGGGTAATAACAAGCCTGGAATTGGCAGTGAACAGACTGGTTCATTTGCCTTATCTAAGTGTGACCTAGAATTATTTTAAATTCTTCCTTCTTACTTTATATAGTCAGTTGGTTTCCAATGAATAGAAGAATTCAGATACGTGCATACAAAAATGTGTATTATGCATTTGCACATATGTGTGTATATGTAAATATGTGTGTGTACGTGTATTTGTGTGTGTAAACATTCTTCTCTTTTCTTTTTTTCCCCACATTTAAATGTTGAAAGGACTCAGGGAGATCCTGGCAAAGGCCACCATCTTTTCCTCTTCTTTCATCTGCCTGCTTCTCTAGCTGATCTCACCCAGTTCCATGGCTTTAAAATCTACCCATTTATTTGTGGACAACATTTAGTAAAGGGAAAAGAAACAGAGAAAGAGAATCGCTTAGACTACGTACTAGCAGTGAAGGAGATTATCAGCTCAGATTTTGCCTGGGGATACAAACTTTTTCTTTTTTTTTTTTTGATTTTTCCTTTTTAGGGCCTCACCAGTGGCATATGGATGTTCCCAGGCTAGCGGTCGAATCAGAGCTGCAGCTGCCAGCCTACGCCACAGCCACAGCAACACCAGATCCAAGCCACGTTTGAGACCTACACCACAGATCATGGCAACATCGGATCCTTTACCCACTGAGAAAGGCCAGGGATCAAACCCGCATCCTCATGGATCCTAGTCGGGTTCATTAATCACTGAGCCACGAAGGGAACTCCCCTGGGTGAACTTATAGCAGAAATTAAAAAGCCTTTATCTACAGCAAAGACTTCACAAAGAACAAGGAGCCCAGCATGTGAAACTGATTGTCCTGTCTTTCTCTATTAAAGACATTTCTCACGGGTAGAATTTAAGAATATAAATATACTCCACTGGCCCACATGTAAAATCAGCTTCTCCAGCCCAGCTGGGCTTCACTGAAGTCATGGAACTTCTAAACACCACTAAGGCTAATGCCACTGTCCTCAGCCCTGGCTATTCATCCCTAGAGGACATTTGACAATATCTGGAGATATTTTTGGTGTTGCAAACTAAAGAAGTGCTATTGGCATTTAGCAGGTAGTGACCAGGGACAGTCTTCAATGCACAGGGCAGCACCCATAGCAAAGAAGTATTTAGTCCCAAATATCAAAAGCTCTGAGGTTGAAAAATCCTGAACTAGGACAATATCCAAGACGTGGAAACTATCTAAATGCCCATCAACAGATGAATGAATTAAAAAGATGTGGTAAGTGTTCCCATTGTGGCACAGCAGTTAATGAACCCTACTAGGAACTGTGAGGTTGCCGGTTCAATCCCTGGCATCGCTCAGTGGGTTAACGATCTGGCATTGCCATGAGCTGTGGTGCAGGATGCAGACGTGGCTTGTATCTGGCGTTGCTGTGGCTGTGGTGTAGGCCGGCAGCAACAGCTCTGATTAGATCCCTAGCCTGGGAACCTCCATATGCTGCAAGTGAGGCCCTAAAAAGAAAAAAAAAAGGAAGACGTGGTATCTATATATACACACACAATGGACTATTATTCAGCCTTTATTCCCTTTTTTTTTGGCTTTTGTCGTTTTAAGGCCACACCCACGGCATGTGGAGGTTCCCAGGCTACGGGTCTAATCAGAGCTGTAGCTGCCGGCCTGCACAAGAGCCACAGCAATGCAGGATCCGAGCCGCATCTGCAACCTACACCACAGCTCACGGCAACGCCGGATCCTTAACCCACTGAGCGAGGCCAGGGATCAAACCCACAACCTCATGGTTCCTAGTTGGATTTGTTTCCGCTAGAACTCCCGCCTTTGTTCTTTTTAGAACAAAATTATGCCATTTGCAGCAACATGAATGGACCTACAGATTATGATATGAAATGAAGTAAGTCAGAAAGAGAAAGACAAATACCATATGATATCACTTATATGTGGAGTCTAAAAGATGGCACAAGTGAACCATCCTACAAAACAGAAAGAGACCTATGGACACAGAGAACAGATCTGCAGTTGCCAAGGGCAGGTGGGGAGGGAGTGGGATGGACTAGGAGTTTGGGTTTAGCAGATGCAAACTATTACATTTAGAATGGACAGACATCAAGGTCCTACTCTATAGCATAAGTAACCATCTCCAGTCTCTTGGGATAGTCCATGATAGAAGATAATATAAGAAAAAGAATGTATATGTGTATGACTGGGTCACTTTGCTGTACAGCAGGAATTGGCACAAGATTATAAATCAACTATCTTTAATTTTTTAAAAAAATTCTGGATTAGGGGTAAGTACCTTCCTACCGTCCTCCCCAGCTGGACCTATTCCATCTTACTACACATCACTCAGCACTTCAGTGAGCTCCTTAACTAAAGAGTTATGACTCTAGCAGCTTAGATCACTAGCTTTCACAGTCTGGGTAGAAAATATGCAGTGTGTCCCCAGTAAAGCACATCTGCTGATATGTTCTCTACCCTTGAATCTATATGGCCCCATGACTCACTGTCACCAATGCGACAAATGTGACATTATGCCAGGTTTTGGGAAGCCTATGGTCTATGCTAAGGCTTGAGAAGGCTTGGTGGCTTCTGCTTTTATGCTTTGGGGCGCCCTGAGATGCCATATAAGAAATCCACCCACCTGGCCTTAGAGATCAAAAGAAGAGGCCACATGGCGAGGCCAGGTGGTGAAGGAGAGGCTCTGAGATTTCTTGCAGAGAGAGGCCCAGGGTCTCAGCTGAGCCAGCTGTCCCTCTCAAGGCTGACAGGTAAGTCCGTGGAGGCCCCAGATAACTGTAGCCCAGCAGATGTCACTAGGAGCAGCAGAACTGTCTGGCTGAGCCCAGTCAGGCGCAGAATTATAAGAAATAACAAAAGTGCTATGGTTTTAAACCTCTGTGCTTTAAGGTAGTTTGTTCTTCAGCAATAGCCAGTTAAAATTCTTTCAGTTATCTTTCAGATGAGAAGATGAGACAAGAGCACAATGGTCTCAAATTCTTCTTAGCCTCAGACTCCCTGGTCTAACAAAATCCTATCCAGAAACACAATATGTGCCTATCTGCTAAAGAGTTTTTTTGGAGGCCAGGTACAAAAACCCAAATGAAGTCGCTTAGACAACAGTGGGGTCCTTTCCTCATGTGGCAAAAATTCCGGAGCTAGATGTTTGCTGGCATTGGTTCAGTGGCTCATTGAGATCAAATTCCTTGTCTCTGTGATTCCAGGCATTCCCATCATGCTTATGGCCACATGGGGACAGGATTGCTGATGAAACAGCAGATATGATGCTGGCAGTGAAGGGAAGAGGAGGGAAAAAAGCAAGGTCAGTACCAGCCCCAGATGTCCCTTTCTTGTAAGGAAATCAAAGTTTCCCCAAAGCTCTGGCATTAGGGACTTCTCATGTTTCATGGGCCAAAACTGGGTCATAAGCCAATCCACAGCCCTCGGCAAGACTAGGAATTGAGGGACAGGACTCTCATGAATGACTTTGATCATATCCCACAGCTTGAGCTTGGGCCAGGTGCCACTGCACACAAAATCAGGGTGTTGGAAGGAAGCGGGGGGTAAGGACGGAGCAAAAAGTAACGGACTTCTCAGAGAATGCAAGAAGTACAAGAATGGAGTTGCTCTCTCTGAATTAGGGCCATGTATTCCTGTCAACGCAGCCTCCCTTTCCTTGTGACTTCCTTTCTGCCACAGTGAGACTCCAAGAGGGTTCCAAGAAGACCAGGGCGCCAGAAATCCAAGTCTAAAAATCACTTGAGTCCTGCTGTATAGTATAGGGAATTATATCCGAACTTGTGATATATGAGAAAAAGAAATTGATAGAACATTTTGTGTGTGTGTGTGTGTGTGTGTGTGTGTGTGTGTGTGTGTGTGTGTGTCTTTTTAGGGCTGCACCCGAGGCAGATACAGGTTCCCAGGCTCGAATCCGAGCTGTAGCTGCTGGCCTACACCACAGCCACAGCCACAGGGGATCTGAGACGCATCTGCAACTACACCACAGCTCGCGGCAATACTGGATCCCTAACCCACTGAGCAAGGCCAGGGATCAATCCTGCTTCCTTATGGACACTGTCAGGTTCTTAACCCACTGAGCCACATAGGGCACTCCCAACTGATGTAATCTCTTGAGGTAGTGCCTTCCAATTTTTTGTTATTCTGAGTGGGATAAGCATCTAACATTTTATCTGTCTCAAAGGCTAAGACTTCGGAGTTCCCATTGTGGCTCAGTGGTTAACAAATCCGACTAAGAACCATGAGGTTGCGTGTTCGATCCCTGGCCTCGTTCAGTGGGTTAAGGATCCGGCGTTGCCGTGAGCTGTGGTGTAGGTTGCAGACGCGGCTCAGATCCCGCGTTGCTGTGGCTGTGGCGAAGGCTGGCAGCTACAGCTCCTGTTAGACCCCTAGCCTGGGAACCTCCATATGCCGCGGGTGCGGCCCTAGATAAAGCAAAAAAAAAAGACAAAAAAAAGAAAAAGAAAAAAAAAAGGCTAAGACTCCCCCTTCTGGGTACCAGAAGATTTCATTCACCCCTTCACCAACCAAGCTCCTTTAGGAAACACAGGTATCTCTCCCACTTGTAATACTAACAGGTTAAAAAATATATATTTCAGGATCATTGTTCCAATGGTCTTCTCGAGTACTCTCTAAGGTAGATATTTTTATCTCAATTTACAGATGAGGGAAGGAGGCTTGGGAAGATGAGGGGATGAGCCAAGGTTGCCCAGTGCTGGAAATATCACCCAAACCATCTGGCCTTCTGCCAAGTCTTCTTGGCACTTACTAAAGACTAGGGTCTCTTCCAGGAACTGAGGATGGAGTGGGGAACAAAGCACCCCAGAGAAGGTCTTGCTCCCATGGGCCTCAGTGGGAGGGAAAGATATAAAGTAAACAAACGGGTAAGTAAATAAACTGTAATTTCAGATAGTCTAATGGATAAGGAAAACAATAAAACAGGATGCAGTGTTATGACTCTTGCTGGGAAATGCTGGAACTGGTGGGGAGAAAATTGAACTCTCCTACAACTGTTCGTGGGTATGCAAATTGGCACAACCACTATAGAAAACAGTATGGAGTTCCTCAGAAAACTAAATGTAGAACTACTATATGATCCAGCAATCCCACTCCTGGGCATGTATCCAGACGAAACTTTCATTCAAAAAGATACATGCAACCCTATGTTCACTGCAGCACTACTCACAGTAGCCAAGACATGGAAACAACCTAAGTGTCAACTGACAGATGAATGGACCAAGATGTGGTACATATATACAAAGGACTACTACTCAGCCATAAAAAAGAACAAAATTTGCAGCATCATAGATGGAAGTAGAGATTATCATATTAAATGAAGTAAGTCAGAAAGAGAAAGACAAATACCTTATGATATCATTTGTGTATGGAATCTAAAATACGACACAAGTGAACCTATCTACAAAACAGAAACAGATCCCTAGAAATAGAGAACAGACTTGTGGTTGCCGGGGGAAGGGGAGGGAGTGGGATGGACAGGGAGTTTGTGGTTAGTAGATGCAAACTGTTGCTTTGGGAGCAATGAGGTCCTACCATACGGCACGGGGAACTGTAGCCAATTGCTTGTGACAGAACCTGATAGAAGATAGCATGAGAAAAAGAATCTATACATACATGTATGACTGGGTCACTTTGCTGTACGTCAGAAATTGGTACAACATTGTAAATCAACTGTAATTTTTTTTAAAAAAGAGAAAAAGTACACATGTATAAGATATAAAATTTTAAAAAGATTAATGTTGGGGTGAGATGGGGGCTGCTTTCAGCTGGGTGACGGGGGAAGCTTCTCTGAAGAAGTGATCATTGCATTGAGAAGGTGCCAAGCATGAGAAGATCTGCGGGGAGGAGGTCCAAGTCATCATGAAAGAACTTGAATATTTGAAGGGTTGTAAGGAGAGAGCAGTCTAGTTGGGCTGGAGGGTGGGAGAGACTGTGCCTCAAGAGGAGTGGTCTGAGAGCTCAGCAGGAGCCAGCCTGTTCATTCACCCACAGCTTCAGATGACTCAACCTCACCTTCCTCATCATTCTCTTCACGGGACTCTGGTTTCACTTTTGACTTCTTTGAGGGTCAAGACCTAGAAAGGTCAGATCCATTGATTCGGATTCTGCAACCCAGTGGTTTTATAAGAGTAGGCTCAGATGGTAAGAGGGAGCCTATGAGAGAATCTTCCTAATGTGCTTTCTTTTTTTTCCTTCTCACATGGAAGCTGGCATCGACCAGATGAATCATTGTCTTTGCAGCTAATAATTGCTGAGTCAAGAAAGAAAGACACTTTGCTTTATGGGATGTGCGCTCAATATGTAATATATTTATCCTGAAGTGGAGGGGTGAGGAGCCACTGTGGTGATATATGCTCTAAAAAATGAAGGCAGAGCTCTGCGTCCCTTGTTCCACAGCTGCAGAATTTATAGGATAAGCTCCTGGTTTCTGTTAAGAAACAACGAAGAGGAGTCCTGCAGTGGCCCAGCGGGTTCAGGAACTTCCAAATGCCATGAGTGTGGCCATATTAAAAAAAAAAAAATTAAGGAAACCAATGAATGGACTTTATAACTGACAAATTACCCCAAACCCAATGTAATAAGCAAATTGATTAATGACATACACCAGCAATGATCATGTACACAGCACTGTTGCCCTAAAAGACTATTAAACATGAGGTAGGAGTTTCTGTATTGTTGTTGCTGTTTTTCAGTACGATAAAAGGTGACTCCTTAATGTTAGATGTGATTCTTTCAAGCCAGAGCACCAAAAGCTTCACTGGACAAGGGGAATCTGTCAATGTACCAGTTACCCCTGGAATCTCCACAGGGCTTTCAACAATCCCCACATACTATTTATAGGGCTTCCTAACAAGAGGATGGCAAAGTGTAAGTGTTACTACACTTATACTTGGACTGGAGAGCTAAAATGACTTTTTAAGGAAGTTTAACATAATGGTAGTCTAATCTGTACCCAGCCAGTGATTGGAGGATTGATTGACGCTACATCACCCTTGCATAGCCTTATGTCCTATGACACCAGCCATCGTTCCTTTAACAAAATGAAGGGTTGCTAAAACCCCTCAAATGTTTTTTGGGTTTTTTTGTTTTGTTTTGTTTTGTTTTGTTTTTTGTCTTTTTGCCTTTTCTAAGGACGCACCCATGGCATATGGAGGTTCCCAGGCTAGGGGTCTAACAGGAGCTGTAGCCGCCAGCCTACACCACAGCCACAGCAATGCGGGATCCAAGCCGCGTCTGCGACCTACCCCACAGCTCACAGCAACGCCAGATCCTTAACCCACTGAGTGAGGCCAGGGATCGAACCCACAACCTCATGGTTCCTAGTTGGATTCGTTTCCACTGAGCCGTGACGGGAACTCCAAAACCCCTCAAATGTTAACAACATAAAACAATATGTCAACAAATGGAACAATAGGAATTTCCATCGTGGCGCAGAGGAAACAAATCCCACGTCATCATTTTCTTGTATGGTTCACTATTGTTCCATTTTTTTGTTGTTTTGTTTTCATTTTTTGCTTTTTAGGGCCGCACCTGCAGCATATGGAGGTTCCCAGGCTAGGGGTCTAATAGGAACTGTGGCCTCCAGCCTACGCCACAGTCACAGCAACGCGGGATCCGAGCTACATCTGTAACCCACACCGCTTGATCCTTAACCCACTGAGCGAGGCCAGGGTTTGAACCCGCAACCTTATGGTTCCTAGTCAGATTCATTAACCACTGAGCCATGACGGGAACTCCCAGATTTCTGTTTTTAAAGAGCCTTTGAAACCAGGTGGTTCAAAACCCACTGAGCCTGTCTTTCATTGGAGAGGGGGGATTCTTTCAGATATGTTTTGATGTGGTTGAGTTTCTAAATTCACAGACTCACTGTAAACACATCAAGTTCAGTCAAGGACGACCAAAAGTACATACTGATTTGGTCGGCTAGCCATCCACGTTCTGTGCCATTTGAAATGGTCAGTTTGCACATTGCTTGTATTCCAGGAAAAAAAATATCATGAAGGTGTTTAACCTTCTTAGCAAAACAAAGGTAATGACGCACATCTCCCTTTGGAAGGAAGGAAGGAAAGAACATAGGAAAGAGGGCATGGAGGAAGGACAGCTTCTCACGGCATCCTAGTCGATATCCCTGGGGGGAGGAGGACAAGGAGAGGAGCTCATCCTTTAGATTCCCGAGATGCCCAGAAAAAGCGTCCCTGTGTCAGGAGAGTTCTTGGCCAGAGATGAGGGGAAACTGCTTCTTCCTTACCAGCCTCAGATCAGGTAGTTCATTCTGTAAGGTATTGAGCAGTAGGCTCAGAGCTTCAGGAGGTAAACTTCAGTCAGAAGACTTTTCAACAAAAATCCCTTTTATCTTCCACTCAAAATGGAAGATGTACTAAAACACGTACCTTGTACACTTTCTCAGACGCTAACTGCCCTTTCCTCTCTCCGGATTAGTGCCCCATTCATATGAGTCATGCTTCTACTTCCGGGGCAGGGGGTCTGCTTCCTGAGCAGTTGCCAAAGGGTTGGGTTATACAACAGGAAGAGAGGAGAATTAGCTCCCCGGGAGGGTAAGCCTTGACAATGGGAAATGGGAACAGGGAGGGAGAGGAAGAGATAAATCTCCCTTTTCCTCTTCTTCTTCCCAGGTACAATGCCTCCTCGAAACCTGCAGAAAAAAAGGACTGTGTGCAGAGCCAACAAGTCTGATGAGTGGTCCAGGCATCTCCTCCGGACTGACTCACAGTGCAAAGCATTGCACTGCTTCTCTTCTCTCCCAGCCAGAGCCTGGCTTCACTTTCCCCCTCACTATCACCTCCCTGGGTTTGAACCTCCCACATCAAAGTCTCAATGCCTTACTCACGGCTGCACAGTGAGAGACCAGATCTTTACAGCTGGATGTGATTATATGACTAAATTCTTGCCAATGGGATATGCGGAGAAGCGGTACATACAAATTCTATGTCTTGTCCTTAAAAACAATCGAGTATATACCTCCCTACCATCCTCTTTCCTTCCTTTTCTCCATCACCCCCCTCCCTCTGGGTGGGAAGGAGCCATGATTTGAACAATTTTGGAGGCTACAAGTCAATGATGGCCGAGCTGCCAGGCCAGTACAGGACCGTTTATTACTGGATTTGCACACGAGAGAAAAAAACTTTCAATATTTAAAGTGAAAATGTATTAGGTGTCTCAATCTTTGCCTTGGGCTCTACTTTCTAAAGAAATCAATCCAAGACCAGTAATAATTAGGTATTATCTGCATTCTGTTTATCACTTTTTTTTAAAGTCTTTTATTTATAGTTCCTGGTTGTTTTATTTTTATTTATTTATTTATTTATTTATTTTTTGCTTAATGAATTTTTTTACAATTATAGGTGTACAAAAATCATCACAAGGCAATTTGATAGCATTTGTGTCCCAAACCCTCAGTGCATCCCCCCACCCCCCAGATTGTGTTTATCAGTTTTCTTCTGGTGAACAGCCTTCCTCTGAATTTATGCTAAATATCTTGGCTGAACCAAAGGTGCTACTCTGACTTCGGAGGGCATATACATCTGCAAATAAGTACTTCCATGTCCAAGCATCACAACCATAACTTGGACTCAGCTTTTCTCCCTTCAGGATGACCTTTTCATGCCTGAAATGATCGACAGATGACATCCGAATACAAGCAATGATCTTTGGACCACTGAGCGGTTGTTTTCCTTTAAGCTCAAATAAAAGTATGATAAAGAAAGCATGCTCAAATTCTCATGAGGCAGAGAAAGACAGAGAGACTTTAAGAAGCTCCCAGGCTTCCATTCACTTTCCCTGGTAAAAATGACTAAATTAATTCTTTTAGATGGAAGAGTCCTGCCATGATCTTTAGCACTCAACTCTTTTAAAATAAAAGAATGATCACTGCAAGGCAAATGGCCAAGGTCTTGGCCTGCTGAGTCAGGATCAACCAAAAGTCCTCTGACAAAATACGTAAACCAAAGGAAATGTATCTGGAAGTAGATTGGAGGGATTTTGAAAATAAAACAAGAAGGAAAAAAAACCAAATACCTCCCTTTGGTCAGCAATTCTGCTTCTAGAAATTTACCTTAAGGACAATACTAATACTTAATACAATACAATACACAGTCAGTATTACTATGTAACGATATTCATGACAGGAGTGTTCATGTTAATATACTGATATAAAAACCCCACAAGAGAAGTATCTATTATTAGCAACACGGTTTTTGCAAGTTCAGGTAGAACCACATGATGTAATACTGGGTAGTCACTCAAAATGATAATAAAGATTTGGAGTTTCCGTTGTGGCTCGGTGGTAACAAACCTGACTAGTATCCCTGAGTATATGGGTTCAATCTCCGACCTCACTCAGTGGGTTAACAATCCAGCATTGCTGTGAGCTGCAGTGTAGCTTGCAGACACAGCTTGGATCCCGTGTTGCTGTGGCTGTGGCGTAGGCTGGCAGCTGTAGCTCCAATTAGACCCAGAGCCTGGGAACCTCCATACACTACAGGTGCAGCCCTAAAAAGCAAAAAAAAAAAAAAAAAAAAAAAAAAAAGGTGATGAAGATTTGTATTCACATGAAAAAGAAGTTCATGAAAGTTTGAGTTTTAAAAGCATGTTCTTTTATATTTTGAAAATTAGTCCCTTGTTGTTCGCTTTGCATTGTGGCTCAGCAACCTAACCCAACATAGTATCTGTGAGGATGCAGGTTCAACCCCTGGTCTCGCTCAGTGGGTAAAGGTTCTGGTGTTGCTGCACGCTATGGCCTAAGTCGCAGATGAGGCTTGGATCCGGGGTTGCTGTATGTGACTCTGGTGTAGGCCAGCAGCTGTGATCCAATTTGACCCCTAGCGAGGGAAGTTCCATATGCTGCATGTGCAGCTGTAAAAAAAGAAAAAACAACAACAACAACAACAAAAAAACATGTCGCTAAATATGGTAAGATGGTATTTGTAGTCTAGGAGAAGAGTTCTTAAAATGTGGTCTCTGGGAAACAACCCAAATGTCCATCGACAGATGACTGGATTAGGAAGATGTGGTATATATACACGATGGAATACTATTCAGCCATAAAAAAGGATAAAATAATGTCATTTGCAGCAACATGGATGGAATTAGAGACCCTCATACTGAGTGAAGCAAGTCAGAAGGAGAAAGACAGATGTCATATGAAATCTCTTATAACTG
>PVHT021183699.1:48819986-48838047 GCA_004024745.2 Catagonus wagneri | reverse complement strand
TTGTGGTTGCCAAGGGGGCGGGGGAGGGGTGGGGGAGGGGTGGGAGGGAGTGGGGATAACTACTGCTTTAATGATGGAATAGCAAGGAGCTCCAACTGTAATGCACGGGGAACTATATCTAATTACATGTGACAAATCCATATATGTACATGTAATCGGGTCACCACATGGTGCAGTTGGAAAATCTGACAGAAATCTAGCTATAATGCAAAAAAAAAAAAATGTGGTCTCTGGACCAGAAGCATCAGCATCATTTGGGAAAATGCCCTATTTCAGACCTACTGAACCACAGACTCTAATGGATTCCAACAAGCTGTTTTAATAAGTCTTGCAAGTGATTCTAATGCATGCTAAAGACTGAGAACCACTGATCTAGACAAAGAGGAGGTTGCTATAACCTCATTGTAAGGGATGAGTAAGATAATCCCCTTGTTATTCTAACACAGCCCAATACCATGGTTACAGTGGCTGGTAATAGCAAAACTCAGCCCACATGGTCTTAAACCATAAGTAAACGTACTAGTTCACATGAACTTGGATAAGGCAGGTCCCAGGACCTATACTTAAGGTTTCATCTCCATTTCTTGTGATTCTTTCATGTACATGCTTCATTTTTCAGCCTGGCAGTCAGATGGCTGTTGCAGTTCCACCCACATAATACCACAACCAGAGGCAAAATGGGACTGCGTTTTCGAAAAGACACATGCACCAGTAAGTTTATAGCAGCAGTATTCACAATAGCCAAGACATGGAAACAGCCTAAATGCCCATCAAGAGATGAATGGATGAAGAAGATGAGGTACAATGGAATGCTACTCAGCCAGAAAAAAGAACAAAATAATGCCAATTTGCAGCAACATGGATACAACTAGATTCTCATACTAAGTGAGGTAAGACAGAGAAAGAGAAAGACAAATACCATAGGACATCACTTATATGTGGAATCTAAAATGTGGCACAAATGAACCTATCTACAAACAGAAACAGACTCACAGACATGGAGAACAGACTTGTGGCTGCCAAGGAGGAGGGAGGAGGGAGTGGGATGGACTGGGAGTTCGGGGTTAGTGGATGCAAACATTACATTTAGAATGGATAAGCAATGAGGTCTTACTATACAGTACAGGGAACTATATTCAATCTCCTGGGATAGACCAGGATGGAAGATAATATAAGAAAGGGAATGTATATATATATGTATGACTGGGTCACTTTGCTGTACATCAAAAATTGGCGCAACACTGTAAATCAACTATACTTTAATTAAAAAAAAAGAAAAGAAAAAAGGAGAAAAAAATCGTTTGTGTCTTTTGGAAGCCTCTTCATAACAGCAAGGAAATCTTTCCTAGGACCCCCTCACGCTCTTAGCAGACCTTTATTCCTTTCTCATTGACAAGATATGGGTCACATGCTCATTCCTCGGCTAATTAGTGGTAGGAGGAGTAGGGAAACCATGACTGACTTAGTCAGGATGCAGCCCTGAGCTAGCAATGATTCCTTCCAGGAAGGTTGGCCACTGAACAAAACTGAGGTCCTGCTAATAAGGAGGAAGAGAAGAAATAACTTTGGAGTAGAGCAACAAACTGTGTGCTACACTGAACCTAGGCTAGCAACTACTTTATACTCTCTATAAAACTGAATTACTCATCACTGCCATGAGGAAACCGTCAAGTGGGATGAGATATGGGGCCTGCCGTGGTGGTGGTGGTGGGGTACCAGTAGAGGTGGAGTGTTTTCTTTCTCAGGCGTTCCTTGCTTTGGAATCAGCTCCTGAGTGTCATGAAGAAGGCTTTATCATGCAAGGCATTTTCTTTCTCTTTCTTTTCCTTTAAGGTGACTTAAATGACTAACAATATAGAGTGCTGACAAGGCTGTGGAGCAACTGGAAATCTCAGACATTGCTGGTAGGAATACAAATTGACAGAAACACTCTGAAAAACTATTTGTCAGTGTCTACTATGGCTAAAAACATACTTATTTTATAACCTAGCAATTTTACTCCTTGGGATTCCAAAGAGATGTGTGGGTGGACAGGCATAAGAATGTCCACAGCAGCTTTCAAACTGAAAACAATCCACATGCCGATCAAGAAGAATGATTAAGGCAACTGTGGCAAAGGCATACAAAGAAATACGAAACACAATGAAAATAAACAAGCTGCTGATGCTTCCAAAAATGTAGATGCATCTCACAGTTACAAGATTAAGTGAAAGAAGTCAGACACAAAATAATACACACTACGTAGTTAATTTATATGAATATGAAAATGACAAAATTAATCTAAGTGTTAGCAGTCAGAATAGTTCCTACTCACAACAGAAAAGAATTTCAAGTGTGGCCTGCTTTATCAGGTAAATAGCCTTTATAATTAAGGCTGTACTTGCAAATGAAAAGCCACATAGACCTATAGAATAGAATAGAAAGCCCCCATATAGCCTCAAGCGTATATGAAATTTTAGCATATGATAAAGGTGGCATCTCAAATCACTAGGGCAAAAGACAGTTGTTTAATATACAGCAGTGAGATAACTGTAAAAGATAAAATTGAATATACTTCACACAATATATAAGAAAAACTCCAAATGGATTAGAGAAAAGTCAATGGAAAAATAGAAAAAATAGAAAAGTCGAGATTGTAACCAAAATGAACCAAGTACTAGAAGAAAACATGAGAGAATTCTTCAGTAACCTTAGTGTAAGGAAAGGCTTTATAACAATGATACCAAAATACAGAGACAATAAAACAAAAGACTGACAAATTTGACTCCATTAAGATTTTTTCATATGATTGTAAAACACCATAAACAAAGTGAAAACTGGGAGAAAATATATGAAACATATATCACAAAGGCTAATACCTCTAAAATATTAAGAACATATAAAAATTAGGATTAAAAACCTAACAAAACATACCATACACAAAAATAATCTCAAAATGGACTAAAGGGAGTTCTTCTCATGGCCCAGTGGTTGATAATGAACCCAACCAGTATCCACGAGGACGCAGTTCGGTCCCTGGCCTTACTCAGTGGATTAAGGATCCAGCATTGCTATGGCTGTGGTGTAGGCCAGCAACTGCAGCCTCGATTCCACGCCTTGCCTGGGAACTTCCATATGTTGCAGGGGTGGCCCTAAAAGACAAAAAAAAAAAAAAAGGAAAAGAAAAAACAGATTAAAGATCTAAATGTAAAACCAGATACTATAAAACTCTTACAGGAGGAGTTCCCGTCGTGGAGCAGAGGAAACGAATCTGACTAGGAACCATGAGGTTGAGTGTTCGATCCCTGGCCTCGCTCAGTGGGTTAAGGATCCGGCGTTGCTGTGAGCTGTGGTGTAGGTCACAGATATGACTTGGATCTGGCATTGCTGTGCCTCTGGCATAGGCCAGTGGCTACAGCTCCAATTAGAACCCTAGCCTGGGAAACTCCATATGCCACATGTGCATAAAAGGACAAAAAGACAAAACAAAAAACAAAAAACTCTTACAGGAAAACATAGGCAGAACATTCCTTGACATAAATCGCAGCAACGGAACCTAACTGAACTTATAAGTTTTGGCACAGTAAAGGAAACCATAAACAAGACAAAAAGACAACCCACAGATTAAGAGAAAATATTTGCAAATAAAGCAACCAATAGGAGATTAATCTTCAAAATATGAAAAAAAATTATCATGCAGCTCGATATTATAAAAACCAATTCAATCCAAAAATGGGCAGAAGCTCTAAAGACATATTTCTCTAAAGAAGCCGTACAGATGGCCAAAAAGCACATGAAAAGATGCTCAGCATCATTAATTATTAGAGAAATGCAAATCTAAACTACAATTAGGAATTACCTCACACTAGTCAGAAAGGTCATCACCAAAATGTCTACAAACAATAAATGTTGGAGAGGGTGTGGAGAAAAGGGAACCCTTCTACAATGATGGTGAGAATGTAAATTGGTACAACCACTATGGAGAATAGTATGGAAATTCCTTAAAAAACTGGAGTTCCCTTCGTGGCTCAGTGGTTAACAAATCTGACTAAGAACCATGAGGTTGCGGGTTTGATCCCTGGCCTTGCTCAGTGGGTTAAGGATCCGGCGTTGCCGTGAGCTGTGGTATAGGTTGCAGACGCGGCTCGGATCCCGCATTGCTGTGGCTGTGGTGAAGGCTGGCAGCTACAGTTCCTGTTAGACCCCTAGCCTGGGAACCTCCATATGCCACAGGTGCAGCTCTAGATAAAGGCAAAAAGACAAAAAAAAAAACTAAAGATAGAGTCACCATATGATCCAGCAATCCAATCCCACTCCTGGGCACATATCCAGAGACAAGAATAATTTGAAAAGAAACATGCAACCCACACTGCAGCACTATTTACAATAGCCAAGACATGGAAACAACTTAAATACCCATCAACAGAGGACTGGATAAAGAGGTGGTACATATATACAATGGAATATTATTCAACCGTAAAAAAGAATGAAATAATACCATTTGCAGCAACATGGATGGACCTAGAAATTATCATATCAAGTGAAGTAAGCTGGACAGAGAAAGACAAATATATGATATCACTAATACATGGAATCTAATTTTAAAAATGATACAAAAGCTCTTGTTTGTAGGACAGAAACAGACTCAAAGAATTTGAGGTCAAACTTAGAGTTACCAAAGGGGAAAAAGTGGGGGGAAGGGATAAATTGGGAGGATGGGATCGACACATACACAATACTGTGTATAGGGTAGATAACTAACAGGAAGCTACTGTGTAACTCAGGGAGGACTGCTCAATGTTCTGTAATAACCTATATGGAAAAAAAGAATAGGTCGGAGTTCCTGTTGTGGCTCAGTGGTTAACAAATCCGACTAGGAACCATGAGGTTGCAGGTTCGATCCCTGGCATTGCTCAGTGGGTTAAGGATCCGGCGTTGCCGTGAGCTGTGGTGTAGGTTGCAGAAGTGGCTCGGATCCCGCATTGCTGTGACTATGGCGAAGGCCGGCGGCTCCAGCTCCGATTAAACGCCTAGCCTGGGAACCTCCACATGCCGCGGGTGCGGCCCTAAAATAACAAAAAAGGCCAAATGTACATGTATAACTGATTCACTCTGCTATAAACCTAAAGCTAATACAACACTGTAAATCAACTACGCTCCAATAAAATTTTTTTTAAAGTCAGAAAAAAAACATAGCAATTAAAAAACTTTTAAAAAGATACATACACACTAATGTTCACTGCAGCACTACTTCCAACAGTCAAGACATGGAAGCAATCTAAGCATCTATCATCAGAGGAATGGATAAAGAAGATGTGGTACATATATGCAATGGAATATTACTCAAACATAAAAAAGAATGCAATAATACCATTTGCAGCAACATGGATGGCTGTAGAGATTATCAAATTAAGTGAAGTAAGTCAGAGAAAGACAAATTTTATGTGATATCACTTATATGTAGAATCTAAAAAAATGACAAGAAGAATTTATTTAGAAAACAGAAGCAGACTCAGATTTCAACAGCAAACTTATCAAAGTAGAAAGGTGGGAGGGGGAGGGATAAATTAGAAATGTGGGATTAACATATACACACTACTATATCCAGAGTAGATAATCAACTAGGACCTACTGTATAGCACACAACTCTAATATTCTGTAACAGCCTATATGGGAAAAGAATCTGAAAAAGAATGGATATATGTATGTGTGTAACTGAATTAATTTACTGTACACCTGAAATTGACACAATATTCTAAATCAACTATACTTCAATAAAAAATAAAAATTGGAAAAACCCAAAACCAAATCATTATCTTATCAACAAGATGGCATAACTTGATAAAATTTTGTAATGTAAAATAATAATAATAATAAAAACAGGAGTTCCTGTCGTGGCTCAGCAGTTGCATCTCCATGACTACAGACTGAGACCAATAAACGACTACATGAGGAAATAATTGGAGGAGAGGGGAACCCTCTTCTGTGCAGTGGAATTTCAATTCATAAATGTAGAAGGGGTGTTCCCTTCATGGTTCAGTGGTTAATGAACCAGCTAGGATCCATGAGGATGCCGGTTAGATCTCTGGCCTCGCTCAATGGGTTAAGGATCCGGCGTTGCTGTGAGCTTTGGTGTAGCTCTGATTAGACTCCTAGCCTGGAAACCCCCATACGCCTCAAGTGGGACCCTAAAAAGCAGAAAAGAAAAAAGTAGAAGGAATGATAAAAATAGAAAACCACAATTTGGCAAATAATGGATGCAAAAATGAGCAGGTAAATGTCTTATGAGTAATGAGGTATTTGCATGGTCTCAGAATATCTCCCAGTAAGATAATTATTAAATAGAAGGGGGAAAATCTAACTTTACAGTTGGGAGATACTACCTTCAGCATGTGACCTAGGCTTATCTCACTAATAATGAGCCATTGTTATGCAGCGACCGGCAGAAAGCACTAACAGGGGCACCACATCATTTCTGTGGCATTCTTGCCAAAAACACATAATCTGAATTTAATCATGAGGAAACATCCCACAGACCTAAATTGAGGGACATTGTACAGTCTCTTAAAATGTTAGGAAAGACAGAGGAACTGTTTCAGACTGGGGTAGAGACTAAAGAGAGATGACAGCAGGATACAATGTGTGAACCTGGCTTGGATCCTGGGCCAGAAAAAGAACATGAGTGAAATAATTGAGATAAGGTCTGTGGAATAGTTGAGTATTGTATCAACGCGCATTTCCGGGTTTCGATAACTGTCCGTGATTAGGCAATATGTTATCGCCTGGGAAAAGTGGATGACAGGTAGGCAGGAATTCTTTGTCCTACTTTGACAATTTTTTTGTAAAGATGAGATTATTTCAAAATGCGAAGTTACGAAAAACATAAAAGATTATTGGCTCCCCTCAGGCGAAGAACCAACCTGGAGGTGGTATAAGGCCATCTGGGGTATTGGATACTCTGTCTTGATCCTGGCTGGGGATATTGACTGCATACATATTTAAATTTCCCTGAGCATTATGCTTTTGATGTATGCATTTTGCCATAGATATATTATTACTGTTTTTTTTTTTTAAGTGTTTAAAAAAAAAGAATCTGGAGTCCCCATCGTGGAGCAGTGGAAATGAGTCTGACTAGGAGCCATGGGGTTTCGGGATGGCCTCGCTCAATAGGTTAAGGATCCAGCATTAGCCTTGAGCTGTGGTGTAGGTCGCAGACGCAGCTCGGATCTGGCATTGCTGTGGCTGTAGCGTAGGCCTGCAGCAACAGCTCGAACTGGACCCCTAGCCTGGGAACCTCCATGTGTCACGGGTGAAGCCCCAAAAAGACTAAAGAGAGGAAAAAAAAGAAAAGAATCCAATCAACTTTAACCAAGTAAAAGTAATACACATGCTCAGTGATTTGCATTGGGTTAGGCTCCTAATAAAAGTCCAGAAATGTCCCATTTATCATCATGGTGTTATCAGTAAATACAGCAAGTCCCCAGGAGAGATACCAGATGTTAAATTCACAGCCCAATTCAGCATTTCAAGGGCACTTACAATTGGCAGATATTGTGGTATTTTATTTCATTGATTTTTTCATGACAAAGCAGCTGAAGGAGATGTTGGTACCGACTTCTTCCCCCCCACACCTTATTTTGTCTTTTTAGGGTCACACCCTTGGCATATGGAAGTTCCCAGGCTAGGGGATGAATTGGAGCTGCAGCTTTCCAGCCTACACCACAGCCACAGCAATGTAGGATCCAAGCTGCGTCTGCAACCTACACCACAGGTCATGGCAATGTCGGATCCTTAACCCACTGAGCGAGGCCAGGGATTGAACCCACATTCTCATGGATACTAGTTGGGTTCTCAACCTACTTAACCACAGTGGGAACTCCCCAACTCTCCTATTTGTAAGAGGAGGAAACCAAGTCTCAGAGAAATAAGAAGACATTGACAGCTTAAGGCAGAAAATGGCAAAGCCAGCATTTAAATTCCAGATGTATCTGCTTCTAAGCCTTGGATGTTTCCTGCTATACCACACTGCCTGAAACAGGAAGATTTTGATTTGTATTTCTTTTGCAGGGGGCTGTGCCCACAGCATGTAGAAGTTCACAGTCCAGGGATCGAACCCAAGCCAGACCTTTAACACATTGGGCCACTGGGGAACTCCCTGATTTGCATTTTTAAAAGAATGAATTCCAAGCCATTTTATAGTTATAATTCCTTTTTTTTGGGGGGGTGCACCCACGGCATATGGAGGTTCCCAGGCTAGGGGTCTAACAGGAGCTGTAGCTGCTGGCCTATGCCACAGTCACAGCAACGCCAGATCCGAGCCACATCTGCAACCAACACCACAGCTCACGGCGAGGCCAGATCATTAACCCACTGAGCAAGGCCAGGTATCGAACCCGCAACCTCATGATTCCTAGTTAGATTCGTTTCCACTGCGCCATGATGGGAACTCCTATAGTTATAATTCTTAATACCTGAATTATGCTCATGATTTTTAGCTACACTCTATCAAAAAAAAAAAGCCCAATTAAATAAGAATTTGGACATGATCTTTGATTTAAAACAAAATGTGACTTCAAATGTTTGGGAAAAAATCTGCCTGTTTAGCTTTTTATCAACTTGATTTATTTTTCTCCTTTTGCTAACTTTTGGACTTCACTTTATTAACTTTTCCTTGAATTTAAGTTGAATGCCTACCACTAATCATGATGAAATAAAAGAATACGTTCAGACAGACTCATCGTCAAATCAATGGACAATGACTAAGTATAAGCAATTCCTTCTCAAAGTGCTTCTTGTATCTCTTTGCCACACATATTAAAGACATGTCATCTAAAAGAGATAACTAACAAGGACCTACTCTATAGCACAGGGAACTATACTTAGTATTTTGTAGTAACCTCTAAGGGAAATAATCTGAAAAAGATTTTATATATATAAAAGATTATATATTATATATATATATATATATACATATAAACTGAACCACTTTGTTGAACACCTAAAGTTAACACAACATTGTAAATCAACAAAATAAAGAAATATTTTTTCTAAAAAAGATGAGGAATTCCTGCTGTGGTACAACGGCATCTCTGCAGTGTCAGGATTCGGGTTCAATCCCTAGCCCCACACAGTGGGTTAAAGGATCTGGCATTGCCAAAGCTGCTGCACAGGTTGCAACTTCAGGTCGTATCAGATCTCTGGTCCTGGAACTCCATATGCTGTGCTTTCTTCTTCAAAAAAGAAAAACCTTTAAAAAATTTTTTTTAAAGATTAAAAAGATGGATCTATTGCACCTCAAGCATCTCATTCCAATGAGTCCAGGAATCCTGAAACACTCTTACTCTATCCACATAGCTCAGCAGTCTCCTCTGGATAATACAACCCAGTGTTTAAGATAACTGCCCTTAAAATCTGCTACACCTCGGCCAAGTCCTAGCTTTTTTGTTTTTCAGTGATATAACCTTGGGAAAGTTATTGAACATTCCCAAAGTCAAGTTCCTTATCGTTAAAATGAAATGATGGGGAGTTCCCATAGTAGCTCAGTGGTAACAAACCCAACTAGTATCCATGAGAACATGGGTTCAGTCCCTGGCCTGGCTCAGTGGGTTAAGGATCTGGCATTGCCATGAGCTGTGGTGTAGGTTGTAGACATGGCTTGGATCTAGCATTGCTGTGGCTGTGGCGTAGGCTGGCAGCTATAGCTCTTATTCGACCCGTAGCCTGGGAACTTCCATAGGCCATGGGTGTGACCTTCGAAAGAAAGAAAGAGAGAGAGAGACAGAGAAAGGAAGGAAGGAAGGAAAGAAGGAAGAAAGAAAGATGAAAGAAAGAAAGAAAAAGAAAGGAAGGAAGGAAGGAAGGAAGGAAGGAAGGAAGGAAGGAAGGAAGAAAGAAAGAAAGAAAGAAAGAAAGAAAGAAAGAAAGAAAGAAAGAAAGAAAGAAAAAGAAAGAAAGGAAAAGAAAGAAAACAAGGGAGTTCCCATCGTGGTGCAGTGGTTAACGAATTTGACTAGGAACCATGAGGTTGCGGGTTCGATCCCTGGCCTTGCTCAGTGGGTTAAGGATCCGATGTTGCCGTGAGCTGTGGTGTGGGTTGCAGATCTGGCGTTTCTGTGGCTGTGGTTCAGGCCAGCAGCTGTAGCTCCAATTGGAACCCTAGCCTGGGAATTTCCATATGCAAATAAAGACTCGGTGTTAGACCCACCTCCACGGTCCCCTTACTGGCCTCTAGTTCTAATTTTCTGGCTGGAGGCTATCATATATATAAATTCTTAAAACTTGAAGGCACTGACCACAGCAGGATTCCCCACCTAGGAGAAGAAAGCCCTCATACTTTGCTCGGTACTGCTCTTGGACCAGGTCTACTCATTGCCTGTTTGTTTGCTTTCAGTAAGGTTTTATTGACACAGAGCTATCCTTGTTCATGTACGTGTTGGCTATGGTTGCCTTTGTACTACAATGGCAGAGGTGAAGAGTTGTAACAGAGACCCTTAAATATTTACTCTCTGATCCTTGTTGAAAAAAACAAAACAAAACAGAAATCTCAGTTACATGGAGTCAGAAGACCAGAAGGGGGAGCCCTGGTGCGCTCCAAAGAAAGACCTCTCCTGGCAAGGACTCAGGCAATGAACTGCCACGGACTCTTTGTCTCCTCCAGCTCTCCCGGTGTGTGTCCCTACTATAAAAGCGGTCAGCTTCCCTTGCTGAGCAGGGGTCTTGTGACGGACTCTCCATAGTTGCAGACCCTGAGTTGCAATTCTCTGCTAATCCCAAATAAACCCACTTTTGCTGGAGAAATATGTGGCAGGCTGCTTATTTCAAGTCCATGCCCTTTACAGAAGAGTTTACTAACTTTTGCTCTTTGATGTGGCTACAGGTCAAAGATCTTCTTGGTTATACTATACCAGCTCACCTATAACATCCAGCTGAAACCTTGGGGACAACTCTAAAAATCTGTTTCCAGGGATTTTTCTCCACTTTTTTTTTTTCTTTTTTAGGGGGGTGCAGGGGAGAATGTGTGGCACGGGGAAGTTCCCAAGCTAGGGGTGGAATCAGAGCCGCAGCTGCGGGCCTATACCACAGTCACAGCAACGCCAGATCAACCTCTGTGACCTACGCCTCAGCTTGCAGCAAGGCTGGATCCTTAACCCACTGAGCTGGGAGGCCAAGGATGGAACCGGCATCCTCATAGATACTAGTCGAGTTCTTAACCCACTGAGTCACAACAGGAACTCTGATTTTTCCACTTCTGAACACACACATTCAGGGGAAATGCTCGACCTCTGTATCTTCATGAAAACTTTAATTAAATGCTTGGCAAAAATGAAACCAATTCAGACTCCCCTGCTGTGGGTGTGATCCGTCTGTACACCAGGGGACACCTGAATCCCGTCAGCACACGTCCTCGTGCACACCTGCTATGTCCCTGAAAAACACCACCGTAGCCTTAATTAAGTTTAAATCCACTGGATTGGTATTTTATCGCGTCCCAATAAACAGGAGTGAAAGAACAAGAGGGAAGTTGCCTTAAGGAAGATGGCTTTTAGAACGTGGTTGGGAAATAGAGTGAAAATGGGTATCTTGGCTGTATTTTTTGAACTGGCAGCAGTCTGCAGTGATTACATTATTCAGCAAGTAATGAAATACTCTCACACACTTATTCTCCTCGGAGGGGAGAACCCAGGGTTTTAATCAGCTGGTAATGCGCTTCCTTCGAATCTCGCAGATCTGTCAAATGCTGTAAATGAACCACAGTTTTCTCTCTTTCTGTCTCTTGGGACCAGCGCTGTTTCTCCATCATAGCAGAGGCAGCTTTCAACAGAGAGGACAGCTGGCAGGAGAAACCATCCTTCCCAAGACACCTGAGCCCTAGATGCTGGCCTGAGCTGCCTGAAAAAGGACTAGATAAGGGACTTAAGACACCGCCTATCTCTCAGGTTTTCCTGAACCCTCCTTGAAGAAAGCAGATCCAGAAGGAGCTGCAACGTTAAAAAATGTCTTGGGCACCTAAAGAGAAGGCTCCCTGGGTAAAATCTGGTTTCTGAGCTTGGTTCGCAGCAGCCACACACGCGCTTTGATGCCTGACTTGGTGTGATCCTTTTCCTGTGTAATTTTCAGCCTCTTGTCATTTCTGTTTCCTCTCGGCTTCAGATGCATTGTGGCAATGCTTTCCCGGTGGGGTGGGGGTGCGGGGCGTACCATCAATCTTCCTGTGGATTATTCACTGGGTGGATTATCCAAGGCATGTGTCTGATCGCAGCTGGGCTTCCACATGCCACCCAGCATGATCTCAACAAAACCCTCCTCTGTCATCTTGCATGCTTGGGAAATGAAAGCCAGTTTGAATTAGTTAATTCTGGTCTCTGCCTAAGAGAAACAGTACTACTGGAAGATAAAGACAAAAGGTTTTCGGAGTAAGACAAACTTGGATCTGAGCATCAGTTTTGCTTCTTACTAGCTGCGTGGCCTGCAGTCACTTGCTTAACTACTCTGCATCTCATTTTTTGTTTATTAATCTATTTATTTATTTATTTTTAAAATTTGTGCAGCATATGGAAGTTCCCGGGCAAGGGACTGAATCCGAGCCACAGCTTCTATCTGCACTGCAGCTATGGCAATGCTGGATCCTTTAACCCACTACACTGGGCCAGGGATGGAACCCACACCTCCACAGCAACCCAAGCTGCTGCAGTCAGATTCTTAACCTACTGAACCACAGCGAGAACTGAAGTTACCCCATTTTAAAAATAGGGTGGGAGCTGATGCTATGGCACAATAGGATCAGTGATGTCTCTGGAGTGCTGGGACACGGGTTCAATCACTGGCCTGGCACAGTGGGTTAAGGATCTGGCATTGCCACAGCTTCAGCATAAGCAGCAACAGGGACTCACATCTGATCCCTGGCCTGGGAACGCCATATGCCACAGGGCGAGCCAAAAATGAAAATAAATAAATAAATTTGTTTAAAAATAAATAAGTAAATAATAAAAATAGGGCAGCGGGAGTCCCCATTGGGGATCATAGGTAATGAATCCGACTAGAATTCATGAAGATGTGGATCCCTGGCCTCACTCAGTGGGTTAAGGAGCCAGTGTTGCCATGAGTTGTGGTATAGGTCACAGAGGCAGCTCGGATCTGGTGTTGCTGTGGCTCTGGTGTAGGCCGGCAGCTACAGCTCCAATTCGACCCCTAGCCTGGGAACCTCCATATGCCACAGGTGCGGCCCTAAAAAGACAAAAAAAAAAAAATAGGGTCGCAATACCCAACTCTCAAGCTAGCTCTGAAGATTAAATGAGTGCACATATAAAGATGACTAAGGTCAGATCCTTAAAATAAATGATCACCAATAAGAGTAAATCTGCCTAGAAATGTGAGGAAGAAAATATCAGCCAGGCAATAGACATATGATAGGAACACTGACAGATTATAGAAAAATAAATATAAATGACGCTTACCCATTTGAAAAGATGTTTGACCTCACTTACAATAAGAAAAATGCGAGTCAAATCTAAATAAGGATATCATTTTTCACCTATTGGGTTGGCAAAAATTCAATTCAAAAATTGTACACCACATGCTCTGTAATAAATAGTGGGATCTGGCACTCTCACACATTGCTGGCAAGAGCGCAAAGTGGTACACAACACTTTGGAGAGCTCGCTGGCAATCCCTATCAAAATTATGAATGCATTTATTTTTTTACTCAGCAATTTCACTCCTGAGAATTTTCTTTCTTCGCTTTCTTTTTTTTTTAACTGCTGTACTTAAACCAGCATGAAGTAAAGTGACAGATAAACCCCGTTATTGATTGCAGAATTGTGTGCATGCATGAGCAAGTGGCTGGAAATACCCAAGTGTCCATCTAAAAAGGAGTGGATGAATAAACCACGGTGCTTCCACACAATGTTACACAGTTGTAAAAAGGAGAATGCAATTCTCTGTGCCCTGTGGAAATCTCAGGGAAACTATTAAGTGTGAGAGGCAGGATGCAAAACAATACATATGGTCTCCTAATGTCTGTATAAAAAGGTAAATAAAAACCTGTATTTGTTTATAGCCACACAAACATAAACATCAGAAGGCTATGCAAGAAATTAATAAAGAGTGATTACATTTAGGAGGCTGAAGGTGGGAAGTTGGCTAGGTGGACTCAGGAGTTAGAATAAGACTTCTTTTGATTTCATTTTTATTTTTGAGCTATGTGAACATAAGACCAACTCAGTGCAATCAAAATAAAGAAAATAATTGACATCTTAAAAACGAATGAGGATTTGCCAAGTCAGAACACATATTTGAATTCACTGTCGTTTTGAATACATCTATGGCCCTGTTCTAGGTTGTGTGCTGCCTTTTAACTGGGGTGGCCAGGCATCGCTTACTCACAGTCAGGGAGTTCAAGGCATTCTTTTTACTGAACCAACGAACAAATGAACCAGCTTGCAGCCTTCAATTGCAAAGAGAATGATCATTAGCTGACTGAGTCAAAAACTCTCAAAGAACCAGGCCAAGGCATGCAAACAATGACGTTTTCATTTTAAAAATGGAAAGTAGAAAGTAGACCACTGAAGGAAGAGCTTAATGACCTGAAAGGGGAAAAAGAAAACTGCATTTATATTCCTTCTCTGAACTCTGTGGAACTTTAATCCAGCTCCCTTTCTAGGATTTACATTTGAAATTGAACCCGAGTGCAAAGTGGTGCATGTTCTACAGGCTGGGAAAGAGGCACTTATCTACCCAGGTCATGTTAAACCTGGGGAGGGACTTGTTAGGTCAAAGAGAAGAACTTTCAACTCTTTCCTCATCACCAATCCCCTAGGAAGGATGGGGGTGGAGGGAGATCACCCCAGACAGACGACCGATAAAACAACCTCTATGCCAAGGAGCCAATAAAAATTTGTTCATCCACGCTTTTCCTTCCTGAATCCACAATAACTTATACAAACATGCCATCTCCTTACTGCAGGGCGCCTGATTTATAGATTGGGCATCTGTTTCATATCAAGGCCCCTGAATGGAACAACACTCTGTGTTCTAACAAAACAGAGAACTCATTTCATAAATCACTTTCGACCTATCAGATATCTCACACTGAATTTCTTTTAAATCCAGGCACATTTTTCTCTCCCTCAGAGATAGCCCTGCATGTTCCTGTCAAGAACCAAAAACACACATGTACTTGAAGCTTTTAAAAGATTCCAGAAAAGCAATAGCAAACCTAGTTATCGGTCTGTTTCTTTTGTTTTATCCTCTCAGAAGAAACTTTTTCTTTTTTAAAAGAAGAATCTTTTGTAAGTGTTTTCAGAAGGAAATATTTTTAAAAATCTATGTCCTCAGAGAACCTCCAAGTCCAGGAATTTGCAAACAAATGGACTTTACTTGTTCACTTCCTATTCCCTTGCTCAGAGCAGACATTACTAATGGATCACCTCCTTCCCACTGAGCTTGCTTCAAATTGTACTGTCTTTCTCAGCCCAAAGTTGCAGACAACCTCTATTAGTGAGCTTCAATTAACATGCAGGATGGAAGAGTCCAATCTGATCACTTTTAAGATAATGGAACTGTACCACAGAAGAGGAAGACACTTTGCTACAGTCACACAGTGAATGACTTATGCACCTGATACACATTCCTAAGTACTGAAACTCACTGTTGTCCTTCATCTACACCAACACATGACCTGCATTTAGGTCAGGTATGAGTTTGGTGTCTCTGGGATGAGGCAAGGGGGAGGGAGTGGTTTTGTTTTTCTTTCTTTCTTTCTTTCTTTTTTTTTCTTTTTAGGGTTGAACCTAAGGCATATGGAAGTTCCTGGGCTAGGGGTGAAAACTAGGTTCCCAGAGCTGCAACTGCTGGCCTACAACACGGCCGTAGCAACAACGGATCAGAGCCACTTCGGCAACCTACACTGAAGCTTGAAGCAATGCCAGATCCTTAACCCACTGAGTGAGGCCAGGGATGGAACCCACATTCTCATGGATACTAGTCAGGTTCTTAATCTGCTGAGCCACACTGGGAACTCTTGGTTTTGTTTTTCAACAGAGCTTTCTTCAAAAGAAATCCTTACACACCAAACCCATCCCAATTAGCCACGTTTTTCAAATAAAGAATTTACTAATCATTCTGATATAAATGATTCAGAAGCTCCCAGCAGCCTGCTGCTCAAAATGTTATTTTGTTTTAGTGATAACTTTCTTTTCCCATCAAATATGCTCCTCAAGGAAGAAGAGATAATTGTTATGAAATAGGAAATTATTTTTCATTTGAGCTAACACAAAGGACAGTGTAATGAGCTTGGATGCACAGACAGTGCCTTGCATCATAGTTACACAATGACATGGTAAAGCGGCAGTGACTCTTCTATCAATTTATTACAGAGTTTATTAAATCTCAGTTGGGTTTTGTTTTTTTCTTTATTTTGCCTCATTCAAATTTCTTAGAATTACAGAATGTCAGAGCAGGATGGGACCTTAAAATTCATCTGATGACCAATGGGACCTAATCAAACTGACAAGCTTTTGCACAGCAAAGGAAACCATAAAAAAAAAAAAAGACAACTTACAGAATGAGAGAATATAGTTTCAAACAATGCAACTGACAAGGGCTTCATCTCTAAAATATACAAACAACTTATACAACTCAACAGCAAAAAAAGCCAACTACCCATTGGAAAAATGGGCAAAAGACCTAAATAGACATTTCTCCAAAGAAGACATACAGATGGCCAAAAAGCACACGAAAAAATGCTTACCATCACTGATTATTAGAGAAATGTAAATCAAAACTACTATGAGGTCCACCTCACACCAGTCAGAATGGCCATCATTAATAAGTCCACAAATAACAAATGCTGGAGAGGGTGTGGAGAAAAGGAAACCCTCCTGCACTGTTGGTGGGAATGTAAATTTGTACAACCACTTTGGTAAACAGTATGGAGGTACCTTAGAGAACTATACATAGAACTACCATATGACCCAGCAATCCCACTCTTAGGCATATATCCAGACAAAACTTTCCTTGAAAAAGACACATGCACCCGTGTGTTCATTGCAGCACTATTCACAATAGCCAAGACACGGAAACAACTTAAATGTCCATTGACAATGACTGGATTAAGAAGATGTGGTATATATACACAATGGAATACTACTCAGCCACAAAAAAGAACAAAATAATGCCATTTGCAGCAACATGGATGGAACTAGAGACTCATACTAAGTGAAGTAAGTCAGAAAGAGAAAGGCAAATACCATATGATATCACTTATAACTGGAATCTAATATAGGGCACAAATGAAACTTTCCACAGAAAAGAAAATCATGGACATGGAGAACAGACTTGTTGTTGCCAAGAGAGAGAGGAAGGGAGTGGGAGGGACTGGGACTTTCAGGTTAGATATTGTCTTTGCAATGGATAAGCAATGGGATCCTGCTGTATAGCACTGGGAACCATGCCTGGTCACTTGTGATGGAGCATGATAATGTGAGAAAAAAGGATATACACACGTATGTGCAACTGGGTCAACTAGCTGTGCAGTAGAGATTGACAGAACACTGTAAATCAACTATAATGGAAAAAATAAAAATGATTATAAAAAAAATTCATCTGATGAAACAGCTATGAGAAAGCAGAAGAAGAGTCCTAGGAATGATTTGCCCAGGGTAATACAGCTCAGGCCCAGGTCTCATAATTCCAAGCTCCTTCTAAGTCAACATTTCACAAAATCATGAGATCGAAATGACCAATTCCCCATAGAGGAGAGAATAAAAAAACATACTGAGTTCTCTGATCAGTGCTTCTCAAAATGTTATGCGGTTATAAATCACCTGGAGAGAGAGATTGGATTAAGATGGCGGAATAGAAGGACTGGAGCTAAACTTCTCTCCTGAAAAACAGCAAAACTACAAACAAATGCCGAGCAGCCTTCAACCAACTGGACTCTAAACTTCCAAAAAAGATATTCTACTCCAGAAGACAAAGAGGAGACCACATCAAGAGGTAGGAGGGGCGATTACACGATAGAAGCAACCCCATACCTCCCGGGTGGGAAGCCCCACAGACTGGAAAGTAACTGCATCACAGAGAC
>PVHT021183699.1:48665227-48818986 GCA_004024745.2 Catagonus wagneri | reverse complement strand
GTGGAAACTAAAGAGACACAATGAACTTCTTTGAAGAACAGACAATGACTCACAGATTTTGGAAAACCTTGGTTTTTCAAATAAGACAATCTGGGGGGTGGGGGGATGCACTGTGGGTTTGGGACACAAAATCTATCATATTGACTTATGATCTTTGTACACCTATAACTGAAATAAAATTCATTGTTAATATGAAAAATAAAAATAAAAATAAAAAATAAATCACCTGGAGATCCTGTGAGACTGTAGATGCCTATGATGTAGGTCTGGGATGAACCTGGAATTCTGCAGTTCTGACAGCTCCCCGGGGACACTGGTGCTTCTGATCCTGGACCAATCCAGTCCAGTCCTATGTTTAGTCAAAAAACAACTGTGTGGGAGTTCCCATCATGGCGCAGTGGTTAACGAATCCGACTAAGAACCATGAGGTTGCCGGTTCGATCCCTGGCCTTGCTCAGTGGGTTAAGGATCCGGTGTTGCCGTGAGCTGTGGTGTAGGTCGCAGACGCGGCTCGGATCCCGCGTTGCTGTGGCTGTGGCGAAGGCTGGCAGCTACAGCTCCTGTTAGACCCCTAGCCTGGGAACCTCCACATGCCGCGGGTGCGGCCCTAAAATGACAAAAGGCAAAAAAAAAAAAACAACTGTCTGGTTCTAGTGGAAAATCTGAACTTGATCCCAAACTAACAAGTTGCACGGGTCAATTCAGTTTATCTTAGTTTGTAAAAAATGAGATATGAGATACAGTTTATATGGTAATGAAGGTTTACAGGAGAAAGTGGCTGATTAAATGAACAGAACTTGCTAAGAGACAAAAGGGAGCAGATTCATTTCCCCCATTGCCACCTTCAGATTGTCTCTACTGTGCTTTCTTGCTCTACCCCAGATCAATAGCTACGGCAGATTCCATGGCTTGTTCAGGAACATTCAAGTACCAACAACCCAATTTTCAGGTATTAGAATATCCAGTGTAATTTCCTTATCAAAACTACTATTTCTAGGAGTTCCCATCATGGTGCAGTGGAAACGAATCCAACTAGGAACCATGAGGTTGCAGGTTCAATCCCTGGCCTCACTCAGTGGGTTAAGGATCCGGCGTTGCCGTGAGCTGTGGTGTAGGCTGCAGACGTGGCTCGGATCCCGCGTTGCTGTGGCTGTGGCGTAGGCCGGCAGCTACAGCTCCTAGCCTGGGAACCTCCATATGCCGCGGGTGTGGCCCTAAAAAGCAAAACAAAGAAACATAAACTGCAGTTTCTCATCCATTTCAGACCTTTTTCCCTCAGTAAGTTCAGACCTAACCCCAGATGGGAAAGTAGAGTGATTTGTTGCTTCTCTCCTTGTTTAGCTGCTTCTGGACCACATAGATTTAGGGCTGGGGGAGGGCGAGGAGCTGATGGAAGGAGACAATACAGTCTTACTGAACATCAAAACTAGGGACTTGTGAGAGTGCTCTACTTCTGTAGTTAATGCAGTCTTCCACCAATAGCATATGCGTCCCCTCCTGGCCTACCCTGGCGATAGAGGCTGTATCTAATTCCACATTCAGCTACAGTTCTCTTCAGAGTGGAGGAATCTCCAGAGAATCAAGCAAGGTTACCAGTGCCAATGGGGCGTCCTCACTTTTGGCTCAAAGACCACTTTGCATGCTTCGCACTCACCTTTAGGCTATTCCATCTCAGTCAGGTTCTGGGGCCTCCACACTCCAGAAGAAACTATCAAGTCCTTCAATGGATATTTCCATCGTGCTCTAAGAGATCACGTCTGCCTTTTTTTTTTAACTCGTGACAAACGTATAGCATAGAATAATAATCTACAGACCTTAAACCCCTAGAGGTGTGTGTGTGTGTGTGTGTGTTTTGGGGGGGGCGGGGGTGCCGGTGCAGCAATATGGAAGTTCCCAAGCTAGGCTATGGGTCAACTTGGAGCTGCAGCTGCCAACCTATGCCACAGCTGCTGACCTACGCCATAGCCACAGCCACGCCAGGTCTGAACCACGCGTACGACCTATACCACAGCTCATGGCAACACTGGATCCTTAACCCACTGAGCGAGGCCAGGGATAGAATCCACAACCTCATGGATGCTAGTGGGTTGGTAACCTGCTGAGTCACAAAGGGAACTCCAGAGGTGTGTGTCTGTAGACTGAAGCGTGTTTCTTAATACAAAGGGGTTTTATGTATCTAATAAAATGTGCTAATTCTACTAGCATAAAGGTTGGCTAGCTGGCATTGAATATTTCCTCTAATTCTGTTATTTATAGCAATTGGGCACCTACTGATTTCTAGGTATTCATTGAAGACTTAAAATCCTAAAATTGCCACGAATTAATGATAAAAGTAGTATTAGAATTCTAGTAGGTGACATTTTAACTTTTTTTCCCCCAATGAAAAATGGATCATATAGAAGCTTAACCTTGTGGTACATTCATACACTGAAATATCTACCTGTGTATTATTATGAAAAGAAGCCTATGATAAATTTAGTGAAAATGTTTATAGAACAGACTATATACAGTATGTAAATGTGAATATAAGTCACATGGATATAAGCCATCATGTTAACAGAAATGGTGATTCAGGTTATGGAAGAGATTTTGCTTTCTAATTTATTCTTTACTGCATTTCTGACTTTCTTTTAAGGTAATGTCACATATTTATAATCAGAAAAAAAGATTACTAGGAAACAAATAATGATGCCATGGAACTGAATCTCCCAGTTTTCTTCCTTTGCATGTATCTTTTGTGAGACTCCGCAACACGGAAGGTTAGCCTACCCAATGGAAATATAGTGTGAGACACAGATAAAATTTTATTTTAGTGATAAAACATTTTTCTTAACCCAATATATCCAAAAGGTTGTCATTTTATCACATAATGAATATAATACCAATGATATATTTACATTTTTTTTCTCCTAAGTCTTCAAAACTGTGTACTTTACGTAGCACATCTCCACGTGGCTAGAGCCTGCTGGACTGGACAGTGCAGTTTTAGATATGCATGCGCAAATCTTATGCATAACAATAGGATAGCCAGTTCTGACTTTTGGTAAATTTTCACCTTTTTTTTTTTTTTGCTTTTTCTAGGGCCGCACTCACGGCATATGGAGGTTCCCAGGCTATGGGTCTAACAGGAGTGTAGCCACTGGCCTACACCACAGCCACAGCAACACGGGATCCGAGCCGCGTCTGCAACCTACACCACAGCTCACGGCAACACTGGATCCTTAACCCACTGAGCAAGGCCAGGGATGGAACCCGCAACCTCATGGTTCCTAGTCGGATTCGTTAACCACTGAGCCATGACGGGAACTCCCTTCACTTGCTTTTTTTTAAATTTGTTAAAATTAGAGTTAATTTACAATGTTGTGACAATTTTTGCTGTACAGCCTCATTTGCTTTTTTTAGTATACACAGATGGTTAAAAAACAAAACAAAACAAAAATTTGCCCAAGAGTTGGGAGTTCCTGTCGTGACTCAGTGGTTAACGAATCCAACTAGGAACTATGAGGTTGCGGGTTTGATCCCTGGCCTTGCTCAGTGGGTTAAGGATCCGGCATTGCTGTGAGCTGTGGTGTAGATTGCAGACACGGCTCGGATCCTGCGTTGCTGTGGCTGTGGCAAAGGCCGGCGGCTACAGCTCCTGTTAGACCCCTAGCCTGGGAACCTCCATATGCCGCGGATGCGACCCTAGATAAGGCCAAAAGACAAAAAAAAAAAAAAAACTTGCCCAAGAGTTAATAGTGGTTATTTTTAGAAGGTGAACCTTTAAATTTAAAGGTTTTTGTATTTCTTTTTTCTTTCTTTCTTTTTTTTTTTGTCTTTTTAAGGCCACACCCTCAGTATATGGAGGTTCCCAGGCTAGAGGTCAAATTGGAGATGTGGCTGCAGTCTTACGCCACAGCCATATCAACGTCAGATCCAGGTCGAGTCTGCAACGTACACTACAGCTCGTGTCAACGCCAGATCTTTATCCCACTGAGCAAGGCCAGGAATCGAACCTGCATCCTCATGGATACTAGTCAGATTCGTTTCTGCTGAGCCATGATGGGAACTCCCACAGGTTTTTAATTTCTAAACTTTGATTCTATTAAAATGATCATGTGGTACATTGGTACATGTCTTTAAGAGACAGTTGTTGTTGGGCTGATGTTTGTTTAGAAAAATTGCTGCTCTATGGAGTTCCCGTCGTGGTGCAGCGGTTAACGAATCCGACTAGGAACCCAGAGGTTGCGGGTTCGATCCCTGGCCTTGCTCAGTGGGTTAAGGATCCGGCGTTGCTGTGAGCTGTGGTGTAGGTTGCAGACGCGGCTCAGATCCTGCGTTGCTGTGGCTACGGCATGGGCCGGCGGCTACAACTCCGATTAGACCCCTAGCCTGGGAACCTCCACATGCCGCGGGTGTGGCCCTAAAATGACAAAAAGGCAAAAAAAAAAAAAAGAAAAGAAAAGAAAAATTGCTGCTCTAAGGGATATCTTTCCTGAACAATTACACCTTGGATGAGCCCCTATCTCTCATCCTTATCTCTACTTTCATTTTCCATTGTTGACAGGAGGGGTCAAAATCAGAATCCTCATTAGCTATGATTGTGGCTGGCCCCTGCAGGGAGGAGGGGCAGTGAGACAGCAATAAAAGGCTACACTTATCAGAGATCACTCACTGCACCACGAGAGAATGACTGGAATTATTATGAAGCTTCTCTGAATAATTGAAATGACATATCACAAAGGTCTGATTCCTTCTAAAGGGTTACCGTTCTTTTTTCCCCCCTTTTATTTTTGTTTTGCAGTGGCACCAATTCCCAGGGGATATTTTTATTGCCTGACTGTGAATGAGAGAGATGGATTGCATTATAACCTGGTGGGCTTGGGTTTATGTGTATCTGGGCTTCCATTTCTTCCACTGTAAAATAGAGATCATAATATACAACTTACTTTTAAGACTGTAACATAATTTTATGAGCATTTCATAATATTGTATTGATATCTTATATCAAGTATCCTATTCAGACAGAAAAGTGCACAATGAATTGTCACGAATTTAAAATATGCTCATGTAAACTGGTACAACCACTATGGAAAACCGTATGGAGACTTCTCAGAAAACAAAATATAGAAATACCTTATGATCCAGAAATCCCACTCCTGGGCATATATCTGGACAAAACTATAATTCAAAAAATATAATTCAACATGCACCATCAAGTTTTTAGCAGCACTGTTCACAATAACCAAGACGTGGGAACAACCTAAATGTCCATCAACAGATAAATGGATTAAGATGTAGTACACATATACAACAGAATATTATTCAGCCATAAAAAAGAACGAAATAGTGCCATTCACAGCAACATGGATGCAACTAGAGATTCTCATACTAAGTCAAGTAAGTCAGAAAGAGAAAGAAAAATACCATATAATATCACCCCTAGCCTGGGAACCTCCATATGCCGCAGGTGCGGCCCTAGATAAGGCAAAAAAACAAAACAAAACAAAAAGACAGGTTCCCTTGTATTCAAGTGGCAGGGATTATACAAGGGGGTGACACTACTGGCAGAGATCACGTGGCCGCCTTAGACGTTTAGCACACCATCCTCTAAGGGTAACTACTATCTGATATCTAGTATAGCAGTTTTTTTGTTTTGTTTTGTTTGCTTTTAGGGCTGCACCTGTGGCACATGGAAACCCCAGGCTAGGGGTTGGATGAGAGCTGCAGTACATTACTGCAGAGGGTTCACCTGCATAGCTGCCAGTATGAATATACCACAGTTTAATTATTTATTTATTTAGTCTTTTTAGGGCGGCACCTGCGGCATGTGGAGGTTCCCAGGCTAGGGGTCTAACAGGAGCTGTAGCTGCCGGCCACCAGAGCCACAGCAATGCCAGATCTGCGCTGTGTCTGTGACCTACAACACAGCTCACGGCAACGCCAGATTGTTAATCCACTGAGCAAAGAAAGCCAGGGATCGAACCCGCACCTCATGGTTCCTAGTCGGATCCGTTTCCACTGCACCACGACAGGAACTCCTAATTACCCATTTAAAAGTTGATGGGCATCCGGGTGTTTCCTGTTTGGGGGCTATTACTAACAGTGCTCCTATGACATTCTGGAAAGTGACTTTTGGTAAGCACTTGTACATGTGCGTCTGTGTTGGATGGATACATATACTGAGGAACGGGAGTGCTGGCTCACAGGGACACAGGGATCCTTAGCCTGGGAGATACTGCCAAAGTTTTCCAAAGTGGCTTTACCAAACTGAACACCCACCAGCAGTGTTAGAATATAGGTCTGTTTTGAAGGATATAAAGCATGATCATGAGAAAGAGCACAAGACAGGACATGGAATATAGTAATGACCCAATAATGGTATTCTCAGAGGAAATTAATTAATGCCAAGTGTTATTTCCTATTACACTATTAAAGTTTTTGAGATGTGTACTTCCAGCTTATTGATACACCCCTAGGGCCAAGCCCAAGAAACACTTGAGTTGAGTAGCTTCCTGATCACAACCAACTTTTTCAGACTTGCAATTAACTTTCCTTTACCTTCGTCCCTGCACCAAGGCACACGGTAAGAGGATACTGAATCTCCATTACTCAGATCTGAAATGAATCTACATAGGTCTCATTAAGAAGGTAGTCTCTCTGAACTACAAGCAAGTCAGCTATTCCCTTTTTTTTTTTTTTTTAATCTTCTTAGGGCCACACCCGCAGCATATGGAAGGTCCCAGGTTAGGGGTCCAATCAGATGTGCAGCTGCTGGCCTGTAGCACAGCCACAGCACCACCAGATCGGAGCCGCATCTGTGACCTACACCACAGCTCGCTGCAATGCCAGATCCTTAACCCACTGAGCGAGGCCAGGGATTGAACCTGCATCCTCATGGATCTTGGTCTGCTTTGTTACTGCTAAGCCACAATGGGAACTGCCAGCAAAATTTAAATAAAGCACCATGGGTGCTTGTGCATACGCGGCTATTTCTAAAACAAAATCACTCAGGTTGTGTCTTTGCAGGACATGATTTAAAGAAAAGTGGTTCAGTCGGTGGGATCATCAAACCACAAGAAATAACTTTGCTTTAAGACCTAGCCTAGGGAAAGATTTTGTCTGCTTTTTCAGGAGATTAAGACTTGAAACTCAGGCCATTTAGCAGCAAGGAAATGTTAATCTTCTGTTCTGTTCGCGGTTATCTTGGTATCCAAGGGCCCAGGCATGCCAATCAACCCTTACTAATTGTTTGTTTGTCGTTATTCCTAATAGGGCCATGAGTCAGCAGCTTCAGCTTCTTGCTTCAAGGCCTTAGAAAGCCAAGTCAAATCAAAAGGAACAGTAATATCGAGCTCCGTAACACCGGGCTTCCAACAAAATTAAGTTCTTGCCTAGACCAAAAGCTCTTCAGAAATCGTTCTGACTTTAATCGACAATCACTGAGCCCCTCTAAACTTCTAATTCCTCATTTGTAAAATAGGACAAATACAACAACAACAAAAAAACACACACCCCAATCAAAAAATGGGCAGAAGACCTAAACAGATATTTCTCCAAAGAAGACATACAGATGGCCAGTTGGCCCATGAAAAAATACTCAACATCGCTAATTGTTAGAGAAATGCAAATCAAAACTACAACCAAGTATCAGCTCACACCAGTCAGAACGGCCATCATTAAGAAGTCTACAAATAATGGGAGTTCCTGTCATGGCTCAGTGGTTAACAAATCCAATTAGGAACCATGAGGTTGCGCGTTCGATCCCTAGCCTTGCTCAGTGGGTTAAAGATCCAGCATTGCCGTGAGCTGTGGTGTAGGTCGCAGATGCGGCTCGGATCCCGTGTTGCTGTGGCTGTGGCGAAGGCCGGCGGCTACAGCTCCTGTTAGACCCCTAGCCTGGGAACCTCCATATGCCACGAGTGTGGCCCTAGAAAAGTCAAAAAGGCAAAAGAAAAAAAAAGAAGTCTACAAATAATGAATGCTAGAGAGGATGTGGAGAAAAGGGAACCCTCCTACACTGTTGGTGGGAATGTAAATTGGTACAACCACTATGGAAAACAGTATGGAGTTTCCTCAGAAAACTAAATATGTAAAACTACCATAAGATCCAGCAATCCCATTCTTGGGTATATATCCAGAGAAAAGCATAATTTGAAAGGATACATGTACCACCAATTTTCACTGCAGCACTGTTTACAATATCCAGGACATGAAAACAACCTAAATATCCACCAACAGATGAATGGATTAAGAAGATGTGGTACGTAAATACAATGGAAAATTACTCAGCCATAAAAAGAACAAAATAATGCCATTCACAGCATAATGGATGTAACTAGAGATTATTATACTAAGTGAAGTAAATCAGAAAGAGAAGGACAAATACCGTATGCTATCACTTATATATAGAATCTAAAATATGGCACAAATGAACCTATCCACAAAACAGAAACAGACTCACGTACATAGAGAACAGACTTGTGGTTGCCAAGGGGAAGAGGGGAGGAAGTAGGATGGATGGGATTGGGTTAGTAGATGTAAGCTATTACATTTAGAATGGATAAACGATAAGGTCCTACTATGTAGCACAGGGAACTACATCCAATCTCTTGGGATAGACCAGGATGGAAGATAATATAAGAAAAAGAATGTATACATATGTGTGACTGGGTCACTTTGCTGTACAGCAGAAATTGGAACAACATTGTAAATCAACTATACTTTAATAAAAAAGAATAGGGCAAGTAAAGGTATCAACTTTATGAGTATCAATCATTCACTGAGAAATATTTAATTCCAATTATATGCCTGGCTCCCATTATATGCCTAGCTCAGGCAATTAATAAGTATTTATTAAATGCTAATCATCAGCTGTTTAATAGCTGAGTTTTTACATAATTAATTGTTTGCATACCAACTATCCTGCTGGTGGGAAAACATCAGAAAAATTTAGGGTCTCTCCGACTGGCTTAATTATTACTAACAATTATTTGCACACCAACTATCCCATTGGTGGGAAAGTATCTGAAAAATATGGAGTCTCAGGCTGGCATCATAACCCACCAACCCCCAGACTCACACCCACCCACATGCATAATCATATGCCCACTGTCTGCCACAGAGCTGAATCCAACCCCTCACGCGTCTTTCCTTGATCATGGTGATCTGGGAATGAAAACCAATTTTACCATCAACCTTAGTGCTTCCTAATTAAAAAAGCAAATAGGCCACATCTCATAACTGCAGAGCAAAATCTGGGGAGTTAACCATCGTTTTGACTATTTGCCCCACATTTCCCCTTCCATTAGCTAGGAATGTCAGGGGCAGATCATGAGATGGGGCTGAAAGCAGACAGATCCTTATTCCCTCTGTTCTCTAACCTCCTTCTTACCCCCGCCCCCACCTCCTAGGACCCCACAGGAAATCATCAGTAACAAAACATTTCCAGAATGCTTTTTGTTTTCTCCTTTGATAGAGAAGTCTTCAAATTTGCCTATGGCCTTAATCATATGATTAAGGAACCAAGATTAAATTAACATTGGAAGAGGAACAAAGGCACAGGAGCAAGAGAATGCTACTAAACAGATTATTCATCTCTGGAGGCAGAATACTGCATTTCAAATCCTGGCTACTCCATTTTAGGGTTGCCAGGCAAAATACAGGGCATTTCATTAAATTTAATTTTCAGATAAACAACAAATACGTTTTAGCAAAAACATGTCCCAAACCTACTTATGAGAGATTTGTATTTATACTAAAAAAAAAAAAAAAGTCTTGCTTGTCTGAAATTCAAATTTAACTGAACATCCTCTATTTTTATTTGCTGAACCTGGTCATCCTGCTCCATTTACTGCTTCTGTGACCTGGGACAAGTTCCATGAACTCTGTTTCAGTTTTTTCATCTGTAAACATTCTTCATAGAACGGTTGCCTTAATCATTTTCCTTGTTCAGTAAATATGTCTGTTTCTCGGAATTCCCGTCATGGCACAGTGGTTAACGAATCCGACTAGGAACCATGAGGTTGTGGGTTCGATCCCTGGCCTTGCTCAGTGGGTTAAGGATCCGGCGTTGCTGTGAGCTGTGGTGTAGGTAGCAGATGTGGCTCGGATCCTGTGTTCCTGTGGCTGCAGCTCTGCTTCGCCCCCTAGCCTGGGAACCTCCATATGCCGCGGATGCGGCCCTAAAAAGCAAAAAAAAAAAAAAAAAGGTCTGTTTCTCTTCCTTCCGGAAACATGGTAGGACGGCCCTTTCTTGTCCTCTGCAGGTTAAGCAAGGTCCCCTGCGGGCTTTAGCCAATGAGGAATGAGCAGAAGGAAGGTATCACTTCTGGCAGAAGTTTGTAAAGAACTCCTGCACAACTGGCCAGCCTGTGTTCCCTTGCCCATCCAGCTGCAGCTCACCCGGGGCAGTCAGGGTAGAGTGGATGATGTGCACCTACACACTCACACACTGAGCCAAGGAAGACAAGTGTGAGTGAGAAATAAAACACCTGCAGTTTTTTGTGTTTTTTTGTCTTTTTAGGGCCACACCCGAGGCATGTGGAGGTTCCCAGGCTAAAGGCTAAAGGGTGAATCGGAGCTGTAGCTGCTGCCTACGCCACAGCCACATCAATGCCAGATCCAAGCCACGTTTGTGACTTACACCAAAGCTCACAGCAATGCCGATCCTTAGCCCTCTGAGCAAGGTCAGGGATCAAACCTGCAACCTCATGGTTACTAGTTGGATTCGTTTCCACTGCACCGCTACAGGAACTTCTAAACACCTCTAGTTTTAAACATGGAAATGGGAAGAATGCTCAGCATTGCTGAGCCCACCCCAATTCAGAGTGGATGTGAATATTGCTGCAACTTAATTGTTCAGCTTTTTTTTTTTTTTTTTTTTTTTGCCCTTTGGCAAGCAGAAGTGCCCTGGCCAGGGATGGAACCAGCATTACTGCAATGATCAGAGCCACAGCTGGATCCTTGGCTGCTAGGCCACCACAGAATTCCAATAAATTGTTTAGCCTTGAGAACATGACTGATACATAGTAGGCATTACGTAGATAACTATTAGGTTAAGAAAAACTATGCAGTGCTTTAATACTCAAAAGGAATTGAAGTATCCTTGTTTGTCGTCTGAATTACAACGTAAACACATATTGTCCAGTTTTCTTTCTCTAGGTCAGAGGAATGGAACCTGCCTGCCCCTTCTCCCCTGTGTTTGGTAGGAAACTCTATGAAGTCAGCAGCATTGCGCTCAGGAAGTTTCTTTAATCATGAGAGAGAATTTTCATGTCTAAAGCACTCCTGATATGGGTCTGCTCATATTGCAGTGTGGGTTCGAACGGAGTGGCGGACTGGATTGCTGATGACCAGGGCTAAACAGACTGCGGAAGCCAGCCATGTGCGCAGTAATTCAGAGAAGCCGGATCTAGGGGGGAAGGCACGGGCAGTTAATGAGAATCAGATGCAGTGTTGTGCAGGCCGCAGCGCTGGTCCTGATCTCTGGGTGCAGGGAATTACATCCATAAACAGACCAGACTTGATTTTATACAGCACTTTCATCCCATAAAGGATTCTAAAAGCTTTCCCAAAGAATGCTCTGGTTACTGGTAGTGATGGGGAAGACAAACAAGGAAATGGTTGTGCTCACAGCACACGCTCAGAACCTTCTAGAATCCATGCCCTCCAGAACAGGCTAGCTTGGGAGGCCAGGGACCCTTTCCTGTTATGAAAAACATATTCCACACCTCCCCCTTTCAAATGTAAATGTGTTCATAAAAGAAATCCTAGCATGCACTCAAGAGGCTTGCAAACTTTGACCAAGAACCACAGTAAGAAGTACATAGTTCAGGAGTTCACGTCGTGGCTCAGCAGCAACGAATCTGACTAGGAACCATGAGGTTGCAGGTTCGATTCCTGGCCTCGCTCAGTGAGTTAAGGATCCAGCGTTTCCGTCAGCTGTGGTGTAGGATGCAGATGCCAGTCAGCTCGGACCCCGCGTTGCTGTGGCTGTGGTGTAGGCCGGCAGCTGTAGCTCCAATTAGACCCCTAGCCTGGGAACCTCCACATGCCCCCAGTGCAGCCCTAAAACGACAAAAGGAAAAAAAAAAAAAAGTACATAGCTCATATCAGATTAAATGGTTCACTATACTGATTTTTATGCATACATGGAAATATATATTTTTATATACAACTGGAATGAAACTTTGTAAAATATGACATTCTTTTTATATGTAATGTATCTTAATGTTATCTATTCTACTTCATTTATTTGCAAAACCTGACCACTCTCCTGACATCACAATCCACTTAAGCGGAGGACCTTTCATTTTGAAAATCATTTCACTAAAAGAAAGAGAGTGGAGGACGAGTTACACCAGGGCACTTAAATTACATCACAGAATATGACCTTGTGCAGTCATTTCAGCTTCTGGGATTCTCCCAGGTTTAACTTGCTGGAATTTTTATGTACGGCACTTGTGCATAGAAACAACAAACTATGCTGAGCCCACATGCATGTACTGAGACTATTTTCAAATTCCAATGTTGGAATTCATTTATTGATTTCTTTTTTTAGGGCCACACCCTTGGCATATGGATGTTCCCAGGCTAGGGTGTGGAATCTGAGCAACAGCTGTCAGCCTATAGCACAGCTCACAGCAGCAATGCCAGATCCCCGACCCACTGAGCAAGGCCAGGGATCAAACTCACACCCTCATGGATACTAGTCGGATTCCTTTCTGTTGTACCACAAGTGGACTCCCAGAGTTGGAGTTTAAAGGATGGAGAAAAGTCCCTTTTTTTTTTTTAACTAAACACAGCTTTGGGTGACCATGAATTCGTCAGAATTTTTTTTTTTTTTTTTTTTTTTTTGGTTTCAGGTAACAGAACTTTCCTTCCATCCAAACACTGGTCACATAGTGGACTAGTCCAGGGTCTGTAGGAGTTTCAGCACAGCGGGCTCGAGATGCTGAGATGATGCCATGGCAACCTGTCTTTTCTCTGGGTTCTACTTTCCTTTCTGTTGGCTTTATTCTCTTCTGTTATAGTTTAGACCCTTCCTTGAAGCCAGAGAAGATATTTGTCGGCACCTCTAGACCTAAATTCTCCCAGCCTAGGGGTTCCCACTGTGGCTCAGTGGTAATGAACCCAACTAGGATCCATGAGGATGCAGTTCGAGCCCTGGCTTTGCTCAGTGGGTTAGGGCTCTGGCTTTGCCATGAACTGTGGTGTAGCTTGCATATGCAGCTTGGATCCTGAATTTCTGTGGCTGTGGCATAGGCCAGCAGGTGCAGCTTCAATGTGACCCTGAGCCTGGGGACTTCCATATGCCGCGGGTGTGGCCCTAAAAAAGAAAAAAAAAATTCTCCCAGCTTAACAACACGAAGGAAAGTGGGTGCCTCTTTCCCAACTGTTTAAGCAAAAGCTCTAGACTTCTCTGTACCCCAGAGTGTGTCACAGGCCTATTCCTGAACCCATCACAGGACCAGGGCTATCCATTGCTCCAAAAAGTCACCTCTGGAGCATGTGCCTACCCACGGGGCATACTGATGGTACCACACCAACCAAACTACCTGAACTTGAAAATGGCCACATTTCCTAAAGGAAAATTGAGGGGCTAATTCTGAAAGTTGGCCTAATTTTGAATTTTATGTTGATACCAAAAAAAAAAAAAGAGGCCATTACTGACCTCTGTCCAGATACATCAGCAAATCCTTGCCTCCCACTCAAACTGAAAGTAAAGACAAAGCTGGTATTCTATCACTACACTTGGAGAGTACTTTTTTTCATCAAGAGAAAACCTGACATTTTCTCTCTCCAATCACTTTGAGAAGTTAGAAGCTGTGGCTAGGGAGTCTCCTAGCTTTCAAATGGGAAACTTAATGTGCCATGAACTTCTGGTCATAAGCTAAGAAGTAAAAACTCTCCTTGGGCCTTTTAGAAATCAGCTCGGCAACTTTATGCCCATGCTTTGTAATGCTGTAATTGCCTCCGTGGCTGTACTGCAGCTGCCTTTGCAAACCAAGCTGAAACCTGCAGGTCACCTTGCATTAACCAACATATTGTGTGCACAACTGCTGGGGCCCTGAATACGTGCTCTGTCTTGGACAGAAAAGCTCGTGAAGAGAGAAAACACATAGGCACATGAGACAACTTTGACTAAATCTGACAAAAAGGAAGAAAGCCTGTTGGAGAAAGATGGCTCGGGTATGATTATTTTCCTGCATTTTGCTGAACACAATTTATCTTCTGGGAAGCAGTGCAAACAGAGCTGTGGCTTTTAGGTTCTGCAAATATTATTGCTGTGCATGTGAGGAGATTAACTCGCTGAAATGTAAAAAAAGAAGGACTATAAGGAATAGCATGGGTTCTTTCTTTTGGCTTGTGCCCTTCTCAGACCAAATCATCAGGGTTTTGTTTTATTTGTTTGCTTGCTTTAAGTGTTTGTTGGTCCCTTTTTCTTTTTTTAAATGATTTCTCATAGAATAGTCCAATTCAAACTGAGAAAAGGCCACCTTGCTATGCTGCAGGCACATTTATCACCTTCAAGAAATTGACAGTATTCCTTTGATAACACTCTTGTGCCTTGGGTTTAAGATGGAAACTGCAATATTTAATGCTTTATAGGTACCACATCAGGAACAAGGAAACTAGTACTTTTCCCACTGCCTACGACACTGACCCTTCCTGCTTCCCTGGATTTTTCTTTTTCCAGCCTCCAGATCTTTGGCCCTCATTTCTTAAAGGGTTTTTTTTTTTTTTGTCCCTTTTAGGGCTGCACCTGTGGCATATGGGGTTCCGAGGCTAGGGGTCTAATCCACAGCAATGCAGGATCCAAGCACCGTGTCTGCAACCTACACCACAGCTTATGGCAATGCCAGACTGTTAACCCACTGAGCAATGCCAGGGATTGAACCTGCATTCCTAGTCAGATTCGTTTCTGCTGCACCACGACGGGAACTCCTCTTAAAGATTTATCATGTGCAGAATTATCAGTTGTGGTGCAGTGGGTTAAGGACCCAGTGTTACCACAGTTGCGGCATAGATAGCAGCTGCAGCTCCAATTTGATCTCCGGCCTGAGAACTTCCATATGCTATGGGCAGGGCCAAAAAAGAAGGGGAAAAGAAAGATTAAACAGATGCAAAAGTAAACAAAATTACCACGACAACCAAGCAGTTCTATTTCTAGCCATGTGTCCAAGAGTAATGAAAACATACATTCACCGAAAACTTTATGTATGAGTGTTCATAGTAACATTATTCTTGTGTTAAAAAGTGGGATACATCCAAAGATGTGCCAAATGGCAAATGGATAAGCAAAATGTGGTAGAGCCACAGACTGAAATATTATTCAGCTCTAAAAAGGAAAGAAGTACTGATATATGCAACACAGATGAACCTAAAAAAACCTACGTTAAATGAAAGATGCCAATAGAAAAGATCATACATGTTGTGACTCCACTTGTATGAAATGTCCAGAAAAAGCAGACCTATAGAGATACGAAGTAGATGAGTGGCTGCCTATGGCTAGGGACAGAAACAATTAACAGTACACGGGAATAGGGGAGTTTATTGGTGTGATGAGGATGTTCTCAAAATTGGATTTTGATGATAGTTATGCAGCTTAGTCAATTTAATGAATATCACTGCATTGTATGGCAAAAATAGTTTTAAATAACTATCAATAAGGCCGGGCCTTTCTTAGTCTGAGATTAAAGTGCTCTTGCTATGTCTTCCTTTGGCCTCTTCCTTTAGAAAGTCTCATCCCATTTCAAAGTGCGTGGATTTGATCTCAGACACAAATGGATTCTTGTCTCCACTGTGCCATTTATTAGCATGATCTCAGACAAGTCACTTGCCCTCCTTAAAACTTCAGGGGATGGGTACGTTTGCATTAAATTATCTGTCATAGTCTCACAATGTGATTTATATTTGCTTCCTTTCTACCTAACTCAACCACGCACTCGGGGTCTGCTCTTCCATCTCCGTTTCACCTTGCCAGGTGACACAACACAGATCTCTGGGCAGAGTAGTGGATAAAACCTCTGGGGCCAGGGTGCTTGGGTTTGGATCCACTCTCTAGCTGTGTGACCATGGCCAAGTTATTTAACCACTCTGTTTCATCGTTGGTAAGTGAGTTTTTTGGTGAGTGATTAAGGTTCTTGTGAAAGTTAAATGGGATGGTTAAACGTACATCCTGATACATATGTGGTGCTTAGAACAATGCCTGGCACATAGGAAGTGCCAGATGTTAGCTACTATCTATATACCCTATACCCAAACGGATACAAATACCATACATCTGCTTGGCTTTTCACTTCCTGGAAGTATGTGGGTCCACTCTGGATATGCTTTACCACCAGCCAGCTTTGGTAACACTCTTTAACAGCAAATGCTTACCTTGACCTCTAAACAACCTAATTGTCTATGCTTCTCCCAACAGATCCTTTAATCCCTTGCCTCAGTTTCTCATCAAAGCAGGTTGTCTTTTAGTAAAAACTCAACAGCAACAAAAAACTCAACAATCTCTTCTGTCCTAGCATTTTGTACTAGCAAATTCCATTAATTTATGGAATTATTCATTTAGGGTTCACTAACTGAATGTTTTGTGCCAGACTCCGAGGAAGTGGGGACTAAATGCAGAACAAGATAGGATCCTTGGGGTGGGGGGATGCACTGAGGGTTTGGGATGGAAAGGCTATAAAATTGGGTTGTGATGATTGTTGTACACCTGTAAATGTAATAAAATTCTCTAAGTAAAAAAAAAAAAAAAATTGGATGCTTGTCCTCAAGACGTTTATGATCAGAATCAGAGGTCCTCAAACTCACAGGGCATCAGGGCCCTGGAGAAGCCGTGGCCTGGAGAAGGAAAATCTAAGCATCACTCTTCTACCCTACAACCTCCATCAACCCCTAAAGTTGTTTCCAAGTCAGACAATTTTTTTTAAAACTGATATAATATCTGCATAAAACCATCTTTAGAAAACTTGGCTATTTTCATTGATCTGTAACCTGTAGTCAGTGTAAACACAATATGCGTGCTAAGCAAACGCAGCCTGAGGGAAGTTCCCCAGGAGTCCCCCAAACAAACTCCTATTTCAGTTTCTCCTATATTGAAATTTTGGTGCTGACATTAAAGTGCAAAGCTTTGTCTCTTCTTTTACTTATATAAATCAGTATGGTGGTGGATTTATAAAACACAGGCATAGAACCCAGGTATATGTACTTTTTTTTTTTTTTGTCTTTTTAGGGCCACACCCACAACATATGGAGGTTCCCAGCCTAGTGGTCAAATCAGAGCTGTAGCTGCTGGCCTACACCAGAGCCACAGCAATGCCAGATCCAAGCTGCATTTGCAACCTATACCACAGCTCATGGCAATGCCAGATCCTTAACCCACTGAGTGAGGCCAGGGATCAAACCTGCATCCTCATGGATACTAGTCAGATTCACTTCCACTGAGCCATGACATGGAACTCCCCAGGCACCTCTACTTTTAACAACCTTCTGGGGTTTCAGTTAATGGATCTGTCTCAGGGATCCACTGCTCTATATGACAGGGAGGGCTGGAAGGGAGGATGGATTAAACTGAAAACAGAGAGACCCCTGAGGTGATGAGAGGTGAGGACAGGGTGAGCCGGGTGAGGAGGATGTGATGGGCCTAATGACAGCCTTTCTTACCATAAGATCCAGCAATCCCACTCCTAGGTATCTATCTGGAGAAAACCATAATTCGGAAAGACGCATGCACCCAAATGTTCACTGCAGCACTATTTACAATAGCCAAGATGTGGAGGCAACCTAAATATGCATTGATGGAAGAATGGATAAAGAAGATATGGTACATATATACAGTGGAATATTAGTCAGCCATAAAAAAGAATGAAATAATGCCATTTGCAGCAACACGGATGGACTTAGAAATTATCATACTAAGTGAAGTTAGACAATGAAAGACAAACATCATATGATATCACTTATATGTGGAATCTTTAAAAAAGGATACAAATGAACTTATTTGCAGAGGAGAAACAGACTCACAGACTTTGAAAAACGTATGGTTACCAGAGGGGACAGGTGGGGGTGGGCGGAAGGGATGACTGGGGGTTTGGAACTGGCATATGGGCACTGAGATATATGGAATGACTGGCCAACAGGAACCTGCTGCAGCACAGAGACCTCTAGCCAGTATTCTGTGATAATCTATGTGGGTAAAGAATACGAAAGAGAATGGATGTGTGTACATGTATAACTGAATCATGTTGTTGTACAGCAGAAATTATCACATTGTAAATCAACTATGCTTCAATAAGAATTAAAAAGAAAAAGGTGACCCCCTCCCCCCAAATTGTCCTTGTCCTCCTCCCTTGGGCCTGTGAATGTTACCTGACGTGGCAAAAAGGACTTTGTAGATGTGATTAGGGATCTTGAGAGATGAAGATTATTCGGGTGGGTCCTTAATGTAATCCCAGTGCCCTTATAAGAGGGAAGCGGAAGGAGATTCGACTGCACGGGAGGAAGAAGACCTTGGATGGTGACCAAGGATGCAGGGAGAGAAAAGGTGACGTGTTTGGAGGAAGCAGCTATAAGCCAAGAAACACTGGCGGCTTCCAGAAATGAGAGAAAATGAAGAAATAGATTCTGCCTTAGAGATTCCAAAAGGAGCCGGCACTACTGACACCTTAATTTCAGACCAAGAAGATTCATTTCAGAAGTCTGGCCTCCAGAATTGTAAGATAATAAATTTGTGGGTTTTTTTGTTTTGTTTTGTTTTGTCTTTTGTCATTTTAGGGACGCACCCGCAGCATGTGGAGTTTCCCAGGCTAGGAGCTGAATCAGAGCTATAGCCGCCGGCCTTCGCCACAGCCACAGCCACAGCAACACGGGATCCGAGCTGCGTCTGCAACCTACACCACAGCTCACGGCAACGCTGGATCCTTAACCCACTGAGCAAGGCCAGGGATCGAACCCACAACCTCATGGTTCCTAGTCGGGTTCGTTTCCGCTGAGCCATGATGGGAACTCCTAAATTTTTTGTTTTTTTAAGTCATTATGTCTGTGGCTATTTGTGACAGCAGCCATTAGAAACAAATACATAGGATTAAAAAAAAATTAATACAATTGACCCTTTGAACGACCTGAGTATTAATCCACACGTAATTTACAGTCAGGGCTCCATGTCTATGGTTCTTCTGTACCCACAGGTTCAACCAATGGTGAACCATGTAGTGCTGTAGTATTTACTACTGAAAAATATCTACATATAAGCAGAATCGTGCTGGTCAAGCCTCTTGTTCAAGGGTCAGCTGTACAGAAATACGCAGGAGTGAAACCATTAGGATTTGGCAACTGGTGGGATATACAATGATTAAAAAGAGAGAGAGAAGGACAAATCAAGGATGAGTTTAGAGGAGTTCCCCGGGGTTCAGTGGGTTAAGGATCCAGCACTGACACTACTGTGGCTTGGTTAACTGCTGTGGCACAGGTTCGATCCCTGGCCCGGGAACTTCTGCATGCTGTGACTGTGACAAAAAAAAAAAAAGAGCAAGAGAGAGAGAAAGAATGAGTCTAGATTTCTACCTCTTGATGGATTAATTGGTTGCTGACCTGAATTAAGGGAAGAGGTAAAAAATACAATGAGTTGTTCGGGCTTTTGCTCAGGGGTGTACAGGTGAAGATGGTGAGCAGGCAGATGGACATGCAGGTTTAAGGTTTGGGTTCTGTGGTTTGCACAATGGACAAAATGAAATGTTCCACATCTGATGGTTGTGAGGACTGAAGGAGACAGCGTGTGTGGAAGTCTGGCATGTGCAGGTATTCAGCAGATGTCAGAGGAAATAGCTCCATCACAACACATCCCCACGTGAGCCCCAGGTCCATGATCTGAGGCTGGTTTCCAGGCAAAGCAAGCAGTGAGACTCTGCCTCTTATCCCCACCCCCCCACCCCATTCGTCTGTTTGGCAGAAACGCAAACTACTAACTGGAGCAGTCATTAAAACCATCACTAACACCAGCTGAGGTTTAAGTGTCTGGTGAAAAGTGCCTCTATTGACCCCAGAGGAGGAAAAAGGCTAATGCACCTGGTCAATATTTCTTAATCGAGTAAAGCCTCATTAATTGTGACAGACGCTCACCTAGACTCTACATTTTCCTCTTTTTAAAGAGAGTGAGTTTGGGGAGCAAATGAAGAGTTTAACAACATTTCCAGAGGGAATATTTAAATGCCCTAGAAAAACAAACTGCTTCTAACCACCTTCAAACACTTGAGAAGCACCGTTTGCAGAGCAACCAATTTGTGAATTGCAAACCATTTCTAATTCTTTATTAAACAAGTGCTGGGACCAGACGAACAAATAATTTTATAGCCTGGTTCTATTTCCTGGAAATAATAAAATTGTTTCCTTTAAAACAGTTCATCATGCTGACCTTCCACTCACTCTGACTAGCATTCCTCTAACAAGGAACTGGACAAATGAGAGTTTCGCTGATCTTTTCCTCCAGAGCACCTCTTCCACCACCCACCCTCACCATGTTTTTTGGGGTTCCCGAACCCAATTCCAGTGTTTGGGTGTGGGTGTAGGTGTGGGTTCCACACACATACACATACACCACCAAGTAATTCTCAGGACATCAACTCAGTGTCCTATGATTCAACCCAGTTTATCAGTTTATTAGAAAAGGATATCAGTTATTGGTTTATTAGAAAAGGATACGATTCAGAGTTTCTGTCGTGGCTCAGCGGGTTAAGAACCTGACATAGTGTCCATAAGGATGCGGGTTCGATCCCTGGCTTGCTCAGTGGGTTAAGGATCTGGTGTTGCTGTAAGCTGCAGCATAGGTCACAGATGCAGCTCAGATCTTGAAATGCTGTGACATAGGCCAGCAGCAGCAGCTCTTGACCCCTAGCCCAGAAACTTCCATATGCTGCAGGTGTGGCCCTAAAGAGAGAGAGAGAGAGAGAGAGAGAGATAACTTAGAAATAGCCAAATTGAAGAAAGGCATAGGGCAAGGCACAGGGAAAGCGCTCAGGGCTTCCACATGCTCTCTGAGGGCCCCAGTCTCTTTGCATTTGCACACGTTCACAAACCTTGAAGCTTTCCAAACTTGCCTTTCTGAGTTTTTATGGAGGCTTTATTACAAAGGAATCATTGATTTAATCATTGGCTAGTGGCAACTGATCTACCTTCGGTTCTTTGCTCTTCCCTCCTCCCCAGGAGTCAAGCAGGTGGCACTGAAAGTTCCAACCCCCTAATCACATGGTTTGTTCTCCTGAAAACCAGGCCCAACCCTTACTTGTGATCCAAAAGTCACCTCATTACCATAAAAAAAAAAAATCTTAACTTTCATCACCTAGGACATACCAAGGGTTTTAGGAGCTCTATTTCAAAAAGTGGATAAAGGGCAAATGCATATTTCACCCTAAGTCAAGGAAAAACCCAGGGCTGACCCTCAACACTACCCTCTATTGCATGTCCCTATCAAATCCATCACCAAAACCTGACCATCTCTACAGACTTCCCTTTATTTTTAATCTCAAAGTTCTAGGCCGTAACATCGATTTATGATTTAAAAAAAAAAAAAACCAACTCTCAACAAAGTGGGTATAAACAAAATATACATTAACATAATAAAGGCCATATGTGACAAGCCCATAGCTAACATCATTTATATTAGTGAGAAGCTGAAAGCCTCTCCTCTAAGATATAGAATTGGTAGTCCAAGCCAGAGAATTGGGCAAGAAAAAGAAATAAAAGGCACCCAAATTGGAAAGAAGTAAAACTGTTACTAATTGTGGATAACATATTATATATAGAAAATCCTAAAAGTTCCATCAAAAAACTGTTAGAACTAACAAAGAAATTTAGTAAATTTGCAGGATACAAAATCCATAAACAGGAGTTCCTGTCGTGGCTCAGTGGTTAACACATCTGACTAGGAACCATGAGGTTGCGGGTTCGATCCCTGGCCTCACTCAGTGGGTTAAGGATCTGGTGTTGCCATGAGCTGTGGTGTAGGTTGCAGATGTGGCTCAGATTCCACGGTGCTGTGACTGTGGTGTAGGCCCTTGACTACAGCTCTGATTAGACCCCTGGCCTGGGAAATTCCATATGCCATGTATGCAGCCCTAGAAAAGGCAAAAATGACAAAAAAAAATCAATAAAAAAAAGCCTCTTGAGTTCCTAAATACTAATAATGAATTATCAGAAGGAAAAATTAAGAAAATAATCTCAAAATTGCATCATAAAGAATAAAATACCTAGGAATAAATTTAATGAAGAAGGTGAAAACCCATGTGATGAAAACTATAAGACATTAAAGAAAGAAATTGAAGAAGACAAATGGGAAGATATTTCATACTCATGGATTGGAAGAATCAATACTGATAAAATGTCCATACTACCCAACGCAATCTACAGATCAGTATAACCTCTATGAAAATTCCCATGGCATTTTTCAATGAAATAGAATAATCCTGAAATTTGCATGGAACCACAAAAGACCACAAATTGCCAAAGAAATCTTCAGTAAGAAGAACAAAGGTGGAGGCCTCATTATCCTTGATTTCAAACTATATTACAAAGCTACAGTAATCAAAACCGTATAGTATTGGCATAAAAACAGTTCAGTGGAACAGCATAGAAACCCATGAATCCATGGTCACTTAATTTACAATCAAGGAGCCAAACATATCCAAAGGAGAAAGGACAGTCTTTTCAGTAAGTGATGCTGGAAAAACTGGACAGCCACATGCAAGAGTGAAACTTGACCACTATCTTATACCATACAAAAAAATTAACTCATAAAGGTAAAGACTAAACATAGACCTGAAACCACATAACTCTCAGAAGAAAACCTAAGCAGTAAGCTCCTTGACATAGGTCTTGATGATGACTTTTTGGATCTGACACCAGAAACAAAAGCAATAAAAGCTAAATAAGTGGGATTACATCAAATGAAAAGGCTTCTGAAGAGCAAAGGAAACCATCAAAATGAAAAGGCAACCTAGTGAATGGGAGAAAAAAATTCCAACTCATATATTTGATAAGGGGCTAATATTAAAAATCTATAAAAAATTTACCAACTGAAAAGCAAAAAAAAAAAAAAAAGAGTCCGACTTATGAAATGGGCATGTATGCTGAACAGGTATTTTTCCAAAGAAGACATACTGATGGCCAACAGGTACAGGGATATGCAAACAAAAACCACAGATGATTATCAAAAAGTCAAGAAATAACAAGCATTGCCAAGAATGTGAAGAAGTCTTGGTAGGAATGTAAACTGGTAGAGCCACCATGAAAAATAGTATGGCAATTCCTCAAAAAATTAAAAATACCCGTATGATCTGGAAATTCTACTTCTGGGTATTTACCTAAAGAATATAAAAGCACTAATTTGAAAGGATGTATAACCCCACCCTTTTTTTGATTTTTAGGGCCACACCCACAGCATATGGAAGTTCCCAGGCTAGGGGATGAATCAGAGTTACAGCTGCCGGCCAGTACCACAGCTCACAGCAATCCTGGATCCTTAACCCACTGAGTGGGGCCAGGGATCAAACCTGCATCCTCACAGATACTACTCAGATTCACTACTGCTGAGCCACAATGGAAACTCCAACCCCAATGTTTTTATACACACACACACACACACACACACACACTATGGAACAGTATTCAGTCATAAAAAATAATAAAATCGAACTATTTGCAACAACATAAATGGACCTTGAGGGTATTACGCTAAGTGAAATAAGTCAGAGATTAATACCAAATCATCTGACTTATATGGTGAATCAAAAAACAAAAGCAAAATAAAACTAAGATCATAGACACAGAAAACACAATTCACTGGTGATTGTCAAAGGTGGTGGGTGAAGGATGGGAAGAATGGGTTAAAAAAAAAGAAAAAATTAATGTAAAAAAATTCTACCCTAAAAAGACAGACAGACAGACACACACACACACACACACACACACGTCTGGTTTCAGCTCCCTTCACTTCCTTTCTGGACTACTACAACTGTTCTTCCTCTAGTTTGTTGAATCTACCTAATGTCCTTCCAATTCCCCCTTCTTACAAGTGTCTGTGAGATCTATCCAAAACAAAGTGTAGCCTCTAGAGTCAGACTGAATGGGATTATTATCTATGGGGCTGACTAGTAGCCTTTCTGGGCCTCCTTGTGTTCATCTACTAAACTGACAAAATAATAGTCACTGCCTCTGAGGTTTCAGGTGAGGACTAAGTAAAAGTAAAGTGCTTTTCTTGGCTCCTGCAAATAGCAAACTTCTCAGTAAATATTAGGTTCTACAACTATGACCACTTGGCCAGTTCACTAGCCAGCCGGCCAGTTAGGACAATCTCATCCCAGTTACTACAAACAAGCACATGATTATTGTACAACCCTCATTCATCAGTTTATATAGGTCAAGCACAAAAGGAGGTTTATGTCTTGTGTTCTTTCCCATAATTTTTGAGGAGCACAGTTAAGAGAAAATGCATATAACTTAAATGAAACCAATCATACTTATGAATGGCCTAAATCACAGATATAAAAGGAGCATTTATTTTTTTGGGGGGGTCTTTATTTTTTGTCTTTGTCTTTTTCTTTTTAGGGCCGCACCTGGGGCATATGGAGGCTCCCAGGCTAGGGGTCTAACGGGAGCTGTTGCCACCAGCCTACGCCAGAGCCACAGCAACGCCAGATCTGAGCCATGTCTGCAACCTACACCACAGCTCATGGCAACACCGGATCCTTAACCCATTGAGCGATGCCAGGGATTGAACCCGCAACCTCATGGTTCCTAATCGGATTCGTTTCCACTGCGCCACCATGGGAACTCCAACATTTACTTTCTTTATTTTATTTATTTTTTTTTGCTTTTTGGGGCCCCACCTGTGGCATATGGAGGTTCCCAGGCTAGGGGTCCAATCAGAGCTGTAGCTGCCGGCCTTCGCCACAGTCACAGCAACGGGATTCGAGCCATGTTCCACACTATAGCTCACAGCAATGCCAGATCCTTAAGCCACTGAATGAGGCCAGGAATTGAACCCGCATCCTCATAGATCCTAGTTGAGTTTGTTAACCGCTGAGCCATGACAGGAACTCCAAAAGGAGCATTTAATATATGAGTAGATGCGCCATTCCATGATTATTCCTTTTTTAAATTTTGAATAACTTTTTTATTTTTTCTTTCTTTTCTTTTTAAGGCCACACCTGTGGCATATGGAAGTTCCCAGGCTAGGGGGTCAAAATGGAGCTGCAGTTGCAGGAATCCTGAACCCACCATGTGGGGCCAGGTGTCAAACCTGCATCCTTGTGGATACTAGTCAGGTTCATTACAGCTGAGCCACAGTGGGAACTCCTCATGATTCCTCTTTTAAAGTTAATACAATTACTTTCAAACTCCTAACACTCTTCCCAAAACTTACCCCTTATGATCTCCAGTAAAAAACATAAACATGTTCAAAGAAAAAAAAAAAAAAACTGTGAGTTGGCCATTAAATATTCAGAAGAGCACTTTATCAGAACATGAAGAAAGAATTTAATCTTGAGCTGACCAGAGATAAACAATGAAAAATCAGAAACTAATGTTACTCTGAAATCTTCATTGTAACTCTCTCTAGACGCAATTATGTGCTTTCTACCAAGTGACTCCCTTTATCTCGGGAGCTGTTCTAATTGTTCAAAATGTGCTCGGAGTTGGGTAATTCAAAAGCAATGTCTTTTACCACTGTACTTTGCAGGAAAAGCCCATTAACTCAACATGAAGGAAGCTTTCTCTAAAATGATGAAAAGAATATTTTTAAATGAAATGCCATTTTATTATTTTTAAAGGACTCAGGGCTGCAGTTAGTACTTAAAAAGGCTCCAAGGATTGAAGACATCACGATGGCCACTTCTCACACCCAGCCTTGTAGTTCAAAATAAAAACAACCCTAAAATAAGTGAGAAGAAAGGCCAAAGTTCTAGTTTTCCCACAAGGGCTATATTGTTGATTTCCTTAAAATAGCATATATTTAATTCTTTCTCAAAAATTTTTTTTTCAGTAAAGTCACTCTACTGGTTTCATTTGCCTGGAGGGGACTTGGCACAGTAAAGACCCTCATGATTCAAACTAGTTCGGCACAGAGTGGTCCATCAAAGATGGAACTAAGAGACCTGGATTCAAATCCCACCTGAACCACTTACTATCGGTGAGATCCTGAGCCAGTTCCTTCTCTCTGAGCATCAGTCATTGTTGTCTGTTTGTGTGGGGATAAGAACAAGTAAACAGAAACACAGCCCCCTACATCTGTCCCCTAAATTTGGTAACTAAATACTAGTATATTGCTCTTTGCAATTAACCATCACTCGTATGTAAACAGTACCTCAGCAAGGTACTATTGATTTCCTTAAGTAAATTAAACAGGCACTTTTACACTCTTGATTTACTTTTCAAATTTGCTTAGCATGTTCAGATGACAGGGAACATTTCATGAACTACACAAATTTCAATTGCTCAGAATTTAAGTTGATGAGTTTTTGGTATCCTAACCCGTGGAAAGAAGGAATCAATAAAGAGAAGGGATTATGTATAATGACCTTTAAAGATAACAGAACATAATATTGTCATGGATTTTAAGGATTTGGGGAGTAAACAAAATATTCTTTGCAGGAATATGCTTGACCCCTGCTGGGAAACCTACTTTCCGGAGAAGGTGAAGGCTTTCAAAACCTGCTCAGTTATTTCGTGTCTTGTCACTAGGTTAGGTGACTAAAATTTAAAAAAAAAAAAAAAAGGACATGGTACTAGTTAACACATCAGAGAACCACTTCATCCCCATGAGTTATTCATTCAGCAAACTTTTTACTGAGTCCACTTAAGGCCAACCCACTGTGTTAAATAATTAGGAAGAAATTACTAACAAGACTCATATATGGCCCTCATCACATGGAACATGCATATTTGGAGGGAGGAAGAAAGGTGCTCTTGAGCACATTTATTTTCCAGTAACTGTGCGCCAGGCACTACCTGAAGATATTACATGTGAATGGATTTGTTTTGAATTTCACTGACAGTAATAAATCAGAAGCTAGGCAATTCCCATCTTTCCCTTTCTAGCAGTTACCATCAAAGTTATTAACTGAAAAACAATAACCACTACCATAAAAACAGCATTTCTCCAAAAATTTGTCTGTGTCATTTATTTATAAAGGGACCCATGTTCTTAAAAAATGTCATTGTCACGAAAAAAAATTTTTAAAGGATGAAGACAATCAAAAATGGAGACATAATAACAAAACGTAATATGGAAATCTTGGTCTGAATCCTGGATTGTTGAAGACAAACAGAATAAAGTAAGGGTCTTTATTGGTTTAGTCAACGAAATTGTAATGTGGTCATGAGATTAAGTAAGAGTATTGATCAATGTTTAATTACCTAAAGTGGGTAACTGTGGTGCAGTTATGTAAGAGAATGTCCTTGTTCTTAGGAAATACACACTAAAGAACTTAAGGGTAAGGTGGCATAACAAAAGCAATATAATTGCAAACGGTTTGGGAAAAATTTTTTATACATGACAAATGACAAAGCAAATGTGGCAAGACATTAACGATTGTTGAGTCTAGATGAAGGACTCTGTGGGGGGTTTGGTACTATCCTGGTCATTTTTTCCTGACATTTGTAATTCTTTGCAAATAAAAGTTTAAGAATTCTATAAATCTGTAATGTAGGATTCCTCAAAGCACAAAGGTAGGGATAAAAGTTCCAAGTACATATTCTCTGCAGCTGGGGATCGTTAAGAATGACGCCCTGTTGTGACCAGATATTAAAAGTCTGATCTGCCATGGTGAGTTTCTACAGATTTGGGCAATAAAATGGAACATTCTCCCAGTCTTGGATTTTATTATCATTCCTCTGAGAACGTATTCTTCGTCAGAGATTCTTTATTTTGGCTCCAGGTCACCTACAACTTCAGAATGTGTTTTGAAGTCAATTCATCTCTTAAGCCATCCAAATATTGAAAATGTCATTAAAATATGAAGTAGAACTGAACAGGTTTTTGTGTTAACATTCTTCCAATCCATTCCCATTTCCACTCATCACTGGGGAAGTTTTATTTGAAATCTGAAATCCCTAAGTAGCTTATTCTCTTGATAGCTCAAACATAAATTTTTGCCCTGATTTTAAAGTTTTCTTTAACATTGTGATTTACGTGCTCACTTAGCCATATCGGAGGAGGTGAGGGATTCAGAGAACAGCCATGACTTGGGACTTTGGGAGAAATAGTTTTATGGAGGCTCAGTTAAAAATGGGGAAAATAATTCTTACCTCAGAGGGGATGATGTAAGAGATAATTATCATTTGTACCTTGCCTCAAGGTCTTGAGATAAAAGGGGCCATTTCGATGTATCAGACTGTCATTTTCATTATGGGCTCTCTCACATTTCTTTTACAGAATATGGCACACCAACTTTTTTTTTTTTTTTTTTTTGTCTTTTTGCCTTTATGTAGAGCCGCACCCATGACATATAGAGGTTCCCAGGCTAGGGGTCTAACAGGAGCTGTAGCTGCCGGCATTCGCCACAGCCACAGCAACATGGGATCTGAGCTGCATCTGCAACCTTCACCACAGCTCACGGCAACGCTATGATCCTTAACCCACTGAGCAAGGCCAGGGATCAAACCCGCGACCTCATGGTTTTTAGTCGGATTTGTGAACCACTAAGCCACGACGGGAACTCCGGCACACCAACATTTTAAACAAGCTGAAGGTGGTTACCTTACTTTAAACAAAACAATTTACTTGCCCTTGGCCATAGGCAGAGTTCTTATCAATGGAATGAAGAATGAAGAAATTCCTAGGCTTGTTGCTTCTCCTTCTTCTTCACTGGTTTACTAAATGAGCTATTTTATTTTCACTCTATTATTCTACTCTAATTACTTTCATGTTATTATTATTTGTGTGTGTGTGTGTGTGTGTGTGTGTGTGTGTGTGTGTGTATCTTTTTGCCTTATCTAGAGCTGCACCCACGGCATATGGAGGTTCCCAGGCTGGGGTCTAACAGGAGCTGTAGCCGCCGGCCTTCACCACAGTCACAGCAACGCGGGATCCGAGCCGCATCTGCAAAATACACGACAGCTCACGGCAATGCCGGATCCTTAACCCACTGAGCAAGGCCAGGGATCGAACCCACAATCTCGTGGTTCCTAGTCAGATTCATTAACCACTGAGCCACGACAGGAACTCCTCATGTTATTATTTTAGTTTAATTTTATTCCACAAAGGACGCTGGCCTTACCACCTTTTAATGACAAGTATATGGCCGGGTAAATTCAATTTCACTGTCTTAGTCTGTTTGGGCCGCTGGAACAAAGTACCACTGACCGAGTGGCTTAAAAACAATAGAAATTTATTTCTCATGGTTTGGAGGTTAGAAGCCCAACATGAAAGTGTCAGCATGGTTGGGTTCTGGGGAGGGTCCTTTTCTAGCTTATAAACTGCCCTCTTCTTATATCTTCACATGGAGGAAAGTGAGCAAAGGAGCTCCCTGTCCTATTTTTCTAAGGGCACTAATTTCGTTCTTGAGAGCTTCATCCCTGACCTAATTATCTCCCAAAGTCTCCACCTCTAAATTCCATCACATTGGGGGGTTAGAATTTTTGCTGGGGGTGGGGGTGGACACAAATATGGAATCCAAAACATCCACTAATATTTACTCAACACTTGTCACAGGTTAAGCACTGAGTGAAAACTGGTGGACAAATAGACCCACCTGCTGAATCACCGAAGTTCAGAGTCCAGTGGAGCAGAAGCATAAGAAACAATTAGAAAATATACATTCCATTTTAAGGTTTGACAAAAGACATAACCAAAGGCCTGAGGTTATTAGGATGGGGCTTGAGGTAAATAAACCTCTAATAAAGTTCCCCATCACATATGTCCTCATAGATAAGATGTTTTAATTTGTCAGGAAAGGTGTATCTAGGTCAAAGGAAGAGTTCAGTCTCATTTGCTAGTGGAGCTTTTGATTTTCCCTGGGTTTTAATATTTTTGAGGGTATGACAGAACATTGCAACAGTAGAAAAAAATTGCAAATGCTGAGGCAAAACTGGTTCTTATATATTTGATGGCAAGAATCAAGAGGAAATTAAAAACATCTTTTAAAAAGAAAAATACAAAATGAACGATACTGCAGTAATGAACTTAGGGACAAAATACTTACAACTCATTGCAATTCCCGAGTGAACATCTCATCATTTATTGAATATGCTTTGTACAGAGTAAGGGCTCAATAAATGATACCTATTATTATTATCTATATTTAGGGCTCACATTGTGGTAAGGGTTCACTCAGATTAGCTCAGATAATGTGGAGCTGTTGTAAAGACCTGAAGAAAAACAAGGCAATCAGGAATGTCAGCTCTAAGGTAGAATGGCCTTACAGGGACCCCGAAAATGGAATGTGCTGGCCTAATGGTAAGCAGAGGACCGAACTTACTTCACAAGAGTCTTGAATGAATGAAAGATTTCTCTAGAGCAGTGGTCCTCAAAATGTGGTCTTTGGATTGTCAGCATCAGTGTCAACAAAAAGTTTGGTCGCAACGCAAATTCGAATTGGCGCTACAGCTGCCTGCCTGCACCACAGCCACAGTAACTTGGGATCTGAGCCACATCTGCAACCTACACCGCAGCTCACGGCAACACTAGATCCTTAACCCACTGAGCGAGGCCAGGGATTGAACCTTCATCTTCATGGATACTAGTTGGGTTCGTTACCACTGAGCCACAATAGGAACTCCCTAAATCATAAATGCTGATGGTGAAACAATCATCTGTGTTTTAACAGGATTTCCGGGCGAGGAGAGAAGATTTTTTCGGAATTTCCATCACCCTTACTACCTAGGATGATTTGGACATCAACCACCAATTAAATAGAAGGTTTAATTTAAACAATAAATAGAATGTACAGACTAAGTGGAAGAGTCCAGAAACAAGGGCTGTCTGCTCAGATTTGACAACCACTGCTGCTAGACCTGACCCAACCTGGGTGACTCAGGTTAGTCACTACTAGGTTTAGAAACCTTGACCACAAGACTTCAGCAGTTACAAGACTCAGCCAGCATTCTTATCAGACAGAGCTCTGGAGCCAGGTCATCCCATAGGCAACCAGACAATCTATAAAGTGGCTGCCCTGAGGTCCCATGCCCACCCTGGTCCACTCAGCCAAAGCCAGAGAGCTGGGGCTACTGGGAACCCACATGGGCATTGATGCTTAGTGAATGGCTTGGAGCTCTTTCCTGCAGTAAGGTATTGTATGGAAGGCTCTCCCTAGAAAGGGGCTGTTGGTCCCTTATTTTTATCACCTAGAAATACCGAATGATCTAGCATAGACGTGACCCGTTCTGTTACAAGTCTGAGTAGATTTGTACTGAAATAACTGAAGCTATTATAACTAAAGTCCCTCGATATTAACGTCTAAATAACCACAAATGCCTGGTTGTTCGCTGGACTTATTATCTTCTTCTCCAATGAACATGTCATGTTAGCCCCAAAACAGTCCCTAGTACAAAGTGAATACTCAATAGATATTTGTTGAATAAATAAATGAATGGATGGATGAGTGAGAAAAAGGAGTCCGTCTGGACCTAGAGATTTTCATAGAGTGAAGTAAGCCAGATAAAGACGAATATCATATGATATCACTTATACGTGGTAGCTAAATAACACAGATGAACTTATTTATTTATTATTATTATTTGCTTTTTAGGGTCGCAACCACGACATATGGAGGTTCCCAGGCTAAGGGTCTAATTGGAGCTGTTGCTGCTGGCTTACGCCAGAGCCACAGCAACGCCAGATCCGAGCCGTGTCTGCAACCTACACCACAGCTCACGGCAACGCCGGATCCTTAACCCATTGAGAGAAGCCAGGGATCAAACTCCCAGCCTTGTGGTTCCTAGTCGGATTCGTTAACCGCTGCACCACGACGGGAACTCCATTATTTATAAAACAGAAACAGACACACAGACATAGAAAACTAACTTAGGGTAAACAAAGGGGAAAGAGGGGACAAATTAGGAGTATGGGATTCACAGATACATACAACTATACATAAAATAAAAAATAAAGATTTACTGTATAGCACAGGGAATTATATTCAATAATGGAAAAGAATTTTTAAAAATATGTATAACTGAATCACTTTGCTGTACACCTGAAACTCATAATATTGCAAGTCAACTGTACTTCAATTTTTTTTTTTTTGTCTTTTCTAGGGCCGCACTCGTGGCATATGGAGGTTCCCAGGCTAGGTGTCTAATTGGAGTTGTAACCGCTGGCCTACGCCACAGCCACAGCAACACGGGATCAGATCCCCATCTGTAACCTATACCACAGCTCACGGCAATGCCGGATCCTTAACCCACTGAGCGAGGCCAGGGATCAAACCCGCAACCTCATGGTTCCTAGTCGGATTCATTAACTACTGAGCCATGATGGGAACTCCAACTGTACTTCAATTTTTTTAAAAGTGAAATCTGTTTGTAGGAAAAGGGTTAATGCAAAAAAAAAAAAAGCTAACAAAAAAGTAATATTTAAATTCTTATATTCAGGGTCCCAAATTAAAACTTTGGATTCAACCACCTATATTTATGTAGACTGTTGTTAAAAACATTTTATACAGCTTTCAAATAAAGGAGCATACCTAACAACATTTGTTGCAGCTGTGTGTAAAATATCTAAAGGTTACAGCTGAAAAGACTCTCTACAGGAACTTGGTTAAAAAAAAATATCAAAAAATTGAATAACTTGGATAGAGCTGTTTAATCACTTTAAATGAATTTCCTCAGAAAAGCATGAAAGGCGTTTGCTACTGTGGCTTCCTTTCACTGATTAAACGAATTTCCTCACGTTTGTTGGCAGGTAACAGTGAAATGAGAATGAAAAATTCCTAGCCATGTTGCCATATTTAAGAAGCAGCTTTTCCATTCAAACAAACAAACAAACTGAAACGTAATATTGCACATCGACTGTATTTCAAGTAAAATAAAAAATAAAGAAGCAGCTTAAATATTTTCTGATATGGAGCAACCTCCGAGATATATTTGTGAGAGAAAAGCAAGATGCTGACAACATAAAGCACCATTTGTGTAAATTAAAAGGGAGATCTATGTACAGAATATCTTAAATATACCTAAGAAGCCTCTTAAGGAATTAAAATGTTGCCTTTGGAAAAAGGAAACGAGAAGAGTAGGACAGAAGCTAGCTTCTGCCTGTCTCCCCTTTCACACTGTTGCCATTTTAAAGAAAACACACGTATTTTTTACCTATTCAAAATTTCATTAACATAACAAGGTGTTAACTCTTGGCAGATTTCCCTTTAAAAAAAAAAATTAAGAGAAAACGGATCTTGCAGCTATTACCCCTGCATTCTGATTTCTCCCACATGCTGTTATATATTTAGAGGACGGAAAACTGTTTCTGGATTTCTATCACCCTCACCATCTCGGACGATTTGGCCACCGAATGCAGAGGTCTCAGTCTCAATCATAAACAGAACAGATGGACTTACTTCAGGGAAGAGTCTGGAAACTGGGCAGGATTCAGGCGCGATCTGATTGGGAGGTTCACCCCGTTTGAGAGGTTCCACCGCTCTCTCCATTCAGTTCTCCCAACTCTGGTCCCCTCGGAATTAGCACTGGCCCCAGACTGGTGCGTTCTATCGGTGGCAAAAATCTCCATCGCTGTGCCAGGCGCTGTAACTGCCAGCAACACCCCTCGATCTGGCACGAAGGGAGCAGCCGTCCCGGCATTACAAGCACAGCTTCCGAGCTTCACTCCAGAACCAGCCTAGGCCACACGTGCAGCCTGGCGTCCAGACCGAGGCCAGGTGAACTGAATCGTTTGCACCTGGCTCCCTGCACCGATCATTTCCCCGCTCCCACGGGTGGCCTCAAATGCAAGGAGGAATGGGGGAGTGGAAGCTGATATGAAATATCAGGAATTCTCTCCCAAAGGTGATCTTCAGGTTTACAAAAAAGGTCTTAGCTGAATCTCTGCACTTGGGCCCAGAGTTATGCAACTCACTTTTTCTTTCTCACTTTCTTGGCAATCAGCCTACTGGATGGGCAACCAGTATCTTAGACAACACCACACGTTTGTGCTTTCCTCCCTCCCTTTCTTCCTTCCTTCCTTTCTTTTTTCCTTCCTTCCTTCTTCCCTCCCTCTCTTTTTTCCTTCTTCCCTTCTTCCTTTCTTTCACTTTCGGACACCCCGCACCATAGGGAGTCCCTGGGCCAGGGATCAGATTCGAGCCTGCAATTGCTATTATCTACACCATAGCTGCAGCAAAGCCAGATATTTTAACCCACTGTGCCCAGCAGAGATGGAACCTGTGTCCTGACACTGCCAAGGCACTGCTAATCCCATTGTGCCACAGTGGAAACTCCTCACTGCACATGCTCTTGAAATAGAAGAGCAATATTTTTTCCTGATCCGACAGGGAGATGAGGAATGAGCACCATCCTGGAAGTTCACTATGGCCAAGCCGAGGTAAGAACGTCATGCCAGTATGACGAAGGTAGAAAAGTGCCATGGGGACTCTCCCACTTCTCAGTGGGAGGAGACGTCCAGGGTCAAAGTCAGCTATTACCTATGATTTTGAAACAGAAATCACAGCTTTGAATACTGCTGAGTTTGCTGGCCTTTTCTCAACCCAGAATCTGGCAGAGCCAAGGACTCACCAAACGTGAGCTGCTTGTTAGCACGGAGGCTCTCAGCTGGCTCTTAGATTGCTGGAGATGTTAGCCTGCCGGCCAGTCCATAAATTCAAACTGTGCCCTTTCTGGGGGCCACACCCAGTGTGGGAGCTGAGAATACAGCAGTGAAGGAGACAGGGTACCCAGCAGGCCTCTGGAACTTGCTCGAGGGTGGGCGGTAAACATATTTATTTAAACGTAACGACAAGAGTTCCCGCTGTAGTGCAGCGGGCTTAGTGGCCACCCTGCTGGATTCCTGGCCCAGGGCAGTGGATTAAGGATCCGGCATTGCTGCAGCTGTGGTATAGGTTGCAGCTGTGGCTCGGATTTGATTCCTGACCCAGAAAGTTCCATATGCTGTGGATGCAGCCATTAAATAAATAAAAATAAACAGTAATTACACGGAGTTCCCTTCGTGGCTCAGTGGTTAACAAATCCGACTAGGAACCATGAGGTTGCGGGTTCGATCCCTGGCCTTGCTCAGTGGGTTAAGGATCCGGCGTTGCCGTGAGCTGTGGTGTAGGTTGCAGATGTGGCTCGGATCCCGTGTTGCTGTGGCTGTGGCGAAGGCCGGCAGCTACAGCTCCTGTTAGACCCCTAGCCTGGGAACCTCCATATGCCGAGGTGCGGCCCTACATAAAAACATAAATAAATAAACAAACAAACAAACAAACAAACAGTAATTACAAACAGCAGAGACCCTGTGTGATGTGCCTCCCTCTCATACCCTCCAGCTTATCAAGGATGCTTTCCCCCTCCTCTGCATGGCAGATATCTGGATCTTTCATGTCTTAGAACCAGCCCTGTACCTGTCTACCCCTTTGAATACACACTTTGTTGTTTTTGTTGGACTTTTTTAGGTCTGCACCTGCAGCTTATAGAAGTTCCCAGGCTAGGAGCTGAATTTGAGCTACAGCTGCCAGCCTATGCCACAGCCACAGCAACACCAGATCCGAGCCGTGTCTGCAACCTACACCACAGCTCATGGGAATGCCAGATCCTTAACCCAGTGAGCGAGGCCAGGGATTGAACCTGAGTCCTCATGGATGCTAGTCAGGTTCATTACCGCTGCGCCACAGCAGTAACTCCCTGAACACACATGGACATAACTGTTCCCCTTATAGGAAATATGCTCCCCAGCACTCCACAGCCTCATTTCCCTTTATGGGGTTAACCTCTGTCTTTGAATTTCAATTTAAACATCTCTTAAGAAAATCCTGGAGTTCCCCATTGTGGCTCAGTAGTTAACGAATCCGACTAGGAACCATGAGGTTGCGGGTTTGATCCCTGGCATCGCTCAGTGGGTTAAGGATCCAGCGTTGCCGTGAGCTGTGGTGTAGGTTAGACGCGGCTCAGATCCCATGTTGCTGTGGCTGCGGCGAAGGCCGGCATCTACAGCTCCTGTTAGACCCCTAGCCTGGGAACCTCCATATGCCGCGGGTGTGGCCCTAGATAAGGCAAAAAGACCAAAAAAAAAAAAAAGAGGGAAAAAGAAAATCCTTCCAACAGATGTGATCAGGTATCTTTATAGGATCTTCCGGTCTGGTCTGTTTTCCCCTTGACATGTCGGCTCTTTAGAATTAGAAATCTCTTTGGGAGATATTTGATTATTATTTGTCTCCACAAACAGACTCTTTCTTCCAAGAAAGTGAAAGCAGTGTCCAGGGTTGTCACCTTTGTATTTCCATGCCATACAAAGCATTCTCCACCCCAAGGCCTTTGCCCATGCCATTCCCTCTGCCTGGAACCCTGTCCCCCAGACAGCCACCTGACCCACTCTCACTTCCTTTAGGTTTCTGCTCAGATAGGAACTTAGCCAGGAAGCCTTCCCGGACCCCTTTATGCAAAATTACAGTCCCAGCTTGGGGCATTATGATTCTCTTTTTCTCACCCTGCAAAGCACTCTACTCTCCAAAGACTCTATTTTCTTCACTTTTGTAGTGCTCCACTGAAATGTAAGCTCTGTAAGAACAGAGAGTTTGTCCATCTACTTGACTATTTTTTCTTTAGAAGCTCACCGGTCCGATAGGTGTTAGTTGCCCAATATGTATGTATGTATGTATGTATGTATTTATGGCTGTACCTGGGGCACATGGAGGTTCTCAGGGTAGGTGTCAAATCGGAGCTGCAGCTGCAGGCCTACCCCACAGCCATGGCAACTCAGGATCCAAGTGGCATCTGCGATCTACACCACAGCTCAAGGCAATACCAGATCCTTAATCCCCAGAGTGAGGCTGGGTCTCCTCACATGGACAACGTCTTTCCTTTTTTTTTTTTTGTCTTCTTGCCTTCTCTAGGGCCGCACACGCGGCATATGGAGGTTCCCAGGCTAGGGGTCTAACAGGAGCTGTAGATGCCGGCCTTCGCCGCAGCCACAGCAACACGGGATCTGAGCCGCGTCTGCAACCTACACCACAGCTCATGGCAACGCTGGATCCTTAACCCACTGAGCGATGCCAGGGATTGAACCTGCAACCTCATGGTTCTTAGTTGGATTTGTTAACCACTGAGCCACTACGGGAACTCCGACAACGTCTGTCATTAACCTGCTGATCCACCACGGGAATGCCCCAAGAAATATTCATTGAATGAAGCGCTGAACCAGTACCTAGTGCTTAGCAAATTGTTCTCACGTAGTAGGCATTCAGTTAATGTTTGAGTGAATGAATGCCTGAATGAAAAAATATAGGTGCTGCTAAAACAAATATGGGACATTTGACCTAGTTGGAGGAGTCATATAAGGTATAGCATAAAAACCAGGAATTCAGCCATTTTTATTGTGTTAAGCCAGCATAGGCCGGCCTCAGAGCCACTGGGGTTCCCGTTCCAGACCGCCTCAGTAAAGTGAATATTGCAATAAAGCAAGGTGCATGAAAGTTTTCTTTTCCCAGTACATATAAAAGTTGTGTTTGCACCATACTGTATTCTCTTAAGTATGCAATAGCATCATATCTTAAAAAACAATGTACATATTTAATTTTAAAAAAATTAAATGCTTAAAAAGTGCTATCATTTGAACTTTTTTGCTCATGGAGGGACTTGATTCCATATTGGTGGCTGCTGACTGGTCAGGGTGGTGGTTGCTGAAAGTTGGGGTGGCAGGGGCAATTTCTTAAAATAAGACAAAAGTGAACTTTGCCACACCAATTAACTTTTCCTTTAACAATGGATTTCTTTGTAGCATGCAATGCTGTTTGCTAGCATTTTCCCCACAGTATAACTTCTTTCAAATGGGAGCCAACCCTCTCAAACCCTGCCGCTGCTTTATCAACGGAATTTATGTCATATTCTAAATCCTTTGTTGTCATTTCTATAATCTTCACACCATCTCCATCATGAGTAATTTCTGTCTTAAGAAACCATTTTCTTTGCTTATCCATAAGAAGCAACTCCTCATCCACTCAAGTTTTATCCTGAGATTATAGCAATTCAGTCACATCTTCAGGCTCCACTTCTAATTCTAGTTCTCTTGCTATTTCCATTATAGCTGTGGTTAGTTCCTCCACTGAAGTCTGGAACCTCTGAAAGGCATCCATGAAGTTTGGAATTAACTGCTTCCAAACTCCTGTTAATACTGATATTTTGACCTCTTCCCACCATGCATCTAGAATGGTGATTCCTTTCCAGAAGGTTTTTTAATTTATTTTGCCCAGATTCATTAAAGAATCACTATGTCAGCTGAAGACTTACAAAATATATTTCTTAAATGATAGGACTTGAAAGTGTAAATGACTTTTTGATGCATGGACTGCAGAATGGATAATGTGTACGTAGGCACTGAAAACAACATGAATCTCGTCCATCTCCTTTGGAGTTCTTGGGTGGCCAGTTATACTGTCAATGAGCAATAATATTTTGAAAGGAATCTTTTTTTTCTGAGCAGTGGGTCTCAATAGTGGGCTTAAAATATTCAATTAGCCATGTTGTAAACAAATGTGCCATCATCCAGGCCTTGTTGTTCCATTTATAGAGCATAAGCAGAGTAGATTTAGCATCATTCCTTTTTTTTTCTTTTTTTAGGGCCTCACCCACGGCATATGCAGTTTCCCAGGCTAGGGGTCAAATCAGAGCTGTAGCCGCCGGTCTACACCACAGCCACAGCAACACAGGATCCGAGCCGCATCTGCAACCTACACCACAGCTCACGGCAACACCGGATCATTAACCCACTGAGCGAGGCCAGGGATAGAAGCCGCAACCTCGTGGTTCCTAGTCAGATTCGTTAATCACTGCGCCACGACAGGAACTCCCAGATTTAGCATCATTCTTAAGGACCCCAAGATTCTTGAAATGGTAAATGAGCACCAGCTGCAACTACAAGTCACAAGCCACACTAGGCCCTAACAAGAGAGTCAGCCTGTCCTTTGAAACTTCAAGCCAGTCACTGACCACTCCACTCGAGCTATCAAAGTCCTAGATGACTTCTTCTTCCAATAGAAGGTTCTTTAGCGTAGCCATCTTCATAAATTATCTTAACTGCATCTTCTGGATAACTTGCTGCTGCTTCTACACCAGGATTTGATGCTTCACTCTGTACTTTTATGTTATAGAAAGAGCTTCTTTCCTTAAACCTCATGAAACAACCTCTATTAGCTTCGAACTCTTGTTCTGCAGCTTCTTCACCTTTCTCAGCCTGCATAGAATAGAAGAGGGTTAAGACCTGGCTCTGGATTAGACTTTGGCTTAAGGGAATGTTGTGGCTGGTTTGATCTATCCAGACCACTAACACGTTCTCCACATCAGCAATAAGACTCTTTCACTTACTTAGCATTCACGGGTTCACTGGAGCAGCACTTTTAATTTTCTTCAAGAACTTTTCCTCTGAACTCACAACTTGGCTAACTGGCATGAGAGGCTTGATTTTCAGTACAAGAGGCTCAGCTTTCAACATGTCTTCCTCACTGAGCTTAATCATTTCTAGTTTTTGAGATAAAGTGAGAAGTGAGAGACAAGAGACCCTTTTCCTTCCTTCCTTCCTTCCTTCCTCCCTTCCTTCCTTCCTTCCTTCCTTCGCCACACCTGAGACATATGGAAATTCCCAGGCTAGAGGTCAAATCAGAGCTGTAGCTGCCAGCCTATGCTGTAGCCACAGCAATGCCAGATCTGAGCCGCGTCTGCAACCTACACCACAGCTCACGGCAACGCCGGATCCTTAACCCACTGAACAAGGCCAGGGATCGAACCCGCAACCTCTTGGTTCCTAGTCAGATTCGTTTCCACTGCACCATGATGGGAAATCCTGCTACAACTCTTTAATTAATAAAAAAAAAATACAGTATCTTCAAAGCACAAGACAATGAGGTATGCTATAGGTCGAAGGTCAGTCAAACTTTGTTACAGTTGCTGGTAACACTAGAATGCTGGAGCAAGGGAGTTCCCGTCATGGCTCAGCATTGAAGAACGCAACTAGTATCCATGAGGATGTGGGTTTGATCCCTGGCCTTGCTCAGTAGATTAAGGATCAGGTGTTGCCCTGAGCTATGATGTAGATTGCAGAGGCCGCTCGCATACCGAGCTACTGTGGCTGTGGTGTAGGCCGGCAGCTGCAGCTCTGTTTCAGCCCCTAGCCTGGAAACTTTCACATGCTGCAGGTGCAGCCCTAAAGAGGAAAAAAAAAGGGGGGGAGGGAATGTTGGAGCAAGAATGGAAACCCCATTAAATACTTCCCTCCCCAGATATCTACCAGACCCACCTCTTCACTCTTCCTATAGTCACTCAGCTGGCAGCTTTTGTGGTCCTGCAGTTTCTTGCCGAGGACAGAGACTGAAAATTTCCCAAAGAGCCATTAACTTCAGGGTCGACCAACTGGAAGCCAGACCCTGCAGCAGCTATTTCCCTCCACATTCCTCTGCTCCTAGGAGAGCCTTCTTTCTTAATAAAGTCTTTCCTAGCAACTCCCAGATTCCACAATGGTTTTTACTTGGTGGAAAGTAAGGACGCAACCCAGAAGTTTTAGTGACCACAGTTTAGCCTAAATTTCAAAAGAACCTCACATAATAGTTAACGTGGCTTGCTAGACTCCTTTGGAGGCTACTTTAAAGGGCTGTTCACAGGACACTCTTCCTGGAATGTAAAAAGCCACATATGGAGATAAAAATATTATTGTTATCAGAATTCCCTGGTAGCTCAGTGGGTCAAGGATTTGGTATTGTCACTGCTGTGCCTCAGGTCGCTGCTGCTCTGGTGAAGGTTCAGTCCCTGGCCTGGGAAATTCTGCATGCAGAGTTCTCAAACTCAGATCACGTTCTGTTTTGTTTTGGCTTGGTTTGTTTTGGTTTGTTTTTCTGGGATGTCCTATGCATGTGTAAGTTCCCAGGCCAGGGATCAAACCTGTGCCACAGCACTGACCTGAGCCACTGCAATAACAATACCAGATCCCTTACCTGCTGTACCACAAGGAGCTCTTTTCTCAAATCACTTAGCTTTTAATATAATGATCATTAGGAAGACTAGAAACACTCAGTTCATATATATATATACACACACACACACACACAAAGGAAAAAAAGAACAAAGTATGCATTCATCATAATCATTATTAGGCTAAGTGACAACTTATATATAAAAAGTATTTCGTTATAACTAACAGCCATAATACACACTTGATGAATGAGGACAATGAGTCTCAGACAGGTTATAAAACTTGCCTAAGCGTAACTAGCCATTATGTGACAGCACATGGCTTTGACTCTAGAGCGGCCAGTTTTGGAAGTCCATGTTTTAAATCAAGATGCTGTACCGTAAATCAAGAACTATACGGTTTCTTCTGGAGCTGTTTCATGTAATATTTATTTATTTTTCCCTTCGTAAATTGTAATATTTATTTTTTTTCATGTAATATTTATTTATTTTTCCCTTTGTAAGTTGTACTGCAAACACATTCTTTTTTTAAATTTTTTTTTGTTTTTATTTTTTTGTGTGTCTTTTTGCATTTTCTAGGGCTGCACCTGCAGCATATGGAGGTTCCCAGGCTAGGGGTTGAATCGGAGCTGTAGCCACCGGCCTACACCACAGCCAAAGCAACACAGGATCCAAGTTGTGTCTGCAACTGACACCACAGCTCACGGCAACACCGGATCCTTAACCCACTGAGCGAGGCCAGGGATCGAAGCCACAACCTCATGGTTTCTAGTAGGATTTGTTAACCACTGAGCCACGAGGGGAACTCCCCCACTTGCTTTTTTGAAGCACCAAGTAATCACCTAATTTGTCTGTGTTCCTATAGTTGGTAAGGATCTATGGGAGAACATCATTATATCTCTGCATTCTTCATGTATTCATACATATATTCATTCATTCTTCAAATACGCACTGGGCCCATATTATGTGTTAAGCTGTGGTCAAGAAGCTGTAAACATCAATAGTATTAAAAATCGTAAGTCTGGGGAGTTCCTGTTGTGGCACAGCGGAAACAAATCCAAATAGTACCCATGAGGATGAGGGTTCGATCTCTGGCATTGCTCAGTGGATTAAGGATCCAGCGTTGCCTTAAACTGTGTTGTAGGTCACAGAGGCGGCACAGATTCCATGTTGCTGTGGCTGTGGTGTAGGCCAGCAGCTGTAACTCCGATTTGACCCCTAGCCCAGGAAATTCCATATGTCTCGGGCGCGGCCCTAAAAAAAAAAAATCGTAAGTCTGGAAGCAGAGAAACCCAGAATCAAATACCAACTGCCACTTCCTAGGTATACAATCCTGTGCAAGATACAAAACCTCTGTTTATTCAGTTATAAAGTGGAACTACCAATACTCCCTGCCTCATAGAGATGATTAATAAATGCATCACTGAAAGTATTTACCAAAGCATCCTACACACTGAGCACTTGCTCAAAATACGTTAACCACCAAAGATTTAACAAGACAAGAAGTGCAAAGATTTAGAGAAGCATGTGACATATTGTAAATATGTCTCAGAGTATTTTGTTTGTTTTTTACCCACTGAAACACGTAAAACCATTCTCAGTTTGTAGGGGATAGGTTTAGGCACAAATTTGTCTGTAGGCCGTAATCCAAGGCATAGTGCAGAAAGGATAAATACAGTTTCATGAAATTTTATTTCAATGATATATATAAACATGTGTGCATGTGCATATGTATGTGCTAGAGAAACAAAACACATGTCTTACTCTGAAAAGCAATTTAAAAAAACTGAAAATATTAACCTAGAGAATTGTCTCTGCTATCTGGAGAACAGTGTCAGGACACGCCAACTTGCCTTAGCAGGTGGATCACTTAGCTTTAATAGTTTTACATTTTAGTGGTGTCAATTCAAAATATAAAGTCATACCAAGATTATAGGTTAAAATAAAGTTAATCACTTAAGGGGGAGTTGGGTCTACTCTGAAAAAGAATAATCTGGAGTTCCCACTGTGATGCAGCAGAAACAAATCTGACTAGTATCTTGAGGATTTAGATTCAATCCCTGGCCTTCCTCATTGGGTCCAGGATCCAGCATTGCTGTGAACTATGGTGTAGATTACAGACACAGTTTGGATCTGGTGTTGCTATGGCTGTGGCGTAGGCTGGCAGCTGTGGCTCCAATTGGACCCCTCGCCTGGGAACTTCCTATATGCCATGGATGTGGCCCTAAAAAGCAAAATAAATAAATAAATAAATAAATAAATAACCAACCTAAGACTTAAAAGAGGGAGAGAGAGGAGAAAAAAAAGGAATGATATCAGCTATCCGTCTAGTTTTTTCTCACATCATTCAGCTGACTGATAGTAGTCTCAGCACTCTCAGGATTCTAAAGGAAAGGTCACAAGATCAAGGTCAAACATCTGAAAAATGCAGATGCTGTGAGTTTGGAAGAAGAAACATTCCCAAGCATATGCCAACTTATGTATTCACTAAAGCAGGGGGCTAACTTAATAATTAAAACCACAGTGGCTTCCAGTACTTAGCTTAATGCAGCAGTTGCCTGCTGCATGTAAAATCCTTGGGGTACCCAAACTCCGGCAAGCTGAATTTCTCAGCCAGGAGAGTCAGGAATGTTCAGGATATATGCACTCTAAATTTGGATGCCAACTTCCTGGGGGATGTCGTTCATAATCACTCCTGGTTTGGGTAAGCCTCCCCTCACCTGGGTAGCCAGCCATAAAAATAATTTTAAAATTCTAGGAATGTGCTAAATCTAGAAAATGAATAAGACAATTTGGGGGTCCTCATTCATCTGGCTACAAGATTTTATGGGAACAGTTTTCCAAAGATGAAAGAGTTCAAGGAGCAAGGTTGCTCAGATTCCAGATTGCTGAGTCATTTCCCCAAACTCCACCTAGTATTTGCTGGATCAGCTTTGTGGTGAGCCAGAGCTGTCTTTTATGGAACAATATATTCACACTTCGTGCAACTGTAACCATCTGGGAACTCAATGAATGGTTCCATAAAACACATCTTCAAGTATCGGAATGTGATCATAAAACTGGACATTGCTTTCACTTATTAAAATACTATTAAGGTAAATTATAGGAGGAGAAGGCAAGTTCTCCAAACAATGGCACCTTTAATTTCTGAAGCCATGTTTGCAAATTACAATCTTCCCTAAGGAGATGTCCTCTAGGATTACCCAGGGCTCCCTGTCATAGAACTTATCCAACACTATTGAACTGGTCTGTTTTCTTGTCCGAGTATCCAGTGGATGTCCAATTAAAAGGTAAACATCCTCCAGCCAAAAAAAAAAAAAAAAAGGTTCTGCGCCCTCAATTCCTAGTAGCAAAAAGTACTTAATCAACATTTGTTGAATGAACAAATGAATGAAAACAGTCTACCAACTGTCATGGGCCATCTTTGAATATTTAATTTTTGTTTGTTTATTTAGTTTCAGAAAAACTGAAGACTTATTTCAGAATATTTGAAATTAAGGGAGTTCCCCTTGTGGCTCAGCAGGTTACGACCAAAACTACTATCCAAGAGGATGCAGGTTCAATCACTGGCCCCGCTCAGTGGGTTAAGGATCTGGCATTGCTGTGAGCTGTGGTGTTGGTCACAGGCTTTGATCTGGCATTGCCGTGGCTGGGGTGTAGGCCAGCAGCTACAGCTCCAGTTTGACCCCTAGCCTGGGAAATTCCATATGCCTCAGACACGGTTCTAAAAAGAAAAAAAAAAAGAATATTTGAAATTGATGTTATGAAGTTCTATAAACCATCTGTATTGAACAAGTGTAACACTTGACCGGCTTCCTTTGTGAAGGGTATAATCCTGCACTGTTGCCAGTCTGAGATCTTCAAAGTATCTACCAAAGTGTGGACCAAACACTGCAGTTTTGATTGAAATCAGACTCCCACTCCATTTGACATCTCAGGAACTCTCAGTTAACTGTGGAAGAGGCGACCCTGATAGGAACTTGCAAAAGGACCCATCTCAATGAGGTTTCCCTGAATCCTTTCAAGTCTATACACAGTCGGCCAGGCTTGATCAGGCAGCCAGTCTTATGTGTAACTCACTTGTGTTTATTCTCAAAGACCCTGAAAAGTAGGCAGACTCTGTCTATACTCTCTACAATTGCAACTAAAAGCTCTAATACAGACTGAAATTTCTCTCATTGCTTTTCCCATCTATTAGTGAAAATCTCGCTTCTTCTTGAATTGTTGAACCTGGACGATGTCAGCTGAACATGACTATCTTTTCTGGCTCTCTGCAGAAGGCCAGTTGTATGTAGTAGGAAAGGATGAGGGCAAAAGAGGAAAAAAAGGAGAGACGGAGAGAGGAAGCTGAGGGCATCACTTGAACCTCTGCATCTAGATTTACTGAAAATGTGTTTCGCTTCTAGTCTTGCCAGTTATGTGGGGTAATACATTTCTTTTTTTGCTTACGCTACTTCAACTAGGTTTCTGTCCCTGGCAATCAAAACATCCTAACATGAGTTTCCTCGTGGTGCACTAGATTGAGGATATGGTGTTGTCACTGCATCACTGCCGCAGCTTGAGTCACTGCTGAGATGCATGTTCAATACCTGGGCCAGGAACTTCCACATGCTACAGGGGCAGCCAAAAAACCCCTCAAAAACCATCATAATATAAATAATTACTTTAGGAGTTCCCAACGTGGCACAGCGGATAGAATCTGACTAGGAACCATGCGGTTGCAGGTTTGATCCCTGGCCGCACTCAGTAGGTAAGAATCTGGCACTTCCGTGAGCTGTGGTGTAGGTCACAGATGTGGCTCAGGTCTGGCGTTGCTGTGGCTGTGGCATAGGGCAGGAGCTACAGCTCTGATTAGACCCCTAGCCTGGGAACCTGCATATGCCACAGGTGTGGCCCTAAAAAACACAAAAAGACAAATAAATAAATACATAAATACTTTAGCCCCACTCAGAATCCTAAGTAGTCATTAGTAGGGCATTGGTTAAATACATTTTAGAACATTCAAAGAATGGAATATTACGGAGCTACTAAAAGTGATGCATATAGGTTTAGCTACTAAAAGTGATGCATATAGGTTTATATTTAACAAATAGAAAACTGAGAATATGTTGGTCAGTGATAAAAGATAAAAGGATTATTTTATTCCATAAATTAACTACAAATCCTAAATGGGGAGACACATACACACACACACACGTACAGAGACAGAGAGACAGGCAGAGAGAGAGAGAGAGAAAGTTAAGAAAGTAGATTGTGTGGGTGTGTGTATATTTGTATTGGCCAAAGTTCAGGAGGAGATACACCCAAATGTAAAAAGTGTTTATCTTGTGGTAATACAGTTTTGAAGGACTTAATTTAATGCTGCCTTCTTACTTATCTATTTTTAAAGTTGTTCTGCATAAACATATTACTATGACATAATATTGTAAATCAACCAGACCTTAAAATTTTTTTAAATATATTACTAGGGTATTTTTAAAAATATGGTCATTCTACTTTTATTTCATGTGTAATTTCCTCCTCTCTCAATCAGTTCTGTTTCAGTGTGACGGCTTTTTTTTTTTTAGGGCCGCACCCGCGGCATATGGAGGTTCCCAGGCTAGGGGTCCAATCAGAGCTACACTGATGGCCTACGCCACAGCCACAGCAATGCAGGATCCGAGCCGAGTCTGCAACCTACACCACAGCTCATGGCAACGCCAGATACTTAACCCACTGAGCGACGCCAGAGATCCAACTTGCAACCTCACAGTTCCTAGTCAGATTCCTTTCCGCTGTGCCATGACGGGAACTCCTCAGTGCAACAAATTGTTAAAAATATACAATAAAGAAGAAAACATACAGTGAGTGAATACCTTAATAACAAAATCCTGTATAATTTAAGCATCTACCATATACAAATTACTGTATTTTCTTAGCGTTCACAGGAGATGAAGTGAAAGATACAAACATCTATTATGAAGAAAAGTGCAAGTACCAAAGGAAATTAATAACATCATCGGGTATATTTTCAGTGGGATTATACAGGATGATAATGCTACATTACAACTGAACCTTTGGGAAATTTTAGGAGTGATTTCCATGATAAATTTTTGGGTTTCTCTTGGTTCCAGGGACCCAACTTTGAATTCCAAATCTTGCCGTTACTGTTATTTATCTTTCCCATGGAAGGGAACCAGGACATTAGCCAGAACCAAACTGTCTTGCTGGGGTTCCTCCTGTGGAGTATTAAAATAGTAGTTCATACTATATCTTGAAAGGTTCCAAGAATTAACATTTGACTTATTCTTGCCTATCAGAAAGGACTAAGGAAAGGAGTATTCTAGTCCGAACAAACTACCCATCTGTCCCACTGTGAGCAAAAGAACAGGTTATCAAGTAAATAATAAAAGTGTCTCCAAGAAATGACTTGGGGAGTTCCCTTCGTGGCTCAGTGGTTAACGAATCCGACTAAGAACCATGAGGTTGCGGGTTCGATCCCTGGCCTTGCTCAGTGGGTTAAGGATCCGGCGTTGCCGTGAGCTGTGGTGTAGGCTGCAGATGCGGCTCGGATCCCGCGTTGCTGTGGCTGTGGCGGAGGCCGGCGGCTACAGCTCCTGTTAGACCCCTAGCCTGGGAACCTCCATATGCCTCGGGTGCGGCTCTACATAAAGGCAAAAAAACAAAAACAAAAAAAAAAGAAATGACTTGGAAAGTGGTGGCCTTCACTGTCAGTTTCCTTCTGTCTGAACTAATAAGGGTTTTAGCTTTCTTTGTTGATCTTCTGCTCTAAGTCACCAGTTTGGAGTCAGTTACCTTAGTGACTATGAAGTATTTATACTGATGTATGTAATGCACGCCTTTGATGGCATTCTTTAGAAACTGAAAGATAGGAGTTCCCGTCATGGCGCTGTGGAAATGAGTCCCACTAGGAAGCATGAGGTTGAAGATTCCATCCTTGGCCTCACCCAGTGGGTTAAGTGTCTGGCATTGTCCTGAGCTGTGGTGTAGGTTGCAGACGCGGCTTGGTTCTGGCGTTGCTGTGGCTGTGGTGTAGGCCAGCAGCTGTAGCTCCGATTCAGCCCCTAGCCTGGGAACCTCTATATGCCACGGGTGCTACCATAAAAAGACAAAAAAAAAAAAAAAACCCTGAAAAATAACCAATTCATTTGTCCTCTTTTGTCCCACAGTCGACCAGCTTATCTCCTATCTTCACATTTGCAGAAAAAGAGGTAAATTACCAGTTTAGACTGCAGCAATCAATTTCTTTACTCATAAGTGAAAACTTTGAAAAGAAATGTAGGAGTTCCCATTGTGGCTCAGTGGCAACGAACCCGACTAATATCCACGAGGATGTGGGACCAATCTCTGGTGCTGCTTAGTGGGTTAGGGATCTGGCATTTCAGTGAGCTGTGGTGTAGGTCGCAGACATGGCTCAAATCCCATATTTCTGTGGCTAGCAGCTGTAGCTCCGATTTGATCCCTAGCCTGGGAATTTTCATATGCCACAGGTACAACCCTAAAAAACAAAATAAAAACAACTAACAAAAAACTTATTTGGGGGAAAGAAAATAAATGCACATTTTATATTTGCAGGGTATTTTTTTCTTTCCCTTTAATAGAACCAGCTATATGAAAATAAGATCCTAATTTGTGCAGAGTTTATGTTGTCACAGTTTGTTTCTCACCTTCTCATCTACTGTGTTTATTAGAGTTCATTGTTGGAGCTCCCGGTGTGGTGCAACAGGATCAGTGGCATCTCTGGGGCTCAGGGATACAGGTTCCATTCCCAGCCCAGAACAGTGGGTTAAGGATCAGGGCATAGGCTGCAACTCCATGTGACGGGGAGTTGGGGGGTGGTCAAAAAAGAAAAGAAAAAAAGACTTCATTCTTGAGATGCTTCTGCAATAACAATATAAAGATACATGGCGTGCACCTGTACCACACCCTACAGAGCTCCAAACATTTTAGAAATGTTTGCAAGTCCTCTTCACAGTACAGTAAACTCTTTGATTTTCAGAGCCCATAGATGGGGAACAGGAGATTGGATTCTGGAGTAGAACACTGTATTCTTTCAGTTTCAAGGGAAGAGATAGGAGGTTGATGACTGGTATGTGCACACTATGAGGCAGATTCAGGAGCCGAAAACATGCTGGTGCCTAAATATGATAGAAGATGAATGGACACATCCTATACCTTCACAGTGCAGTGGTTCTGAGCCTGGACTTTGGGTCCTGTCTCCGGGTTGATATCCTAGCTTTATTACTCCCAAGCCTGAGCAAGTTTCTTTAGTTCCTTTTTTTTTTGGCTGTGCCTGCAGCACACTGAAGTTCCCCGGCCAAGAAATGGATTGAACCCAAGCCACAGCAGTGACAACACCAGATCCTTTAACTGCTAGGCCACCAGGGAATTCCACTGAGCAAGTTTTTTTACTTGCCTAGCTTCCCTTTCCTCTAAGGTTACTGGTGTAAAATGGAGGTCATACATACATCACGTGATTGCTGTAACTATTAAATAAAATAACGCATATAATCTGGCACACAGGGTCAAACTCAAAGTTAGGTATTTTATGGCATTATTTCCACCACTGGAATGTATTGTCAAGATTATAATGCGAGAGAAGCCAGAACACTAGGTTTCCACCTTATGTCTATTCAAGAAAAATCTACTTCAAGATAACTGCAGGAGTTCCCATTGTGGCACAGTGGAAATGAATCCGACTAGGAACCATAAGATTGTGGGTTCTATCCCTGGCCTTGCTCAGTGGGTTAAGGAACCAGTGTTGCCGTGAGCTGTGGTGTAGGCTGGTGGTTTCAGCTCTGATTGGACCCCTTAGCCTGGGAACCTCCATATGCTGCAGGTGCGGCCCTAGAAAAGACAAAAAAAAAAGATAACTACATGCTCTTTCAAGAAAACAATCTATTGGAGTTCCCACTGAGCCGTAGTGGGTTAAGAATCAGACTCTGCTCGCTGTTGAGGTGCTCGTTTGATTCCGGCCAGGTGCAGTGTTTTAAAGGATCTAGTATTGCTGCAGCACAGGCTGCAGCTGTGGCTCAGACTCCATCTGGCCCAGGGAACTTCCATATGCCACTGGGTGTGGCCATAAAATTAAAAAAAAAAAAGAAAAAGAAACAATCTATCAGTATTGGTTCTAACCACCAATTCTAAATAGGCATCATGTCGAAGGTCAATTATTATCCAGTTTAAGGTCACACTTCATCCATGCATTCATGCATTTATTCATCAAGTGTGTATTGTGCATACTCCCCTTCAGGCATGGGTTCAGGTGCTGAGGATTCAGAGCTTGGAGGGGATAGATATGATTTCTGTCATGAAGTTGCTTCTAGTGTGGGATACAGGAACTGGACCAGGAGAAACAGCAGACAGAAAGGGTTAGAGGAGGAGCAGAGAATATGGGAACATCATAAACTTAATGCGTAGAAATTGGGAATCTCATCTGCTTTGGAGGTTCAGATTATTTCTTTTTATGTTCCTGGATTATAATATGTCTCCATACCTCCACCTTGCTATCAGTACTCTCAGGTACCTCTCCTTTTGCGGGTGATGGGGGTGGATGGTGGGCATGTGTTATTCCAATCTGAAAGCTGAAGTGGGCTAAATTGCAAGTCCTTTCCTCTTCTCAGCCTCAGGGACATGTGGAATCCTGGAGAGGGAAGATGGTGTTACTGCCAGTGGGAGGAACTGCAAACCACGTGGCCTTGCCCATCCTTTGGACTCTTGCAGGTAGGAGTAAGGTAGGAGGTAGGGGACCACTGATTGGAGGCAGGTGGGGAAATTCCTGGCAAGCAATCTGAGTCCTAGAACATGGAGTGGGGAAGTGGGGAACATACACGGTCAAGCTTACTAGTGATTTATAGGGGAATCTGTGATTTCGCTCTAAGGAGGTATGCAAAAACATGCATGTTGGGAGAAGGATTCATTTACCAGACACTTGAGCATTAACCAGGTACCAGGCACGCTTCTAGGAACTGGGAATATATCAGTAAACCAAACTGCCAAAATGTGCTGCCCTCCTGGAGCTTATACTCTACAGAAAGAAGTGGACCACAGATTTCTTATCCTAAAAGTCTCTGTGGTGCAGGAAAAAAAAAAAAAAAAGCAACTCAGGAATCAAGATGCTAGACCTGTGGTCCTCCACATCGTGTAAAAGCACCACTTAAGGGGAACCTGAAAAGTCCAGATGATAGAATCCATCCCTGAGATTCCGACTGGCTGGATCTGTGTTTGGAAATGGACCTTTTAAACTCTCACTTGTTTTGATCCAGTTCAAATGGATTGCTTCTAAGAAAAGAGGCTGAAGATGAATTTTCCTTCACCAAGAAGAGCCATGGAAAATTGTCACTTCCTTCTTTTACAAATACTACAAAGCAACAGGATTTTTCATTTCTGGATATCCCAAGAGAGAAGTATCAACATTCATCTTTTATTTTTACTAGCTGAGAATAGCACCCTACAATCAGAGCTTTAAAATGTTTCCACGTATGCCTATATATTTTAAGTTTCATAAAGGAGAGCAGGGATTATCACTATCATCTAACTTGAAATTCCAAATGACTCCTAATTTTCTTTCCAAATATTAAACTACTACTACACCAAGTTTTTACTGTATGCAAGCTCTTCTTCCTCGGAATACTCCCAAGAACCTAGTGAGGTATTGTTATATTTACTTAACAAGGGAGAAACTAAGGCACTGAGGGGTCCCGGTGCTTGGTCAAGGTCACAGAGACTGGACTGGTGGGGACATAAACCCAAGAGGCCGGCTCTCAACTGTGACCGCTGTGGCATTCCATCTTTCTGAGTCCTTTACACTCACCTCCCTTATTTAGCACTTGCAATCTTTCCTGGGACCAAAGATGAATAAACAAGTTATAAATCACAGAGGAAAAGAAAATGCTTGGGAGACTATCGCCCAGGCCGATTGGGGAGTATTTAGGGAGGGCAGCCTTGACGGTCCAGGCTATTCTTTCAGTCCGCAGCCCGGAGCACGTTCCCAAAGCTGGCAGGAACTGAAGCTGGCTCAACCCCACGCCCCCGGGCGGCGCCGAAGGCAGCCCCAAGCCCCGGGCTGAGAATTCCGAAAGGTGTCTGCCGCGCCCCCGCCCCCGCGGGCGCCAGGACGCGGGTGCAGATCCCAGAACCGGGGGGTGATTCTTATCTCCTGGCCCCGGGGCGGGTCCAAAGGCGGGAATTTGAGCCTGGGACTAATGCCTGGCTCCAGAAGTCTCTGCCCACAACGGAGTTAAAAAGTTAGACCTCTTTTCCGTTGAAGACCCGAATCCCCTCTTGCCTTTTGGCTTCTTTCCCTAGTCTAGTTTTCCCATGTCCAAAAATAGTTGGTCTCAAAGTTTGAGTGCGTGTGTGTGTGACGGTGTGACGCTCACAGGGATCCCAGTTGGGGGGCCCAATGTACCCCCCCGAGTCCCCTTCCCCGGGGTTGCAGAGATAGGGGCATATCTAATTCCAGGACCCAAACCCAAGGGCGCAGTGCAGGCGGGGGGAGGGGGAGGCCGACGCACGCCTTTGGGTTTGGTTCAGGGTTTTAGAGCTTAATGTGGCGGGGGTCGCGGTGGGTGGGTGCACCGCAGACACCCCGGGCTGGGTGACCGACAGCGTGGCCAACCACTGGCTGAGGACGGTGGAGAGGCTTAGGCCGGCGTGAGTGCGTGCCCGTGTGCGTGAGCGCGAGCGGGTGTGTGAGCCTCCCCAACCCCCACCTGTTTTAAATGGTTTTAAAATGCCAAAACCAGATTGGCCCATGTTTTCAAAAGTTGCAAACAGTTGGAGTAATACACTTGCGCATCCCCCAAACTCCCGAAAGGATTTACTGAGCCCAGGGCGCGGAAAGAAAAGGAGGAATAAGAGGGGTGTGCGAAGGGGGGTAAATCGCCTGATGCTGGCGGGTCGGTTTTAGGACCCAACGGGAAGCACTTTGGAATCTCTCCCTTCGGGAAGGCGGGGTGGGGCGGGCCGGCCGGCTGGAGACCGCGGTGCGCATGCGCCCGCGTCTCCTTTCGCCGGCCGCTGCGCTCGGCGGCGCGGAATAGAATGAACTGTAACAAAACAAGCAGAGCCTTTGTATCTGCTTAAAGGGGCCGCTGGCACTTCCCTCCTGTCCCCCAATCCCCGCTTCGCTACCGCGTCTCCTGGGCTCCCAGCAACTGGCTGGAAGGGCTTCCCTCACCCTCAGGAACAACCCGCCAGCGAGAAAAGGCGAGCCAGGCGGGCGGCAAAGAGGAGACACCGCATTTCTAAGAGGCAAGAAAGGAAGGAAGGAAGGAAAAAAAATAACCCAAGCGGCGCAGAGTGGACTCTGGTCCGGAGAGCACGGTCAGGCGCCGGAACGTGGACGGAGAAGCACCGGAATGCAAACAAAGCTCGCGGGCGCCTGTGCAGGGCTCGCGGGGAAGCCCAGAAAGTTTGTTTTATGATGGCTTGAGTGCGCGAGTGTGTGCGGCGAGCCAGGCTGCCAAGTTTCTCTCTCCCGTTGCGTTTTTTTGGGGGGAGATGTCTCTCCCGTGAACCAGCGAGGGCCTGGGGGGGCTTGTGCTGTGGGGGGGGGGCACCTGTCTCTCACTTTATTTTTTTGGGGGGGAAGAGGGGTGTAACTCATCATGTCAAAAGTGATCCAGAAGAAGAATCACTGGACTAGCAAGGTTCACGAATGCACCGTGAAGCGGGGACCCCAGGGAGAGCTGGGGGTGACCGTGCTGGGCGGCGCGGAGAATGGAGAGTTTCCTTATGTCGGAACGGTGGCGGCGGCCGAGGCGGCGGGGCTTCCCGGCGGCGGCGAGGGCCCGCGGCTGGGCGAGGGGGAGCTGCTTCTGGAGGTGCAGGGGATCCGGGTGTCCGGCTTGCCTCGCTATGACGTACTGGGAGTCATCGATAGCTGCAAGGAAGCCGTCACCTTCAAAGCCGTCAGACAAGGTAAGACGGGACGCGCCTCCGGGAGGCGCCCCCAGAAAAGGGGAGAGGCCTGTGGAGCAGCTCCCCCTTCCCCCAGTTTCCCGCTTTTCTCCTGCGAACCCGGCTTAGAGGGGAAGTTGAGGCCGAGCGCCTTGTGTTGGTGAAATACACAAAGTTGTTGAGAGATTGTGGGTTGTTTGCCCACCTGCGTTGGGAAGAGGGGCTTAGGTTTGCGAGAGGGAGCGCGGAGATTTTTTTCCCAGGTCGGGTTTGCCAACCTGTTATCTCAGCCACCAAGTGCGGCGCAGCTTCTCCCGCACCTGGAAGAGAGTTGGGGAACTGAGGCCGGGGCGAGGGGAAGTTCTCCTGGCTCCCTGGGGGGTGTTGCCGCAGGCGCAGCTGCTGCGTTCTTTGGCTGCTTGTCTGTTTCCAGACCCGGAGAATGGGTACGAAGGAGGGGAGGGTCTTTGTTTATTGGACCTCTTCCATCAGAAAATCAGCTTCACCTCGCAGCAGCCCAGGTGGGTTGAGGCATCACCGCCTGGGTTCCAAAGCCCGATGCCGGAAGATCCTGCATTCACCCCACAGCTGGATGACGCATGTGTCTCCTCCGTGTGGCCCGGCCCCAGGCTTGTGGGTGGCGGTGGGGGGAGAGAATGGAGGGGGTATTTCAGTGCCAGTCAAACCCAAGTTTATACTGCCACCAATATCAGCCCTGTGAGGATGATGATAGTTGTCCTTTCCCTCCAGGATCTGTGTATAGTGCTTTCCTTGCGCTACCTTGTTCTGATTCACAACAGTTCTGAGAGCGAGTTGTTCTTATAAACCCCGTGTTATAAGGACGCTGGGACTGGTGGTGTTTCAGTTACTTGCCCAAGGTCACACAGGTGCCAAGAGTGAGGGTTTGAGCTCTTGCTGCGGAGCCTTAAGTCTTAAGGAGGAACGGGTGGGGGGATGACCCAGGAGGTGCACTTGAGAGGAGGGAGGGGGAGCAAATTCATCTCTCAGAAGCCTGGAGAGGAGTGATGACCTTTCTGATGGCTGCTGCTGGTGGGAGTCCCTTACGACTTAGTTTGGTGCTGGCCAGGGACTGTGATGTAATCTAGTGCAGAAGGACTGGATTCCCTTAAAGGGGTCCCTTTTACCGGCAAGCACCATGACGCAGCTTCTCCCCCATGAAAGCAGGAGAGTGAGCCTGGGTGAAAAGTTCCCATGTGTGCCTGCAGGCCTGGAAGGGCAAGCAGCAGCTGGAGGAATGTGTCAGAGGAAAGGAGGGCTGGGCCGAGCTGATCCTATCTTGAAAGCAGGCCTGTTCCAGGTGAAATGGAGCAAGGGAACTGAGAGAAGATTTGGTAGCTTTGGGAGCTGAGTGACTGAGAGTTCTGGAAAGCTCCTTCTATTTACGTTCTCATCTTCTTCTTGGACACCTCCAAGAAGCCCTCCAGCATCCTGCCAGGGTGAATAAATCCTTCTTCCTCTGAACTCCCCTAAAGGTGTATCTTGTGGTCTTTTACTTATTCTGTTAGGGCCCTCCCCTCATTTCCTCCCCACATTTCCATTCCCTTCTTTGGAGGGAGAGACTGTACCTTGTTCATTCTATATCTTGCCAGCGTTGCCTGAAGTCCCACATCTTGCCTCACCTGAGAACGTGTCCTCCGTCATCTGTAAACTGGCTTTCTTGAATTAGGTAGACTACTAAGTGCAAAACTGAGCAGAACAGTGCCTGGCACACAGCAAGTGCTCAATAAAGATGAGCTGTTACTATGTTTAAACTGAATTGGGGCAGTTATTTATTTCTCAGTCTAGGTTTCAATGTCGGGAGCCTGGATTATTAGGACTTGATAGAACTGTAGAGAAAATAACTGTGTTAATGCATTTGATGGGATCAGCTGCAGGTCCGTGTGCAGGGGCATTTTGGAGAAAGGGCTGGTGAAAGGTCAGGCGGGAGTACCTGCCTATCCGGTTAGGGATCTGCTGGTGTGTAATGGGTCTGGAGGGGGCTTGTTCTCAGTGTGCAAGCTACTGCACATGGCTGAGCCTCCTTCCGCTAGTCACCAAAGCTGGGAAGACGTTGTCCCAGGGAACTTCGGAAGGATTGGTCAGATAACCAAGTGTGTTTGGAATCAGACACCTCTGGGTTCTGTAGTGTCTCTCCATCTTATTTCCTTTCACCCAGAACGATTCTGTATGCTGTGTGTGTGTGTGTGTGTGTAAGTCTACATCTTCTTGCAATTAGACAGAATACAGATGTGGATGGGGACACTTGAATGGCCTGGAATCCACCGCAATGTGAAAGTTACTATTTCCTGTAGTGATGACGCAGGCACCACCAGACCATCTAACATCTTTATTACAGAAGGGTGTCACTAAAAAGCATTTCATCAGCCTTCTCTTTCATAATGAAAATATGATTTAAATTATACTACGGAATTGCTCTTCCTGTGTTTTCCTTACTGTGGTTTAATCACATTAGATAAGCTCATGCTTGGTATATGGTAAAGGAAAACGTTACTTCAATGTGCCTGGGAGTGGCACCTTGAGCTAGCCACTCCCAGGGACACGGGTCACTCTGGGTGCTGTCTGTATGGAAATGTCATGATCTTTTTGTGGGAGAAAATTCTGCTGTGTATTTCATGGTAGCTCTCTGGAAGGATGCACAGACCTAAAATAGTCTGTGGCAAATGGCATTATATGCAGCAGGACTGGATTGTGAAGGCATCAAGCTGAATTGATCTACTAGGCTGGAGCTGGTTCATTTTATTTTTTTTTTAATGTTTTTGTTTTTATGGCTATGGTGTGCAGCAGCTTGATGTGGGCTTTTGGTTCCCAGACTCGCGATTGAACCTGGACTTCAAGTGAACCAGTAGACCACCAGGGAACTCCTGGAGTTGGTTCATTTTAAATGGAGGGGACGTGGAGTTCCCATTGTGCTGCAGCAGGAATGAATCTGACTAGTATCCCTGAGGATGCGGGTTCGATCCCTGGCCTCACTCAGTGGGTCGGGGATCTGGCATTGCCGTGAGCTGTGGTATAGGTTGCAGAAGTGGCTTGGATCCTGAGTTGCTGTGGCTGTGGTGCAGGCAGGTATCTGCTATGATATGATATGGCTCTGATATGACCCCTAGCCTGGGAAATTCCATATGCTGCATGTGTGGCCATAAAAAGGCAAACAAACAAATAAATAAATGGAGAGGACAATATTTGGTCACAAAAGTGCCTAAAAATTAATATATATATTAATAACATGTATGTTATGTATTATTACTTTATATGCATAATAAAGCATGTCTATATTTTATAAGTACATTTTTACCTATCATAAAATGCACAGATCCTAAGTATATAGTTTGGTGGGTTTTTGACAAATGTATATGCTTGTGTTAGCCTCACCCAAATCAAGATACAGAATGTTTCCATCACCCCAGAAATTTCCCTCCTGTCCCTTTTAAGTCGGCTCCCCCGCCTCTTCCAGAGGCACTGGCTGTTTGATATCTCCCACTATGGGTTTGTCTTGTCTGTATTTTGAAATTCATATAAATGAAATAATGTAGCATGTACTCTTTTGTGTCTGGCTTTTTTCACTCAACAAAATATTTTGGAGAGATTTCATGTTGTTGTCTGATCATGGTTCTTTTCTGTTGTAGAGTAGTATTCCGTTCTATACATATGCCACTTGCTTTATATTTTTGCTTGTCTGTGGATGGACATTTTTTTCAGCTATTATGAATAAAGCTGCTATATATGGTCCAATTCTGCCGCATCTTTGCCAGTCTACGATCTTGTCTGTCTTTTGAATTTTAGCCATTATGCTGTATGTGGAAAAAGGGGAAAAGTGCAGTAATCCCCCCTTATCTGCAGGTGATACTTTCCAAGTTAGGCAAAGTCAGAGATTAGCAACAACATGAGAAAGCAGAACAATTATAATTATATACTATAATAAAAGTTATGTGAATGTGATCTCAGAACATCTTATTGTTCAAATATAATGCCTTTTCTATCTTAGCTAAGCGCTTAGCACATGCTGTCGTTGTGACGTTCGCAGTTTTAAGTCCAACAGCAAACCTAGCATGGATTACTTTTTCCTTCTTCATGATCTCATGGATGGAAAATTCATTCTTACCGTAGACCTTATTAGCATCCTCAGCATATGATTTTTTTCTTTCCTGATTAAGTCGAGAACTTTTACCTTTTCACCTCAAGGAAGCACTTTACGGCTTCTCTTTGGCAGCTTTGAACTGCCAGCATCACTCCTCTTGCATTTTGGGGCAGTTATTGACTAAAATGAAGGTCACATGAACACAAGCGCTGCGGTACCAGGATGGCCAGTTGATAACTGAGCTCTTAAGTGACTGTCGGGCGAGACAAAGTAATGCCCTGGACAAAGTGATGATTCATGTCCTGGGCAGGACAGAGCGGAAAGGTGGGAAGTTTCATCGTGCTACTTGGTGCACAGTTTAAAACCTATTAATCGCTTATTTTTGGAATTTTCTTTTTAGTATTTTCAGACCGTGGTTGACTGTGGCTAACTGAAATCACGGAAAACGAAACAGCAGAAGAGGGGAAACTGTGGTAATTCAGGGAACTTTGCTCTAGGATGTGGTATTTGTTGAGCATTTGCTTTCGGGCCAAGTCCTTGGCTAAGCCAGTGCTTTATGGGCATTTTGTTCTGGATTCTGACTCACGTGTCAGAAACTGAGGTCCAAGGAGTTCCCTTTGTGGCTCAGCGGTTAACGAATCCGACTAGGAACCATGAGGTTGCAGGTTCAATCCCTGGCCTTGCTCAGTGGGTTAAGAATCTGGTGTTGCCGTGAGCTGTGGTGTAGGTTGCAGACGCGGCTCGGATCCCACGTTGCTGTGGCTGTGGCGAAGGCCGGTGACTACAGCTCCAGTTAGATCCCTAGCCTGGGGGTGCGGCTCTACATAAAGGCAAAAAGACAAAAAAAAAAAGGAAGAAAGAAAAAAAGAAACTGAGATCCAGAGAGTTTGGGTGGCTTTTCCAAGGGTCAAACAAGTGGCTGAAGTAGAGCTGGCGCTCAGCCGTGCTGGATCCCTAAACCCATGCTCCTATTTCCTGGGTCAGTGGATCTTGAAGTGGGGTCCACATCAGTGGCATTAATATCACCTGGGGACTGGCTAGGCATGCGGATTCCCGGGCCTCACCCAAGCCCTACCAATACCTAAACTCAGGAGGGTATGGCCTGTGGGGTGTTTTTAATAAGGCCTCAGGGAATTCCGATGCATGCTCAGTTTTGAGCACCGCTGTGCTAGGGTATAGACACTGAAAACATGGCATCAGATGAGGCAGGTGACCTGTGTTCCAGAATAAGCTAGGCCGCTAGTGTTGTCTAGTAGGTCAACCTCTTTGGACTTTTTTTTTTTCTTCTTTGCCTTTCAGGGCCAGAATTGCAGCATATGGAAGTTCCCAGGCTAGGGGTCAAATTGGAGCCAAAGATACCAGCTTACGCCACAGCCACAGCAACTCGAGATCCAAGCCGTGTCTGCAACCTACACCATAGTTCATGACAATGCGAGATTCCCAGCCCACTGAGTGAGGCCAGGGTTTGAACCTGCATCCTCAGGGACGCTAGTCAGATTTGTTTCTGCTGTGCCACAACGGGAACTCCTGGGCCTTTCTTAATACCTAAAATAAGTAAGCCCCTTCAGACCCTTTGCCCTCATAAAGTGCCAAGATTCCCTGAATAACCCAGACTTCGAAAGTTTAAAATGGTGTGATTGTAGTTTCCCAAGCTCTTAATATTATAGGTCACGCTTACATATTTTTGTAAGGGAATTTTGTGGTTTTGCAAATTACCCGGGAACCAAAACCGTCCGTCCACTTTTTTTATAGACAGAATGGAGACAGTAAATATGACACAATTAAAAAAACCACAGCACCACCCTCAGACCCTTCCCCTCACCGCAATGAGACTTATGACCACATACATGTAGTTCTTGGTACCTTTTAGGGTTTTGTTTCGATGTTGTGTGTTTATTTGGACCCACTAGAATATATTACGAGAGCTCTGAAAAAACTAATTCTGTTCTCATTTTAAAACACAGCGTCTTGGACTTCCTGCTATGGCTTGGTGGGTTAAGGACCTGACTTTGTTTCTGAGGATGTGGGTTCTATCCATAGCCTCGCTCAGTGGGTTAAGGATCTGTGTGTTGCTGTGGCATGGGCCACAGCTGCAGCTCCGATTCAGGCTCGGGTCTGGTAACTTCCCTATGCCACAAGAGTGACCTTAAAAATATTTAAATTAAAATAAAATAAAACGTAGAGTCCTGTCTTGCTTGATTTCCTGTGAATTCAGCTTCTGGGTCTCTGGCCTTGCTTGCCGTTCCCCGCCCCAGGACAAGATTCACTCCTCTCCTTAGTGTTCAGAAAGACCTGCAAAAGGACCTCGTTTGGTGATTTGCTGCTAAGGGCTTAACAGCTGGTTCTGGTGGAGGGGAGACCCTGACTTGTAACATTTTTGGAGTCCGGAAGAGATGCATGCATTTGATTCTCCAGACCAGTATAAGCTGGTCCCAGCATTCCACTGACCCCATATAAAAGAGCTCCCTGGGTCGCATGCCACTGCCCTGGTTTGTGTCTTCATAATTTGACATAATTTCCCTTTATCTTCTCTTGCCTCTCTGTTGTCTGTGTCTCTTCCCACTGGAATGCAAGGTCCCTGAAAATAAGAAGTTTAACTCACTTGTTCACCCGTCTGTTTCCCAGCGCCAGAAATAGTACCTGGAAAATCAGAGGTGTTCACTAAAATTTGTCGACTGCATGAATGAATCTTCTCTCGTCCCTCTTATTCAGATGGGAATTACAGACCTGGCCATCTACCACTTCTTTCCTTCTTTCTTCCCCTATCCATCTTTGATTTCTTCTCATTTAGGATCCTAATATGTGCATTTTTCTCATCACCCGATATTCCAATCAGCTGATTCCCTGTGTCTAATAATTTATACTCAGCTGTAAGTAAATACATGACAGACAAGGCCTTATGAATAGTATTTATGTATTTCTGCCTGTTGACTCTAGGTGGAGTTTAAGAAGTGAAATTTCAGATGTTCAGGTGGATGAGAAGTTTTTCTGTTTTCTGTTCATGTGAGACCTGCTCTATGTCATCATCCAGGAAAATGACACTTTACCTCCGTTTTCTTGTAGCATTGTCCCTGGGTACAGTTTTTCTGGCCAACAGTGGATCTTTGCTACAGAAAACAGTCTGATTTTTGTCCTCTCTTGCTCTTAAACTGTGCTTTGTATTTATATTTCTTTTTTTTTTAACTTGAACTTTCAAAAAAAAATGTATTTTTGTCCTTGGTGCCAAAAGACCACTCTCTGAAGGATATTTTTAGTTTCCACTGTGACAGTCTACAGCTTTTACAAAAAAAGAAAGAAAAAATCATGCAAGGACAGGCAACCCAACGCATCCATTGTTTCTAGTGGCCACCCTTTGCCAATGGCTGTGTCATTTAAAAAACAGATTAACTTGACCCGATGATGCAGTGGCATCCAGTTGGCTTCCTGCACTGGTTGGCATTCATTACCCAGCTAGTTTTGCATGGCAGAATTGATGATGTCCACCAAGGGGAATTAAGTGGTTTATAAGAGAAAACGTTCTGACATCTCCTTACCACAAGGGTTTACGCGAAGGACGTTGCTTTATAAACGATGGTTATTTAATGCAAAACACCAGTCTCTGATGTTAGTGGTCCCTTCCTTGAGTTTGTATATCTGGGTAACAGAATATACTGATTTTGTATACACTGAGAATAAAGGCTGTCAAATTCGTTAAGGGCTGACATTCATATCCTAAAAAAAGTAGGTTACTGCCTTCCTGTCTGTCTTTTTGCAGCTTATATGTGACATCCATAACCTTGAAAAATCCCTAGTAAATGCTGGAGCTTTGCTCTCCTGCACCCCTGGGGGTGTTGGCATCCGTATAGTATTTCCAGTGAATTTGTTTTGGTGTTTTCCCAGCTGAACCCCCATGGATGTCAAGGACACGCAAGTGATGCTGACTCCTGCTTTCTAGTATGGTGACCTATGGAGGGCCCCTCCCAAGTGTTCTGGAGGTCATTCATCTTTTCTGAAGGCATGGAGCGAAGTGAGAAGATTTGTAATTTAAAAAGTGTCTTTTATGATTAAATAATAATCTTCTCTTTTTATAGCCAAGTAATTAACACATGGAGTAATCCATTACTTAGAATCATTTTTCTAGTCCCTCTCAGAATAACCACAGTCTTCGCACGAACTCCAAAACTCCCTTTATCAACCAACCCCGCCCACCTCCAGCCCATGGCCATGATCTGCCTGGTGACTTGTGACTTGTCTTTCCATGTCCGTGGCCTGCCGGTCCCCACCTGGACAGCTGGCAGGGTTACTGCCTTATGAATTTCAAGTCTTTCCCAGTTATCTTGTCCTCATTCCTTATTCCCTTCTCTGCTTTAGTTTACTTTATAATGTACACATTGTTTCGGTATAACTGAGTTCCTCATTTTTTTCTCTTTCTCGAATATAAGCTCCGAGAGGGCAGGGCGGTTGTTGATCTGTTCCTACGGTGTCCCCAGTCATTTCTCAAGCATTTCTTTCTTCTTTTTTCTTTTGAAGGCTGCACCAGCAGCATATGAAAGGTCCCAGCCTAGGGGTTGAATCAGAGCTGGAACTGTCGGTCACGGCAATGCGGGATCTGAACTGCATCCGTGACCTATACTACAGCTCATGGCCGTGCCGAATCCTTAACCTACTGAGCGAGGCCGCCAGGGATCAAACCCAAGTCTTCATGGATCCTAGTTAGGTTCATTACCGCTGAGCTACAGTGGGAACTCCAGCTAAAGAATTTCTTGAATGTCCACTGTCAAATTTAGAACTAGCATAATCTCTCCTGAGGCTTGGTTATTTCTGAAAATTCTAATGTTTGAAACTCTCTGCAAATGTAGGTACTTTGTAATGGATCGCCTTAAGCTTGATAAGAGGTTAACATTTGCAGTCTAGGACTTGGGCTAAAGAGAGCTTCACTCTTGATCTGGAAATAGTCTTAAAGACAACATTGCTAGGCTATTTCCACTGGTCTTTATTTTCGGGATTTAGGGCAGCACACCACGCAGAGTGTGTCAGGAACTTCTGCACACTCTGTCACTCTCCAGTGGACTGTGAGAGGTTCTTCCGGGCACTGTCAGCTGTGTGTAGAGACTCTTGCCGTTACCGTCTATGGTGTGGTGCGAATGAGTTACCCGGCAAAGGTGTCAGCCCCACTGTTACTGCCAGCAGAGGCATGAGCGTGTGCCTTTAATGGGATGCAGTTATATTTTCCACAATAAGGCTAATCTTTCAGCCCATTCATTGTGAGATGAGACTCGAATCTCTTTATGGACAGGGGCAAGACGGTGCAACTAAAAGGCCGTTATGCCCTGATTATAAGCCATGTTTCAAAATTATTGCTATATACAGTGTTAATAGGACTCCAGTGCTCCTCGGAAGATAACCTAGAGTATATCCATTTTGGAATCCCTGTTGTGATTCAGTAGGTCAGGAACCCAACCAGCATCTGTAAGGATGTGGGTTTGATCCTTAGTCTCACTCAGTGAGTTAAGGATCCAGCGTTGGTCTGAGGTGTGATGTAGGTTGCAGACGCAGCTCGCAGCCTGTATTGCTATGGTGTAGGCCAGCAGCTACAGCTCTGAGTTGACCCCTAGCCTGGAACTTACATATGGCGTGGGTGTAGCCCTAAAAAGATAAAGAAATAATAAAATGTCTCTCCCTCTCAAAAAGACCAAAAAAAAAAAAGGTATATCCGTTTATCGATGTGTTGTAGATTGACAGGTTTTGGACTTAGGCTGGCCTGAGTTAGAAGCCAGGCTTTTCAAGTTACTAGCTGGGTGACTCGGGGCAAGATACTGCACCTCTCTGTGACAGGACTTATCCTTCTGCCGATGGGGATAATGATACCTACTTCTGGAGCTGATGGAGGAATAATATGAGGACATCAAAGTCAACCACACAAGCACAGGGCCTGGCGTATGAGTGCCCCCCAAAATATTGGCTTCTGTTATAGTTTGAGTGTTGCCTGTTAGAAAGCACTTGGGAGAGAAGAAAGAATCTCTTGAGAGGTGGGGACTGTGGTCCACAGTTCTCCGGAGAGCTCTTCAAGCCTGGAAAAAGCCCTCATTTTTTCGGCCTGACACAGATTCCACTTTTGAAGAAAGCTGAGGCTGGATGAGTTCAGACAAGTAAGAAGGAAACCTCTAGATCTCACGGTGTGTCGGTGGAAGTCTGAGTTGCCTGAACTTCTCTCTGCATTGTCACCGGGGACGCATTGATTATAATGATTGCTGTTGGCACCCAGGGCCAGCAAGGTGTAGAATGAGGATAGCTCCTCTCCCTGGGGTTCCGGGCAGGCCAGTACCAGCAAGGGTGATCCTTGGGGACTTGATACTGCAGTCCTCTGCCCTTCCTGCCACCATACCTGGGCTTCCGAGTCAGGCAAGGAGAGGGAGGCAGTGGGGCTTGGTGTTACACGGGTGTGGAGGCTCACTGGTTGGGTCTGACTCTAGCTGAAGACCCACGGTCATGTTAACCTCCCAGAACCTCCACTGTCCCAGTTGAAATTGAGGATAGTACCTACCTCATGGGGGGTTGTGAGGATTAAAGGAGAAAAACTTATGCAAAATACTTTGTCCTCTGCTTGGTAGGTCCCTAGCGTTTATCTGCTCACCTACTAGGAGCCATGATAATTTTCAGTTGAGAAATGAAGACCCATCAAAGAGTTCCTCTAAAGCAGTGATTTTCAACTGGGGGTGATTTTTGACCCCTGGGGATGTTTGGGAATGTCTAGAAACATTGGTGGTTGTTACAACCCAAAATAGGGGAGTGCCGGGGGCATTGAGGGAGTGGATACTGCTAAACATCCTAAAGGCACAGCACAGCCCTCCACGACAGAGAGGCAGCCACCCCAGTTGACACTTAAGTTGAGACACTCAGGTCTAAGGTTTAACTTCCTGGTTGAGACTGGGCCTCTGAATTAGGTAAACTAATAGTCATGACTGTTACTGTCGACCATCTTCTGACCTGTTCCTGAGACCCGGGTTACGGCTTTGCCTAGGTAGATGACTTCATTCTCATTTTAGTCATGAGAAAATTAACTGGAGAGGTTACATAATTCATCCTGGCTGCCAGGCCGCTGGCACAGTTGAGATTCAAGCTCTGATCTGCTTGGGTCTAAAATCCTCATCCTAGATTGCCACCCTCGAAGTGTATTTGACTGTAGCCACCCCCCCACCGTGTCCTTTTACTGTGTGTGTGTGGTTGCCCCTCTCTTGGGCTATACCATTGCTGTCTGAGGTAGCGTAATATGCCTGGTGGCCCCACCAAAGAAAGACCCAGAAATTACAAAAATGGATCCCCAAAGTGGTCTTTAAAAAACTTATTATTTATATGAAAGTATAGTTGATTTACAGTATTGTGTCGAAGTGTTGAAGCATGCTGCTACGTAGCTTCAAGCCATTCCACTTACCTGCCTCCTTCTGTTTTCCCTGGTGTCCTGCATCCAACGCTGTTGATTTGCTTCCTCCTCTCTGTCTGTCTCTCTCCTTTTTTTCCCCCATGCACATCATGATTTCAGGAGTCACAACAGTGTCTTGTAATATAGATTTGCTTGTCTGTCTCCTCTGCTGGATTATGTGTTTCCTGAATTCTTGAAGGCAACATCCCTGTTTTATGTCTCTTTGTAATCCATGCCATCTCTAGGTACTCACGAAATCACTTTTGAATTGAATTCTTTTGAGGTAGTGGGTAGGCATAACTTTTAAATAAATAAGAAAAATTCTTGCCTAAGATCTTGTTGGCTAGAAATCCACAGCTTATTTTTAAAGCATATTAAATATACTTAGCCATATGTCTGACTTTTCCGTGATGATTTAAGATGGTTGTCTGCCAGTTGTTGTAGCATTTTGAACTGTAGAGAAAATATTGAATTAATTGTGTTGAAGGTCTTAGAGGGCCTTTATTCTGACCAGATGTGTGCAGTGATGGAGCCTGTTGCTTATGTAATGCGGCCACAGAAGGCATCACTTTGGCTTGATTTAAATAGAGTCAGTATTTTACCACCTGGATTCTTGGCCAAGTCAAGGAATTTACATCTGAGCGGGAGAGCCTCTTCATTTCCTCCTCCAACTATCAGCCTGTTTAAGTCTGTGTAACTTTGTTCAGAATTCAAAACTCAAGATCAAGTTGTTGAAAAAGGACTTTCTTTGGTGTTGGAGCATATAGTTTTCTTTTCTTTTTCCCTTTAAGAAAGCATAGGCATCTAGATTTTTTGGTTTCTAATCTTTTAAAAACTCCAGATAGTGTTGTGACCTTGTGTGACTATCAATCACTTTCCATTTGGCCTGTGCTTCCACAGCTCATGTTTTTTTCATGGTGAACTTTAATTTTCTTTCCTCATTTAAACAATATGTACAATATAGAGAGATGTGAATATATGAAAGGAAAATGTAGCCACATTGCCCATAATCCCACCTCAGAGAAATACATGTGTTAGTCTATTCTTATCCAGACATTTATATGTAGATACACACACACACAGAAATACACTTTTTTTGTAGATTTTTTTTGAGAGGGTCTTTTTCTTATGAAAATAGGATAGTACAAATACTGTTTTGGCAAGGTTGTTCATTACACCTAACAATTTGTCATGGACTTTTTTCTTGCATTACATGTAGATCTACTTTACCATTTTGATGGCTGCGGAAACAGTTTTTGGTTGTACTGTAATATGTTAAATCACGCTTTGAGAGTGAACGTTTTGTTGTTCTCGTTTCCTATTTTACACAACACATTGATGAATATCCTTGTATACATTTTAGTGAAATTCTTCAGATGTTTTCTTTGGATTGATATCTAGAACTCTTGGCTTACATGAATTTTATCTTTTTAAAACTTAATACCCACCATCATCTAGCTCTTCAAACACCTTATCAAGCTTAAATCCCTGCTGCCTGTATGTGAGAGTTCTATCATTTTTTACGTATTTGAGTTACAACAGACACCACCTGGCCCTGGAATTGTGCTCAATATGTTGAGTTTGTGATGACTATTATAAATAAATATAGGAGTTCCTGTCGTGGCACAGCAGTTAACGAATCTGACTAGGAACCATGAGGTTGCGGGTTTGATCCCTGGCCTTTCTCAGTGGGTTAAGGATCTGGCGTTGCTGTGAGCTGTGGTATAGGTCGCAGATGCGGCTTGGATCCTGCATTGCTGTGGCTGCGGTGTAGGCCAGTGGCTACAGCTCCGATTAGACCCCTAGCCTGGGAACCTCTACATGCTGCGGGTGCGGCCCTAAAAACGACAACCCCCCCCAATATATATATATATATAAATAAAATGTAGCGAATATTTATTTAAATAAATATTCAACCACACAAGCACAGGGCCTGTGCTCAGATATTGAGCAGGTATTTTAAAGAGCATTAGGGAGTAGTGGGGACTGGGGTAAATTGGAAGGTCATGTCTTGCTCAAAGGGAGCAGTTGCCACTCAGCTTTAGCCTGTTGTTGACATGTGCGAACACTGACCAGCATTGCTAGATTTTTCAAGTTTTCAAGAGAATGCAGAAGGTCGAATTGTTTAAAAAAAATGAACTCCACCAGTCTAAAAGTGTTGGCTTAGAGTTTTTCAGAAGTGTGGATAAAGCAAACAAAACACATCTGGGAGCCCTTTCTGGTCCTCAGGCCACAGGCTTGCAGCCTCTTGTTGATGTATTTGTCTTCCTCACTTGACATCTCTCACTCTTCGTCTCTTCAAGAGCAATAATCACATTTTGTATTCTTGTTTGTGTTCTCAGTCCCCAGGGTAGTGACCAACTCACAGTGAGTGTCCATTAATGTGCGTTAACGTGAATAATAAATTCCAGAAATGGGTCCAGTTTGTCACTGTTGTCCACATAAGTTCGTTGGAGGCTTAGCTGGTGACAGTTCCACCATTTGAGTTGCAAGGAGCAGGGGAGAGGACATATTTTGGTCATGATTCTTGGAATACTTTATTTCAGGTTCCTGGTCTGCTGAGTCTTAGAACTGGGTGCAAAAATAACTTCTTGACAAGGACATTTATAGGAATATGTCCTGGGAATAGTATAAATTCTCTGATCTCAGGCCATTGTACTGTGAAATGTGTGGCCTTCCAAATAAAAGAATGAATGAGTTTTACGTATACTTCTTAGGACAGTTTTTAATATAGCCAGAAAATCCCCCAGTGACATTGCTTGTTTGGGTATTCTGCAAGTGAATCAGGACCCTGACCTTTACTCCAAGAGTGGATGCTTTCAGAACATGACTAACCTCTCAGGCTGGTAGACATTAGTTCTCCAGGACCAGGGTTATCTGGTAGAATTTTGTTTTTTGGAAACTAGTGCAGCCCTTGCTGCATTCCTGCCTGCATAATGGATTGTTGTGCATGGCAGAATTCATGTCAGGTACCAGGTTTGCTGCCCTAGGATGGGGAAGGGGACTTAGGTAGTTCAGATTAGAAGTTTAGGCAGCGTGGAGTTCCCTGGTGGCCTAGTGGTTAAGGACCGTAGCATTGTCACTGCTGTGACGTGTGTTTGATCTCTGGCCCAGGAATGTCCACATGCCGTGGGCGTGGTCAAAAAAAAAGGAAGAAAAAAGGGATTTAGGCAGTGCAGTCTGTCAAAGAGCCAAGGAAGGAATGGCCTCTGTTTTATAATCTAGAACTGTTTTATAAACTGGGCAACAGAAGCCCAGCATGGAGTTCAAGTTCTTCCAGGTTTGGATTGGGACTGTGTCTCTCTTCTCTCTTTCTCTCTCCCTTTCTTTATACCCATATCAGAGTAAAAACATTTTGAGAGGCTGTCTAGGAATTCAGATTTTAGATAGGATTCTCTCTATGTAAATCCAGGACTTTGGATGCGAGACAAAACTAAGGAGCATTCTCACGTTCAGTCTGCTCTGTCCCCACATCCACTTCCTTCATGACGACAACCGCTTTGGGGCCGTCCGGAATTCCCCCAAGTTGGCATGAAATTTGGCTTCTGATCTACTTTAAAATGCTCCAGGAGGAGTTCCTGTTGTGGTTCAGCAGTTTAAGGACCTGACGTTTTCTCTGAGAATGCAGGTTTGACCCCTGGCCTCGCTCAGTGGGTTAAGGATCTGGTGCTGCCACAGGCTGTAGCTCGCAGGTGCAGCTCAGATCTGGATTTGCCGTGGCTGTGGCGTAGGCTGCAGCTGCAGCTGCAGCTCCGGTTTGACCCCCTCGCCTGGGAACTTCCATATGCTGCAGGTATGGGTGTATAAAGGAAAAAAAAAAGTGCTCCAGGATAAGATGTAGCAGGAAAAGCTTGTATTCTGTGGCATTTTAGGGTGGCCAGTTATGATTAAGGTCTTTTGTCTTTGGTAAAGGGAAGAGTCTAGCCATAGTGAATTATACCATAGCGCAAAGCCACAGTTAAGTACCTGCACAGGGCCTTGGAAGAGTTTTTTTAGAAAGCACATGTCTCAGTATTCATATATTGTACCCCTATCATTATTTGTAAGAGAAAAGTCAGAGAGAGAGGATGACCAGCAAAGGACAAATTCATGCAGCTCTTGCCTATTTCTGTCTAAGCCTGTGGGAAAATACTGCCATAAGGAAGAAAGGCCCAGGCTTTCTTAAGCAATGTGAATCTCTTTCTGAGATACGTTAGCTAAAAATGTAAGCTCAAGCTATTCTTTGTGAAATAATTGTCTCCCAGGAAGACAGACCATTGTGGGCAGACAGCATTAATGGGAAGATAGTACCAGCTGTTAGCACTGGGGTTTTTTGTGGTTGAAGGAGCCTCTCCTTGTTTTTTTTTTTTTTGTCTTTTTGCCTTTTCTAGGTCACACTTGCGGCATATGGAGGTTCCCAGGCTAGGGGTCTAACAGGAGCTGTAGCCGCCGGCCTTTGCCACAGCCACAGCAATGCGGGATCCGAGCCGCGTCTGCAACCTACACCACAGCTCACAGCAACGCCGGATCCTTAACCCACTGAGCAAGGCCAGGGATCAAACCCGCAACCTCATGGTTCCTAGTCGGATTCGTTAACCACTGAGCCACAATGGGAACTCCTCCATGGGGTTTAATAAAACATGAGGAGTCACCCTGTTCCCTGAATTCCTGAGGGAAGAGGGACACCCTGAAAAGGCTGTGGGGAAAATCTGCAGCCCTGTGCACCTGTTACCGGGCGCTTGTATTCACCTGATGGCTGCCAAGAGGTTGAAGGCAGAGCTGCTTGGAGAAAATGATCAGCTTCAGAAACAGTGGCCTACAAATTGTGTTTGGGTAAATGGAAAGTGAGTCAGAATTATCTGGGAGAGGGAGTTCCCATTGTGGTGCAGCAGAAACGAGTATGACAAATACCCATGAGGATGCAGATTCGATGCCTGGCCCCACTCAGTGGGTTAAGGATCCGGCGTTGCCTTGAGCTGTGGTGTAGGTCGCAGACATGCCTTGGATCCAGTGTTGCTGTGGCGAAGGCCAGTGACTACAGATCTGATTTGACCCTAGCCTGGGACCCTCCATATGCCACGGGTGCAGCCCTAGAAAAGCAAAAAAAAATAAAAAAAAAAGAGGACATTACCTGGGAGAGTTTTCAAGCTCTGGGGTCTGGGGGAGAATTCATTGGTGATGCAGATTCCTGTCTCCCTGCCCAGCAGAGTCCTGATGCCTCAACTCAAAAGAGTGGTCCACAAAATGTTCATGGATTCATAATCATCCACAGTGTTTATTAAATATGGGAGGCCCGAGAGTTCCCTTCGTGGCTCAGTGGTTAACGAATCCGACTAAGAACCATGAGGTTGCGGGTTCGATCCCTGGCCTTGCTCAGTGGGTTAAGGATCCGGCGTTGCCGTGAGCTGTGGTGTAAGTCGCAGACGTGGCTCGGATCCCGCGTTGCTGTGGCTGCGGCGAAGGCCGGCGGCTACAGCTCCTGTTAGACCCCTAGCCTGGGAACCTCCATATGCCGCAGGCATGGCTCTAGATAAGGCAAAAAGACAAAAAAAAAAATGGGAGGCCCCCATGTCTTGAGTCCAAAGGTCTCAAGGATCCTAGGGGGTGGGCCCTGAGAATCCACACTGTTTAAAAATGTTCTTCCTGGTTATAGGAGTTTAAAGCTTGAGGTTCCAGGCTCTAACATGTTAGTTTTTTCAAATCCAGGACCCTAATAGATGATGGTAACAGATCTCCCCCTCTACACTCGAATTAATATTGATTGAGTATTGAGACATGGAAACAACCTAAATGTTCATTGACAGAAGAATGGATTAAGAAAATGTGGTACAGGAGTTCCTGTCGTGGCTCAGCTGTTAACAAACCCAACTAGCATCCATGAAGACACGGGTTCGATCGCTGGCCTTGCTCACTGGGTTAAGGATCTGGCGTTGCCATGAGATGTGGTGTGTTGCAGATACGGCTCAGATCCCACATTATTGTGACTCTGATGTAGGCTGATGGCTACAGCTCCGATTGGACCCCCTAGCCTGGAAACCTCCATATCCTGCAGATGTGGACCTAAAAATACAGGGAGAGGAAAAAAAAAAAAAGGGAAAGAAAATGTGGTATATATATATCATGGAATACTACTCAGCCATATAAAAGAACGAAATAATACCATTCTCAGCAACATGGATGCAACTAGAGATTCTCATACTAAGTGAAGTACATCAGAAGGAGGAAGACATACCACATTATATCACTTATATGTGGAATCTAAAATATGGCAGAAATGAATCTGTCTATAAAACAAATGAACTCACAGACCTAGAGAACAGACTTGTGGTTGCCAAGGGGGAAGTGGGAGGGAGTGAGATGGACAGGGAATTAGAATTTAGTAGATATAAACCCTTACAATTAGAATGGATAAGCAATAGGTCGTGCTATATAGCACAGGGGACTATATCCAGTCTATGGAGATAGACCTTGATAGAAAAGAATATAAATAAGAATGCATATATATGCATAACTGGGTCGATTTGCTGTACAGCAGATATTGGCACAGCATTGTACCTCAACTATAATTCAAAAAAATTTTTAAAAGAGAAAAAATGAGAGTTAAGAAAAATAAGAAACTTGGGGAAAGGAGTCAAGAATAGACAGTTATTTGGGTTACACGTTCTTCTAGGGTGGCAAATACTGGCTACGAGCAGATGTGAATGTGGAAGGTCATTTTCTTGCTTCGGGATTTTAGCATTAGTCTGGTGGTTGAGAGATGGCCCCTCCTTACCACCCCGTTTGTCTTTTTAAAATAGAAGGGAACTCCGGAGGAAGGACAGTGCTATCAATAGAACTTTCTGTGATAATGGCAATGTTCTTTATCTATTTTATCCACTAGCCACGACGTGGAGATTGTGTACTTGTAATGTGGCTCCCTTTCACCAGCCACAGTATGGAAGTGAATTTTTCATTTAATTTATGTGGAATTAAGTTAAATTTAACTCCTAGGAGCCATATGTGGCCAGTGTTTACCAGACTGAACAGAGCAGGAGACATTGCCATGACAAATGTTGAGGACAGCCATAGTTCTTTGATATTACATCCACCTGCTCCAAGAAAACGCTGGAGTAACCCTTTGGGTTGATGCTTGTTAAATGTGAAAACTCAGGGTAGGTCGTTTTAAAGTGTGCTTTTGACCTTTTTAACAATATGTTTACTGGGGATGGTTTTCTTAAAGAAACTTACTGTATGGTAATGTGCTGATTCTCCCAAGTTAAGTGGTTTCTGTGGAACAGATACGTTCCATGAGGCTAGGGATGATGTTTTTCCTGTGCTCTAGCACTTAATGTGACAGATGGTTGAATACATTATTTCAATCTGAGTATTTTATTCAGAGACGGAGACTCTCAGTTACCTTGGAGTTTCATAAATAATTTTATCACCTTGATGTTTCATAAAAAACAACTCAAATGGCTTAAATATCAAAGGGGATTTGCTGATATATGTAGCTAAGAATTTCAAAACAAGGAGGGAGCTTCAGGTAGGGTTTGATCAGGGTATGCATGGGTCACATTCCCCTGATTTGCTTCAGAGCTGCCATTAGCCCATATTTTTTTTCTCTCTCTTTCCCTCCCTCTCTCTCTTTCTCTTTTTGTGGCTATGCCCACAGCATGCAGAACTTTCTAGGCCAGGGACTGAACCTGCACCACAGCAATAACCTGAGTGACCACAGTGATAATGATGCATCCTTAAACTGCTGAGTTGCCAGGGAACTCCACCTTTGTTCAAAGTAGAAAATATATGTCCTCTGGGCAAACACATCACTGCATAGCCTGAGGAGCAAATTATAGGCTGGGTTTCAGCCTATACTTAGCATCTGTAAGGACACAACCTGGATATTGTAAGGTATAGCCTTGCTTCTCTCATTGCTGCTCTTTCACAGAGCTGGCTTGCCCTTAGGATGGCTTCTCATGTTTGCAGGTGGGTGATTGTGGCAAAATGGGGTGACATGTGTATTATTTATAACCAGGAAGTGAGAGGCCCAGAGGAATGCCACATGCTGTGTGCTGAGTGGCTTAGGTCTGCAATTGCTAAATCGATGCTTGAGGCTTAAGCGAGTCATTGGCCACATGCAGTGGGGGTGAGGTCACTCTCACCTGGGCCATGTGACTGTTATAGTCGAAGAGACTTGGTTCCTAAGGAACAGGTAGGTGCTGTTAAGACGGAAGTAGCCATCAAGTAGATGTTGGGTAGATGCCCAATTCTTGTACCTATTCCCACTGCGATGGTAGAGTTGGAGGGAATGACACTGGACAGATGCCACATGAGCTTCAATTGTAATTGAGAATAGATTAGGAAAGAATAGACCCCTTGGATATGCGGTTAGTAATTGATGGGTCTGGGTTAAAGAAAAATAAGAGCTCCATTTATTGACCCTTTATTATTGTAGCCCTGTGTCCGACTCTTTGCAGAAAACCTATGTTATTCTGCCTGGGCTGCCATAACAAAATACCACAGACTGAGTGGTTTAAACAAGAGACATTTATTTTCTCACAGTTCTGGGCTAGAAGTCCATGATCAAGGTGCCAGAAAATTTTGGTATCTGGTGAGGGCTTTCTTTCTGGCTTGCAGATGGCTGCCTTCAATCTTTGGTGTCTCTTTTTTTCTTTTTCTTTTTTTTTTTTTTTGTCTTTTTGCCTTATCTAGGGCCACACCCGCGGCATGTGGAGGTTCCCAGGCTAGGGGTTCAATCGGAGCTGTAGCCACTGGCCTGTGCCACAGCCACAGCAACGCGGGATCCGAGCTGCGTCTGCAACCTACACCACAGCTCACGGCAACGCCGGATCCTTAACCCACTGAGCAAGGCCAGGGATGGAACCCGCAACCTCTTGGTTTCTAGTCGGATTTGTTAACCTCTAAACCACGACAGGAACTCCTGGTGTTTCTTTTTATTCGGGTGCTAACCCTACTGAATCAGGGCCCCACCCTTATGACTCACTTAAACTTTATTACTTCCTTAGAGACCTTATCTCCAAATATAACTCTTTTGAGCGTTAGGGATTTAATGTATGAATTTTAGAAGGATACAAATATTCAGTCCATAATAACAGACATTATCTTCTTCTTCCTCACAGTAACTGTTGAGGTAAATTAAAAATTTTTTTTTCTTTTTTTTAGGGAGCGCACCCTCAGAATATGGAGTTCCCAGGCTAGGGGTCGAATCGTAGCTGTATCTGCCAGCTTACGCCAGTCACAGTAACATAGGATCTGAGCTGCGTCAGTGACCTACACCACAGCTCACAGCAACACCAGATCCTTGACCCACTGAGTGAGGCCAGGGATCGAACCCACGTCCTCATGGATACTCATGGGGTTCGTAACTGCTGAGCCACAATGGGAACTCCTGAGGTAGATATTTTACGCATTTTACTGATGAAGAACAGGTTAAGTTCTTTGCCTCAACTCAACATCGAATAAGCAGTAATTCAAATATGGTTCTAACTCTGGAGGCTGTGCTGTTAAATATTATTGAGTCCCAGTGATTTTCACTTGGGGATGATTTTGCTTCCATCTTCCACTCCCCAGCCAGGGGACATTTATTGATGTCTGATCATAGTTTTGGTTGTTACAACTGGGGACGGGCTGCTTCCACAGTGTCGGCAGAGCCTGGAGATGCTGCTAACTAACCGTGCTACCTACAACAGTCCCCCACAACAAAGAATAATCTGGCCCCAAATGCCAGTAGGACCAAGATTTAGGAACCCTGGTCTGGACACAAGTGTTAGCTTCTCGTAGAACCTTGGTCCCTGCCAGTCACTCCCCACTCCGTCACTCTGCATGGTCTCAGCGTTCATCGCCATCTGAAGTTAGCCTCTTGGTTTACTGTCTGTCCCACTGGAGTGCAGTTACCTCGAGGGAAGAAGCCTGAATGATATGCTTTCCTATTCTTAAGGCCAGGCAATACCTGGCATGGGACAGCTGAGCAATGAATGAATGAATGAACCAACTCAAATAGCTGCTTTCTAGCGGTGGGGAGGTACTTTTAGATATGGACGAGGCTTGGGGAAGAGATGAAGATTAGCTAGGAGCTTTGAGCAGTGCTGGGGAGCTAGGGAGACAGGCTGTGGATTCCCAAAGGGCAGAGCGAGAGATGAACGGACAAGTTTTCAGTCGGCTGGCAAAGCTTGGCGAGCAATGACTTGAAGAGGAAATGGAAGATAAGTAACCAGGGCAAGCCCGTATTGTGCCGAGTGAGATGAGAGCCTGAGCTCTGGTGGCTGATTAGACCCTGAGCAGCCAGAATGCAGGGGTGCAGAGAAGGTCACCAGCTGTAGCAGGTCCTCCTGGAACCCAGGCCATAGGGAACCATAATCCCTGTGAATCAAGAGAGCTTAAGTGATTACAGTGGGCTGTCCTGGTTTCAGTTCCAGCCCACTCCTTACCAGCTGCGTGGCCTTGGGCACTTGACTTAGGCTCTGGGCCACAGTTTTCTCATCTGTAAAAAAGCAGTGATGGTCTGATGCCTGGCTGGAGGCCACATAGCTCTGTGCTTTGGAGTTTTGGAGTTGCAGATTGGGTTCAAATCCTGCCTCAGGGAGTTGCCTAGTGGGTTAAGGATCTAATGTTGTCACTGTGTTGTCTCTGGTTACTGCTGTGGTGCAGGTTTGATCCCTGATCTGGGAACATCTGCACTCTGCAGGTGTTGCCAAAAAAAAAAAAAAAAAAATTCCTGCCTCTGAATACCTTGGTTGGTGGATAAAGCGGAGGGATGCCATTTTTAGGGGAAGAAAGTGGGGCCAGATGCTGTTACCCAAGCATACAGTCTTTGGAGGAAAATAGTCCGTTTTATATCACCTGAGTGATGTTAGCAGGAAGTTATTAATGTGAGAATATGCCTGGGCTGTGTGTGTGTGTGTGTGTGCTGGGCTGGGGCAGTGGTTAAAGGTATTTTGTTTTAGATTTGTAAACTATAACATCAAATGTGCATACACACACCAAAATACCCTAAATTTGTCTTGTGATTGTGTGTGTGTGAGAGAGAGAGAGAGAGAGAAGTACAGCCAGCAATAATTGGGGACCCCATCTCTGACCATGATGAAAGCGGGGGAAAATAGGTGAATCCTGGATAAAAAAGCAATTGACAGGTATTAACTCCCACACAGGAGGAAAGATGTTTGCTTTTCCTTTCAACCCGTGGGTTTCTGGCATTCTCACTGTTTGACTTTTCATGCTTTTCTCCTGCTTTATCGTGCGAGTCTCAAAGTCTGTCTTTCTTGTCGAAGCTGGGAAACCTTCCAGCTCTGTCCACCTCACAGCGTGCCTTATCATCTGCCCGTTGGACTTCAAGCAGGAGAGTGGAAAGCGAGCAGACAAGACTGCTGGTACCAGTGATGTGAACAAGAGCAGAGTGGGATTTAGTGTCGGGTGGGGTCAGGCTTTGCTCCGAGGGCCCTCTGAGCCTGGCCTTGAATCCTCAGCACCAGCTGTGTGTACTGTCCTCCCATTTTAGAGGTTGGGACACTGAGGCTCGAGAAGTCATCACTTTTGCCTGCCGGCTTATCCCTCTGATTGAGTGACAGTGGTGGATTTCCTCCAGGCTTCCTGCAGGATGCTGCGGTTCTGCCTTGTGGCTCTTGGGGTAATCCACTGTAGATGGCGATGCACCGCTTTGTAAATTCAGGGTAGCTTCTGGAATGGGATCTGGGGAAGGCCAGAAACTGGGCATCCCTTCTTGTGCTCTGGGAGGCCGCAGTCCTCATGCCCTTCGTGGGGGAAGGAAATGCCTGTTCCCCCGGGGGTGGTGTGGGGATATGTCTGCTTGGCCCACCCCAGCTCAGAGCTTCTGTCTGTCTGTGAGCAGTCGTGCCCTGCATGGGTCCAGACACAAGCACGTGCCTCTCCCAGCGCTGACACACAGCTTTCACCTCAGACACGGTTCCAGGTGATGGCGCCTTATGGCCAGAGCAAGGTTCTCATCGACATTTTGAAAAATAATACGTAACATAAAATCGATCATTTTAGCTGTTTTTAAAATGGACAGTTCATTGGCATTAAGTGCGTTCACATTGCTATGCAGCCAGCACCACCGTCTGCCTCCGGAGCTCTTTTATCTTCCCAAACTGTATCCATTAAATACTAGTTCCCCTTCCCAGCCCTGGTACCTGGTAGCTGCTATTCTGTTCTCTGTCTGTGTAAGATGCACTGCTCTAGGTACCAGCTATAAATGAATCATGTGGCATTTGTCCTTTTCTGTCCTGCTGCTTTCACTTAGTGTGATGCCCTCAAGGCTCATCCATACCGAAGTATGTGTCAGAATTTCCTTCCTTTTAAGAGCTGAGTAACATTCCATTGTATGGATATACCACATTTTGTTTATGCTTCCATCTCTCAGTGGACATTTGTTTTTCTTCCTTTTGCTATTTGATGTTTGTCTTCCCACTGCCTTCAGAAGCAGGTGCAGTTAGATTTTCTTGATGTCATGGCTCTTCTGCTTTTCTCCCTTCTCATAGCTTGCCCTGACCTCCTCTGTCTCTCAGGAAGACCATTTGCCTAATATTTGCCTAATGTCTCTTGCCTTGAGAATGGGGAACTATTGCCTTTGAGATCCCCCCCCTTTTTTTTTTTGTCTTTTTAGTGCTGTACCCAAGGCATTATGGAGGTTCCTGGGCTAGAGGTTGAAGCAGAGCTGCAGCTGCCAGCCTGTGCCACAGCCACAGCAACGTGGGATCTGAGCCATGTCTGTGACCTGCGCCACAGCTTGTGGCAACTCCAGATCCTCAGTCCACTGAGCCAGGCCAGGGATCAATTGCACCTGCATCCTTATAGATACTAGTTGAATTCTTAACCTGCTGAGCCACAGTGGGAACTGCCCTGGTCAGAGCTTTGCTGGCAATATTTAGAGCAGTTTGCGAAGGGTCTACGTATTGGTCACTGGGTCTTGTTTTTTTTTTTTTTTTTTAAATGTTGCCTCTGGTTGCCTGGTCTTAGAGGCTTTAATCAAACCATCATCAGCTTTGACTTGGCCAACATTTCTCCTTCCTGGGTTAGAGGTTGTATACTCAGAAGTGATACAGACTTTGCATTTCTAGTAATGTGAGTTCCAATCCAGTCCCACTGCCGGCTTGCAGTGGGACCTTGGGTGCATGGATTTACAACCTTGTATGGTTGCCACAAGGATTAAAGGAAATGTTGCAGTGAAGCTCTCAGCATGGAGCCCAGAGCAAAGGTAACAGCGAATGGATGATAGTTATTATTATGTTACATTTGTCAGCTTTCCTCTTTTGAATCTGATCACTTTTGATTTAAGGTTTGTGGAGGCACTGAATTTACTGCATAATTGACTCAAAACACTTCTGTTTAACACTCTGGGTTTTTATCTCACTTCCTGGCACCAACACCTCCTCTTAGATTTTGTGGAGCTGAATTTGTTGGACCAAATTACATGGAGCAGATTTGATAGAGATATATTCTAAGTGTACTGTCTTTATGTCTTCATGTTATTTTTCTTAGAACTCTCTCTTTGAAGCCTGATTTAGTCACCACTCTGCGGGAAGCTACAAATGATTATAGAGCAATTAAATGATTCCTGAGTCTTTAGAATTATAGAAGGATTGGTTTAGAGATAGACATTTTCCAATAAACTTGATGCTAGGATAGTTGGCTGGTTTGGTCCATTTTTTCTTGCAATTGATTGTTCCAGCTGTGAATGGGATCACAAGGGAACCACTTGACATTTATTGCTTATTAAAGTTTTTATATACTTTAATCCCATTTAATCCTTCTTGGAAGTACTCGTTACAGCCTTGACTGTTTACTGTGCTTTGCTGTAAGTGCTCTGTGTTATCTCATTGATTCTTCCAACAGCTCTGTGGAATCTAAATGCTATAATCGTTCCCATTTCCCAGAGGAAGAAATTGAGACTCAGAGAGGTTAAGGTATTCTCTGCCCATGCTGTTAATGGCAGAGCTGGGATTCAAACCAAGTTCTCAGGTCCAGGATTTATGGATGCCCTTCTGAGCGCTGGGAGATGGTTGGCGGCATCTTCATTTATTGATGAGGAAGCGGACCTCCTCTAGGATTAGCGGGGCCTGAGGATTGTATCCAGGTCTTTGATGCTGTATCCTGAGCTGATTTTGATTCACCGCATTGATCTCCATTTATCAGTTAGTACATATACATGACGCCTTCCGTTTTTCCAAATCAAGAAAGACCATCCATGTATGACAGGGACAGTTGGGATCAGCCCTGCACATGGTGTCACAGAATGGCGTGGCTGTTGAAGGGAAAGCATCATACTTCCTGGCTGTCTTACTTTCTTCCTCTTTTCAGGTGATCTGGGATTCTGCCATTTTATAACGCTAGTATCTCAGTTTCTTAGTCTGTACAAAGAGTACTGTAGAAAGCCATATATAGATGTCAAGACAAATTACTAGAATTTTTTTTTTTCTGGCCGCTCCAAAGCATGTGGAGTTTCCAGGCCAGGGATCAGATCTGAGCCACATTTGCAACCTAAGCCACAGCTGCAGCAATGCCGGGCCCTTTAGCCCACTGGGCTGGGCTGGGAATTGAACCTGAGTCCTGGAGCTGCAGAGATGCTGCCAATCCCATTTGTGCCACAGTGGGAACTCCAAATAACTAGAATTTAATGAAGTTATTACTTGCATGTCTGCCAAACCTAAGCAGCTGTCACACGAATGTGGTCTTTCTGTACCTTAAGTGCCAGTAAGGGCTGAGGCTATGCGTTCATCCCTTGGGGGCTAGAAGCTGCTGACCTGGTGCTGGTGCCCTTAGGGACTGTCCCCACACCACTGCCGTGCCCTGTCCTGTTACTCTCTCGGGGCTGCAGGCTGCACAGAGTTCGATGAACACGTCTTTGGACCTGCAGGCTGCTGTGTGGGTCAGCTCCAGGCTCTGAGGGACTGGAAGAAGCCACCATTCTCCCTCTGTCACATAGTGTCACCTGCCCTTGCCCTCTGGGCTCATTTTCTTTTTTTTTCTTTTTTCTTTTTTGGAGGTGGGGTGCACATGTAGCATATGGAGATTCCCAGGCTAGGGGTCTAATCGAAGTTATACCTGCTGGCCTATGCCACAGCCACAGCAACACAGGATCCGAGCCGTGCCCACAGCCCATGGCAATACTGGATCCTTAACCAACTGAGCAAGGTAGAGTCAGAGATTGAACCTATGTCCTCATGGATGCTAGTCAGATTCGTCAACCACTGAGCTACAATGGGAACTCCTAAATTTTTTTTTTAATGCTGCACCTGCAGCATATGGAAGTTCCCAGGCTAGGGGTTGAATTGGATCTTCACCTGCCAGACTACACCACAGCCACAGCAACATCGGATCCAGGCCACATCTGCTACCTCTGCCACAGCTTGCGGTAACACTGGATTTTAATGCACTGAGTGAGGTCAGATTTCAAACCTGTATCCTCACAGGCACTATGTCGCGTTCTTAACCTGCTGAGGCACAACAGGAACTCCTCATTTTATTTTCAAAGTAAATATTTGGTTTCACTGGAGGGAGATCTGGTGAGAGGTAGGTTGGTCAAACATAGGGATACCTACCCTGTTGCTGGCGGCTTTCCTCCCCCTCTGAAAATCCAGACCCCATGTCTAAAAAGGTATTTTATATTGTAGGAAAGAATCTGTAAATAAGACTGGGCGGTCTTGGGACTCCCTTGTCTTCACTCTCTAACATGATGTTAGGTCCCTCGTGAGGTGCAGCATTAAAGGCACAGATTCAGGAACATGTTAGGTACAGACCCTGGAGTCAGGTCATTGTGGATCAAAATCCCGTACCCACCTCTGGCCTTGGGTGAGGTTTATAACCTCTTCAAGCCTCAGTTTTCTTATCTGTAAAATACCTGCCTCTGAGGATTGTTTGTGAGGATTAAATATGATAATAGATGAGAAGTATTCGCCTTGTACACAGTAATTCACTCTTTATTATCGTTGGATCCAGTGAGCAACTGGATTAAAGTCTCCATTCAACAAACGCATGCATGCTGTTATTTCTTCACGCAAATGAATGTGCGAGATTCCAAAGGACTCACAGCTGGATGAAACGCCCCTCAGAGGATTAATTCCACTAGTAAGTAGGAATAAATGAAATTGTCAGCATTGCTTTAATCTCATCTCGTATGTTAAGTATTTTCCATACATTTGCTCAAATAGTTTTCAGAATAAACCTTAGGGTAGGCGCTACGTAAAAGCCCCATTTTACAGATGTGGGAACTGAGGCCTGGAAATTGAGGCAGGTCTATGTGTCTGTGCCTGCCTGGAGCCACTGCCTCTGAGTTCCCATGATCTGGGGTGACTGTGGGCTCTGATTCAGGTGATGGGGAAGAGGTGGGGTGCAGCAGGGGGGATTAGCAGTGCCTTGGGCGTCCCCAGGAGGAAAGGTTGATGTGAAGACAGTTTGTAGTCAATCTCAGGACAGGCCTTATGGAGTAGGTTGTATTTGTTGCTTGTAAGACCTTTATAGAGATGGTGGACTGTTCCTCTTAAGTAGAGAAGACAGCAGAGCAAAGGCCCAGAGGCGGGAACATTCCAGGTACTCCAAGGCCCAGACTGTCTGGGGTGGAAGAAACGTGTGAGAGAATCATGGAATGCGATAACGTGCTTCCCCCCGCCCCCCAGTTTGATGCAGTTTATCAGATCTGAGTTTAGAAAAGCCTTTGACATCTCATCTTAGATCATTTGGTTAAACTTTCCAGAGCATGGTCTCTGACCCCTACACAAAAGACCACTTACTGCTCATCTTTTTTTTCTTCTAATTTTATGTACATTTTCTTTTTAAAAAATTGAATAAAAGATGATTCAAATTCTATAGTGCTTTACAGCTTTCAAAAGTTTTGCACACAGGATTTCATAGAATCCCATAATAACCCTCTTGTTCCCCTGCCCCTGTTTTATCCCACCCCCTTCCCTCTCCCCCCTGGGAAGCACTAGTTTGTTCTCTGTATCTGGGAGTCTGCTTCTTTTTTGTTTTATCCACTAGTTTATTTTTTAGATTCCACATACTAGTGATATCGTACAGTATTTGTCTTTGTCTGTCTGACTTATTTCACTTAGCATCATGCCCTCCAAGCCCACCCATGTTGCTGCAGATGGCCAGAGTTCTTTTTTTTTTTTTAATGGCTGCATAGTAATTCATCGTATATTTCTATACCATACCTTTATGCATTCGTCTGTGGATGAACACTTAGGTTGCTTCCATACTTTGGCAATTGTAAATAATGCTCCTGTGAACACTGGGGTGCATGGTGTGCTTCCTTCCTCATCTTGGCAGAAATTCAAAACTGTTGAGTAGCTCTAGGTCTTGATATGACCTGAGAAAGCCTTTGTGGAGATTTGGGAAGAATGCTTCAAAAACGCTCACATTTTGACTTAGCATTTCCATCTCTAGAAGCCTTGTCTTTGGAAATACTCAAGCCTGTAAAAGACGTATTAAAGGTTATAATGTTCCCTGTAGCATTGCTCGTAATGATAAAGATTTGAAGTTGACGTACATATATTGTAGGTGATGGAGAAATTATGGCACCTCCCTAGAGTAGCATATTCTACATTTAACTAAGAAAACGAGGAGTTCCCATCGTGGCGCAGTGGAAACAAATCCGACTAGGAACCATGAGGTTGTGGGTTTGATCCCTGGCCTTGCTCAGTGGCTTAAGAATCTGGTGTTGCCATGGGCTGTGGTGTAGGTTGCAGACCTAGCTCGGATCTGGTGTGGCTGTGGCTGTGGTGTAGGCTGGCAGCTGTAGCTCTGATTCGACCCCTAGCCTGGGAATTTTTTTCTTGTTCTTTTTTTTTAAGTTCATATGATTTTTATTTTTTTCATTACAGTTGATTTACAGTATTCTGTCAATTTCTATTGTACAGCAAAGTGACCTAGTCATATATATATATTTGTTTTCTCACATTATCCACTATCATGTTCCATCACAAATGACAGCTGACCTCATGGGTGCATTTGTATGTGTCTTAAAAATATGAAAGTCTGGAATGATGGGGAACTATTAGCCATGGCTACCTCTAAGTAGGGTGGCCACCTGTCCAGTTGGCTGGATAAATATCTGGTCTACACCTGTTGTCCTGGTGTAATTATTCATTGTGCTTCCTTTCATTTGTTAGTGGCCTGGTTTGGACAATGAATTCTATGGTTACCATCCCTTCCCCTGAGAACTGGAGTTGCGGCAAGAGTAACGGGAAACTGGCTGTTACACACATAACTTGGTGTAGTTTACAGAAGGCAAGTGTCATTTTTATAAGGTAAATTGAGGATTAGGCCCCTAATACATGATGCCGTGGTTCTCTGTTGAGCCACCACGCATGGTCATTACTAAGGGAGAGGTTACCTTGTTTTTGTCTGATATCTGAGCATCTCCTTTTTTCTCCTTAAATAATAAGTCTTCAGTCAACTCACTGAAGATGTTCCTTTGTCTGAGAAATGAACTTATTAGCATGCCCACTAATGGACTTTTTAATGACCTGGTGGGGATTTTTGCATTTCCTTCTTTCGTTTGGCTCCTAGGTCACTGAAATGAAACCCTCCTTTGAAAAACAACACACCTTTCAGAAAAATGTAAAAATTGTGGCCTTCCCCACCCCTGGGTTCCTCAAACATAAATTTAGACACAATAGAAATCAGAATTATTAAATGAGCTCCATGCAAACTCTTGACCTAGAGTGGGCTTCAGAGTTGGCTGGATTCCTCTTTTCTCTGCTTCCCAGTAAAATTCTAGAGGAAATGGGGATGGGAGGGAAGTGGCTGCAGTTAAAAAACAGCAGTGATTCAGACAGAGCAGACCTCATGGGCACCATGGATGTATCAGGCACCGTGCTGGGTGGTTTCTCATCTGTTACCATCTGTGTTCTTTACCGAAACTCTTTCTGGAGCATTTTCAGCCCCGTTTTATGCCTATGGAAACCGAGGCTCAGAAAAGCCAAGTACCCGCCCCAGGTACTTGGGCTTCCAGTTGGGCTCTTTTGATTTGGGATTTATTTATTTATTTAAATTTATTTTCTTTTTACAGCCACACCTGTGGCCCATGGAAATTCCTAGACTAGGGGTTGAGTTGGAACTGCAGCTCTCCACCTATGCTACAGCCAAGGCAGTGCTGAATCTGAGCTGCGTCTGTGACATATGCCGCAGCTTGCAGCAACGCTGGATCCTTAACCCACTGAGCAAGGCCAGGGATCAAACCCACATCCTCATGGACACTGTGTCAGGTTCTTAACCTGCTGAGCCATGACAGGAACTCCTGATTTGGAATTTTAGTGCTCACTCTGCTTTAGTAGGACTTGTCTGCCTCAGCACGATTGACGTTTTGTGAAGAATAATCCCTTGCATTGGGGGCTGTGGTGGGTGTTATAAGGTGTTTGGCTCCTTCTTGCATCATTGGCCCCTACTTACGAGATGCCAGTAAACCCTCTTACCCACTAGTTTTAATAATCAAAACATGTCTTTAGACATTGTTAGAAGTCCCCGAGGCGTGGGGTTGTGCACAATAGTCCGTGATTGAGAATGACTACACTGCACCAAAATCAGAGAACATCATAGAATCCAGACAGATCAAGAGTTAGGAACAGGCCAGCAAAGGTAGAGATCAATACGTTAGTCACCCCATGTGTTCTCGGTCTCATTTTCTTTGCATGCCATTTGTATTACCTGGGAAGCAGGAACAAGCAGTTGAAAATCACTAGTTAACATCCGCTCTGGTCAAAATGTTGAAAAGGATGAAGACACTGAACTAAGAAGACATTTCCTAGCTGATTAATCTTGGTCATCCTCTGCTCCTCTTTCCCCTGGTCCATCAGGGATGTACTGTCACGTCAAGGCTCACGTTAAGAAATTCCGTGGGACCCCATTCCAAGTTATAGCAAGAGGCTTTGGTGAAACGGTTCAGTGATCTTTGGCCTTTGTGCCATGCGTTTCTCCGCAAAGACCCTACAAGTCTGTTACTCAGTAAGTTAATGGCTCATTCCTGGGAAGTCCCCATTAAGTGAGTTAACGAGGCCACTCCATCTGCTGTTCTTGTCCATTTCTACCTGTGCTTTTTGTTATGGGCTGGTTATTTCTGAGCCTTAATGTCTTGGCTTTGTGTTTCAAGGCAAGGCTGGTGATAGGGAACTTTTAAGCTCTTCTCATATTTATGTGTCCAAGAAAAACTTAATTGAATGGTTGCTAGATAAAATATAGTTTATATTATAGAAATTTAGTAGATCGTGGTATAATTACTTTTCTTTGTCCTCTGTTACAAAATAAGTTTAAGATATTCCTTGATGACCTATCCAAGAAGAATTTTAAGTGTTTCACCGATTAAAGCCTGTATGCATTTTATTTTATTTTTTTGTCTTTTTGCCTTATCTAGGGCTGCACCCGTGGCATATGGAGGTTCCTAGGCTAGGGGTCTAATCAGAGCTGTAGCCACCGGCCTACACCACAGCCACAGCAACGCGGGATCTGAACTGCGTCTGCAACCTACACCACAGCTCACGGCAACACCGGATCGCTAACCCACTGAGCAAGGCCAGGGATCGAACCTGCAACCACATGGTTCCTAGTCGGATTTGTTAACCGCTGAGCCACGACAGGAACTCCGCCTGTATGCATTTTAAAGTTGGGTGTTTTAGGTTAGCTAACTATAGAAAATGTCAGTACCTGTTGTTCTTTTAAACTTTTTTTTTTTACATTTTGCTGTTTTTCTTTTTCCATGTTCTTTTTCATTTAAAGGATGTAACTTTCAAATACCCACTTTGCTATTCATTCCATTTCAAACAAGCATAAGCAAATCTGATGGAGACAAATTTAAGTGATACAGGGAGAGTTAGAGCCAAAGAAAGAGGAATAGTGAGTCTCTTGGGTACCGTACAGCCCTTTAAAAAAGTTACCTCAGTTTCTTTCTTTTCATTTTTCACTTTCCTTTTTTTTTTTTTTTTTGGTTTAGATTTGTGCATTTTACTTAACCTTGGAAAAATGACATGTCAAATAGTATAATACTGTGAACTGGTCATAGATCACTCTCTTCTCCTTCCCATTTCTTGGTGAAGTATATCGTTCGGCAACCTGGAAAGCAAACTCAGGGATGGAGATGACCATATGGGACCTCTGTTCAGGAATGCTCTAGGGATCAGCCCCTCTGGAGGAGAAGTTAGGTGGTAGGGTGCTGTCAGCTACCACCCCGGTCTGACCCACAGGGAGCTCTGAAGTTGAGATGGTTCTTGAGCATTTTCCTAAGTTGGGATGAGAGGGTTAGGGTGGCCATGTCACCTAAGCGTTGGGTTGTCCCTGAAAGGAGATGTGACCACTGGGGTGGTAGCTCCCTAGAGTCAAGACAAGTCCTGATGGGCGACCTTGGAGAGGGGCACAGACGTTGTTTGCCGCATATGAGCTTGTAATGCAGGTGTGTGTGTGTATTAATTTAACAGGTGCCACTTTCTTGAGTAATTTGACCAGGAACACACATCTGGGAAGTAGATCTGTTTGGGATTTTTAGATTTTTTTATTTTTGTCTTTTTAGGGCCGTACCCATGGCATATGGAAGTTCTCAGGCTAGCGGTTGAATTGGAGCTGTAGCTGCCGGCTGACGCCACAGCCACTGCAACACCAGTTCTGAGCCTTGTCTGCGACCTACACCACAGCTCACCGCAACGCCAGATCCTTAACCCAGTGAGCGAGGCCAGGGGTCAAACCCAAGTCCTCTTGGATACCAGTTGGGTTCGTTACTGCTGAGCCATGATCAGAACGCCTGTTGTGTTTGGATTTGAATTCACGCTTGACTAGTTCCCAAACGTATACTTGTGTTGCTCTGTGACTGTTGCAGTGTTAGTTGCCACAGAAAAGGATCCCCAGAGCATTCCCTTTCATTGTTCACGTAGCTTTACATCTGTGGCAGAGTGGGGACACCTTTGAGGTTTGCTGAATTGGCTTTCTCCAACATCCTTTTTGTCATGGGGGGTTGAAAGGCAAGGTAAAATCATTTGTCCCAACTGAATCATCGGCCGGAAGAGCAGTCTGAACTCTAGCCCTCTATTACATTCCTCAGCCAGGGGAAATTGGTGTCCCTCCAGTTCCCTGGGGAAGCACTTGACTCACCAGGCCCCTTAGCATTTGCAACCCACAGGTGATGCTTGGCTTCTTCTGAGAAGTACTGGTCCTTTTCTTACCACCGGCTGACATCCTGCACGCCCTCCACAGCAACAGAGCAGCTATAAAATATTTCCTCTGGAGTTCCTGTGGTGGCTCAGTGGTTAACAAACCCGACTAGGATCTGTGAGGATGCGGGTTTGATCCCTGGCCTCACTCAGTGGGTTAAGGATCCGGTTTGCAGTGGCTGTGGCTGTGGCAGGTAGCTACAGCTCCGATTCGACCCCTAGCCTGGAAACCTCCATGTGCGTGGGTGCTGCCCTAAAGAGACCAAAGACAAAAACAAACAAACAAAAAACTTCCTCTGTGCCTTTATCACTGCCTGGAAATCCTGAGGGCAAAGGTGGGCTTTGTAAATACCAAGTTGGTGGTGGCCATGGTGTGCAGAAAATTGAAAATAGAGGTGGTTCAGTTCATGGTCGAAAGAAAGCAGAGATCAGGCCATTCCTCTAAATACCCCAAAGAGGAAATTACATTTTATTAAAACTCAATCCTTAGGGATTTCAGGTAGCTGGCCCGCTAAGGACGGCAGAGTACAGGCCGCCAGAGAGAGCCTCTCTTCACTAGAAAGAAATAGGTCCTTCTGGGAAATACACTTGTCTTCAGCTTTTCTTCTATTTCCCGGACCCAGAGGGTTGGGTTCTTTTAGAGGCAGCTGCTTTCATTCAGACTTTGACTCAGGGAGAATTTGGGTGCACCAGGCCATGTTGGGTGTTGGTTAATTTCATGCTTATTGAGGATACCGTGCTTCAGGGAGCTCAGGAGTCGGTGGGAGAGCCTTCCCTGGGAGTTGCCACCTTACCACGTGGGCTGTGCCCACCGGGAACCCCGAGGAGCCAGGGGCCTGCTGAGATCCTGGACCCACACTTGGTCCTTGAACAAAGTACTTTTCTTCTTTGTGCTTGGTTGTGCAGTGGGGTTAATAGGGGCACCCACTTCCTAGAGTGATTGTGGCAACTTAGTGAAATAATAAATGAGAGCTGAGGGCTTAGCTTTGGGTCTAAGCATTTGCTCCATGCCAGCGATGATTATTTTTTAGTTAAGATATGGTTGTAGCGTTGACAGTTAATGTGCTCATGGGGGCGGACTGAGAACCGCAGGGGTGATGGGTAAAGTTAATACATCCTTCACTGCATGGCTACTGTGTGTCAAGTGCCTTGCTGAGGGCTCGTAGACTCTGCCTTGTTCAGTCCCATCAGATCCTTGCGATGAAGGGAGTATCATGCCCTTTGTGTAGATGTAAGCTCGGAGATGGCCAGGAGTTCAGCAAAAAAATCCAGATCAGAATTCAGATATTCCCTATTTTGAAGAGTCTTAATAGGTGCTACCCAACATCTGGGGCAGCCACTTTGGCTCATTCTCCAACTCTGTGTCTGTTCTTTTTGCTCTAGCACTGAGGCACTTCTTGCCTACTTCTTTCATAGAAAGTGGGCTCCATTTGTCTTGCGGGGATGCTGGCAGGCAAAATATAGCCCAGGCTCAAAGGAGGGGAAGGTCAGTTGTACAAACAGGGTTCTCTGGGGTCTGAGTCTTGCTTCTAGAGTAAAAGCTCTGGGATCTCTCCACTTCTCTTCACCCTCTTTTTTTCTAACCTTGTGTAACCTGCTTAAAACTTGTCAGGGGCTTCCCTCTGTTCTTAGGGTCAAATCTTTCATGGATTTACAGGAACCTGCATGGGCCAGACCATGCCTCTCTTGCGGTCTCATTTTGCACAGGCTGTTCCCTGTAGTTCCTTTAATGTGTGGTGTTACTTCTCGCCACAGGGCCTTTGCATATGCCTCCCCGCTCCCCTCCTCACCTGATGTCTTGTCATACTGCAGATCTCAGTTGTATCATCAGTTTCTCCAGGCAGCCATCCCTAATAGGGTCTGACCTCCTTGTTTTATACTCTCAGAAGACCGCATGTTTCCCTTTTACAGCACTCACCATACTTTTTGTGTTGTACTTTTTTGTGTATCTGTGGTTCTAAGAGTTGTGTCTGTCCCCCAGGGCCAAACTCTAAACTAGGTGAGGGTCTGGAGTGTTCTGTTTTTTTTTTTTTTCCATCACCACCGTATCCACGGTCCCTGCCAGGGATGGTGCCCACATACTTTGGATACTAAAGGAAGCAATGAAGAGAAGACAGAACCCTCTGGGTTCAGCAAACGGTGTAGGGCCCCGCAGAGTAAACCCACACACATTGTGAGCGTGGATGTGTACCGCTGGGGATGCAGATTCTGATTCAGTAGACCCAGGATGGCAGTTTAGACATGTTTCCTGATGCTGGTCTTGGAACCGCACTTAATAGTGAGAGTCTGGGCAGCCAGGTCAGATCCGGAGAACAGGTGTGGCTGCTGTGCCTACCCTCCTTCCCAGTTTTGGATTTTTCATTCTCTTTTGCTCTCGGGGAAAGTGTGGCAGATGCACTGACACGGCTACCCCTGCACTGTGGCTTGTCACGTTTAGCTGTTCTCTCTTTTCCTTCTTGGTCTGCAGTCTATTTTTTCTCGTGTGTCAAGCTCATCCCCATCACATCGCACTGCCTGTGATGAATGGACCTGAAATGTTTCCTCTGAAACAGCAGCACAGCCACAGACCTGACCACCGCTTGGGATACAGTTCAGAACTTTCTCCTCCGAGTTGCATTGTTGGTCTCATCCCGGTACCTTTATGCAGCTGAGTTTCTGGGTCCTCTCTTCTCCTGCCCATAAGGGTTGGACCGCATCTCTGACATGTGCTGTGTGCGAAGGCTTTGGAGGCAACTCCTGGTTTCACAGGCACCGATGATGTTCTGAGTGTATGGCTCGACTTTTCTGCTTCTCGCTCTCCTAATCCTCTTGTTTGCAACTTGATTCTTACCTGTAAATTAATCATCTAGGAAAGGAGGTGGTGACTCACTGGGAAGATGGGAAGGCCACTGTGACCTGGAGTTTAGAAGGGATAATCAGATGGAACTGATAAAAGTTCACCAGGCCTGCCACCGGCTCTCTTTCTTCCCCGACTCTAGAATCTGGCCTCTGCACTGTGCCTTGAGCTTCGTAGAACTCAGTATGGTTTACAGGAAGTCCATGCTCTTTAAAGATAAAACTGCTGAGCTAAAAACAAACCAGAACAGGAGTTCTCATCGTGGCGCAGCAGTTAACAAATCCAACTAGTAACCATGAGGTTGCGGGTTTGATCCCTGGCCTCGCTCAGTGGGTTAAGGATCCGGCATTGCCGCGAGCTGTGGTGTAGGTCACAGACGCGGCTCGGATCCCGCATTGCTGTGGCTGTGGCGAAGGCTGGCGGCTACAGCTCCGATTAGACCCCTAGCCTGGGAACCTCCACATGCCACGGTTGTGGCCTTAAAATGACAAAAACACAATAAATAAATAAATAAATAAATAAAAACAAACCAGAACAAAATTTAAAAATGTATAATCTTGGAGTTCCTGTTGTGGCTCAGTGGTTAACAAACCTGATTAGTATCCATGATGATGTAGGTTTGATCCCTGGCCTTTCTCAGTGGATTGAGGGTATAATCAGTGTATAATCCTGCTCTCTGATAATATTTATGGGTCTATGAGTTCAGATGTTTTTATTTTCCCCCTGAAGTCCTGGTACCATAAGATGGTTAGCGTTAAACACATTAAAAAAGCTTCACTTCATCTTCACTTATGGTTTAGAATTTTTGAAAATAAATCATTTGCGTTTGATGTAGGTAGACTCACACACACATCCAAATAAATACAAAAGTGTAGCTATATAGAAACACATATATACATATTGTTTATTTGTGTTGCAAGTAAAAAATTACTTGCTTGAAGTTTTGAGAAGTTTTTAAGACTTTAAATCTTGAAATAAGGGAGTTCCCGTCGTGACTCAGTGGAAACGAATCCAACTAGGAACAATGAGGTTGCGGGAACCATCCAGCGTTGTCATGAGTTGTGGTGTAGGCTGCAGATGCAGCTCGGATCCTGTGTTGCTATGGCTGTGGTGTAGGCCAGCAGCTGTAACTCCAATTAGACCCCTAGCCTGGGAACCTCCACATGCTGTGGGTGCGGCCCTAAAAAAAATGACAAAAAAAAAAAATCTTGAAATAAAATCCTTGGCAGTTTTCTCTCTTCAAAGGTGGGAATCCCCCCCAACACACATACCCGCCACCCCCAGCTCCCTGCCCTTGTGGCATCTGGAAGTTCCTGGGCCAGGGATCGAACCTGTGTCCTGGCAGTGACCTGAGCTGCTACAGTGACAACCCTGAATCCTTAACCCATTTCACCACAAGATAACTCCTGGAATTCCTTTTATTTTGTATCCACCCACTGGCTGTAATTTTTCAGCCTCTTTGGAGTTAATTCTCGATTGCTGATGTTATTTGCATAGTGACACAGATGCTTCTTTTTCTGCTTGCTGGTTCTGGCCTGGTGAGTATCTGTCCTCAGGAGCAGTTGATGATGGTAAGGGCTAAAGGAATCTATGTGGGTTTCTGTTTGCTTGGTAGTATGATGCAGTGGCGATTGCAAGCTTTAGTGAGAGGTGGAAGTGAGTTGTCACTTTTTGAGTTATTGACCCCTCTAAGCCTCATTTTTATCAGCTCTATATCGATCCCAAGGAAATCCAGGGATCCTAATTGACCGATTCTTAGAGCAATGTCTCAGTCAGAGTCTAGGGGGCCAACCGCATAAGTGGTTCCAGTCTTGTGTCTGCCAGTTTTTTTTGGCCACCCTATGGCCTATGGAGTTCCTGGGCCAGGCATCAGATACCAGCTTCAGTTGCAACCTGTGCTGCAGCTGTGACAACACCAGATCCTTTAACCCACTGTACCGGGCTGGGGATCAAACCTGCGTCCTGATGCTGCAGTGACACTGCTGATCCCGTTTGTGCCACAGTGGGAACTCCTCTTGAGGAACTTTAAAAGAGTTCAGTTGATTCCTTTCTGCAATACTTTCCTTCTCTGACTGTGTCTTCAGTCCCACTCTTTGTACCTGGTAGATGCCTTGAAGGTTTTCTCATTGTATGTTCCTTATTTGACACCAAGTCTCTCCTTGACCTCATGTGGCCCTTCCTCCCTTCCTCCCTCTTTTCCTTTATCCTTCAGCTGCTATTTTCTTATCTCTCTTTGCTTTCCTCTCCACCACTGTAACACACTGATCGCCTCAATATGCACAGTAACAACAATATGTAGAGTACGTCACAAGGAGATTTTTTTAGAACTGGGTTAGTGCTGCATTGCAAATGCCAAAGATTTTCTTAGCAGGTGAGGGGAGGCAAAGAGGGTGTGAATATTGATTGTTGAACAAGTAGGAGTGGCACTGTTACTTACAAAACAAGGATCTGAGCTTAAGATCTGATGGTGATGGTGCTTCCGATTAGTGATGGCTCTGGAAACCTGAAAGGTGGACCTGTTACATCCTTAAAACTGAAGAAGAGGAGTTCCTGTCGTGGCATAGTTGTTACGAACCTGACTAGAATCCATGAGGATGTGGGTACGATCCCTGGCCTCGCTCTGTGGATTAAGGATCCGGTGTTGCGGTGAGCTGTGGTGTCGCAGACGCAGCTTGGATCCCATGTTGCTGTGGCTGTGGCTGTGGCCAGCAGCTGTAGCTATGATTTGAGCCCTAGCCTGGGAACTTTCATATGCTGCAGGTTTGTCCTTAAAAAGCAACCCCCCCCCCAAAAAAAACCCCATGAAACTGAAGAAGAGGCTGGAGTAGGCATTTGAGACTTAACAAGGCGAAAAAATGCTAAAAACATTGGGAGTCTTGATGTCAGTCATTTCCTCTCCTCCTCCCCTGCCGTCCTGGAGAGTGGGCTTACTCTGAGATGCTACATTATTGAAGACTGAGGTCTACCTTGCAATATATCCAAAGATCTGTAGGTCACATCAGCTCCGAATTAAGCTTCACCCGCCGCTTTGCATACGGGTTGCTTTAGAAACAGCTGCTCTCTGTATTCCATTAAAAATACCAAGAAAAAAAAATCTATTTAACATGGTGATTTTATTCTTTCGTAGATTTCATCTCACTATCTTCTGAACTTTGGAACTGTAATTCAGCAGATGTTTCATTACTCTTGTACATTTAAATCATATGTCAGTGTGATACAGAAGGGACCAAGCTGTAATAAAACAGTAAAGGTATGTACTGTATGTTGAGGACCCTTCTAATTGTTACCAGGACCAGTGTAATCATGGCTTCAAAGGCAGCTTGGTGGGCTTCCTTGGCTAAAATGCCGTTTCTCCGGCTCCTGGCTGTGATCTCTTGCCTATCAAAGTGTATGCTTTAAATCTGCAATAGTTAGGGAGGCCCGAGACCCAGATTTTTGTACTTACCTTGTTTGTGGGATTCTTCTCGGCCTAGAAGACTGCATGTTCCAAAAACGATGGCAAAGCTCTTTCCCATCCCACGTGCTCGTGTTACAACGTGACTTTGACTCCCCTTCCACAGGGTAGGGAGAGGGTGTCTAGGTCCCCTTCGTGGAACCTGGGCAGACCTTTGTGACTGTCTTGACCAACGGAGTGTGATGGGGGTCATATTTTGACTTTTGAGGCAAGGCCCTTGAGCATGCCATGTGTTTCTGCCTTACTCTTGGAACCCAGCCACCATGCTGTGAGGAAGCCCAAACTAGCCCACGGAGAGACCATGTGTAGGTGTTCCGGCTGATGGCCAGTGTCAGACTCCAGACATATGAGTGAAGATGCCTCCAGATATTTCAGCCCCAGCTGTCAAGTCACCCCCAGCCAAGGCCCTGGACGCCGTGGAGTCCAGCTGTCTCCATTGTGCTCCATTTGAATTCCTGAACTCTCCCAACTGGTGAGCATAATAAAATGGTTGTTTCATACCACAAAGTATAGGGGTGACTTGTTTTTGGAGCATCATTAGTAACCAGAGAGAGACTGGAAAAAGGCATTCCATTCAAGTGAATTTTGAGTTTTTTTTTCTTTCTCCCCCATGTATGTTTTTTTGTGACATAAAGCATCACCTTATGAAATGTTGAGCTTGCCTCCCAGGTAGAAAAGAAGTAGCATTGTCATCTTAAAAAGAAGGTACAGGCAGATTATTGTGATGTGCTTGTCTTTTTCTAGTACTGTTATGTTGTTAAAAACAAACTCCAAGCAGTTACCAGATTAGCCTTAAAAGCAGTTGAAGCTGTTCCCTAACTTGGAACTTTTGAAAGCTCTTGAGTTTCCTGACATTCCATAGGACCTGCTGTATTTTTGGTTTTGAGCTAATATCTTCCTTTGCAGCTTCCTACCCGTGATGATTTTTTAAACCAGACTTGACAAAGATTTGATAGAAGGCACTTTCTGGTAATAAGTCTCTGGGCCAGAAGGGACCTCATCTGTTATCTTTATCTTCCAGATGCTTGTGCTCAAAGAGAAGTGACTTAGCTTGGGTTACACAGCCAGTACGTGGTAGAGCTTAGACTGGGGTTATGTCCTCCTGGCTCTCAGACCAGCACTTTTCCTGGGATGCCACACTGTTTTCAGGCAGAAGTTGGCAAAGCTGGATTCAATGTCAGTAAAGTCGCTTTGTTTTTTTTTTGTTTTTTGTCTTTTTGCCTTTATGTAGAGCCGCTCCCGCGGCATATGAAGGTTCCCAGACTAGGGGTCTAACAGGAGCTGTAGCTGCAGGCCTACACCACAGCCACAGCAACGCGGGATCTGAGCCACGTCTGCAACCTACACCACAGCTTACGGCAACGCCGGATCCTTAACCCACTGAGCAAGGCCAGGGATCGAACCTGCAACCTCATGGTTCCTAGTCGGATTCGTTAACCACTGAGCCACGAAGGGAACTCCAGTAAAGGCTCTTTGCATTCGCAAGAGATACCCTGGGAACTAGTACATTCCTTTTTTTTCCTGGTACATAAGTACATTAAAAAAAAAAAATGCATCTGCCCATAAGTGATAGAAACAAGTAATATGATAGTGGATTTTCCCCTTGGTTGTAATGTAATAGTTTTCTCTCATGCCTACCCTCCTCCTACCTCCTTTTTTTCTGGTTCTGACAAAAGATTAATTTTTTTTCCTTTTTTCAAGTTTTTTGGAAGCATGGTTGGTTGACAGTGTGTTAATTTCTGCTCTGCGACAAAGTGATTCAGTTACACGTGTACACACATCCATTCTTCTTTCAGATTCTTGTCCCATATAGATGATCACAGAGTGCTGGGGAGAGCTCCCCGTGTCGTGTAGGAAGTCCCCATTAAGCCTACCCCCCTTTTAACCTGAGGTGTCACCAAGCCTAATTACTTTGCATGACCCCGTGGCCAGATTGCCGGTGCTCTCCTGTGTCTTTGTCTTCTTGAGCAGAGGGGATGGGCTGTGAGATCGGGGACAGAAGCAAGAGAGGGAAGGAAGAGCGTGGGTGAGTTTATGGCTGTCCTGTGATGCTTTACAGTTGGGCACCACCTGTCTGTCCATTGTCACTGTTTTATTGGGTATCAAAGTTATCATTTCTTCTTCTTTCACATGTTCATGGCCGGCAGCTCAAAGTAGTTCAGAGTTTTGCCTAATCTCATACTATGTGGATGATGATGATGATGTGTGTGTATAGTCCAACCCTGTACTCATTCTCCTGTTAGTGTCAGTTATTAATTTACCTGCCTGAGTGGATGGCAGGTAGATGCACGTTGTATCTGGAAATATTAGAGGCAGCTTTGAAATAGAGTCAATCAGAAGCACCACTTTGGATAACGAGTCCATAATGGGACCGATGAGGCTTAGGGAGTCATTTCAAAGAGGACATACATCACCTTCACCCTCCAAAGTGACTTAAAAATAGGCCGTGATTCTTGCCTACATCCTCACACACAAAATTGGAACAGCAGTGTTGTCTGCTGTAAGTTTGTATCGAAAGGGAACAAAATGTCAAGTGGTTAAAAATGGGCAGATAGGGAATTCTTTATTATAGAGACATTTAATGTAGCGAGATCTTGCTGCACCCATCCAAAGAGGTTTTTTTTTTTCTTTTCTGCAAATCTGCCCTTCGTTTCAAGAAACTGCTAATTAAAAATGCTTTATTTCTGAGCTGATTATGGAAGTTAATGTTCTGTCTGAGGAGAAGGATTGCAAGTCCCTTTACTGGCAAGAGCTTTCTGTGCTGGCCATTTGTTTTTGTTTATGAGATTCACTCTCTGAAATAGAGGTGGCAAGCCTGTCAGTGGGCTTCGGAGGGTCTGAGCCGTGACAGCTGATAAAGCTTGAGGCAGGAAGTGGTTTGTCAGACCCGAGTTTCTGTTTGGAAACAAGTACAGAGGCTGGGGGAAGACCTGGACGATGACAGTCATCATAGAGGGCAGCCTTTTGTTTTATGTATGAGAGCTTTCAGCGTCCATCTTTTTCTAAGGGCTTGTGCAGTTTGGCATGTAGGCAAAGCAATTTTTTCATTGAAATTGGCACAGATGTCCAAAATTTTCCATTGTTCTTCAGACTCCTTGTTTTTGAATGGGCAGACACATTATGATGAACTGGACAGGAAGCAAAATCTGAAGGGCAGGTAAGACCTGTCTTTAAGCCCCTGATCCTGTATGTTTCTGCCTTATGTAGTCACTTCTTCGCCAATTTCATTTAACCCCCATTGAGTCTCAGTTTTCCCCTCTGTAAAATAGGGCTAATTATAGGACCTACGTCCTTCAGCAGTTGGGAGGATCAGGAGAGATCCTACCTGTGAGGCATTCATGACAATATCTGGCACACAGAAGTCACAGTGATTTTTAGATGTTATACATATTTTTTTAATACTCAAAATTTATTTCAGTTTTTTCCTTTCTGAAATCCCCACAGAGGTGATTTCTTCCTGGGAGACCTTCATGCTCTCCCCATCCATCCCAATCAGACCAACTCAGAATGATCCTTCAAGACTGAGTTCAAATCCAGGCTTGGGAACCTCCACCCTTGAACACCAGCCTCTGGGCCTCCTGTGGAAACCCTGTACTTGCTTCCTAGTTCTTCCTACATTTAGTTATTGTCTGCTGACCTTTCTGGCTCCTCTGTTTGCTGACAGGCCCCTTGAGGAAAATAACTGCATCTTTTTCCTTTCATCATCTCTAGCACCAGGACAGAGTGTTTTCATGATGTTTCACTCCATGTGGAGTGTAAGTCTTAGAGCCTCAGTTTCCTTCTTGCTCACAGAATCATTGGGGTGACTAAACAAAAGAAGAGGAGTGAGGCACCTTAGATAGGACCTCCCCTGCTATGGGTTGTCACTGATGTTGGTGCACCGAGAGAATAATTGATTGTGACCCTTTCACTAAAGCCTGATAGAAAAGGTTGAGCCTGTGGAGTTCCTGCTGTGGCGCAATGGGATCAGCGGCATCTCTGGAACCCTGGGTTGCAGGTTTGATTCCTGGCCAAGCACAGTAGGTTAAGGATCTGGCATTGCAGTAGGTCAGAACCGTGGCTGGGGGAGTTCCCTTCGTGGCTTAGCGGTAACGAACCCGACTAGTATCCATGAGGATGAGAGTTCGATCCCTGGCCTTACTGAGTGGGTTAAGTATCCGGCGTTGCCATGAGCTGTGGTGTAGGTTGCAGATGTGACTTGGATCCCTTGTTGCTGTGTCTGTGGTGTAGGCTGGTGGCTATAGCTCTGATTCCACCCCTAGCCTGGGAACTTCCATATGCCACAGGTGCAGCCCTGAAAAAACGACACCTCTCCCCCCAAACAAAGACAAATGAACAGTAAAACTGCGGCTTGAATCTGATCCCTGGCCCGGGAACTTCATATACGGCGGGGCGGCCAAAAATGGGGGGAAAAAATGATGGAGCCCATAATCTAGAGGACTGTCCTGTTGATGACATGGAATGAACTTTCCTTAAGTGCCCACTGTGGGCCCAGCACGTTGTGCTAAGCGCTGCACACACCCCTTCCCCCCAAGTTGAGGCGTGGGGGCTAAGCCAAGTCCTCAGTCCCCCTGCTTCCTTTCTGAGATGCTCCAGTTGGGAACACCTTTTGTCTTGCCTGGTGCCTTTGGATGGTCTTTGTTTTCATTCTCTGCAGACCCATTGTAGACCATTCTTCATTCTTGGTAAATAATCAGAGTCAAAGTATCAGAGTGTGTGTATTGGGAGTGTTCTTGCCTTAGTCTTAAGTTTTTTTTTTTTTCAAGCTACTTTTTTTTTTAACAAGAAAATTTAATTAGGATAGGAAGAAAGAGAGAGGAAATTAATAATTGAAACTTCACATTGGCTCTCAACCCGGTTTCCTCAGTATTTGTGGAGTCCTCCAAAAAAATCTCTGGGGAGGCAACCTCAAGTTTTTAAAAAATTATTAACAGGGAACAAAGCCCGCTGGACAAGAGTACATTTTCAAAAGATTCGGTTACCTGGGTTAACTAAAATGTCAGGTTTCTTTACTTTCAGTTGGAATTATCTCAGATCTGTTGGTTTCATTGAGTATCTCGGGGCACATAAGTTAGTCATTAGTTCATAAGTGCAACTCGAGAGCACAGGCTTCTCATGACTCGACTGGGCTGTATTTGCAAAACATGATGCAATTTGTTCTGAGTGATGAAAAGATTAGGGCCCACTGACTGGTAGATCCTATCGAGGCTTAAAGGGAACTTAGGCTCTTGACAGTACCGAAGGGACTAGACCAGCCTTCCTGCCACGTCTCAAAAAGTGCCTTGAGTTTTATGACACAGAGAACATGGTGGACTTCCCAAGCTGTCCTGGAAAGCATTTTGAATTAATTTGGATTTTTAGGGCATGAAAATCTCTGACTCTTTGACCATGTATTTGCCATAAGGCCTGGGTATTCTGTTAGGTGCGTCTCCCGTATTTTTTTTTCACGCTTAGAAGGGAAGGCACTGATAGATTTTTAACTATCTGCGCATAGGAAATTTTGGTCTTTCATATGCTTGGCACATTCACATTGAACACATTAGTACGATAGCTCTGGAACATATTTGCCTCAGATTTTATTGGTCCTTTCCCTCTTTCTGTCTGTCTCTTCTCCACCCCCTTGAAAGTGTAATTTTATTAAAAAGGGATTCTTTCATAGCCATCGCTTTGAGTGATAAAGGGTCAGAATGAAAAGGTACCTAGAGAATGTAATGGTGATTTTACCCCCTTTTAAATGTGATTCTCTGCTTTGCTAAGAAATGAAGTAATTGTAAATACAATAATATATAAGTGAACTGTAAAACTATTTCCATTAAATATTTCAAATAATGGAAATACGTCAACAGTAACCCTGCAAAGCTCTATGCCTTAAAAGTTTACAGCCTCAATTTTATGAGCTTCGAGGCTTTTTACACTAGATGAAAGGGATACTACCCCGTAAAAATGGGTATCTTATGATCTTGAGGCTTTCACCGCATTTTAGGAAAGGAGAGGGTAAAAAAACCCCATCAGAGTCTAATCTATAAATGGAAAAAGTGGTCATTATCTTTTGACTGTAGTTAAATAAAGAAGACTAAATAGATCAGTGTTGGTCTCTTTGGTCCCAATTTCTAAATATGCATCTTTTTTTTTTTTTTTAAATGGCTGCACCTGCAGCATATGGATGTTCCTGCCAGGGTCGAATCAGAGCTGCAGCTGTGGCTACACTGCAGCTTGTGGCAATGCCAGATCCTTAATCCACTGAATGAGGCCAGAGTTTGAACTTGCATTCTCTCAGAGACAAGGTTGGATCCTTAACTTAATGAGCCACAATGGGAACTCCTGAATATATATTCTTTTTTTTTTAGGGCTGCACCTGCTGCTTATGGAAGTCCCCAGGCTAGGGGTTCAGTCGCAGCTGCAGCTGAGGCCTATGCCACAGCCACAGCAACACACTGGATCTGAGCTGCATCTGCAACCTGTGCTTCACCTTGCCACAATGCCGGATCCTTAACCACTGAATGAGGCCAGGGACTGAACCTGCATCTTCATGGATACTAGTCAGGTCTTAACCCACTAAGCCACAGTGGGTACTCCTGAATAGGTATCCTTTATTACACAAAGAAGTATACTTGAAAATAAAAGCAGACTTAAAACTTGACACGTTGCAGAATTGTCCCAATGAATGGAGTTTTGGAAGTTCTAAGTAGAGTTAGTACAGCAAATATGTTGAGAGTCTGCTGTATTTGTCCACTACTGGCCCCAAAATGGTGTGTAACAAGTCAACCCAGACTCCATGATCTTCAGCAGCGAGTGTTTATTTTCACCCTCCCAAGTGTGAGGTTTGGCCGGGGAGCTCCGTGCTACGCGTCTCCTGGGACCCGGGCTGGTGGAGGCGATGGTGACCTCAGCCAGATTGTCCTTATGGCAAGAAGCCAAGCTCCTAGAGGGGCAAGCAGCAATAGGCCTGGACAAATCATCCTGGTCCTGGAAGTGACTTGACACTATCATGGAGGCACATATCCAGAGCATGTTAATGAAATATATCCCTCCCACATTGGTGGGAAGAGAAGGAGGGAGAGATAATTTGCCAAAAAAGTAATCAAATCCACCACGACTGCTGTTTGCCAGGCCTTGTGAGATGGGAGTTACCATGGTGCATGAGATTGATAAAGTCCTTGCTCTCAAGAATCTTTTAATCTTGTTTGGGGTGAGGGTGGAGGGAAAAGATTGTAAACAAAATAGAAAAATACTTGAACAGGATAATTTTAGACAGTGGTGGAGGGGCGATGTGGTAGAATATACTGGATGAAACGTTGTGTCTGTATATTATGTTTTGTCTTTTTTCTTTTGCGGGGGGTGTGTGCCTGCAGCTTGTGGAAGTTCCTCAGCCAGGTATGAAACCTGTGTCACGGTAGCAACCCAAGCTGGTACAGTGACACGAGGTCCCTAACCCACTGAGTCACAAGGGAACTCCTCTATTTTGTCATTTTTATCGACTTTTTTAGAGCTGATATTCTTTTCTTGCTCAGATGCTACTGCTGAGTTTTACGTGTCATGGCAAATGTGAACTTTGGTCTGCAGACAGCTTAGAGGTTGTAGTGTTTGGGATCTTGTGTGACGTTTCACACATGTGGGTCAATGAAAGTGACGCGTTTTGCTGTCAGACCATGTCCATCCAGGCAGAGAGGTACACTAATTTTTTCTTTCTTTTTTTTTTTTTTTTTGCTTTTTAGGGCTGCACCTGCGGCGTATGGAGATTCCCGGGCTAGGGGTTGAAGAGAAGCTGTAGCCACTGGCCTATACCACAGCCACAGCAACCCAGGATTCGAGCCGTATCTGCAACCTACACCACAGCTCATGGCAACGCCGGATCTTTAACCCATTGAGTGAGGCCAGGGATTGAACCTGCGTCCTCGTGGATGCTAGTCAGATTCGTTAACTGCTGAGCCATTACGAGAACTCCCACTAATGTTTTTTAAGCACTGTCTAGAGCAGAAACTATTCTCTAGGAAGTGTAAAGGGCTGGAGGCAACATATCCTGCAGAAGAAAATTTAAAGAACCTCATACACCCCAGTTAAATTTCTGCCTCCACAAAGCACCTAGAGAAGCCAGCAGGCTAGTTCCTTTATAGCTGTGAGAAGCTGGGAGTTGAACAACTAACAAGGTGTGTCCTGGAGATGACATCATTTGATACAGTGTATGGCCATACAAGGGTTGCTTAAGGGGCAGGCTTGCCTGTCATATGATGACTGAACCTTTGCCCTGGCTGGCTGGGGCCCTGTCACAGTTCAGGGTGCGGATACCATTGGGAATCATCCAGAAAGAATGGAAGAAAGCTGCTTGAGTTCCCAGCCCTCCGACTGTCTCAGCTGTTGAACACAAGGTGGAGTGTCTTTTGCTTTTACCTGGCAGAGAGCTCCTGGCTCAGAACAGGAAATGCGGGAGTTCTCCACCCAACCTTGACACACAGGAGTTGAAGGGAGCGAAAAGCTAGCAGAAATCTAACTTCATTTTTGGTTTTCAGACCATCAGACTGGGAGGGTGCTTTGAAGTAGGGGGATTTTTTTTTTTCATTTATAGTTATCACTAAATATATTCCAATGATGGAAAATTACGGCTTTTTAACTTGCCATTTGGCAGCTGTGCCTGTATCTCTTTTTTGAGTTTTTGGTGTATATTTTAAATTCACTTAGACTTGAATGGGATGGAATTACGAGACTTAAAAAGAAAAGTGTCTCACTGCTAATGGAGGGTTAGGTGCGGTATAAAAAGACAAGTTATAATAGTAGCTAGCAATTATTGAGAGCTTCTTGGGTGACATGTCCTGGGCATTTGGGACAGACATAATTAAAAAAAAATTCCTGACATCCTTATGAGGTAGGTGTTATAATTATCGTCTTATTATAGATGAGGAAACAGGGGCTCATAGAAGTCCATTGGTGGAGTTCCTGTTGTAACTCAGCAGGTTAAGAACCTGACTAGTATCCATGAGGATGCGAGTTCGATCCCTGGCCTCCATCAGTGGGTTAACGATCCAGCTTTGCTGTGAGCTGCGGTGTAGGTCACAGATGTGGCTCGGATCTGGCGTGGCTGTGGCTATGGCTGTGGCTGTGGCTGGCATCTGCAGCTCCGATTTGACCTCTAACCTGGAAACTTCCATATGCTGGAATTTTTATGAGCACACCCATATGTGGGTGTGGCCATAGGAAAAAAAATGGAAGAAGGGATTACAGAGAAACACAAGGAAACTTTGGGAGATGATGGATGTGTTCATTATCTTGATTGTGGTGATGGTTTCATATGGGTGCACGTATACGACAAAACATCAGATTGCAGACTTTGAAGCAGTAGTTTATTGTGTGTCAATGATGTCTCCATTAAGTAAATAAATTAAAAAAAAAGTCCAGTAGTTGCCCAGGGTTACCTAGTTCACGAGTGGTGGGTCCAAGATTCTAAGGCACACGTGTAGGTTAAGGTCCAGATTCTTAGAGCTCTGGTTATTGTTGTTGTCATTCTTCTTCCTCTTTTTTTTTTTTGTCTTTTTTTTTGTCTTTTAATGGCCGCACCCACGGTATATGGAGGTTCCCAGACTAGGGGTCTAACAGAAGCTGTAGCTGCCGGCCTTTGCCACAGCCACAGCAACGCGGGATCCGAGCCGCGTCTGCAACCTACACCACAGCTCACGGCAACGCCGGATCCTTAACCCACTGAGCAAGGCCAGGGATCAAACCCGCAACCTTATGGTTCCTAGTCGGATTCGTTAACCACTGAGCCACGATGGGAACTCCCCTTTTTTTGCTTTTTTTTAGGGCCGCACCCTCAGCGTATGGAGGTTCCCAGGCTAGGGATCGAATTGGAGCTACAGCTGCCAGCTTACAGCACAGCCACAGCAACGTCAGATCTGAGGCACGTCTGTGACCCGTACCACAGCTCACGGCAATGCAGATCCTTAACCCATTGAATGCTAGGGATCGAACCTGTGTCCTCATGGATACTAGTCAGGTTCGTTCCTGCTGAGCCACAAAGGAAACTGGCACCTGTCTTCTTAAGTCTTTGTAAGCATTTCTAACCAACCTCCAGTGTTGCAGCCATTTTTGCTGGAACCCCAGACTCGTGAGTGTAGGAGGTGTGGGAGACCCTAGCCCCAGCAGAATTCCCTGGAGCCAAGATGGGACATCCTGCTCTTTGCTGTCCCGATCTGAATGAAAAATAATGAAATGGTTGTTCGTTCTACGCCACCAGGTTTTGGGTAGTTTGGTATAAAAATGATCTAAACAAATGCGTTTAGGAGATTCTTAGCACTCAGTATGGGCCCGTTGCTGGGCTGGTCTCTGTACCTTAGGGAGCTGAGCATGTGGATAGAAAGAGATTTGATACAAATTTCCCCAAGGTGAAAGTGTTTTGGAAAGGGCAGTGGATGGCACACGGTCTGCTGATTTCTAGAGCATCCAGTGTTGGAAGTGTTCACCTTAGCTCGCCATTTACCCATTCTGTTTACCTGCCTCCCAACTGTGAGCTGTTTTCTCTTTTACATGAGATGATAAACTTCTTGAGGGCAAGCGGGGAATTGCTTCTCTCTGCTGAGGAGGGAGGGCAGACTGGAGATTAACAGTTTGGATCTTGGAGTTCTCTTCGTGGCTCAGTGGTTAACGAATCCGACTAAGAACCATGAGGTTGCGGGTTCGATCCCTGGCCTTGCTCAGTGGGTTAAGGATCCGGCGTTGCCATGAGCTGTGGTGTAGGTCGCAGATGCGGCTCGGATCCCGCATTGCTGTGGTTGTGGCGTCGGCCGGCGGCTACAGCTCCTGTTAGACCCCTAGCCTGGGAACCTCCATATGCTGCGGGCGCGGCTGTGCATAAAAAGGCAAAAAGACAAAAAAAAAAAAAAAGACTTTGAATCTTGTGGAGTTCCCCTTCTGGCTCAGCGGGTTAAGGACCTGACTAATATCCATGAGGATGTAGGTTCAGTCCTTGGCCTCGCTCGATGGGTTAAGGATCCAGAGTTGCTTCAAGTTTGCTTTTGGAGTCACCTTATTTTTATGGCAGCTGATTCAGTATTTCTTCTTGTATAAGTGATACAAAAGTTTCCATTTAAAATACATTTAGGAGTTTCTGTTGCAGCTCAGTGCATTGAGGACCTGATGTTGTCTCTGTGAGGATGTGTGTTCAATCCCTGACCTCATTCATTGGATTAAGGATCTGGAGCTGCCACAAGTTTTGGTGTAGGTTGCAGATGTGGCTTGGATCTGGTGTTGCTGTGGCTGTGGCTGGACCAGCAGCCATCGCCCCGATTCGACCCCTAGCCTGGGAACTTCTATATGCTGCAAGTGTGGCCCTAAAAAGAAAAAGAAAAAAAAAAGAGTTTAGATCTTGCAATTGAGTGGGATTTTGTTCCTCAGTATTTACTGGCTGTGTTACTTGGGAGAAATTTACTAAATCACCCCGAGAGGTAGGGGTGTGTGTGTGTGTGTGTGTGTGTGTGTGTACGTGTGTACACACGCTTCTGCGTCATCTCTAGAGCTCACATACACACAAACACACACACAGTCCTCATGGAGTTTAAAAACTATGTAAGATGTTATTGCAAAGGGTCTGATGAGATAGCATTTGAACTCCCTAACTCACAGGCTTGTGATCAAATTTCATTTGTTTTGATTTAAAGAAAAAGAAGCATCTACTAATGATGTAAAGGCTACAGTAGTGAACGTATTGTTGGGTTCAGTTGACGGGACCCAGAGCCAGGCTCGTCACGTAGTTAGTGCCCTGCCAGCATTTGCTGAGTGAATGACTAATGTGTGAAGTCTGTTTGGATGCAGGTTCTTCTTGGTTGATAGGTGTTTAGCAAGGGCTTGCTGGTTCTTCTCCTTGCCTGTGGATTCCTACAGCGACTCAGCAGCCTCAAGCTACATCGGTTCTTGTTCCACCAAAGCCTGACCACACCCTGCAGAAAAATAGGCAGAGCTGTCAGTGTGAAGCATCAGTGGGGAAACTGACATCAGATGGGTTGACAGTAAAATCAAATGAAGTAAGCACATTAGAACTTTGTCATGATAACCAGGTCCCTAAGGCCTGATGCAGTGGTTGTCCTTTAAATGGGAAGTTCTGGTAGACATTTTATCTGCTGCCAGGAACATCTGGGTATAAAAGCTGAAATGGGAGTTCCCGTCGTGGCTCAGTGGTTAACGAATCCGACTAGGAACGGTGAGGTTGTGGGTTTGATCCCTGGCCTTGCTCAGTGGGTTAAGGATCCGGCGTTGCTGTGAGCTGTGGTGTGGTTGCAGATGCGGCTCGGATTCCGCGTTGCTGTGGCTGTGGCGAAGGCCGGCGGCTACAGCTCCTGTTAGACCCCTAGCCTGGGAACATCCATATGCCACGGGTGCGGCTCTAGATAAAGGCAAAAAGACAAAAAAAAAAAAAGAAAAAAAGCTGAAATGACAGCAAGACTCGTGGAAAGAGAAGGGACTGTGTGAGAACATGATCAGCCCTGGACTCTTTCTTCCCTTTTCCTTGTATTGGATCTGGAAGGTGATGGTGTGGTTGTCTAGGGTTTCATGACTTAAAATGTGTTCCGTGGACTGAGTGGCATCTTCAGCATTTCCTGACAGCTTATTATAGACAGAGTCTCAGTCCTCTTACCAGGCTTGTTAGGTGAGAATCTCCATTTGAATAGAATTCCCAGGTGATGCTGTGGCCTGTTAAACCTATGCTGAAAGGGGAACTGAAAAGTTTCGGTTAGCTGGGCCTGGAATGGAACGGAAGGCAAAGCGGTAAATATTAAAGTGCTGCTTAGAGGCAGATACGATTACTGCACAATTAACCTCCATCACAGAGCAGTTCACTGTTTTTGGCTCAGTACAAACTGCATTCAGTCTGCGTGTTTTTATTACAGAGAACGAAGGCTGTCACTCAGGGACCTTGGGAAAAAGAGCAGATACTTGTCCTAAATTATTTATGGTCTGAATGTCTGTGTCAGGACAATGGTGAGGTACCGTTTCCTTAGCTGTGTCACTGGCTGTTTTCTTCAAGCAAGGGAAAGAGAACTATCATTGATGAAGTGCCTATCGTACGTCAGTTAGTTTCTGAGCCACCTTCTGTGCATTGTTTCATTTAATCCTCTTAAAACCTCCGGAGGATGTGAAGATTTGGAGAGAATAATGAAACTGCCCATGATCAGACTCCACGTTTCTCTGGCACCTGAAACCCTTCTATGCCATCATCCTGCACACATCTTTCTCTTGGCATTGGGGTTTATTTTGGAAAACTGATGTCAACATGCAATTTAGGGGAGATGTTAAGCAAGAAAAGAATCTACATCACCCCATGTATTTGGTCAGTCAGAGCACAGTCTGAAAGGTTCTAGTGGTTGGTAAATGTTCTGAATTTCATTGCCTCAGAAGCAGGCCAGGAGGCAGTCTGCTAGCATGAGCTCATCCGAGCTATTTTTTTGCTTTCCCGGGAATAAGAAAAAGTGATGTCTTAGGTCTGCGTTTCCAACACCTACGTTTCATAAATACACTGAAGCTGTAGAGAAACACTTAGGATACCGTTGAAGAAGCACAGGAAAACACAGATCTGAAGCAGTCCTCGTACGTGAGTCACTTGGGAACCTCCTTCACGGTTTCATCCCCTGTTCACCCATTATTGTTGTACTCTTGACCTGTTTTTCTGTAACTGATTCACTTTTAAAGAATTAGATGTATTTTTTTTATCTTTTTGCCTTTTTGCCTTATCTAGAGCCACACCCGCGGCATATGGAGGTTCCCAGGCTAGGGGTCTAACAGGAGCTGTAGCCGCCGGCCTTCGCCACAGTCACAGCAACGCGGGATCCGAGCCGCGTCTGTGACCTACACCACAGCTCACGGCAACGCCGGATCCTTAACCCACCAAGCAAGGCCAGGGATCGAACCCGCAACCTTATGGTTCCTAGTCAGATTTGTTAACCACTGAGCCACGACGGGAACTCTGAATTAGATGTATTTTAAGAGCAAACTTTATATCACAGTTGTAAGTGGAAACCTGTACTCTTTAAAGAATTAGATGTATTTTAAGAGCAAACTCTCTGTCACAGCTCTAAGTAGAAATGTGCATAAATGGAAGCTTCTGAGTCTGAGTCCTGTTGTCCATTCATCATAGAGCGCAATTCACCTGTGTTAAGTGGGAAAAAAATAACAACCCTGTACTTCCAAACTGTGGCCTTCTGAGATCCAAAATCGGAAGGGTTAAAACAGAACGAGACAGGAGTTCCGTCGTGGCTCAGCGGTTAACGAATCTGACTAGCATCCATGAGGATGCAGGTTTGATTCCTGGCCTCGCTCAGTGGGTTAAGGAGCTGGTGTTATTGCGTGCTGTGGTGTAGGTCCCAGATGTGGCTTGGAACCTGCGTTGCTGTGGCTGTGGTGCAGGCCGGCAGCTGTAACTCTGATTCGACCCCTAGCCTGGGAACCTCCATATGCCACAGGTGAGCCCTAAAAAAAAGCAAAAAAAAAATAGAGAATGAGACAGGAAATAGTTTTCTCACAATGTGATTCACTCTTGTGTATTTCTGTGTCTGTATACCATGACCCTTATGCCCACTGGCAGATACGAGTGAAGATAAGTGTTTTCGTGGTTGGGATTCTCTTTCTGGCCCAAAAGGTCTAGTTGATAACACGTGGGTTTGAGGAGCTATATGCTCTACTGAGTTCACTCTGGCCATTTTACCCTGTTGGAGGAGACAGACTGGCTCCAGAGAGCATAGTGCCATGGCAGGAGCTAAATTTGAAGAAAGAAACTTGAGGCATGTGCCCGAGAATGGCCTGACAGCTATGCTCATGTGCTTTTAGAAGCTTCAGCTAAATAAGGAGCGTCTCCCTGACCATGGGCCGCCCTCTGGCAGGCTGCCAGCGTAGGTGGCATCATCCTCAAGGGGCTTGTAGGTCTTTTTAAGGGAACTGGCCCGAACCGTTGATTTAGATGTTGGTCTTCCATCAGTAACCTCCTTCATCTTTAGCTTTTCCATTTCTGCCCATGGTGGAATGCTTCCTGAAACCCTACCAGGTATTTATAGCACTTGAAACAAGAGCGAGAACTTGACTTCATTTTCCTGCACTTTGTCATGGTTCACTCTCGTTAACTCCTGCCTCTTCCGTGCCTCCAGTCAGTTCCTCCCCTGTGTCTACTCCTCCCTGTCACCTTTCTCTCAAGACTCCTCCACTCCAGCTTTCTCTGTCTACCACATGTACTCTTTTTTACTTACATTTTTCTTTTGCTCAAAAGCTCTGTTTTTTTTTTTTTGGCCACATGGGCATCATGTGGAAGCTCCCAGACCAGGGTTCGAACCTGTGCCGCTATTACAGCTTAAACGTCCATCTGTAAAAGTCTGTAAAATCATGGGTTTTATAAGACAACTCATTTTTTCCCCAATACTCATTAAAAGGAAAATACAAATACGTGGTATCACTTATATGTCAAATCTAAAAAAAGTGATAAAAATTAGCTTATTTATAAAATAGAAATAGACTCACAGACATAGAAAACAACCAGTGATTACCAAAGGGGATGGTGGGGGGCAGGAGGAAGAGAAATTAGGAGCTTGAGATTAATGTCTACACACCACTATATATAGAACAGGTGAACAACAAGAATCTGCTGTATAGCACAGGGACCTAAACTCAGTATCTTATAATAACCTATAATGGAAAAGAACCTGTAAAAGGATATATATAGAGATAGACAGATATAGATAATATGTACAACTGAATCGCTTTGCTGTATACTTGAAACTAACACAACATTGTAAGTTAACTCTACTGCAATTAAAAAAATGAACCCAACTGTTAACATTAAAAAAAATGTGCCTGGGGAGTTCCCGTAGTGGCTCAGTGGTTAACGAATCTGACTAGGAACCATGAGGCTGCGGGTTCGATCCCTGGCCTTGCTCAGTGGGTTAAGGATCCAGCGTTGCCGTGAGCTGTGGTGTAGGTTGCAGACGTGGCTCGGATCCCGCGTTGCTGTGGCGAAGGCCGGCGGCTACAGCTCCTGTTAGACCCCTAGCCTGGGAACCTCCATATGCCCCGGGTGTGGCCCTAGATAAGGCAAAAAGACAAAAAAAAAATGTGCTTGGTATTCCAAAATCATTTCATGTACTATCCTTGACCACATAACTGTCCAAGCTCCGACTGGTAGCAGTGGTTTTCAGCTACAGGTGGGAAGAGGTTTAAAAAAAAAACTGATGGCCCAAGCTTCGTCTGTTAAGTCAGAATTTCTGGGAATGGGATTCAGTTTAGGGAGTTTTTCGAAAAATATTTCTCAGGTGAGTCTAGTGTGCACCTGAAATCGAAAACCATGGAGCCTAGGATAGGGTCCAGTAGTCTTACTATCTTTAGTCTCTACCTGTTTTAGTCCTTGTATTACATCATTTCTATGTTCCACTTCTTAAAACTGCCTTTTTTTTTGGAGACTTACTGGTTTTATGGAAATAATTACAGTGCTCTGAATAGTATCAGGAGAGGAAACATTTTAGATGTGTAATTCTGTGCCACCAGAGTAAAAGTGAGCAAACTTGGCTTCTAGGCTCAGTTCTGCCACTTTTTTACTTGGGAATTGCAGGCAAATGGCTACCTCTTTCTAAGCTTTAGTTAAGTCATTGGTACCAGGGAGACGCTAATCCTCCCAAGCATGTCCCCTGGAGCTCAGTAAGGGGCGAATGAGAAAATGGACTTTTAACATGTGCCGTCAGCTGTCTTAAGGGCCTTATGGCATGTAACTATTATTAATGAACATGTCTGAGAAAGATAATTAGGATGGGAAGAGTTTGAGGAGAAAACATTTCTTAAGAAATTTCTTCTTCTTCTTAATTTTTTTGTCTTTTTAGGGCTGCACCCGGAACATATGGAAGTTTCCAGGCTAGGGGTCGAATTGGAGCTACAGCTGCTGGCCTACACCACAGCCACAGTGACGCCAGATCCGAGCCACATCTGTGACCTACACCACAGCCACAGCAACGCCAGATCCTTAACCCACTGGGAAAGGCCAGGGATCGAACCTGTGTCCTCATGGATTCTAGTCGGGTTCATTAACTGCTGAGCCACGACAGGAACTCCCTGAGGAGCAGATATTTCACATAAGTGGTGATTTTAAAAACTGAGTTCTTGCTAATGATAGTTCTAGAACCTGCCCTGTATTTTCACTCTTGGATTGCTCATAATCCACGAAACGGAACAGCTGGGCTCATCCTAATGCTTGAAATGAACAGTGGCTGCCCGTTACAACTACAGTTAAATGTAGAGGCTGGTGTGATGATTGAGTTTCCAGGTTGGACTTTCTTTCAGTGTATCTCAGTGTGTTTATTTGGTGTTTGCTTTTGTGGGTTAGCTTTGGATTTGCCCTCATGTATGGTGGGGTCTTGGAAGCAGCGCGTTTCCTCTTGGGCGGTAGGAATCCTGCTTTGCTTCAGGTGGAGGGATGTGGGTGACGAGAGACGCCCAACCTCCCCACCCCCCAATGGACTTAGGGTGCTGTGTGGATTCCCCCTTTACTGGGGACAGTTCCTAACATTGTCAAGAACACAATTATGCCTGGTTCAGGCTTCAACTTGAAAAGAGCTGTCTTCCCTGGCTTCTGGGAACCGCGACCTGAAAAAAAAAATTGGATCTCACAGACAAACAAAATACCTTGAACTTTAGTACAAGTGGAGATTTGAGTGACTTGGAGAGGCTCCTGAATATTTCCACTAGTTACTGACGTAGGTTTCTTTTTTGGTTGGAAATGTTGTCAGTCCCTGCTAACAAGCTTTGAAAAGTTGAGAGGATTTTTGTTTTTTCAAACTTAAAAAAAAAAGGTATTCAGATGATAATTTAATACCTGCTTTACATTTTGAGATCCCTGATCTCATTTTAGCTTTACAACACTAGGTGGTAACTGGGGAAAGGTGTCATCCTCTTGGGACAGTTAAATGGTGGTGGCAGTTAAGATCCAGCTTTAAAGAAGGTGGAGTCAGAAGGTAAATGTTTTGAATTTTGGCTCCTGCCACTCACTCGCTGTGTGACAGTGGGCAAATAACTTAGCCTCTCTGAACCACACTTTCATGGTCCATAAGAAGACAGTACAGGGGCATATGAAGAATTAAAGGATAACATAGGGGCCCTTGTGACTTAGCACCTAATGGCTAATTAGTAGCCATTTCACACTGGTTAACTGATGGGCGTGGGTCAGAGACCCCGTGTGTACCCAGGACTGCAGATGTCTGATACTGAGAAAGGAGCATTGACCTGAAAGTTGGAATGTTCACTTATTAGCTTTGACCAGGCCACACATCATCTGTGTACTCTAGAGCTTACCCTGTCCTGTGTTTATACTGTATACATTTAAATAGTTATACTTCAATGAATAGAAATTAAATAAAATCATACCTGTAAATCAACTATACACCAATAAATTTTTTTTAAAAGAGGGAAAAAATGCCAAGTAGGACCCTACCCCCGGGCCTTTGCACCTACTGTTCCTGCTCTTTGTTACTTCCTTGCTTTATTCATTCCTCAGCTCAAAGGTCAGCTCCTTACAGAGACTTTCAGTGACCATCCCAATAAAAATAGCTTCCCCTTGGCAAAAAAATAAAAAGAAAATCATACCTTTAGTTCCATGAGTGCACAAGCCACCCCCCCCCCCCCAGCAGTGTGCAGCAGCTTGATATGAGATCTCAGTTCCCAGGCCAAGGATTGAACCTGGTACACAGTGGTGAAAGCACTGAGTCCTAGCCACTAGACCATCAGGGAGCTCCTCACTAGCTGCATTTCAGGAGCTCAGTAGCCACGTGTAGCTGCTGGCTCCTGTACTGGATGGCTCAGCTGTGGAACATTTCAGTCGGCCCTATAAATGCTATTGGATGGTGTCACTCTAGCAGGTCCCTGGTTTGCCTTTTGGGGGATTTGTTAAATTGCAGCCGTTAAGAGTAGATCTTTGGAGTTACACTGCCTTCTAGTTCCAATCCTGGCTCCTCCTTCTTGTCAGTTATCTGACAGTATGGACATACTGCTTATCTTCTTCGACCTTCAGAGCAATCATCTGTAAAATCAGAATCACTGTAGCCCCCTTACGGACTTAGTGTAGACATTATATGAGGTGTCGTATATACTAAGTACTCAAGAGATGACATGCATGTATTTTGCATTTAGCTCAGCACTTGCCCCAGGTCTTGTGAGTGGGGGGCCTCTCACTGCCTGCAGGATTCAAGCTCTTTACACACCACTGCAGTGCAGTGCCTTCTGACCTCTCGGTTTTCTCGGCAGTGCCTTTCTGGCTGCAGCTGGGTTTAATGTGAGGACAAGTGCCTGCATCCCTTGGCCCAGTCCCCTGGACATCTGGTTCTTTCCCCTTGACTCTGGGAAGAGCTCTTGACTTAGGGGAGAGGATTGCCATGACCACTTCAGCCTGAGACCATCCTGGGGTTCAATTCCTGGCCTCTCTTCTAGAACTAAGCCTGGGCAGGCTCTGTGCCTCTTGCCTTGTACTGGGTCTTGCTGTGCAAGGTGCAGCTTCAAGAAAAAGGCAGATCCCTGCTCTGTTACCTTTTGACTCGCCATCAACTCCTTTCGGTCCCGTCCTGAGCAGGGCAGAGGTTGAGAGACACTTGGGCAGTTTCCATTGCACATTCATGGAAGGCATACATGCCGAACACAGCTATGAAAATGATGGTATGTTTTAAATGTTTATGCCTAATTTTAGTTAGTGCCTTATTAGTTAGTGTTCTTAATGCATACATAGTATGCTGTGTGGAGTGACTGCCATATTAGATAATAATGGTTTCATGAAAAATATTAATTACTGATGTCTTAGAGGATGTGTGGTCTGGTAATGGGGCTAATGTGTAAAGTTGTAATGACAGTGGTGTAATTTCATTCCAGTCAGTAGATTAGAGTCACGGATATCCAAGCTCACTATAGGGCAGTGCAGGAAGTCTGAATTTGAAGACATCTATGACTAAGAGACCTCGGGACTAAAAGCTCTCAAAAAGTCTTCATGATAGCCCTGGGAGGGCATGGTCTATCCTATAAAATTTTTTTATAACATTAAGGAACGTGTGTGTGTGTGTGTGTGTGTGTGTATACTTTTGAGGGGGTGTGCATAACTGCCGCATGTGGAAGTTTCTGGGCAGGGATTGAACCCATGCCACAACAGTGCCCCAAAGTGTTGCAGTGACAACACCAGATCCTTAACCTGCTCAGCCACCAGGGAACTCCAGAACATGGATATTTTAATGCATGAGGTTTCTTGGAGAAGAGGAAAAATACAAGAAAACTCAGAAAAACTTGTTTGCTTTCTGACATAAATATTTGCTTCTCCTTTCTTTATTCTGTAGACTTACTATTTATTTCCCTCATCTTGCTTTCTGCTTCAGTAGTTAATGATTTACAGACCATTGTTTATTTGCGTTCCCCTTTGAAGTTGTGAAAATTAAACCAAGTTCTTTTATCCAAATACTGCAGAGTACAGTGTGGTTCTCTGAGGGCTCTGTGAAGTGGCTTTAAAACAGTTGGTGAGTCAGAGTTCCCTGGTGGTCTAGTGGTTAAGGATCTGGCATTGTCATTGCTGTGGCTCAGGTTCCATCCTTGGCCAGGGAACTTCCCCATGCCACAGGCAGAGTCCCCCTTCCCCTCAAAAAAAGAAAACACCAAAAAGGTAAGCCTGGCAACTCTGGGCTTTTCTGTCTTTTAAAATTTAAAAATAAATGAGTATGTAAAAAATAAGTACATAGAGTTCCCTGGTGGCTCCATGGGTTAAGGATCTAGCATTATCACTGCTGTAGTTCTGGTTACTGCTCTGGCGCAGGTTTGATTCCTAGCCCAGGAACTTATGCATGCTGCAGGCACAGCCAAAAAAAAAGGAATAAAAAGATAAAAAATAAAAAAAATTGCTCACATAATTTGCATTAAAGAATTGGAACCGACAACAAGATTTAGATAGCATGGTTCCCAATGTAAATGCTTTTCCCTTAACTCCTTTTTTTTAAGGTAAATATTATATTTTTAAAACAAATCGAAGGGTTTGGTGGTCAGTCTTTTAAATACATCATTTCTCTGCCCCTCCTGAGCCCCCACCCCGGTCCTCCCAGTTACCCTCTCAGCATTCACTCCTGCCCTCACTCACCCGGTCACTCAGTACTCCTAGGATGGACGGAAACATTAGTTGAGAGCAGTTCCTTCCTTGGGTAGCTTTGCCAGGTTACTTAATTTCTCTACGTCTCAGTTTTCTGGGTTTGTAAAATGGGAATAGTGGTGTTACTAGTCCCAGGGGGTAAGTAGCATAAGTACAGTTTACAAGTTGGTGGGAGGTTTAGATGAGTTAATGCATGTAGAGTACTTGGAGGAGCATCTGGTACCCAGGAAGTACTTAGTACCTTGATATAGTTACCATTATTTTTATTCTTTTGTTGTTGTTTTTGTCATCACTGCCACCACCACCATCTTCCTTTCATTCACTCGCTCCCTTGTTCGTCTAATGTTAATTTAATGCCTTCTTAAAAGGCCGAGGTTTGGGTACTGAGAATCTAGAGGTTAATGGAAAGATGTGGTTTTGCACGCATGGCTCTTTGAACCTAATATTTATTTATTAACAGATTTGGTGGAGTTCCCGTCGTGCCTCAGCAAAAACGAATCTGACCAGGAACCAGGAGATTGCGGGTTCAATCCCTGGCCTCGCTCAGTAGGTTAAGGATCTGATGTTGCCGTGAGCTGTGGTGTAGGTCGCAGATGCTGCTCGGATCATGTGTGGCTGTGTCTGTGGCTTAGGCCAGCAGTTATAGCTTCAATTTGACCCCTAGCCTGGGAACCTCCATATATCATGGGTGTGGTCCGAAAAAGCAAAAAAAAAAAAAGAAAAAAAGAAGAAAAGAAAAAAATTTGTGTATGCTCCTAGAATGAAAGTGCTTAATGGACTTGTGATGGCCAGTCTGCATGTTTAAATCTACCCCCACCCTCTTAAATAGTTTTTTCAAAATATAATACCATCTTATTCTCAGATTAATATTGTGCTATGGAGAGGAGGGGAGAGTTTACCTCTGTTTTGTTTTGGAGCAACTTCAAGTATCTGAGGCCAGTTCTTATTTTTTTTTTATCTTTTTGCCTTTATGTAGAACTGCACCCGCGGCATATGGAGGCTCCCAGGCTAGGGGTCTAACAGGAGCTGTAGCCGCCGGCCTTCGCCACAGCCACAGCAACGCGGGATCCGAGCCGCGTCTGCGACCTACACCACAGCTCACGGCAACGCCGGATCCTTAACCCACTGAGCAAGGCCAGGGATCGAACACGCAACCTCATGGTTCCTAGTCGGATTCGTTAACCACTGAGCCATGACAGGAACTCCCTGAGGGCAGTTCTTTGTAGTAGCCCTTCCAGCCCACTTTTGGTACTAATGCCAGCCCTGTTTGCTCGTTTATTGAGCATGTATGTGAGCCTTTTGAAAGGCTTGCTAACCTCTCAAGTTCCGTGATGAATTGGATGACCATGCTCTTACCCGGAGCGTGTCACTAGAAAGAAGCATGGTGAGCACTGGAAGGAGTTCACAGTGCTGCAGGAACGCGTGAGAGGTTGCTGTTAACATCCTTGAATAACAGGACATTGCATTTAAGCTGAGACCTCGTTCATGAATTCAGTCTATTTTCAGAATGGCCAAAACAATTACAGTGGCCTATTTGGTGGCCTGATGGTTTTAGTCAGATGCAGGGGTATTGTCAGTCTCTAGTTGGAGTTTCTTGACATCCAGGCTTTTCCTTGTTGGAAGTGTATGTGATAAACAATTGAGAATAGCTGGAATTGTCTTATTGAGAATTCTTTATATATCCCATTCCAAAAAGTTCAATGGAATTGAAGCTTATTGGAAGTGACTATGAGACTAATCACTGTGTAAAGTATGAATCCCTTGCTTTTTTTCCCCTGGTACTTTGAGGGGCTAAAATAAACTACATTTCCAGTATTTGATTGTTTATTTACTAACTACCTTTTTTGGAGGAAATGTCATATTGTCTCAGAACAATGGGGCTGTGATTTCAGAAAGCGATTTGGGATGCACCCAATTTGGCTCCGTATTTTTGCATCTGTGAGCTCAGGTGAAAAGGCTAGTAGCATTCAGAAACTCCAAAAGAACTGGAAACGGAAAACTAAAGCAACTAAAACAGTGTCGATTTTGAGCCTGCGCCATGACTCAGGTTAGAACCATTAGTCAAGAAAAACGTATTAAATGCTGAAGATATTTGTGAAGATTTCTGCTCTAATTGATAGATGGCTGTTCTCTCTTGGCTTTTGGTTAATCAAGTCAAGGGCACGGGTTTAGAATTGGGCTAGCAAACAGATTAGATCTGTGTGGTCATTTTTTTTCCCTAAGTCCATGGCAGACACAGCTGATCAGTCATGGCACTGTCACCCACAATGGGAGATGTGTTTGCAGAGTTATTCTCAGGAATTGGAATTGGCCCATGAAATGAAACCTGTATGCTAGTCATGATAATATGACATTGTTTGTGCCTATTGATGTGTCTCAGATTTTACTCGAATTAACGTCAGAAAAAAAGATTGCCTTATCTTAGTACAGGAGTTAATATTTGCAGAGATCCTTAGGTTCAGTTGAAGAAATAGGTTCTATAAATACCTTTACAACCTATATAATTTTATCTATAAATGCGTTGGTGTGTGCACCTGAATTTGTCTCTTTCATCTGAATCAGGGCCAGCACTAGGCTCTACTAGTAGAAGTATGTAATTAAGGTAAAAGGATTTGAACAGGCCAGCTAGTCCTAAAATTAGCTTTTGCTTTGATGTTCGCCAGGTGCAAATGCAAACGTCCCTGTTCCTTTCAGCCTTGATGCCCTTGATTTTTTGTTTTTGGCTTTTTAGGGCCATATCCTTGGGCATATGGAGGTTCCCAGATTAGGGGTCTAATAGGAGCTACAGCTGCTGACTTAACGCCACAGCCCCAGCAATACAGGATCCGAGCCGCGTCTGTGACCTACACCACAGCTCACGGAGATGCCAGATCCTTAACCCACTGAGCGAGGTCAGGGATCGAACCCGCAACCTCATGGTTCCTAGTCGGATTCGTTTCTGCTGAGCCACTACGGGAACTCCTTGATTTCTTTTTTAAGGCATGTACATGCCTTACCAGGATTGCACCAAGTTTGGTTCTGGCTCCTATTGGGGCACTGGGATTGTTTTCTCCTGTGGTTCATCAATCATATTTGAAATGTCAATCGGAACCTTAGAAGCTTGTTTGTTTAAATATTTTCTTAAGGACAGGCATTGCCTTGCTTATGTTTAGCTTATGATAGTCCAGAGTCTACTTTCAGGCTTTCTGAGGGCTAATATGTTGAGAAATAGGTTGTATTCCTTGGTCGCCCTTTCTTTTAAGTGAAGCACTGTGCTTAAGGAAGGAGTTTTAATAATCTATATGGGAAAAGAATCTGAAAAAGCGTGGATGTGTGGATATGTATAACTGAATCGCTTTGTTCAGCAGGAATTATCACAACATTGTAAATCAACTGTACTTCAATAAAAAATAGTAAGAGAGAGAGAAAAAAAAAAAGGAAAGGGTTTTAAGCTTACCTGTCAAGGAATATTGGTACAGCTACAAATTGCCCTCTGGCCACTTTGGGAGTAAAGGCCTTGGACTTGCTGCTGTTACTCGTATGCAGCCTTGGGCGAGTTACTTAACCTGTCTTGAGTAAGATGGAGATAATAACAGAAACCCCCTCACAGACTTGTTATGAGGGTTAAATCAAACGACATAACAGAGATGAGTAAATCATCTCTGGCACATGAAGCTTAAGATGTAAGCAGTTATTCCATAGAGACAGGCTGCCAGGGCAGGGACTGGGATGAGGCATACATACACCTTGGGCACAAAATTTAAGGGGTGCCAAAACCTTAGCAATCAAGGGAGATAATAGTGAATGCAATACCTTAACAAGCCAAAGTGAATAAAAAAATTCATGATGGACAGAATATTAAAGTTTTCAGTGAATGCAGGAGCAGACCCTGCACTTGTAAGTCCCAACCTCGCTCTTCTCACCTGGCTCTGGCAGTTGTTCAAGGGGTGCTCTCACCCGGAGTCAAGAGCTCAGCAGCTCTTTCAGGACTGGTGATACGTTGTACTGACCCACTTTGCGGGCCAGTTCCTCTTGAGTCATCAGCGCATACTTTCAAGATGATTCTCAATAGCCAAGGGTGCAGCTGTAGCCTGGGATATTGCTGAACTCACAGTTTATAAGGGCTCTGTGTCCGTAGTCGCATAGCGTGATGCTAGAACCACCTGAGCCGTGCCACCGCAGACATTGGCTTAATTAGTCCTCTTTCTGTCCAAGCTATTCACTCATTAAGAACTCCTTCGAGCCCCATGTCATCAAGTATATCACCGTAGCTGTTCTTTAGAGAGTTGAGGTACAGGTCTCCGTTACTCCTGCTGACCTGCGTCCTGAAAACACAGTGAGGAACAGGGAAAGAGAATATTGCAAAAGAGACATCAGTTTTTACGCCTGTTTCTTTGGATATTTTACGGCTGTTGTGAAACAGAGATGCTGCCATTCAATTTCTGGAAGTGAAGACAGCTCTGAGTTTACCAGGCTCGTAAGGGTTCCTGGGGGTTGCTGGGCTATGTTGCTTTGAGGAAAGATAGTACTACCCTAGCCAATATGAACAGCTGAAACCACGTGTCCCAGTGAGCTCTCAGCCAACTGCTCCTGAGGGAAGCTGAACTTAACCGCTAGGAAGATTTTTGTTGGATGGCATTTTGACTAAGCAACAGGCTATTTCCTGGCCCTGGGAATGTCATCTCTTGAAGATAGAAATATTATGGTCCACCTAGAAGCTGGAGAAGTAGAATGGGCTTGTAGGCAGAGGTTGGGCCATGTTTGATAAATTACTATAAAAAAATTGGACTGGTCTTTTAATGTTCAGTTCGTGTTTATTGTTTCAGAGATCTTGAGACACTTGTGTGTTGGCTGTAGCAAAAAAAAAAAAAAGGGCAAGCAAGCAAGAAAAAAAACGAAAAAAACCCTGGCTGTTCTCTCTACCTTGATTCCTTTTTTTGGAATTAAAAAAAAATGAGTGAATGAAGTACATATTTGGGCTCTTTTGGATGAAGGAAGAGTGGCTTTCTGGGTCCTTAAAATCATTGCCCTGTGATTGAAGAAATGTAGAGCTGAGTCACCCGTGTTATATGATGTTAGATTATACCTGGCAGTGAGGAAGCTGAGTTTATTGGTGGAGGTGGGGTATAGGTTCCCTGAGTTGGAAATATTTGGGATGAAGCAGGGGAGGAAGTTGAGGAAGTTGACCTGGTGTAGGAGATGCGTTAGCCTCCTTCCTCTCATCCTTTCTTCCCAGCATCCATTAGGGAGCCAGACAGCGACGGTCTCTGCGCTGATGGAAAGGCAGCAGGATGTGTTGGTTAAGAGCGTGGGTCAGGAGTTCCCGTTGTGGCTGAGTGGTAACAAACCCAACTAATATCCATGAGGATGCGGGTTTGGTCCTTGGCCCTGCTTAGTGGGTTAAGGATCCAGGATTGCTGTGAGCTGCGGTGTAGGTCACAGATGTGGCTTGGATCTGGTGTTGCCATGGCAGTGGCATAGGCTGGCAGCTGGAGCTCCAATTTGACCACTAGCCTGGCAACCTTCTTATGCCGCAGGTGTGGCCCTTAAAAAAAAAAAAGGAAAAGGATTCTAGAGCCACACACTTCTGGGTTTGAATCCCAGCTCCACCACTGAGTAGCCGTGTGTCTTGGGCAAATCCTTTGACTTCTCTGTGCTTTAGTGTCCCCATTCTTGAGATGGGTATAACACTGTTAGTTGCCTTATCTGGTTGTTGTGCGAATTAAGGCTCTTAGAACCATGCCTGGTACTCAGTGAGTCTCATGTACAACATCAGTCTTAGTTTTTGACTGCTCTAATTATAGAGCTTGATGGCTTATATGTATGTATGTGGCAGGTAATCGACCTATTAGTGAGTAGATGCAGACAGAAATAACAGGTAGTGATAAGGAATAATGGGAAATGCAATATTATGTTGGCTGGTCAAGGAAGCTGTCTCTGAGAAGTCGATACTTGAGACAGGACCTGGATTCTTTATTTTTTTTTTTGTCTTTTTGCCTTTATCTAGAGCCGCACCCGCGGCATACGGAGGTTCCCAGGCTAAGGGTCTAACAGGAGCTGTAGCTGCCGGCCTTCGCCACAGCCACAGCAACGCTGGGATCCAAGCCGCGTCTGCAACCTACACCACAGCTCACGGCAACGCCAGATCTTAACCCACTGAGCGAGGCCAGGGACCTAATCCGCAACTTCATGGTTCTTAGTCGGATTCGTTGACCACTGAGCCACGACGGGAACTCCCGGACCTGGATTCTGAGAGTGTCTGCCTCATTGATGATCTGGAGCGGAAGGAGCAGCACTATAACAAAGGCCCTGAGATAGAAAAGGATTTAGTGAAGAAGAGGAAGAGGACCATTGTGGCTCCAGTGGCCTACAGAGGAGTGATGGCTCAAAGACAAGGCTGTGGCCATTTCACAGAGGGCTTTGTAGGCCTTGGAGTGAACTTGGTTTTTATTGGAAGGGCTTTCTAAGGTAGGTATTCAAGTGATCCCGGGACTTGATCTGGTTTTGGAAAAGCCACTCTGGAACTTGTCCCTGAGGGTGCTCTCAGGCTGAAGTCAAATGGAGTGGCCTGCAGGTTGAAGGTGTTGATGGCACTGGCCGTGATGTTGACAGCATTCCAAGTGTGCCGTTGAGTGGGGGAGGGGACCACACCAATAGATTCCATGATGACTCCTGGTCTCCTTTCCAGCACTGAGATGCTAAAGCACAAATTAAATGAAAGGACACACATAATGCCACGATCTTTATAAATTAATTATTGAGCATCACTAAAAAGGCCCAAGGTTAAGTGCTTTAATTGACATTTTGGTTTCATGATATTAGATTTGAATGATTGCCTGCTGGAGCGGTTTCCATTTCTTATTAACTCGAAATGGTCAAATGATTTCTGCTTGGAGTTCCCGTTGTGGTGCAGTGGTTAACGAATCCGACTAGGAACCATGAGGTTGCGGGTTCGATCCCTGGCCTCACTCAGTGGGTTAAGGATCCGGTGTTACCGTGAGCTGTGGTGTAGGTCGCAGACGCGGCTCGGATCCCACGTTGCTGTTGCTGTGGCTGTGGCGAAGGCCGGCAGCTTCAGCTCCGATTAGACCCCTGGGAACCTCCATATGGCGTGAGTGCGGCCCTAGAAAATGCAAAAAGACAAAAAAAAAAAAAGATTTCTGCTTGAAAATACCTATAAGAAAAACCTCGGAGAATGAAGGTGTCCTTTGAAACACCTTCTGCCTGTTGTTTTTTCTGAACAAAGCAAGTGTGAAAATCTGTGATCTGAAATAGGTCAGGTAATAAAGCCTCTACTGATGTAGTATCCTAATTTTTAATCCTTTTTCTTGGTTTACCTATCCTTTATGCTAAGGGTGTTTTGATTGATTTTTGTATGAAATTGAGTTTGGTTCAAAAGACTGACAGAGTCAAATAAAAGAGTAATTAACTCTAGAACATGATCAGAAATGTTTTACCATAATAAAGTCAGTGGTAAGAAAAGTCTTTTATGTCTTTTTTTTGTCCTTTTATTTATTTATTTTATTTTTATTTTTTGGCTTTTTTTGGGTCTTTTTAGGGCTGCACCTGCGGCATATGGACGTTCCCAGGCTAGGGGTTTAATCGGAGCTGTTGCCGCCACTGAGCAACTGATCGAGGCCGGGTATCGAACTGCAACGTTATGGTTCCTAGTCAGATTCGTTTCCTCTGCGCCACGACGGAAACTCCTTTTACATCTTTTTTAAAAAATTGAAGTATATAGTTGACAATGTTGTGTTAGTTTCAGGTGTACAGCGAAGTGATTCAGTTATATATACACATGTGTATACGTGTATGTCTTTATATGTGTATATATACTTTTTCAGATTTTTGATTATAGATTATTATAAATTATTGTATATAGTTCATTATGCTATACAACAGTAGGTCCTTGTTGTTTATCTCTTTTGTATATAGTGGTATGTATCTGTTAATCCCAAACTCCTAATTTATCCCTCCCCCTCCCCTTTGGCAACCATAAGTTTGTTTTCTATGACTGTTTCTGTTTTGAAAATAAGTTCATCTATATCATTCTTTTTAGATTCCACATATAAATGATGTCATATCATATTTGTCTTTCTCTGTTTCTGAGAAACCTAAGAAAGATCTTATAAATAAATTCTGTAGGGCCTATATTTTAATACTCCTGCCTCGCTTTGTTTCAAAAATAGTAAGGTACCATAAATTCCATCATTTGAGGATGTTGGTGATGATTTGCTTTAATTGTGAATGTCTTTGACTCAGCAGCTCTTGAAGTATCACCTAGTGTCACATACGGGCGGCAGCAAAGGGGTGACAGATCGCAGAAAGAAATGCCATTGAAGATACCAAATGCTTTTGGCTTTTTTTAGCGCTTGGAGTAGAACTTTGATGAAGCATTTGCAAGGGCAGTTTTGAAGGTACCAGGATAGGAAGCGGCCATAAAGACTGCCCCTTGGGAAAGGGACCCTTTTCATCATTCACCGGCAACTGAGTTCAGCCTGGCATTTGTTTCTGCTTAATTCCAGGTCCAAAATATGATTTCAGATACTTTGTATTAACATATGCTGGCCACTGCCACCTTCTTCTGGAAACATTTAAAAAGAGGAAGACCGTGCCCCATGAGGATACTCAAGGGCTTGAACCAATCCCAGAAGAGCTCAAAACAAAGAGTCAACATCTGACATTTATGACTTAATTTGTTTTCAGTCTGAGTGACATTTGATGACAGATGAAGAAACAGAGAAATCAGTCCAAAGCTTTTGATGATGTAAAAACTATCTTTCCACTCAGACTTGGGGGTAATAAGGCATTCTAGAAAAGTGATTACATCTATTTTATGCCTTACATAAAATATAAAGTGCTTATACAAAGGCTAGAAATGACAGCCCACTTTGTGTTTTAAACTTTTTTTTTTTTTTTTTTTAAATTTAGGTCTAACCTGTGCTCCTGAAAAAAAGCAAGATGTGATTTTGGAAATCTGCCACTGTTTTGGCACTGATGTGTTTGGTGAATTTTAAGTCCTGAATTTTTACAAAAACCCTCTGTTGCCATGACTTGAAAGCCAGGCAACAGGAACGTTTCAGTCACTTTCGGATCAGGGAGAAAGTCAAAGTTGACATTTCTCATAGATAGTTACACTTGCTTTATAGATATTTCCCTTTTTATCTTTGCAACCTCATTTGAATGACTTGTATAAGCTTTTCAAGTGTGCAAAAATAAATCTGCCTCTGATGCTGTGTTAATTTGTCACTGTCTGAGTTTAGCTCCAGGATTAGATTTGATGATTCCAAACTTTACAGCCTCCAAGATGTCCCCCAGTGATGCCTGGTGTTCACACCCTCGGGCGGTCTTCCTCCCACGCTGTTAGGACTGGTCTGTGTGGCCACCGGCGTGGTGGTGGCAGAAATGATGGTGTGTCACTATAAAAGTCTGCCTTCTTTCCTGAGCATTCTTTCTCTTTCCTTCTCTCTTGGATTCCCTCACTCTGGGGAAATCCATGTTGTGAGCAGCCCTGTGGAGAAGCTCATGTGGTGGGGAACTGAAGCCCCATGAAAACAGCCATAGGAGTGAGCTTGGAAGAGAATCCTCCAGACCCAATCGTGCTGCAGGTGACTGCAGTCCCACTCATGCTTTGACTACAAGGATGTGACTGATGCTGACCCAGAACCACCCAGCTAAGTCTCTTAATTAATTAATTAATTAATTAATTTATCTGTCTGTTTATCATTTCCAGAGCTGCACCTGCGGCATGTGGAGGTTTCCAGGCTAGGGGTCGAATCGGAGCTGTAGCCACCGGGCTTCGCCACAGCCACAGCAACGCGGGATCCAAGCCGTGTCTGCGACCTACACCACAGCTCATGGCAACGCCGGATCCTTAATCCACTGAGCGAGGCCAGGGATTGAACCCGCATCCTCATGGTTCCTAGTCGGATTCATTAACCACTGCACCACTGTGGAACTCCTAAGTCTCTTCTTTTTTCCCCGACCTCCAGAAACTGTGAGATAATAAAAGGTTGTTTTTGAAGCCAATATGCTGGGGGGTAATTTGTTACACAGCAATAGGCAACAAATATAATCTGATAATATAATATTGGTTAATTTGTCTACCCTCCCGTCTATCCATCTGTCCATCCACTTAGTCACCTATCCATTTACCTGCCTACCTTCTTTACCTTCATTTATCCGTGCACCCACTGAGCTACTTCAACATCCGTTTGTTCGTTCATCCATCCACACACTCACTTACTCCATCCGTCCATCCATCCATCCATCCCAGTCTCCATGCTTTTAACAAGTATTTAAGGACTTACAGTAGCCTAGGAACTGTGCATGGTCATTAGAAAGCTAAAAGGAATGCCGTAATCTGTGTTCTCAAGGAGCAAAATGCCTAGTTTGTTCCATTAAAACCATAGTTGAATTCTATCTTGCCTCTTTCCTAGGATTAAATTTGACTTTTAAAAGTGAATAAATATTTAAAGAAAATTCATGTTTTTCTGTATTTTTCCTTTTTTATGACCTTTATGCCAGTTTAGAACAGGGAACAGGAAACATTAACTTAACTCATACTTGCTTTACATTATAAAAGTGAATTTTAGATGAAATTAATGCAGAATATATTGTATGACATCAGTATTTTTAAGTGATATATAATGCTTTAATTGGATTCTTGATATTGTTTATAATTTCCCCTAATTATATGAATTGTTTCAAAATTAAAAAGTTACTAAAGAATTTGGGAAAGAAAATCTGATTTGAGCCAAATTAATATATAAAAGTAAATACTGATATTGATTGGATTGCTTTCTCTGTGCCAGGATCCTGTGCTAAGCAATTTATATACATTTCTTCTAGTAATCTCATAAGACATTGTAGTTATTATCCCTACTTTATGAATAATGAAACTAAGATTTAGAACCTTTAATTAGCACAAACTCCAAAAATCAGTGAGTTGGAGGTGACTTTTAAACCTAGGTCTCAAGATCTTTGCTACTCTGCTGTATATATAGATGTATGTGCCTTTTTTTTTTTTTTTTTGGCTTTTTAGGGCTGCACCCGCAGCATATGGAGGTTCCCAGGCTAGGGGTCTAATCGGAGCTACAGCTGCTGGCCTATGCCACAGCCACAGCAACGCGGGATCCAAGCCGCGTCTGCAACCTACACCACAGCTCACAGCAATACCGGATCCTTAACCCACTGAGCGATGCCAGGGATGGAACCCACAACCTCATGGTTCCTAGGCGGATTCATTAACCGCTGCGCCGTGACATGAACTGCTGTATGTGCTTTTTTGTATAAGCATTTCTGAGTGTATTTTCCTATATGTAAAATTAGAGTAATACTAGCATACTTTTGAGAGTTCCTTGGTGGCTCAGTGGGTTAATGATCTGGCATTGGCACTACTGTGGCTTGGCTTGCTGCTGTGGCACAGGTTTGATCCCTGGCCCTGGAACTTAAACACGCTGTGAGCGAGTCCAAAACAAACAAAATGTTAGCGTACTTTTATGTTGTTCTGAGGATCGTACTTAATAAATGTTGATTTTTAATAATTGAATATAGGTGTTCCTGCTCTGGCTCAGCGGTAACGAACCTGCCTAGTATCCATGAGGACGTGGGTTCGATCCCTGGCCTTGCTCAGTGGGTTAAGGATCCAGTGTTGCCGTGAGCTGTGGTGTAGGTCACAGACATGTCTCGGATCTGGCATTGCTGTGGTTGTGGTGTAGGCTGGCAGCTACAGCTCCATTTCAACCCCTAGCCTGGGAACTTCTGTATGCTGTGGTTGTGGCTCAAAAAAAGACCCCCCCCCCAAAAAAAAAGGAATATAGAGTTATTTTCTATTTGTTCTTTCTTCCTCATTATGTACTGAGACACACTGTCCTGCTTCATGTTTCCGGAGTTTTTCATTTTGGCAGGATGTTCTCAGTTGTCCTGTTTGCTCTGTGTAAACAGAGACCTTAAAGCATGGTTTGGCCAATTTTGTATCAGAATACCATGGTGCCTGCAGTAGCCAGCACTTTATATGGGGGGGCGGAGGGGGCGTGCGTTTCTTATCAAATCCTGTGCCACCCAGTGCAGCTTCTTGGTATTTCCTTCATAAAGATGCTGAAGTTGGGGTGCAAGGGGCAGGACCTGATTAGAGGTCTAGTGAAAGCTTCCTTTATCTCATTAAAATTTGATTACGGTTAAGAGAGGGGGCTAAGATGAGTTGACTGCTGTCTCCTGGAGGAGGACAAGACCCCTCACCTTTGATCTTCAGAAAGCTGGGTTTGGTACCCATCTGGAGGGCAGGACGCTAGGGACATGGTTCAGAGATCAGAACTTGAGTTACTTGGCCCTGGCCTTAATCCAGGCACCACTGTTTACCTGGTGTCTGACCTCAGTAAGAGGTCTCAGCGTTTTGGAGGATATTTTCCTATACATAAAGTTACAGTAATATTTCCATACTTTTATATGGTTCTGAGGGTTGAGTAAATGCATGTATGTGGTTAATAAATATTGACCATTAGTAGTTGAATATAGAGTCTCTCTTCTTGATTTTTTTTTTCTTTTTCCTATCTTTATCCTCATCCTCGTCATTAGTAGACTGCAGAGGCATCATAATGATTTCTCAGGACTGTGTGTGATTTCAGGCTGAATAGAAACTTCAAATAAAAATTAGGGGGCAGAATAGATGGTTTCAACCAAGTGAGGGTCAGAAGGTGCTGACCATGAAGAAAGTTACATAATAGAAGTTAAAAAGAATAGCTACTTAGTTAATTCACAGTGTATATAAATGAAGAAACAGAAGGTTCCATTGTGGTGCAGTGGAAATGAATCTGACTAGGAACCATGAGATTACGGGTTCGATCCCTGGCCTCGCTCAGCGGGTTAAGGATCTGGCATTGCCGTGAGCTGTGGTGTAGGTTGCAGATGCGCCTCGGATCTGGCATTGCTGTGGCGTTAGGCCGGCAGCCGTAGCTCTGATTCGACCCCTAGCCTGGGAATCTCTGTATGCTGCAGGTGTGGCACTAAAAAGCAAAAAAAAAAAAAAAAAAAAAAAAAGAAAAATATGCATATGACATCCATATATGGCACTGAACTGTTAGTGCATTAGAGAATGTTTAAAATTGCCAGCAAAATTTCATCTTTTGGTGAACATCTTTTTAAAATGTTTGTATTCCCTGCTTCTTTTTTACATTAGTTAACATCTTGAATTTTAGACAGTGGCTTTGTCACTATTTACAATAGTCAAGATATGGAAACAACCTAAAATGTCCATCAACAGATGAATGGATAAAGAAGATGTAATACATATATACAATGGAATATTACTCAGCTATAAAAAAGAATGAAATAATGACCTTTGCGGAAACATGGACGGACCTAGAGATTATCATACTAAATGAAGTAAGTTAAACAAAGATAAATATCATGTGATATCACGTATGTGGAATCTAAACTATGATGCAAAGGAACTTATCTATGAATTAGAAACAGACTCAGATGTAGTAAATGAATTTATGGTTACCAATAGGGAACAGACTTACGGTTGCTAAGGAGGAGGGATGGATTAGAAGTTTGGGATTAGCACAGAGTTCCTGTCGTGGCTCAGTGGAAACAAATCCAACTAGGCACTGGGAGGTTGCGGGTTCGATCCCTGGCCTCACTCAGTGGGTTAAGGATCCAGCTTTGCCATGAGCTGTGGTGTAGGTTGCAGACACAGCTCGGATCCTGCATTGCTATAGCTGTGGCATAGGCCGGCGGCTGTAGGTCCGATTAGACCTCTAGCCTGGGAACCTCCACATGCTGCGGGTGTGGCCCTAAAACAACAAAAAGACAAAAAGAAAAAATAAATGTTTGGGATTAGCAGATGCAAACTGTTAGATATAAAACGGATAAGCAATGAAGTGTTCGTGTAGGACAGGGAACTATATTCAGTATCCTATAATAAACCACAATGGAAAAAAAATTTAAAAATAAAACAATGGCCTTATGTTATAAATCTTTCTTTTAATTTTTTTCCCTCCCGCTTCTTTATCTGCCATTAGTGTGTAGTGTGTGTTTCTCCTCCCTCCTCTCTTATGTCCCTGTTAGTTTCCCAAATCAGAAGTGGGAACTACTTGGCCATAAGATGTGGCAGAATTTGGGCCCAGCTAGAGGCTACAGGGGTGGAAGGGGTGGGCCTAAGAAAGCCTTGCTTTAATACCTTCTCTCTCATGCCCTACCCTAGAGTCATTTTCCAGGTGCTTTTTCTCTCGTTCCCTGGATAGAATCTTTTTCCATTTGCCCTTGGATTTTCTATCTGCTGCTTCTTGCTGGGTGCGGCATGATTATTTAGTGTGTCCAGAGGTGGGCCTGGGGCATAGCAAGATAAGAAGTTTGCTCCTTGGGGGAAAAAAAATCCAAACCCTTCCTCGTCCTCTGCTCACTTGGTGCAGGGGCGAAGAGAGGCTGGAATAGGGTGTGAAACTGTCCAAAGCCCAAGGGAGCACATCTGGTAAGACACTGGGAAGCTTCCTCCTAGCAAGTTGCAGGAAGGCATCTCTGTCTTGTTGAAGTGATGGTGTGTCCTTGATTAGGCTTCTCGCATCTTTGTGGACAATGATGACACGGCTGCTGTGTGCCCTCTGCCTGGCCATGGTTTGCTTTCTTTGACTTGCGTAAAAAGCAAGGACTTGACTTAGGTGCAGATTTTCCTTCCTCCCTGGGTAAAGGTTCTCAGAGAGTAGAGTCTGTTGGCTGCCAGCTCTGAGCGACTGCCAGGGACAGTTGAAAGGAGAAATTTGCAAAAGAGAATGCTGAGTGAGGCTTGAAGTGCTTCAGGGAGCATTCCAAATTGAATCCTTTCAAAATCAGATGGTCTCCTGGGATGATAATGCATTATGAGAGGTGCCAGGACTTGTTTGCTTCAGGTTTAACACCACTGAAAACCTTAAGCCACAGGCGCTTAAGGAATGAAGGAAGCACAGTTCTACCTTGGACTCACCTTCTTCAAGGCTCTGAGGCATAGTAGGCCTCCTAAATAATTTGTAAAAGTTTGTAGTTCAAGGCATTCTATTTAAAAGAACTGATAGATGTTTAATTCTAGAAAAGAGCTTCTTCTTAAGCACCCTCATGGCAAGTGCGATTACTCTTTGAAGAGTCTCTTGGTGGCAAAGCCATGACCACTGAAACCATTTTATCAGGTAGCTCTTGATATAAACATGCTACATAACACACTGCCCTCACACCATGTAGCCTGCAACAGCAGAGGCTGGTGTAATCACAGGTTGGCACGATGGCTTTATGTCAGTCTGTGTGTTAGCTGGTCTTGGCTCTAGAGTTTGGGGTTGGGTTTGGATCTGTTCTGTTTATTTCCTCTTTTTTCTCTGGCTAGCAGCTTCTCAGATGTTTTCTTTTCTTAGTACGTCACCAGGTTTCAGAAGGCAGTCCATACTGCAGAAACACATTGGAAGCCTCTGTTTGTGTCATGTCATCCTGGGAACATTCCATTGGCCAAAGCAGATTGCATGGTCAAATATGACATTCATGTTGCAGGGAAATATACTCTGTATCAGAAGAAAAAAACCCAAAGAACTATAGTTACATGGCAAAGGACATGGATATATAATTTTAATACAAGGACAGCATGAAGAATCATCAGGAATGGTCTAGTCTACCATACTGTATTAAGCTTTGTAGGTCTATGCATGCATGCATCCATCCTCCCTCCCATCCTCCCTTCTCTTTCTTTCCTTTATGATAAAATATACGTAAATCCACAGTTCTTTCTGTGGCATTAACTGCATTCACTTTGTTGTGAAACCATCGCCATCATCCATCCCCAGAACTTTTCATCTTCTCCAACTGAAAGTACGTACCTATTAAACACTTTGATATCCTGTTTCTTCATTCCCCCAGCCCCTGGCAACTTCCTGTCTATGGTATGTCTCTATGGATTTGACTCTTCTAGTAACCTTATATAAGCAGAATCCTGTAAGATTTGTTGTTTTGTGACTGGCTTATTTTACTTAGTATAATGTCCATGTTGTAGCATGTGTCAAATTTTCCTTTCTTTTTAGGGCTGAATAGTTTTCCATCACACAAGCACATGCACACGCACATGCACACACACGCGGGTGTGCACACACACACATATACCATATTTTGTTTATCAGTAAATAATTATTAAGCATACAGTATGTGCCAGCAGCTTTCCTAAAAGACCCTGAAATTTCTTACTACATAGAGCTGTGCTTTTCTATTTGGTGGCCAGTACCTACATGTGGCTATTTAAATAGAAATCAAAGTGAAAGAGAATTTTAAAATGTACTTCTTCACTTGCAGCATCTTCATTTCAAATGACCAGTAGCCTCACGTGGCTAGCGACCACCATTTTCAGTGGTGCAGATATAAAACGTGGCTATCACTGCAGAAAGTTCTACCGGGCAGAACTGACCTAGGGGTGTTAGGGAAAGCCACTTAGCAGTGGTAGAGTGACAACTCTCTCCTTCTGGAAACTTTCTTCTTAAAACACAGACCTGTCAAGGTCACCTTGTGGGTGCATGATTGCCATGGTTTATTTGTCCAGGTTTGAGCAACAGGCTAGCCACTCAGAGCCCTTCCTCAGCACTTTGGAAGATAAACTGAACAAAGGATTCTGACTTCTCTAGGTCAGTGATAATTTTACCCCCAGGAGGCATTTGGCAATGTCTGGAGACCGTTGTGATCATCACAGCTGTGGGGAGAGGGCAGTGCTGCTGGCATCTTATCCAGAGGGTAGAAGCTGGGGATGCAGGTAAACCTCCTGCGAAGCACTACCTATCCCCCACCCCAGAACAATAGGGCCCGCAGTGCTTTAATTCCAAACTGGAGATCTGTTCCTGCTCCTGGTGAAATGGTTCCTGTTGAGAAGGGAGCTGAGAGGCGTGTTTTCCAGTGGGTAGCAGAAACTGGCGTCAGTGACAGAGAAGGCAGCCACAGAGAAGAGACACCTGACCGGACGGGCTTGCAGCCTCTCTTCCCTGAGACCAGCCTCTTTACTGTTATAAAACTTGGCTCTTTGGAGTTCCCATGGTGGCTCAGTGGTTAACGCATCCGACTAGGAACCATGAGGTTGCGGGTTCGATCCCTGGCCTTGCTCAGGGGGTTAAGGATCCGGCGTTGCTGTGAGCTGTGGTGTAGGTCGCAGACGCGGCTCGGATCCTGCGTTGCTGTGGCTGTGGTGAAGGCCGGCGGCTACAGCTCCTGTTAGACTCCTAGCCTGGGAACCTCCATATGCCGCGGGCGCGGCCCTGAAAAGATTAAAAAAAAAAAAAAAGGAAAAAAGAAAAGAAAAAAAACCTTGGCTCTTTCACTTGAATTATTTTGAATTGAATTTTAAGCCTATGGGGACGTGTTCCTAGTATGGCAAGTTATTTAGCAGTTTCTTGTTTCACTTATAGCCCCTGTAGATTGGGTATTACATTGAAGGCCATCATATGAATGTCTATTCAGTGTAGGCATTCGGTGCATCAAGGCCTTAGCTGCGACATGTGGAAGTTCGTGGGCCAGGTATCCAACCTAAGCCACAGCAGTGACAACCCCGAGTCCTTAATCGCTAGATCACCAGGGAACTCCATGGAGATTTTTAACTACATTCTGAATGGACTGTCTCCTTCCCTGTGCATCAAATATTATTTTAAATAAACAAAGAGACTCATCATACTTTACTCATGGCCTCTGGGGTGTTGATCCTCTTAGTCCTACTTGTTTTTGCTGGAAACCAAAGAACATCAGTAAAAAGGCCCTTTGAAAATCTTATCAACTCAGCATGCAGAAGCAACACCTGAGGACTTTCTGTCTTACATCATCTGTAAGAACTGAAAGACTTGCATATACTTAAAAGGTTTTTAAAGAAGGTTTTTAAAGAAAGACTTGAGTTTTAATCACTTGGAAATGGTATAAATTAACATGATTTCCCCAAATCAATAGCCTAGTACTTGGATTTAGCCACTGAAGAAATCCTAGACAGAATGTCCATAGTAGTGACACACTTTTGTCCTGGAGATTTTATTATTAATTAATTAATTAATTAATTTTGGCTGCACCTGCATCATGTGGAAGTTCCTGGGCCAGGGATTGAAGCCCTGCCACAGCAGCGACCTGGGGACCTGGGCTGCTGCAGTGACAGTGCTGAATCCTTAACCCACACTGCTACAAGGGAATTTGAGTCCTGGAGGTTTTAATCAAGAGGAGTTAATACATACAGAAGTGACTAAAGTCTCCCACAAATGTAAATTTTTTTAAGCATATGCCAGTAATGGACACAGCCCATTTAGTTTAGTACAAATTCACAAATTACAAATATATTGTAACCCTTTCAATGGTCTGATTTAGAGTTATCTGCATGTATTTATTTTTATTTAAAGTGAAAAAGGAGTGTAGATGTGGAGTAAAAAATTCAAACAGTACAAAAAGGTATATGGAAGTGAAAAATCTGTGGTTCCTTGTCTTCTCTGGTTTCCTCTAGATGGAACCACCTGTGATAGTTTTTGGTTCTAGAAATTATCTATCCTATATAAACATATTCTTTTCCAGGTTTTCATTGCGACTCAGCAGTTAATGATCTGATGTCTTGGTGAGGATGCGCGTTCAATCCCTGGCGTCACTTAGTGGGTTAAGGATCCAGTGTTTTCACAAGCCGCGGCATAGGTCACAGCTGTGGCTTAGATCTGGTGTTGCCATGCCTGTGATGCAGGCCTCAGCTGCAGCTTCGATTTGACCCCTGGCCCAGGAACTTCCATATGCCACAGGTTTGGCTGTGAAAAGAAAAGAAACGACAAAAAATCTCCCTTTCCTCTTCCCTTTTCTTCCCTCCTTTAGTAAAAATACATAGAGTTCCCATTATGGCACAGCAGTAATGAACCCGACTAGTATCCATGAGGATGTGGGTTCGATCCCTGGTTACACCTAGCAGGTGAAGGATCCAGCGTTGCTGTGAGCTGTGGTAGAGGTTGCAGACATGGCTCGGATCTTGTGTTGCTGTGACTGTAGCATAGGCCAGCAGCTGCAGCTCTGATTTGACCTCTAGCCTGGGAACTTCTATATGCTGTGGGTGTGGCCCTAAAAAAAAAAAAACCACACACACACAGAAAAAATATCTACAGAATCCAGAATATGTATATATATGTGTGTGTGTGTGTATGCATATATGTATACACATACATGTCAGTATGTGTGTATACACACACACACCCCTAGCTCAGCGATCAAACCAATTCTACAGTGGTGACCCAAGCCACAGCAGTGACCATGCCAGATCCTTAAATGCTAGGCCACCAGGGAACTTCAGCTCTGTGTATTTTTTGATGGTCTGTACGTATCAGATTCTGCTCCTTTTTATTTTCAGTTAATATTTACAACTCTATTTTGGAGCTGTTTTTCCATCAGTACTGAGATTGGCTTCATTCTTCTCAGTGACTTAGAGTTCTCCCTCATGTCAGTGTTCCATACATAATTCATTGAACCAGTTCCCTGGCGGATGAGCATTAAAATTCTTTCTAGCCTTTTGTTTTTACAAATAATGTTACAGTGAGTATTATATTCTCTGTACCTTGATCTTCATGTATATATAATTGTATTTATGGGATAGAATCCCAGTAGTGGACTTTATCTGGTTCAAAAGGTAGATATATTTTATTAAATACTGCCAAGTTGCCCTTTTATGAAGATACACCATTTTCTACTTCTATCTACGATTTATGGCTATGCCTAAGATTTCGTTCTCCTATTGCCTTTTGACCTTTTCCAGCCCATTTCTCTCTTCAGCTCGCCGTTCTGCCCTCAGACCCAATCTGGAAGTTTTGGAAAGCCGCCTTCAGTTGAAGGGTTCATCTCATTGACGTGTGTAAAACGCAAATCACAGGCGCCTTTTTGAAAGACACAAAGAGGAGTTCCCTTCATGGCTCAGTGGTTAACGAATCCGACTAGGAACCATGAGGTTCCGGGTTCCATCCCTGGCCTTGCTCAGTGGGTTAAGGATCTGGCGTTGCCGTGAGCTGTGGTGTAGGTTGCAGACGCGGCTCGGATCCCGCGTGGCTGTGGCTGCGGCGCAGGCCAGTGGCTACAGCTCTGATTAGACCCCTAGCCTGGGAACCTCCATATGCCGCGGGTGCGGCCCTAAAATGACAAAAGACAAAAAAAAAAAAAAAGGACACAAACCTGCCCCGCTCGTGAGCGCTGCCCGAATTTCCTACCAGGCCAGCGTGGACCACGCCGGTAAACACGTGTCCCCTCCGCCTTCAGTTGCTGGCCCAGCCTCAGCCGGGTGAAATCCCTTCCTTCGCTCTTTCCTCTCTTCATTCCTTTGGGAGACTTTGAAGAGCTGGTCCTCATCTGCAGCGCCCGAAAAGTCGAAATCTGTTCACTTGTCTTGGGCGCCTGCCAGGACTTAAAGATAGGCATGGCTGGACCACTGCATTTTTTGCCATTTCAGAAGAAGCTGTGTCTGTTTGCATGTACAGTGTCAAGAAACGATTTCCAGATGACTGCTTTGGGCTGGCATTTCCATGAACGCTTTCAGTGGGAGATGGTTTCTCTAGTTAAGCTGGCGGAGGACCAAGGTCTCTAACCCCAGCCCCTCTCTCTTTCCCAGCCTTCCACCCCAGTTGCGGTTAACCTGTAACTTGATTCTGTGGCCTGTAAATTTACCTGGGCCACTTAGAAAAAGGATCCCTTCTCCACGACATTATTGGCAAATCTTTTTTTTTTTCAGTGTTCTTCAGTGTTTTTGAGCAGAAAACAACATTCTGGGCTTTCCCTCGCTTTCCTGTCAATATTTTATTACCAGACGTACAGCAAAGTTGAGAGAATTTTATAGTGAACACCCGTATGTCTGCTAATAGATTCTGCCATAAACATTTAACTCTGCTTGTTTTATTGCATGGCTGTGATACTTCTCTGGCATTTTAGAGGCATCTAAAGGTGGGTGGAATGTGAGCTCTGGAGCATGGGTTTGAATTCTGGCTCTGCCGGTTGAACCGTGTGACCTTGGGCAAGTCATTAAACCTCTTTGTTGCCTCAGTGTTCTCATCTGTAAAATGGAAATAATAATAGTGTGCCCGCTTCAGGGGGTTTTGTGAGATGAAATGAATCAATGCAAGTACAACAGTTAGAACAGAGGTTCCAACAGAGCAGTCATTTAATATGTGCCATAAAGTAAGTGCTAAATTAATTTTAATTTCATGGATTTAAAAAAATTTAATAGATTTTCTGGATTTTAGGGAGAAGCAACCGGTTCGCCTGGTACTGGGGCCAGACGTTTTGTGGATTTTGCCTCATTTGATCCTCAAAGCAACTTTAAACAGAGTGTCCTGTTTGCAGATGAGCAAGGTGAGGTCAGGAGGCAGGAAGGGAATTTAATCCCAAATCTGCTGTACTTTAGGGATCATAATCTCCGGGCTTTGCCCTTTTTCTTTTAACTGCAAGACTGACAAATTGCAGAATTGTATAAGGTGAAAAAGCCTTCATCCGAACTCTGGGGAACAGGTACAGGTACCTGAAGTTTTACCGCTTTGCTGTGAGCTTGAGCTGTTGAAGGTCAGTCTTGCAGAAGAAAGAACTCCTTGCTATTTTTTGTATCTTTTAAAAAAGTCTTTTCCTTCCCACTAGCATTTCCAGTTCTGGATCCTCCTGCTGTCTGGCGTTCTGGCCGACCTCACTGGGTAGGGATTACTTACCTTGGGGTGTTTTGGAATGCTGTCCTTCGTCAGCTGTTAACATCTCACCTGCTAGACAGAATTCCGGTTGGCTGTCCAGAGTCTTCTCTGGAAAGAAGGGTAGAAAGTAGAAAGAAATATGACGATGGACTCACACCCCTGGATGTTTTGAGAAGAAGCTTCACCCTAGTTGGTCACTTGAGGGTGAAAACTGTGGCCTTGATAGCATCATGTGTGGGAGAGGAAGGCTGCAGTAAACTGTTATGTGCGTACTTCAGGCAGTAAAGGGGAGACAAATAAAAGCCTTTGCTGCAGTTTTCTCACTGCCTCTGTTCAGTTTCAGTCATTTCTCCCTTTCTCCTTAATTCTAGGTGCTAATATAATTTGCCTTTAACATTTGCTAATCACCCTTTCTAATTGAGAGGCCAGAGTATAATGCCATCATTTTTCCTTCTTGGTGTTTGCTTTCAGAGTTACCTTATTTTTAGGGCATGTGATTCTGTATGTCTCCTTATAGAAGCGCTATACAGCTTTCATTTAAAGTACACTCAGTGGGTTAAATAAGGACCCGATATTGTCTCTGTGAGGATGTGTGTTAGATCCCCGGCCTCACTCAGTGGGTTAAGGATCTGGTATTGCCTCAAGTTACGGTGTAGGTCACAGATGCCGCTCAGATGTGGTGTTGCTGTGACTGTGGTATAGGCCTCAGCTTCAGCTCTGTGAAGTTCAACCTCTGGCCCAGGAACTTCTATAAGCCATGGGTACAGCCGTAAAAAAATGAAAAAATAAAATAAAATACATTTACGTAAAAAGAAGCTTTTTTAAAAATAATAGTAAAGCGAAACTCAATTCTGGTAAAAGTCACGAGGCTGGGCATGCCAGTGGTGGTGTTTTTAATACACTGAAGAATCCTCAGGGTCGTCTGTCTAATCTCCTTCCACAGTAGATGCTCTGGGCAGAGGGAGCATTTATCAGGTAGTTGTATCTGTTTTGGAGATGCTTGCTGGAAAATCCTTTACACCCTACATCTGTTCCTTGGCTAAGAAAGTGTATGCAGTAGGTTTTGGCTTTTCTGGAAGGTTTCAGAGCAAGCCTAATTATAATTATGCCTTGGGGCTTTGGGCAAGCATGCTTATTTTCGTGAACAGTCCTTGGTCACATTGGCTCCTAGAGGAGATGAGTTGGCTGCTGACATTTTTGACTTCTCTTTGAAATTCTTTGCATTTCTTATGTGTCCGGACATCCAGGAAATGGGTACTGTTTGTCTCTTAGTCTCTGGCTGAGGCTGAGGAACATCAAAACGGGGCATCCTCAGTGATGGGCCTGAAAGTGAATCCAGAATAAACCCTACCGGCATGATTCTTAAGTACTGTGTTTAGGAAGATAAAAGTGTGCAGCTGCTTCCGAAATCCGTCTGAGCTGGGTTAGCGCTCATTCCCTTGGAGTTTGGAAAGGAGGAGAGGGGAGGGTAAGATCTTCCCTTGGAAAGAGAAGCAGGTGCTCTCCAGGGAGACTTGTTGTCAATTCATGGATCCTTGAGAACGGGTGCAAGTGAAAGGGAGAGAGAAAGAGAGAGAGGCAGAGGCAGAGACAGAGACTGATTGATTGGGAGAGGGTGAGAGACTTCTGGTGTAGGGAAGGAGACTTCTTTTCTCTGGATCTCTTGGACCAGTTGCTTGAGTTTTGTTTTGTTTTGTTTTGTTTTGTTTTGTTTTGTTTTGTTTTGTTTTTTAATGGCCGCCCTCAAGGCATATGGAAGGTCCCAGGCCAGAAATCAAATCTGAGCTGCAGCTGTAGCAACACCGGGTCCTTTAACTCACTGTGCTGGGAGGGGGATCAAACCCATGCCTCCACTGCAACCTGAGCCACTGCAGTCGAATTCTTAGTCCATTGAGTCACAGTGGGGACTCCTTGCTTGAGTTTACAAGCTGCATTTGTCTAATATATGAAAAAAACGTTGACCTTCAGTCGACAGGTTTTATTTTATTTTATTTTGCTTTTTAGGGTTGCACCCTTGGCATATAGAGGTTCCCAGGCTAGGGGTCCAGTTGGAGCTACAGCCGCCGGCCTTCGCCACAGCCACAGCAACGCGGGATCCGAGCCGCGTCTGCGACCTACACCACAGCTCACCGCAACGCCGGATCCTTAACCCACTGAACAGGGCCAGGGATCGAACTCGCAACCTCATGGTTCCTAGTCGGATTCATTTTCACTGTGCCATGATGGGAACTCTTTAACAGGTCTTTACCTACTGTATGCCTGGCACTGTGCCATCTCTTGAGATAAATGAGTGGGAAAAAAGAGCTGGCAAAGTTCTCTGCCCTCACTCTCGTTTAGGATTATTGTGAAATTTAAATAAATTAGTGCCTGTAAAAGGGCACAGGGCTCGTCTTAAAATTATAGAATAACTATTATGGAGAAGTTATGAGCTGCCCATTCCACACTGGGTTGTCATTATTTAACGACAGAATTCTCGGAGCAAATGATGTAATTATTTTATAGACTGTATTTAAGAAAAAAATGGATATTCCTTTAATGTCTTTTCTTTTTTTGTCTGTTTATGAGATGAAACCTAATTTCTCTGCCCATTGTGTTATGACTTTTTCATTGATATTTTGACGTAACAAAGTCTATCTTTTTAAATAACTAATTTGGAAAGGACATTTGGTTTGTGTGCTTGTGTGTACCACTTCCAGAAAAACTTGAGTACACTTGAATGATACAGTTCGGAGTTGTGTTTATGAGAAAAACAAGCCAAATGTATTTCCTTCTTATCATGAAACTACTGATTATAAGAAAGATAGTAGAAGAAAAGAACCTGTTGTTGAATATTATGCCAAGTCAAATCATGGAAATTGTCCCAGTTGAAGAAATAACCTTTTCCAAAGAACTTAGCTGATTCGCTTAGGTGGCCCTCAAGGGCTTAGCTCAAACCAAGCAATTTGATGTGAGCTTCTTTCTTCTTGACACAATGGAACATTCATGATGTTTATCAGGCAGAAACTTCATTAAGGGAAGCCTGACAGGAAGGTCAGGGGGAAGAGGAGTGGAGCCTGTCTTTATTGGAAGCTTGTTTTTCGAAACATGTGAAATGATGTGAGTGGATGTAATTCTGTTATCAGTTCAGCTCCCCACTGTACTGAAAATGAGGATACATGTTCTCAGAAGTACCTTTTGAGACATGATCTAGGTACTTGCCCCGGTCCTAGACCTTCCTCATCTCAGTGCTATCTCCAAAAGAGCTTCCAGCATCCCCAGCCTAGCACATATACAAAGGCATTTCTGTTGTTAAAGCCAGCCATGCAGGATGCACACGTTTCTTTTGAATGGATTTTTTTGTTTTATATTTTTTTCTTAATTTACATAAGACATCTTCAGGATCCTGGTAATTTATTCAGTGCTGACAATGTACAGTACATTTACACATGCTTAGTGTTGCTTGAAAAACTTGGGTTGATAATAATAATAGCAGCTACCACTCAGGAAGGCGTGGGCTGAGTCACTGAATGAATTCAAAGAGGAAAGGGATGCTGGGTAAGTAGCACCAAGCTCAAAGTGACCTTCATTTCTATAGGTCTGTTTTGAATAATTTTTGGACTCGATCACGAGTAGTTTTCCTGTCTGTCCTCCTTCTGAGGCATCTCAGTGGAAGTAGCCTGATGCAGGTGTATCTCTGGGGCCAAACAGGAATAATGTTACCCCTCCTTGTCCCTAGAAGCTGGGTGTCCTGGTAGTTCAGAAGGTTATACTGGAATTTCATGCTATTTCAAAGCCGAAAAAGAATCAAGTTCATCCATGTAGCTTATCAGCATTTACAAGCCTGCTGTGTAACATATAGATTATGCTCTGAGCTGCCAGTAGTGTGAAAATGACAGATGGGTCCCACCAAGAACTTACAGCTTAGGGACAAGGTATAGAAAGTCAGTAAGTCATGGGGGGTTGGTTATTAATAGATAAGGAGAGAGTGGATGTCATTAGAAACTCATTTCTCAGAATTTTTTTCCTTGTAGCCACGTAGGAGGAAGGATGGGGAAATTATATGCACACTAAGGTGGGGGAAGTTTAGGGAGATGTGGGAAAACTGAAATGGGTAGACGCTACCAAGAGCCCACTTGGTACCAAGAGCCCACTTGCCTGCCCAGTTTTTTGCTCAAGGACAATCTTGTGTTTGTCAGTATGGACAATGGGATCCACAATTCCAGCTTGCAACCCAGGAGATTTTCTCCGTTGTGGTTTTCTCCTCTGTGATTACAGTATAAAATATTGTAGTTAAATCATGATTAAGCACTTCTAAACTTTTTTGGAGACGCTCCATAGGACAGACCTCCTTTTTTGTTAGGCAACCGCAGGAACCAGTGACCTCCTAGCCTTCTTAGAATTGTTTGTACTTAAGGATTGGTTAGAAACCACTCTAAAGACAGTGTCTGCCCACCCATCCCCCAGCTCTCGTCTCCAAAGATGTCAAAACCCTGGTGAGGAATCTGTGAAATGTGAACTATGACTTGGTTATACGAGGTTCAGTGAGATAGCTGGAGGTTTTCCCAGCAGAAGGCTAAAGAAGAATTGTCTAGACATCCCTTTCTCCTTATCTGGGAGAAAGCCTTTCTGGGAGCTTTCCACATGGGGAATCTCTGCAGAAAGGAAAGTGAACTTGACTGTGTAAAAGCCCTTCTAACTTTAGATCACTCCTGAAACTTAGCAGCCTGTGTTTGTTGATTTGAATAGAACAGGAAGATATTTCCCTTTGTTATTGTTGGTGTGAAGAGAGACTTGATTCATTGTCCATTAAGACTTTGGAGTTCCTGTCGTGGCTCAGCGGTAACGAACCTGATTTGTATCCATGAGGCCATGGGTTCGATCCCTGGCCACTTTCAGTGGGTTAAAGATCTGGTGTTGCCGTTAAGCTGTGGTGTAGGTCGCAGACATGGCTCTGATCCTGTGTTGCTGTGACTCGTGTAAGCTGGCAGCTACAGCTCCTACTGATTCAACCCCTGGTCTGGGAATTTCTATGTGCTATGGGTATGGCCCTAGAAAGCAAAAAAAAAAAAAAAAGGACTATCGAGCGCCCGTTGTATACAGATATTGGGCCCTCAGGAATCAAAGTTGGGCAGAGAAGCGATGTTCTTTGAGGTGGATCAAATAATTGTACAGAACTTCCCATCATGGTGCAGCAGTAACTAATGCAACTACTATCCATGAGGACACGGGTTCGATCTCTGGCCTCGGTCAGTGGGTTAAGGATCCAGAGTTGCCATGAGCTCTGGTGTAGGTTACAGATGTGGCTCTGATTCTGTGTTGATGTGGCCGTGGTATAGGCCGGCAGCTGCAGCTCCGCTTTGACTTCTAGCCCGGGAACTTCCATATGCTGAGGGTTTGGCCCTAAAAAGACCAAAATAAAAAAAGAAAGTGTGGGTAAGGATCTAATGATCATTTGAGTAAAGGGCTAACTGGAAAGGAACAAAGTGCCTAGAAGATAAAAGGACCCAGTGCAGGGGCAGGGAAGGTCAGGGAAGGGGTGAGCTTGAGGTGGATCTGAAATTTTTCTGAGAGTTGACCAAATGAAGGGACCAGAGAAAAAGCCGGTTCAGACTCCCAGAGTCTGTATCTTTTGAAGCTACCATGTGCCAAGGAGCTTCTGGAGAGTTCGAAACCTTATTTGTGCTTTGGCAGGTGTGAGATGCATTGGAGTTCTTTCCATCTTGGTCAAGGGACACAGTATTTTTCCTCACAAGGACCATGGACACTATTTAACCTAAAGTATATGGGCCATATCACATTTTGTAGAGCCCTGCTGTCTTCTCTTGGACTGTTGGAAATAAGGCTACCATGCTAAAGAAGACATTTACTACCAGGCTGGCCCTTGCTTCTCTTAGCATTCACTGCAGAGAATGCTAACTTTTTACCCTGGCTTAGGGTATTTTGTGCCAAAATACTAAATGATGTCATCATTGCAACAGGAGAGGTATACTTTCAAAGCCTAGGCACTGGGTGTGCATGCCTCTTCCAGAGATGGATTGCATGTGTATCTCTTTGATGCTACAGTAAGCAAGTCTTTATTGAATACAAACATAGTTTAAAATACTGCTGAGATGATTTCTCCATAGATCTTTCTCTGCATGTTAAGATTATTAAACCCCATTTATTTATTTATTTATTGTCTTTATTTATTTATTGTCTTTTTGGGGGCCACAGCTGTGGCATATGGAGGTTCTCATGCTAGGGGTCTAATTGAAGCTGTTGCTGCTGGCCTACACCAGAGCCACAGCAACACCAGATTCAAGCGGCATCTGCAACCTACACCATAGCTCCTGGCAATGCCAGATTGTTAACCCACTGAGCGATGCCAGGGATCGAACCCGTAACTTCATGGTTCCTGGTTGGATTCGTTTCCGTTGCACCACGATGGGAACTCCAAACTCCATTTAAAATGTCCATACTGTGTCTTTTTTTTTTCCTGTGCAAGTCTTAAAAACCTTGTGTAGATTTCAGCATTTTATGAATTCCCTAACTTGTTTCTTTCGGAGGAGAGGGAGAGAAAGGTCCTCTAAAAGAGAGTCACATAAATCTCAAGTACACAGTGGGTGAGTTACCCGAAAGTCACCCTACCTGGGCGACGCTGGCTCAGTCTGGAATTAGAACTTGACGGGAACCGAGAAGCTCCCTCTTGGCCTTGCCTCCTCCTCCCTGAAGGTAGCCACTCTCCTGACTTCTCTCCCCACTGATGAGTTTTGCTTGTTTCAGAACTTTGTATAAATGGATTCATGCAGTATTGTATTCTTTTGTACAATATTTTGGGTTTCATTTCAATTCTTTTGTACAATTCTTTTGGGTTTCATTTCCTCACCATTACATTTGTCCTTGTTGTGGATATGAAGATAGGGACACATACTCATGTGCTCTTCTTTTGATGACATATGTGTTGCTTGCAGTTTGCTTGTGAATGATGTTACTGTCATTATGACCATCCATGTCTTTTGGTGCATGTGAAATGTCTTTGCATTTCTCTGGGGTGTACTTCAGAGTGGAATCATAGGATTGGGTCATAGAATAGGCATGTATCTATTTGCAGTAGATTATCCCAAATGGCCTTCCAAGGGGATGGGATGGTTCCAGTTAACATTCCCACTAGTGGTGTATGAGTTTCTTTTGTTTAACATTCTTAGCAGCACATGGTACTGTCAATCGTTTCATTTTAGCCATTTAAAAGTATGGTGACTTTCAGTTTAAAAAAGCGATCATTATGGAGGCTGGGTACTTTGTTGAAAAGAACTGAAGCTGAGATTTGGAGCCCAGAAATCTTTTTTTTTTTTTTTCCGGTCTTTTTAGAGCTGCAACCACGGCGTATGGAGGTCCCAGGGTAGGGGTCGAATCGGAGCTGCAGCTTCTGGCCTACGCCATAGCCACAGCAAACACCGCAGGATCCGAGCCATGTCTGCAACCTACACCACAGCTCATGGCAACGCAGGATTCTTAACCCACTGAGCGAGGCCAGGGATTGAACCTGCAACCTCATGGATGCTAGTCAGATTCATTTCTGCTGAGCCATAATGGGAACTCCAGGAGCCCAGAAACCTTGAAAGAATTTCACTTAAACCTTAGGGATCAGTGGAGGTCTTCACTGAATGTGAGAAGTCTTCTTGAAGTTCATCCTCCAGAATCTAACACACTGGAATCCAGATGCCAGTGGGGGGAAAAATGTGAGACTAGACAGTCACTTAAGCTCTGTGAGCCTCAGTTTTCTCATCTGCAAAATGGGAATCATTTTAGAGTCCTCATAACTTTAGTATGCAGAGGTATGAGTCAGTCTACTGAGGAGCTTGTCATTCCTGGCCCACAGTCATTATAAAAATGAGTGCATTGTGAGTCACAGGAAGAAGTGGCTGGCTACACTGCTTTGGAACACTCCTCTATTTGTTTTAGTTTATCTATTTTTAGGGGAAACAAAGTTATTTCACTGAGCACATCAGACGTCAAAACCCAACAACATATCCTTTCTGGGACAACCTTGTTTGATGTTGGGCGGCTCTGTGTGTTGTTTTGAAGGATGGAGTGTTTATGGCCCAGGAGGACCGTAAACACTCCTTGAGCCCAGGGCAGCCCTGGATTTGTGTGCAGTTGACACAAGGGCTGCAGAGAAGGAAATCATCTTCCGCTTGTGTTTTGACACAGAGGAGTTTTGTTTTTCCTTTGTCAGCTCTCTGCATCCTCCACCGAAAACAAAACACTCCAGCCCTGGTAAATATTGTGACGGGCAGCCCGGTGTGGTTGCTTTTTTCTTGCTTTTCTGCCATAACATGCTGACGGGGCGTGGGTGGGGGGGGTAACATTTTGAAAGATCAATGGTTGTCATGTTGATATTCGAAGGACAACCAATTGTAGCAGTTCCAGAAATGCAAAAGTGATGTAAAGCAGAAGAGGAACCACAAGGTATTTTTTTTTCAGGGAAATTGGAGGCATTTCAAGGAGGAAAAAGCGGAGGAGAGTTATGTGGGTTGTTTGCATTCCCTTCCCCTGGTGCCCAGATTTATCATGCCTCCTAGTCTGAGCTGTAGGAGAGGCTTTTCCAAGACAGCTGAGCTGAGGCTTATTGGGTAACTTCCCCATGAACTTGGCCTTCCTCAGTGCACTTGCCTGGCCCGGGAACATCAGCCAGAAAGAGATACAAGTCAGGTCGGGAGGTTGGAAGAGGAGTAGCCCTTCACCTTGCAGCCTCTGAGACCTTGACTTGGTGGAATTTCATTTGTAATTAGTTAAGGTTATTATTGTTATTGTTGCTTGCTATTGTTACTTGGCTGTGCCTGTGGCAGGTGGAAGTTCCCAGGCTGTAGCCGTGATCCAGCACCAGATCCTTATCTCACTGTGCTACCAGGGAACTCCTGTTAAGGTTATTTTCATTAGGGTTTTTCTTTTTTTCGGTCTGCACCCAAGGCACATGGAGGTTCCCAGGCTAGGGGTCTAATCGGAGCTACAGCTGCTGGCCTGCGTCACAGTCACAGCCATGCCGGATCCAAGCCGCCCATCTGTGACCTACAGCACGGCTCATGGCAATGTCAGATCCTTAACCCACTGAGCGAGGCCAGGGAGTGAACCCGCAACCTCATGGTTCCTAGTCAGATTTGTTTCCACTGCGCCACAACGGGAACTCCTCTTTTTTTTTTTTTTTTTTTTTTTTAAAGAGAAGCTGAGTAAGGAAAAGAAAAGCCAGATAAGAGACAGAGATGTGCTGGGCTCAGAGTTTACATTACTGATGTGAATCCGTCCACATGGTCTCTTATATTAACTGTGTGATGGGGGCAAGTTTTTTAATTTCTCTAAACCTCATTTCTTTCCTCTTTCCATGGAGACAGCCATCCTATCCTTTGTAAGGACGCCGATGGCAAAAATGATAAATGTTACAAAGTGGCACCTGATAATTGCCGATAGCTGCACTTAGCTGAAATACTTGGTGCATATCCATCCATTAATGGTCACAACAACCCTGTGGGTTGTGGGCTCTAAACCACACGGAAGAGGAGTTCCGGCTGTGGCAAAACAGGACCGGTGTTGTCTCTGGAGCTGTGACGGAGGTTGCAACTGTGGTTCAGATACGATCCCTGGGAATTCCATATGCCTTGGGGTAGCCAAAAAAAGAAAAAAAAATTGCAGGGGTGGGGAATTGAGGCAGGGAGTGTTGAACTTGCTTGACTAATAAGCTTTACTTGGGTAAGAAGTAGCAGAGCTGGAGTTTGAATGGGAGACTGTTTGGTTCCCGAAGCCACTCTGTCTTTCGTCGCAGTCTTGCCTGTTTTCCCGCTGTCCCTCCAAACACTATACCCCCATCCCTCACCCCTGGGCACGGATTAACTGTTTCGTGGATGGGCCTAACAACTCCTCCGATGTAATTTGAAGCAGCAGACCCGACCGGCTCTCTGGGGTTCTCGCTTGCTTGCTGATACGTTGCCATAAACATTTTTCCATGTCGGTGCCTCTGGCTCTACCTAGGTCAGACATTAACCACCTTGGCAAGAGCTGGCTGTTGAGCCCAGCTTTGGCGGGGACTGGCTCACTTTCAGAGCAGCCCAGTTCTAGCTGGCTGGCTGCCTAGGCACTGGCTTTCTTTCCCACCAAGTAGCTTCTGAGAGAAACTGTGGGAAACAAATGACTTCAGAGGTTTCTAGAAACAAAAGTGCAAACTCTTAACAAATTTCATCTGGCCCCAAACTGTGATTACCCCCAATCTTGAAAATATTTTCGTGGAGGATTATTCCCCCAAGGTTGTTAATCTGAGAACGAGCCAGGCCTAATAGGCCTGACTTTTTGCCCCTCCGAGACTGGAATCCGCGTTTTGGAGTGCCAGAGTCGCGGGTGGGGTGGGGAGGGGAGTCGGGGGTGGGGGGAGGTCAAGGTCAAAATATTTCTCTGGAGGAAATGAAGTCATTTTATTTAATGTTATAGCTACCACTGGGACTATCATTTCAGCAAGGGGATGGCAGTTCACCCAGCCAAGAAGAAGCTTTTCAGTGAGTCCAAGAAATCTTTTAAAAGGTAGCAGTTGGTTTTTCGAGCCACAGATGTTGATTGATTGTGTCCGCCTCGAAGATTCTTGCTGTAGTTACATTTTTTACCTCAGGAGCATTGTCTTTCTAGATGAATGCGGTTAACATCCTATGCCTTTTTCCTGGACTGGTTGGCGTTCAGAGCCTTTTGATTTTGCAGGGTGGCAGCCTGTGTAGAGTGTTTCTGTGTCGGGATGGCTGTGGGAGGGAGGTTTATCTGGCCTGGGAGCCAGCACAGCACAGAAACAATCCTGCGTTTGTTCACAGGAGGGAAGAAAGTGGCCCTTGTACACCTGCGTCCCAGGATACACCTGTAGGGCTGGTTTTGCTGCCGAAAGCTCTCGGCTGAGCGCCTGATAGAGGCGGAGCCTCCCAGGCGCCGGAGACAGGGTGTCAGCAGTGACTGGACCCCCCAGGCACTGAGGTTTCTGTGTCATCCTCCTGCTGGTTCAGTCCTGGGAGTGTGTGTAATGTTCCCTAAGCCGGTGTGGTGAGGCTGAAAGTCGGCTTATCACGCGCCTAGATTCTCCTGGCACCTATTTTCGATACGAGTGGAAGAAATGCCAGGCTCAGCATTCTCTGTCCGAAGATACTGAGGAGCTTAGTTTTCGTCCCAGACAAAGAAAGCCATTTGGTTTTATTTTGAAAGCTGTTTGTGAATAGGCCAGAAGTTATCAAGGTGGCCTTTCTTACCTCATCTAGTTTTGCTTTTCCAGGGACTGATTTAGCAAACGAGAAGGTGGTAAAAGCAAACCAAACCTTAGCTCACTTGTAATGAATACAGTCTTAAGGTTCCTTTGTTTGGTATAGCCCTTACCTTGAAAATACAATAGGCAGCTGTTCTCTGTTGGAAGCCCAGCTGTGTGACCTTGGCAAAGTTACTTAACCTCTCTCTGCACCTCAGTTTTGTCGTAAGGGGATAATACTAATAGTACTCAAGTCATAGGGCTCTGTTAAGGATTAAGGAGTTAACACTTGAAGTCCTTAGAAGAATACCTCACGTATAATAAGTATTGTAGAAGCGTCCCTATGTGAAAATAAACTGGGAGACACTTTGTGCAATTACATTAAGTGCCACGGAAATTTATGTGGTCTTACTGGTTGCTGAGTGTTTTGACACATAGAAAATAATCACGAGATTGAAAGAATTGTTTTCTGGTACTACGTAGTTAAAATTTTTTTTTTTTCGTTTTAAATATACATTCTTTACTGCTCTTCCTGTTCCCTTTGGAGAGCAAAAGTATCGGAAAAAAACAAGTGCATGCGCTTCCTGGTAATATTGGTTTGGTTGTGGTCAAAAACAGGAATTGTGAGTCATGAGCTCCACACGAACAGGAATGAGCCAAGGTAAAATGACATCCTTAGGGCAGGGATCCTCTTTGACAAACAGACTCAGGAATTCGCCAAGTATTAAACAGCTCCCTTAACTTGGAGTCCCTGGGTCCCCAGGGGAGTCCGAGGGGGGAAATCAGGGTACATTTGGGTGAGGTAAAAATTAAATCTACATTTTCCCTCACCCCGGACTGAACTTGAGCATTTCCTTCAATTATGAATGTGGGCAACAAACCAGAGCAGCGTAAACAATACCCAAGACTTTGCCATCAATAGAAATCTCAGATATTTTAATATGGCGTGACAGTTCCATTCGTGCTTATATCTAGTTAGAAATTACATTAGTTATGGACTCATCACTATTTATTTATGATTTTCAATGCCTTAAAAATAGTTATAAAATTATTTTGAAAGTATTTGGGCCAACTATATTTCCCTATAATTGATTTCCTTTATATTCTTACGCATCTTATTGTATTCTTTCATAAACATCATTCCAAGAAGGGCCTGCAGGTTTCATCCAGCTGCCAAAGTCCAGGCACAGAAGAGTTTAAGAGGGAATTTTAAAGCTGAAAGTTTAAGCTGATTTGAATTTGAAGAATGGTGCTAAGATGAATATAATGTGAATCATCGGTGATTAACATTTTTCTAGTAGCTATTTAAAAGAATAAAATGAAGTAGTGTTAATTAATATTAATAATGCAATTTATTCTTGCATAAATTAATTTTAATTGATAAATTAATTACATTTAATTGAGTTAATTTTAATGATATTCAGTTCAACTGACTCTATTCAGGATATTATCATTTCAACAGGTAGTCAATATGAGGTTACTAATGAGATATTTTGCATTTTCCTCCCATACCTAATCTTTGAAATCAGGTATCTTTTACACTTAAAGTGCATCTCAATTTGGACAGTACGATTTCCTTGGCAATACTTTATGTGTATATACATTTACCAGAGCTTAGCTGAAAAAGTGGATTCAGATGGTTTTAAATACAATGGAAAGGTTTTCATTAGCTGCGTTGTCATTTTAATTTAGATCATTGAAGATGAAATAAAATTTAAAATACAGTTCCTTTGTCACACTGGCCACCTTACAAGTACTCAGGCCCGTCTGTGGCCTGTGGTCATGGTGTTGCTTAGCTCAGCTCTGGTGCTTGGACACAGAGCACGAGCAGAAGCAGGAATAGCACACTGGGGAGATCGCGCTGTTCTGGGAACTTTGTTTAGTGAACCAGGTGCTTGTTTTGGTCCTGTCCTTAGAGTCCCCCCAGCTCTCTTCCTGTTCCCAGTAGACCCTCCCCCTGCCTGTCCCCTGGTATACCCATAGGGAATACCGAACTTTGGCTGGAGCTTTCTGTGATGCTAGGCAGGCATTTCCATTTAAATGGTGGCTTTTGCAGATCAGTGGTGGGGGTGGGTGCATTTTATAATTTCCATTCCATTCTTTTGAAGAGAGATTTACAAATTCTTGGAGAGGAAATAGTCTAAATTTTTTTCTTAAGCAATCCCTTGGCATAATAAGGGCATTTAATTTACATATGAATTTATAGTACTTGCATCCCCCACCTCCCCCCCATGCCTGTAGTATTTTGCAGGACTCCATTTAATAATTTAATTTTTACTTTAGTCCTTACTTTCTGTATTCAAAGCCTGTCGTTGACTATCATTCACCAGCTATCAGTGAGGGTGTGTGTGATTGTATGTATATGTGTGTGTGTGTGTGTGTGTGTGTGTGTGTGTTGAGGTATAGCATATAATCAAGTTTCAGATGTACAACACAGTGATTCACAATTTCTAAAGATTTTACTCCATTTATAGTTATTATAAAATATTGGCTAGATTCCTTGTGTCATACAATATATCCTTATAACTTACTTTATACGTAATAGTTTGTACCTCTTAACTCCCTGCTCCTATACTGTCCCTCCCCCATTCCCTAAACCCTGCCCCCCCCCCCCCTGGTCTCCACCAGTTTGTTCTTTATATCTATAGTCTGTTTCTTTTTTGGTGATATTCACCAGTTTGTTTTATGTTTTAGATTCCACATGTAAGTGATAACATACAGTCTTTGACCTACTTCACTAAGCATTCTCCCCTCCTTTCTGGTCCATCCTTGATGCTGCACACGGCTAGTGAGTAGGCACGCCTGCTGTTTTTCAGTCTTCTGGGGGCTGAGCAGAAATGCTCATCCACAGAGAGGTCCTTTGCAAGGAAGGTTCGGTGAGGCTCCGTGCTTCCCACCAGAGACTAAAATCTCCAGATGTCTTTTTCTTTCCAGGAGCGGGTCTCTGAAGTTAAGCTGGGTAATTCAGCCAGCACTAAGCCCTCCGCTTGGGCGGTCTAGCTCTACTTTCGTATCCCAACGTGTGTGTCTAATTTTTGATCCTGGATGTGGCTTTTTCATTTCTTTTACTTAAAACTGACAAGCTGTGAAAATATTATGAACCAATAAAGTTACTAGTCCCGATCCAGTTCACTGTTTCCTAGATAAAAATGTTTAAACATTTAGGGTTTCGGTGGCTGGGGGTGGGGGCAGTCGGATACTGTGGATAAGTGAATTCTGTCCAAGAGTGACTCCTGGGTGTATTTAGCTCTTTGGAGAGAATGGTGAACTCTTTGGGACCTTAGAAACCCAGAAGCCTGTCTCACACTGCAGCTGAACCCTGGGCCTCTATGCTGGGTATTACATTGTACCAGGGCTTTTGGAAGAGAATAAAAGGTAGGTTTACTGCTCTTGGGGAGTCCTCAGTCTTGGATTGTAAATCTAGTCCTTAGCTGTAAATTTGGACAAGCCTAAATGATAATCGAGATGGAAGGTACTGTTTTATAGAATTCTACACCTAACAGAAACCTAACCATTTCCAGCCAAGCGGTAGTAATAGCGACAGAAACAACAGTTGGCATTAATTCATTCATTCGACAAATGTTTACTGGCTGCTTCCTATGTGTCAAGCGCTGTTCTAGAATATAATGACTCACACAGTGGACACAGAGTTTGCTTGGGTGTATCATGCAGGCACTGGGAACGCATCGGATACGACCCAGGCCCACTTGCATTTTAATGAGTTGAGCAGATAAAATTTTATCGCTGCATGTCATCGCGGCTGCCTTGGAAGTGGGCTCAGTGACAAATGAGTGCTTTCAAGAATACAGAGTGATAGTTCTGGTGAGGACGCCTGAAAAGGAGGGACATTTTACTTTTTTGTGTGTCTTCTTTTCTGTGCTTCGTTTTGCTCTTGTTACCCTCTTAGGTGGGTTACTGGGTAGTTAAGGAGACTGTGGTTGAGTCAGGTCAGTCGTTTCGCTTTGGGATATGAAATTCAGCTGTCTGGTTCACGGATAGCATCTTCATGCCTCGTAGTTTGTTTCTTAAATGATGGCTAAGAGAGTTAATGGTGCTAAAATAAAAACAGACTTTAAATTGTGAAAACAATTTCAAGCAATTTAAATTTTATGTCATTTCAATAGCTGCTTGCTTCCTAGGCCTCTATGGCTTTTGAAATCCGTGAGGTGAAGATAAATGTCTTCGCTTGTGACATAATGATTTGTTTTACAGATCTTTTTGAATCAGCCAAGCCCATTTGAACTGTGTCCTTATCTTTGAAAAGAAAAACTTCCAAAATTCAAACAGGGGTTTTGGGTTTTTTTTTTTTTTTTTTTTTTGAGTCAGCCCTACCGAACTTTCCAAGAATTTCCAGGCTCTTGGGTTTAACACAAACTGTAGTTTAATGAGGCTGGCAGGTGACTTTCAATGCCATTTCAGGGTTTAGCACAGCTCTACTTGAGCAGTTCGGACATTATTATAGTAAAAGGGCAAATGTACTGGGCATTTTATTCAGGCTGTTGCAGTAGAGAAAACTTTCATTAATGAGCAATGTCGCAAGGTAGAGAAACTAATAAAAGAAGAGAATCATTTGAGAAGGATCGAGTTGGGTCTTCGCTCAGAATATTCCAGGGCTGAGTGGCCCTTTGCTATTAGCCCTTTCTCAGAATACAAAAGGGTCACCAAAAAGAGGAGCCCTGTCCTGAAGTGGCCTCCTTTCCTTGGGCTTAAAGTTCAACACTGTCAGAGTACACAGCACAAGAGTTTTTTTTTTTTGTACAGGAAAAAGTATTTATTTTATTTTTGTACGGGACACAGTACAAAGGTACTGCTGATTCAAGCTTTCACTTAAAAGCTTCAGTAGGTAATCAGAGAAGTGTCACTTATAATTAGTGTCATTTGATCATAATAGTTTTGCGGTATCTTGCCTCAGTGTGCTCATTTGATGGTTTTAAGATATAAGTACAGGGTCTTTTAATCCTTACAATTTTTCTGAGGCTGAAGTCTAGAGCAATGCTGTTGTTTATTCTTTCCCCGTCTTAGGTTAATCATATGCTTTTTCTAGGAGTGGAGGCTAGTTATACCTTGCAGGTCTGTTGGGGGTTTTACAAATTCTAATCCAAGCCTCAGTATGGATACAACCATAAATATAAAGGGACAGAGGCCTGCTCTCTTAGCATTTTGTTGGTCTGCTTTCAGGAACTGTTTACTATGGCTTATAGATCTTATTCTCTTGTAACATTGGGATTCATTCTGTTTCCTTTTGGGACTGCAGGAAGCACAAGCTGGGGAATGATTTTACATAACAATCAGGAGAAAATGTTACTTATTTATAAGTTACTCAGAGCCTGAAGGCCTTAGGGTACAACACATAATGCAATATAGAAGACGAAACAATTTTCCTTGACATTTAACTATAAATTGAAATTAATTCAAATAAAATACCTGAGATGAAACACTTCAGCAGTGGAACTGTTTAGCTTTCCGGTTTTGTCATTTTAGATTTAACTTCCAAAGTGTGTCATATCAACTTATTAGCTGGAAAAATTCCCCAGCTATCCACATTTTCCAGTACTTTCTTTGTAGGTGAAAAAATATTGGAGTATTTCAAATTTTATGTGTTTTGTTCAGTGTTTTTTTTTTGCTTTGTTTTGTTTTTTGGTCTTTTTGGGCCACACCCTCAGCTTGGGGTCCGTTCAGAGCTGTGGCCACTAGCCACAGCCACAGCCACAGCCACAGCAACATGGGATCTCAGCTCTGTCTGCGATCTGCACCACAGCTCACAACCACCCCAGATCCCTAACCCACCTAGTGGGGCCAGGGATCAAACCCGAGATCTCATAGATGCTAGTCGGGTTTGTCAACCGCTGAGCCATGACGGGAAGTCCTGTAGTCAAAGCTGGTTCGGGGTTGAAGGGAGTGAGGGGGCTGGGGAA